>CM064497.1:9069514-9079514 GCA_032716605.1 Paralithodes platypus
AGAGAGAGAGAGAGAGAGAGAGGAGGAATGAAAAAAGTGGAGGATATAACCGTTTTGATTTGTCAGCGTATTTGTTGGTCTTCTGAGCTGAGAGGAGGAGGCTTCCAAATAGAGATGTGCCCTATAGACTATTCTTTTCGATGGTCGCCTTTCTATCATCATCTATTGCTAGACATCTTAAGGAGAGATATCCACTTGAGGGATTTTTTTCTGGACCCCTTTCTCCCTCATATTTAGCCCCATTGTTTTTGAGATTTTAAGACCTTCGCCCTAGTAGTTTGGATATTTTAAGACATTTTGCCCCATTTCTGTCAATTTTAAGACCTTTCGTGCCGTTAAGGTGTCGATTTTTTCCTGGCGAGCGATAGCGAGCCTGTAATTTAAGAGCACCGGCCGCCGGCCTGTACATTTTTCTACCGAAAAATTTACAAATTTATCTTGAAAGGGGGTCTAGGGGATGTCATTTTAAGCTTGATGAAAAAGTATGGAACAAACTAAATACCTCCCCTTAAGCGGGGTAGTGCTTGTTTGTTGGGGCTATGTATTTATTGATTTATTTATTTTTGAGAACAAATGCTTTTGACTTGCACAAACAAGCAACACCCTCATTAACAATTACAATAAACACTACACTACAGTAATCCCCCGATAAGCCGGATCAGCTAGTGTTAATGGGCGGCTAAAGGTGAGTTTGGAAAAGGTTTGGCCCAGACTACAAAAACAAATAGTCTTGTAGCTTCACATTAACCCTTTCACGAATTTTTACATTGTATATTTCTTGCCCCCTTTGATTTTTCTGGACTTGGAAACTCCTGGAATAATTGGGTTAATTGAGATAGTAATTTACCTTCTGATTCTCAGAGAACGATCCTAAGGTGAATACAACCCTACTGGGATTTTTGTCTATGTGTATGAAGGAGGCAAAAGGTAAAACTGCCTGTAACAAGTGCCCCCCTCCCCCCCCCCCCCCAGGTTGAAAGTTATACAGCCAAAATCAAGGTATGTTACAGCCTTATTACAGGTAATTTAGGGGTGTTGGAAAGATGTGTGGTGCGTTTGTTAAGTGTAGTGATATGAAAAGGAGGTGTGTTTGTGAGAGTTGGCTGAATTACTCTGTGTAGGTGAAGCACACATAGAACCAGTGGGGGAAGCCAGGCATATGAAACAAGAGTTCCAGTAACTCCTTATCATATGCCTGTGTGGCCTCCCATGGATACTGCCCTGCTCGATTGGCGCCTACAACCTCCCCACCAAGTGTGATTGGCGCCTACAACCTCCCCACCAAGTGTGATTGGCGCCTACAACCTCCCCACCAAGTGTGATTGGCGCCTACAACCTCCCCACCAAGTGTGATTGGCGCCTACAACCTCCCCACCAAGTGTGATTGGCGCCTACAACCTCCCCACCAAGTGTGGATTGGCGCCTACAACCTCCCCACCAAGTGTGATTGGCGCCTACAACCTCCCCACCAAGTGTGATTGGCGCCTACAACCTCCCCACCAAGTGTGATTGGCGCCTACAACCTCCCCACCAAGTGTGATTGGCGCCTACAACCTCCCACCAAGTGTGATTGGCGCCTACAACCTCCCCACCAAGTGTGATTGGCGCCTACAACCTCCCCACCAAGTGTGATTGCTAGAATAAAAATATAACAACAAATATCAAATATCTATGCAAATCAATTGGTGTCATCTGATTGATAAGACTAACCCTTTCAGTACGGTTGACGTCTTTAAATCTCAAAACAAATAGGCTAAACATGAGGGAGAAGGGGGTCCAGATAAAACAAACAAAATTCCCTTAAATCAGAAAATTCCATCTTTTGTTATATTTTAGCAACCTCCCACCTATAGCCTACTAAACTACTTGGGAAGGATTTACCGTAGCTAGCGATTATATTAAGAGAGTGGTTAGCCCATTGAGTGCCATATAGTTCCTTCATAAGTTAGAGTAATAATCTGACAACAGCATCAATGTCTTTAAGAAATCGTCAACTGATTAAGAGGGTTGAAACATTTACTGCTACTCTTTAATCTTTGAATATCGACCTCCCCCTGAACCTCCACCAACCTTAAATCTCCACCACTATTGAACCTCTAACATCCTTGATGTTATGCCACCCTTGAACCTCCACCAACCTTAAATCTCCACCACTATTGAACCTCTAACATCCTTGATGTTATGCCACCCTTGAACCTCCACCGCTAATGAACCTATGCCACCCTTGAACCTATGCCACCCTTGAACCTCCAGCACCCCTGAACCTATGCCCCCGTTAAACCTCCTGCGCTAATGAACCTCCAGCACCTTTGAATCTCCAGTACTCTTGAACCTTTGCTACCCTTGAACCTTCATTACCCTTGAACTTCCGCCTTGAGCCTCCAGCACCCTTGAACCTCCACTACTATTGAACCACCAACACACGCTTGAACATCCACACCCTCTAACCTCCATTGCAGCTCAAACTCTGTGAAATAACCAGTTCACACATCAGAGAGAGAGAGAGAGAGAGAGAGAGAGAGAGAGAGAGAGAGAGAGAGAGAGAGAGAGAGAGAGAGAGAGAGAGAGAGAGAGAGAGAGAGAGAGAGAGAGAGAGAGAGAGAGAGAGAGAGTAGAGAGAGAGAGAAGAGAGAGAGAGAGAGAGAGAGAGAGAGAGAGAGAGAGAGAGAGAGAGAGAGAGAGAGAGAGAGAGAGAGAGAGAGAGAGAGAGAGAGAGAGAGAGAGAGAATTTGAAAAGATTAATGTCCAAAAATAGGTGTTTCCAGAATATAGCTCCATTTAAAATCAACAAATCCAACTAAATGTCACCAACCTCCCCATCCACGTCGTCACAACCAACATGCCTTCCTCATTAATGTTGAATGGATACGTCAGCTATCATAAAACGCATATGCTTGCCGAGCAAGTCTCAATTTTTGCCTAATTAGTCGAGTCAGGTATTAATGGGGGAATTATCTGGTCCGCCTTCTCCCTCATATTTAGCCCCAATAGTTTTGAGATTTTAAGACGTTTGCCATTATTTTGGAGATTTTAAGACCTTTGACCCATATCTTTGTCAATATTAAGACATTTCGTGCCATTTAAGCGTCGATGTTTACCTGACTAGCGATAGCGAGCATGTTATTTAAGAGGATGGGACATCTTCGGTATAAATTCATCTCTAAAGCATTTTTTTTTTTTTTCCCTGTCCAATACAATAACCAGACGATTCAACCAAAACCC
Organism: Paralithodes platypus; assembly: GCA_032716605.1. Lineage (NCBI taxonomy): Eukaryota > Metazoa > Arthropoda > Malacostraca > Decapoda > Lithodidae > Paralithodes > Paralithodes platypus. The sequence goes on from CM064497.1 coordinate 9,072,737, forward strand.
CCTATCAACCCATACCTTTCAACCAGTGCCAAAACAATCGACACTGATAGGAGGTTGGGTGATGCTATGTTTGGTTGGTACCGGGGGGGAGGAGGCTGGTCCCCCTTTTCCCTCATGCTTAGCCCATTGTTTTGACATTTTGAAACATTCGCCCCATTAGTTTGGCGATTTAGGAGGACTCAAGTAATTGTTCCCCTTATTTCTTGTGTCCTCTGTTTATAACTAAAGGAAACATTAAAATTTAGTATTGGCATATCCATAAGCTGCTGATGAGATCCAATGTAAGAGTAGTAACATAATACAATAGACATAACCAATTATAAAATACCCTCATTGTTCCCTGATTAAAATAGCATTGTATGAATATTCCCATATTCAAAAATATGCTACAGGGGGTCAATACCTAGTGTAGTGAGTTAATTGCTCAATAGGTGGCGTTCTGAGAGTGAGGGTCCGAGTACAAAGGAAATCAAGCAACAACAGATCTAGTGACCCTTCTAGGCTGCTTGTCCTCCAAAACACTGAGGATCAAGTGTCCAAACAGTGGTTTAGAGTGGGTAAGGGAACATTGGAAAGGGAACTACTGCCCTGGAACTAATGTCCGTGGCAGGATTAGGAAGTTAGTAGGGGACAGATGGGTTAGTAACTGATGGGAAGATAAAATAAAGTTATTCATTTACAAACGCAGTCAGTCGCGGGTTTGATGCGAGATATTTGTCTAGGCGAAGTTTAAATGAATCAACGGTGCTGCAGTCTATGACATCTCGGGGAAGCCCATTCCATAAGTTGACAACTCGATTGAAGAAGAAATTCTTAGCTTCGTGCGAGTTAAAAGATTTACCAATAATTTTGCAACCGTTTTCCCGCGTGTAATTAGATTGGTCGATAGTGAAGTACTTACTACAGTTCATATTGTCGATGCCTTTGATGATTTTGAACACTTGAATTAACTCGCCTCTTAATCTGCGCTGGGTTAAAGGAAATAGATTTAATTCTCTAAGACGCTCCTCGTATGGTTTGTTCTTTAGGCTAGGTATCATTTTGGTAACTCTACGTTGAACTCGTTCTAGCTTGTCTATATCTTTTTGGTAATAAGGGCACCAGCATTGAACGCAGTATTCCAGAAGAGGGCGCACTAAGGAATTGTAAAGGGTTAGGATAACGTCTTTGGATTTATGCTCAAATGACCTGCCTATAAAGCCAATTATTTTGTTTGCCTTCTTAACAACTTCTGAACATTGTTGGCTCGGTTTTAGGTTACTCGTAGGTTACTCGATATTGTTACTCCCAGATCGGTTTCTCTGTTTACATTCTTAAGCCGAGTGCCATTCATCAAATAGTTTGCTTTCTCATTTTGGTATCCGATATGTAGCACTTTACATTTATCCGCATTGAAACTCATTTGCCAAATTTGGGCCCAACATGACAACTTATCTAGATTGTGTTGCATATCGTCAACTTGTTCTTTTGAGAGTACGCTATTTGCAATTTTTGTATTGTCAGCAAATTTTGAGATTGTACAGGTAAAACCCTCATCTATGTCGTTGATGTAAATTAGAAAGAGAATTGGTCCTAGTACCGATCCCTGGGGTACCCCGCTACTTACATTGGTCCATTTAGATGCCTTACCGTTTATGACTACTCTTTGCTTTCTGTCGCTGAGCCAATTGTCTATCCATTTCAACACACCGTCTTGTATTCCATGCGCTTTTAGTTTTAGCAGTAAACGTTTGTGGGGAACTTTGTCAAAAAGCCTTTTGAAAATCAAGGTATATAATATCTACAGCTTTACTCTCATCGTAGAGGTTGAGGATATCGTGGAAGAAGTCTAAGAGGTTTGTTAAACAGGAACTTTATTTACGAAAGCCGTGTTGAGTATCTTTAAGCATGTTATTTTCCTCTAAGTGATTTACGAGTCTGTCTCTTATGAGTGTTTCTAACATTTTACATACAACTGAGGTTAAGCTAATTGGACGATAGTTACTGGGTAGGGATTTGCTGCCTTTTTTGAATATCGGTGTTACGTTGGCTAGCTTCCACTGATCAGGCATATTTCCAGACTGCAAGGATTTATTAAATAGCGAGTGTGGGGGATGAGACTGTGAAGCGCTGAGGCTTCAAAGATGGAGTTGCTTCGAGCCATGAAGCTTCGCATGTCTCACTCCCTAGACTGGAGCAAAACCTCACGGGCCTCACTGTGTTCAGCGGTAGTGTAAAGGCTATCAGCCTATGCCCGATAGGGAGTTGGAATATAGAAAAAAAAAAATAATACGTTAGCCTACTAAGGGCCTTGTTGTAAATTTGTATATAAACATGAAAACAAATATATACCGGTACAAATATATATGGTCAACTTAAAACATCCAAATATATTAAGTAGTTAATTTATAATAGGTAAATATATAATTAAAACTAAAAAATTTGACACAGCATTGGTGGCGGATTCTGATGAGAAACTGCAGCGGGTAGTCAAAGAGTTTGGTGTGGTCTGTGGAAGGAGGAAACTGAAGGTGAACGTCAATAAAAGTAAAGTAATGGTGTGTAATAGGGGAGAGCATAGGGTGAATCTAGATGTGAGGCTGGATGGGGAAATATTGGAACAAGTAGAGTGTTTTAAATATCTAGGAGGAACGATAAGCAGGAGTGGAGGTATGGAAGTGGAGGTAAAACAGAGAGTGTGTGAAGGAAGGAAGGTTTTCGGAGCAATGGGAAGTATGTGGAAGACGAGAAATCTTGGAGTGAAAGTAAAAAGTGCACTGTATCAAGGAATTGTTGTGCCAACAGTGATGTATGGGGCTGAGACATGGGCTCTGAAGAAAAAGGAGAAAAGAGGGCTGGATGTGATGGAGATGAGCTGCTTGAGGAGTATGTGTGGAGTTACTCGTAGAGACAGATTGAGGAATGAAGAGATACGTAGGAGAGTGGGGCAGCAGGAACATTTGTCAGCCAGAGTGGACAGAAGGGTGCTGAGCTGGTATGGTCATGTTGAACGAATGGGAGATGAAAGGCTTACAAAGAGAATATGTGAGTCAGGTACAAGGGGAGATAGAAGGGCAGGAAGACCCCCATTGAGATGGAGAGACTGTGTAAGAAAGGCTTTGGATGATAGAGGAATGACTATAGATCAGGCAGGGGAAGTGGTGGTGGACAGGAGTGAATGGAGAATGCTTGTGAATAGTTGAGTGAACACGTGGTCATTTGGAGTAAGGGATCGGGCGCAAGTTGGACTAGATAATAGTCCATCAGGCGCCTGGCCCGGGGAGACGATTAATATGAAGGGTGTGCCTGGAAGTGTGGTGGGAGGGCTTGTGGCTTTGGCTCCGCTGCATGTCTGCCTGCCGAGATCGGAACCTCTCCGGGTGGTCAGGGGCCGGGGGAGTGCTGGAGCGACCTTGGTAACCCTGGTCTCTGGGTCTTCTCCTGGGTGACCTGGATGTGTGAGAGTTTGTGTTTTTTATCTGTGTTTATTTTTTGTTTTATGTTGTTTTTGTGTTTTCCCTGTTCTTGCTCTGTCTTGAGTCGGCTACCCCCAAAATGGGGATTGGGCCTGAGCATATAGATAGATAGATAGAAATTTTTTAAAACATGGAAGAGTAAATAAAATAATGAAAGCTAAATAAAAAGAATAACCTTTGATATAACAAGTCCCCCCCCCCCCCCCCCGCGCCCCCTTCACTCCCTCTTTCCTCTCTGGTCCCCCTGAGGCCCCACAGACCCTTCACCACTCCTAAGGGGAGATGGGCGTATTTATTTGCTTGTTGTTTTATCTTTTAATTATTTTTCAGTTCCTCCCTAGACCTCCATCAAGCTGTAAAAAAACACCCCCTAGACGCCCCCCCCCCCCCCCCCCCCCTTCAAGATATATTTGTATATTTTTCGGTAAAAAAAAAAATACCGGCCGAAGGCCGGGCCGGTTCCTCTTGAAAATTACAGGCTCGCTATCGCTCGCCAGGAAAAAATCGACACCTAAATGGCACGAAAGGTCTTGACATCGATAAAGAAATGGGACGAAGATTTTTAAAATCAACAAACTAATGGGGCTAAACATGAGGGAGAAGGGGGCCATAAAAACTAACCATCCCCCCTTAAGGACGCTTCACAACACTTCAGACTCTTCAGGCAATATTTAATCATTAACCTCATTAATCTGGCAACATTTCGGGGACTATTTTACACTGGGATCGGTAACTAGACTTAACCCCTTGAGGATCCAAGACGCTATGTGTTTCTATGTTTCTGGCTATTAGTAGACGATTGTATTCAGGGTAGGAAGGGTATATGGAAGTCAGAGGGTTATTCGAGATAGTTTTTACCCTTTTAATACCCACAGATCCTTCCTAAGCTGTATAATATCGTCTAAATACAGTGTCAAAATGCATCCTGAGCCTCAAGGGATTAGTTATTGAAGGGGGTAGAATGCATCCTGAGCCTCAAGGGATTAGTTATTGAAGGGGGTAGAATGCATCCTGAGCCTCAAGGGATAAGTTATTCAAGGGGGTCGAATGCATCCTGAGCCTCAAGGGATAAGTTATTGAAGGGGGTAGAATGCATCCTGAGCCTCAAGGGATAAGTTATTGAAGGGGGTAGAATGCATCCTGAGCCTCAAGGGATAAGTTATTGAAGGGGGTCGAATGCATCCTGAGCCTCAAGGGATAAGTTATTGAAGGGGGTAGAATGCATCCTGAGCCTCAAGGGATAAGTTATTGAAGGGGGTCGAATGCATCCTGAGCCTCAAGGGATAAGTTATTGAAGGGGGTAGAATGCATCCTGAGCCTCAAGGGATTAGTTATTGAAGGGGGTCGAATGCATCCTGAGCCTCAAGGGATAAGTTATTGAAGGGGGTCGAATGCATCCTGAGCCTCAAGGGATTAGTTATTGAAGGGGGTCGAATGCATCCTGAGCCTCAAGGGATAAGTTATTGAAGGGGGTCGAATGCATCCTGAGCCTCAAGGGATAAGTTATTGAAGGGGGTCGAATTCTCATAAAAGATTGATTCAGAAACTGTCAGACCAGAGTTGCCGAAAAATAAAGTTTGACAGAAGAAAAAAAATCGGTGGTTTGACTTCGCCTTAACCCCTTCTGTACCGGCGACGTCTTTTTCATTATATTCTGGCAACTATCAGACGATTATATTAAGTTTAAATAGGGTATCCAGCAATTAACAAGTTTCGAACTATCTCACTTAACCCTTTTTACCACCACAGATCCTTCTTAACCCTTTGAGTACCAGCGACGTGTGGTTTATTATATGCTAGCTACATTTAAACTATTTTATGCAGCTTAGGAAGGATCTGTGGTAGCTAAAACGGTTGGTCGAGATATGCTGCAGTCTGTTTATTGCTAGACACCTTTCCTAACCTAAAAATAATCGTCTATCAGTAGCCAGAACACCACAAAAAAGACGTCACCGGTACTGTACGGGTTAAAATGCACAAAATCGTCTAAAACATAGCTACAATAAAAAAAAAAAAAAAAAAAAAAAAAAACATATCCCCCGGTACAGAAGTTAATAACCAAGGGACTCTAAAACTGGATTCCTTTTACCTTCCGGCCCGGAGTTCATCAAGAGTCTTTGATACCCCCGGACGAGACACCGACACATGGGGATGGTCACCAAAGCCCCCTCAGAGCTTCCTTTGACATACCCCCCTGGCTTTTTTTTGTATCTTTCTCTCCTTTTCTCTCTTTCCCTGGCTTGAATTCCTTCGGTCCCATTCAACCAACTGTTTTAAGACGTTTATGCTCATCCAGGTGTCGATATCTTCCTGGCGAGCGAAAGCGAGCCAGCATTGTATGGAGAAATCCGGCTTCGCCGGAGAAATTTGTCTATCGAAAAATGTACAAATTTAGCTTGCTGTCAAAACAAAAATACATAGGCTATATGGAAAATATTGACACCTGGATGGGGTTAAACGTCTTAAAACAGTAGGCTGAATGGGGCCGAATGGATACAAGCCAAAGAGAGAGGGAGAGCAAGATAAAAAAAAAAGCGAGGTGGGTATCTCAAAGGAATCTCTGAGGGGGCTTTGGTGACAGTGGACAGCCAGGGGACCGACCCACTTACGGCATACAGGATTACGGACACATATAAACACATATTCGTATTCTTTCCTTTGCCTAATAATAATAATAATAATAATAATAATAATAATAATAATAATAATAGTACCGTAATAATAATAAAACAATAAAAACAATAATAATAATAATAATAATAATAATAGTACCGTAATAATAATAAAACAATAAAAACAATAATAATAATAACAATAATAATAATAATAATAATAAATGTATTGTGGTTTTCGCATTTCGCAAAGATTTTTTTTTTTTAACTAAATATGAAATACAAAAAATACCGGTATAAAAACTACATACCTAACTCTGCGCACCACAATGTCGTTCCATGAAGTACTATACCACATATACAGTTGAAACCATAATCAGGGAAACCTTTGCTCTCATCCGTGCAATCATAATACGCCACCATTCACGATAACACTGGTACCAACTCACCGGCAAGGGAAAACAACAGTAATTGCAGTAATCCGTCAAACTTGTTTCCCATGAACTCTAGAGCATCGTTGCACAAAAAATTTAATTCACGAATCCAATTGCGGGGAAACTGTGAGGGAGTCCACAATCAATGCCGCTTGCCTGTTTGGCCGATCTAACGTGAAGAAGAGGCCAGTAAAAACGTTCATATTGGTCTAATTCGTTCTCTTTCACACAGGAGTAAACTGGGTTAATACAAAAGAGTCGATGTGTTCATATATTT
>CM064497.1:9084514-9160398 GCA_032716605.1 Paralithodes platypus
AGAACTGCTGATGTTATCTTAAAACTTTACTTGTCATTAGTGAGACCCCATATGGATTATGCTGTCCAATTTTGGTGTCCTTATTACAGAATGGACATAGATTCATTGGAGAGAGTACAGCGTAGAATGACAAAAATGATCCATAATATTGGAAATCTTCCGTATGAAGAAAGGTTGAAGAAATTAGGTTTACATTCGTTAGAGAGACGCAGAGTTAGAGGGGATATGATAGAGGTGTTCAAGTGGGTTAGTGGGATTAACAAAGGGGACATGACAAATGTACTAAAGCTCAGTGATAGCGAAAGAACTCGTACCAATGGTTTCAAATTAGATAAATTTCGTTTCAGAAAAGATATAGGCAAATATTGGTTTGGTAACAGAGTTGTAGATGGGTGGAATGGACTACCAAGTGCTATAGTGGGATCTAAAACTGTAGGGAGCTTTAAGATAAAATTGGATAAGCATATGGACGAGAAGGGTTGGGTGTGAAGGGGGATCAGCCGAGTTGGGCCAATCAGCGCTCTGCAGACCCCCATAATCCTGCGTTAATCTCTAACCGTTTTGGTAAGATGATCCTCAGGGTATTAGAGTGTTGAGCCTATAATTGGGCTTTGTAATTGATTTGGGGTTGTGTGGGACAGGGATCTGCCTTGCTTAGGCCAATCGGCTTTCTGCAGACTCCCATTTTCTTATGTTCTTATGTTCTACCCCACTACACTAACAAGACTTCCCCACTACACTAAATCAACAAGGCTACCCCACTACACTAACAAGACTTCCCCACTACACTAAATCCATCATTGTAGTTTCCAAAATAATATTGGTATTTCACTGTACAACACCCTGAAGCAACACACCCATGGTTGGTATATACAAACTAACTCGGGTGTGTGCTGCTGGTGAACTGGCCAGCAATGATATTGTCTCTTACCGGGTGTATTGTCTGTAACACGGCTATGACCATCCGTACATAAGGCCAGTAACACCATATCTCGGTTACTCAGGTTCCTTTCATATAACACTTCTCATGTTCTATAACTGTCGGTCGGTAAATGTATTAACTTGATAAAAATATAACAATATTATATACCGATACATACATACATATAATATATATATATATATATATATATATATATATATATATATATATATATATATATATATATATATAAATATAACTAAATAATAGGCTTGAGTAAATTATGCCAGTTTAGGTTAGGTTAGCTTAGGATAAGTTAACTAACACAATCAATGCCATATGCGATCGAAAATTACTGGGCATTTTGGGAAATGCAATTATGGCGAACCATTTAGATAACCTGTTTTAATCATCTGGAGGTGATGTACTTATAACTGTCTTGATGGTGTAATGGTTAGAGCTTGTAAGTTATGTGTGTAATATCCTAGGTTCCAATCCTGGGAGAATCACATGCTTTCATAAATTTCATTTGGGATGTTATTGGTGTTAACAATAATTCAAGACCACTACTGTACCAGCCGACTCATGTGGGTTACACTAAACAATCTAGCTTCCTGCTCACCTGTCCTGTTTCCAATTGGATTGGGATTATTATCCGCCTGAGCCTCACGTGATTCCTCTTGGTGCGTTAACTGTCGGACTATTCACTTTATTGACATTACCACCACCAACACCACTACAATGAATAGAAACACCATATGAGGAGGAACACTTTATTGACATTACCACCACCAACACCACTACAATGAATACAAACACCATATGAGGAGGATCACTTTATTGACATTACCACCACCAACACCACTACAATGAATAGAAACACCATATGAGGAGGATCACTTTATTGACATTACCACCACCAACACCACTACAATGAATAGAAACACCATATGAGGAGGATCACTTTATTGACATTACCACCACCAACACCACTACAATGAATACAAGCACCATATGAGGAGGAACACTTTATTGACATTACCACCACCAACACCACTACAATGAATACAAACACCATATGAGGAGGATCACTTTATTGACATTACCACCACCAACACCACTACAATGAATAGAAACACCATATGAGGAGGATCACTTTATTGACATTACCACCACCAACACCACTACAATGAATACAAGCACCATATGAGGAGGAACACTTTATTGACATTACCACCACCAACACCACTACAATGAATACAAACACCATGAGGAGGAGCACTTTATTGACATTACCACCACCAACACCACTACAATCAATACAAACACCATATGAGGAGGAGCACTTTATTGACATTACCACCACCAACACCACTACAATCAATACAAACACCATATGAGGAGGAACACTTTATTGACAACGTTTCGCAGACAGCTTCTTCACAAACTATCTGCGAAATGTTGTCAATAAAATGTTCCTCCTCATATGGCGTTTATATTCATTCTGTCAACTTTTCTAAGTTACTTCAACACCACTACAATTATCACCATCACAATAGCAACCATCATCACCATGAACACCATCAATGTAGTAGGTACAGTCACCTAGAAAATTGTGTGAACCCCTCGTGTGTTTCTTTATGCAAATGTAACTATCTGGATTGATTTGTGGATGGAACTTGCTTTTCAATATACAGTATAGTAAATATAGTATATATAGGAGGAGCCTCAGGGTACCTCCAGGAGCAAGCAGAAAGCGTGGGATACCATCTCGGCGAAGAAAACTCAAGAAAATCTCCTAACCAATGCAGACCAGGTTGCAAAAGCACGCCTCCAGGCAGCCGCCCGTTCGGAGAGTGGCTTGTGGTTACACGCCATCCCCATCCCACCTCTTGGAACTCACTTGGATGCTGAAGCGCTCCGGGTTGCCATCGCGCTCAGAGCGGGTGCGGCAGTTTGTCACCCACACACTTGCAAGTGTGGTGGGGGGATGGATGCTCAAGGTCACCATGCCTTGTCATGTAATTACAACGCAGGCCGCCTGCCAAGACACTCTGCACTAAATGATGTCATAAAACGGGCCCTGCAGAGTGCTAACCGTGCATCAATCCTCGAACCACATGGACTTCACAGAGAAGACGGCAAACGGCCAGATGGGATGACCACTTTCCCTTACAAGAATGGCCGGTGCCTCGTGTGGGATGCCACATGTGTTGACTCTTTCTCCACAACCAACATCGCCAGAAACGCCGACGAAGCAGGTGAAGCCGCCCGGATAGCAGAAAATAAAAAGCGAGAAAAATATCAAGCCATCGCCAGAAATCATCAGTTCGAGCCCCTGGCATTCGAAACTTCAGGAGTCTTCGGCCCTACCACCCTTAAGATGGTGAATGAAATAGGCCGTAAAATCAGAGAAGTTTCAGGAGAACCCCGGGAAACCTCTGGCTCAAGCAAAGACTAGGGATGGCTATCCTCCGGGGCAATGCCACCAGCGTCATGAGCTCAGTTCGACAGGACTGGGTCATGCCACTGTGTGAGGCCCGGGCAGGAGTGGTGTATCCGTAACCTTTCCACAGTAGGGTAAAACAAAACAAACTTTATTTGTATGTAACATGTGTGATGCACATAAATAAAAGGGGATGTGTCGGATGGTTGAACGCCACAGTTGCTCGCACGTTTGGGGCTAGCAACACGTATTATGAAAAACATGTATCCTCCTTCATTCACTGTCCCCCCCCTTCACTCACTTAACCCCACAATTTGCTGGAGGATAACAGGTTTTTCACAATACGTAGACGGAGGTCTTTTTAAAATGTATATATAGTATTGTAGTTGATGCATAGACAATTATATGCATTAAATTGTTTCCACAAACTTTTATGAGTGACTGTACCACTATAACCATCACCACAACGACCACTGCAATTAAACAATATCAATTATGAAAGTCATCACCGAGATGGCCATCAATAACATAACGAACTGAAACGGAAACTGACCATACTTGATTTAGTCTAAGACATACATAGGTTGCATATTGGTTGGAAATAAACAATACAAATACAGACCAGGCCCTTTGATAAAAACAAATCATCTTAAAGATCCTAAAATAGAAAACAAAAATGCTACATGACAGCAGTTGTTTGTCCTTAGTTACCTATAATTTGTATTACTTTTACTATACTAATACCAACATACCACCACCATCTAATACCAACATACCACCACCATCTAATACCAACATACCACCACCATCTAATACCAACATACCACCACCATCTAATACCAACATACCACCACCATCTAATACCAACATACCACCACCATCTAATACCAACATACCACCATCTAATACCAACATACCACCACCATCTAATACCAACATACCACCACCATCTATTACCAACATACCACCACCATCTAATACCAACATACCACCACCATCTAATACCAACATACCACCACCATCTAATACCAACATATTACCAACATACCACCACCATCTAATACCAACATACCACCACCATCTAATACCAACATATTACCAACATACCACCACCATCTATTACCAACATACCACCACCATCTAATACCAACATACCACCACCATCTAATACCAACATACCACCACCATCTAATACCAACATACCACCACCATCTAATACCAACATACCACCACCATCTAATACCAACATACCACCACCATCTAATACCAACATACCACCACCATCTAATACCAACATACCACCACCATCTAATACCAACATACCACCACCATCTAATACCAACATACCACCACCATCTAATACCAACATACCACCACCATCTAATACCAACATACCACCACCATCTAATACCAACATACCACCACCATCTATTACCAACATACCACCACCATCTAATACCAACATACCACCACCATCTAATACCAACATACCACCACCATCTAATACCAACATATTACCAACATACCACCACCATCTAATACCAACATACCACCACCATCTAATACCAACATACCACCACCATCTAATACCAACATACCACCACCATCTAATACCAACATACCACCACCATCTAATACCAACATACCACCACCATCTAATACCAACATACCACCACCATCTAATACCAACATACCACCACCATCTAATACCAACATACCACCACCATCTAATACCAACATACCACCACCATCTAATACCAACATACCACCACCATCTAATACCAACATACCACCACCATCTAATACCAACATACCACCACCATCTAATACCAACATACCACCACCATCTAATACCAACATACCACCACCATCTAATACCAACATACCACCACCATCTAATACCAACATACCACCACCATCTAATACCAACATACCACCACCATCTAATACCAACATACCACCACCATCTAATACCAACATACCACCACCATCTAATACCAACATACCACCACCATCTAATACCAACACCATCTAATACCAACATACCACCGCCATCTAATACCAACATACCACCGCCATCTAATACCAACATACCACTGCCATCTAATACCAACATACCACCGCCATCTAATACCAACATACCACCGCCATCTAATACCAACATACCACCGCCATCTAATACCAACATACCACCGCCATCTAATACCAACATACCACCGCCATCTATTGCCAACATACCACCACCATCTAATACCAACATACCACCGCCATCTAATACCAACATACCACCACCATCTAATACCAACATACCACCACCATCTAATACCAACATACCACCGCCATCTAATACCAACATACCACCACCATCTAATACCAACATACCACCGCCATCTAATACCAACATACCACCGCCATCTAATACCAACATACCACCACCATCTAATACCAACATACCACCACCATCTAATACCAACATACCACCACCATCTAATACCAACATGCCACCACCATCTAATACCAACATACCACCACCATCTAATACCAACATACCACCACCATCTAATACCAACATACCACCACCATCTAATACCAACATACCACCACCATCTAATACCAACATACCACCACCACCTCATCACCACCTCACTCCAACTCCCACTACCTATATTATACTATTAATTTAAGGGGAAGTTTTTAATGTGTTTCCTAGATTTCCATCAAGCTTGAAATTACACCCCCTTGACCCCCTTTCAAGATAAATTTGTACATTTTTCGGTAGAAAAATTTCCCGGCCAAAGGCCGGTTCCTCTTAAATTACAGGCTCGCTATCGCTCGCCAGGAAAAGATCGACATCTAAATGGGATGAAAGGTCTTAAAAGTGACATAAATGGGGTGAAACTTCTTAAAATCGCCAAACTAATGGGGCGAACGTCTTAAAATCTCAAAAGCAATGGGGCTAAACATGAGGGAGAAAGGGGTAAAGAAAAAAATCCCTCAAGTGGAAATCTCCCCTTAAACACCATCACCACCACAACAATAGCATCACAACTACCACTTTGATATTCAATAGAAATATATATATGCATCATTGTAAATTTATGCATTTGAGGGAAGGTCTATGCGTGCACGTGTGCATACATTGCATATATCACAAGTACACGTGAATTATACTGCATATGCCTTGTATAACTTGTATATGCAGAGAGAGAGAGAGGTGGGGGGGGGGGGGGTCCGGTGTCGTACTGGTTAGCGGTGCTTGATTCCCAGCCAAGAGGATCAGAGTTCGATTCCTCCTTGGACGGAGACGGTTTGGTAGTCTACTTGCACCTATTACCTCTGTTTACCAAGCAGCAACAGAGATCTGGAGTAAAGTAGACTGTTGTGGAGACCTATTTGGGATCAATGTTATGACTTGTTTATCTTTCATGTATGTATGTATGTACAGTATGTATGTATGTATGTACAGTATGTATGTATGTATGTACAGTATATATGTAAGTATGAGAGAAAAAGAGGAGTATTTATTATTGTGAAACATTATTAATATATTTACAAGTTGACACTTATATTATAATAATGATGTAATACGCTTTATAGTATAGACATGGGTGTATTGTATATGTATAGACATGGGTGTATTGTATATGTATAGACATGGGTGTATTGTATATGTATAGACATGGGTGTATTGTATATGTATAGACATGGGTGTATTGTATATGTATAGACATGGGTGTATTGTATATGTATAGACATGGGTGTATTGTATATGTATAGACATGGGTGTATTGTATATGTATAGCCATGGGTGTATTGTATATGTATAGACATGGGTGTATTGTATATGTATAGACATGGGTGTATTGTATATGTATAGACATGGGTGTATTGTATATAGTATAGACATGGGTGTATTGTATATGTATAGCCATGGGTGTATTGTATATGTATAGCCATGGGTGTATTGTATATGTATAGACATGGGTGTATTGTATATGTATAGACATGGGTGTATTGTATATGTATAGACATGGGTGTATTGTATATAGTATAGACATGGGTGTATTGTATATGTATAGACATGGGTGTATTGTATATGTATAGACATGGGTGTATTGTATATGTATAGACATGGGTGTATTGTATATAGTATAGACATGGGTGTATTGTATATGTATAGACATGGGTGTATTGTATATGTATAGACATGGGTGTATTGTATATAGTATAGACATGGGTGTATTGTATATGTATAGACATGGGTGTATTGTATATGTATAGACATGGGTGTATTGTATATGTATAGACATGGGTGTATTGTATATGTATAGACATGGGTGTATTGTATATGTATAGACATGGGTGTATTGTATATGTATAGACATGGGTGTATTGTATATAGTATAGACATGGGTGTATTGTATATGTATAGACATGGGTGTATTGTATATGTATAGACATGGGTGTATTGTATATAGTATAGACATGGGTGTATTGTATATGTATAGACATGGGTGTATTGTATATGTATAGACATGGGTGTATTGTATATGTATAGACATGGGTGTATTGTATATGTATAGACATGGGTGTATTGTATATAGTATAGACATGGGTGTATTGTATATGTATAGACATGGGTGTATTGTATATGTATAGACATGGGTGTATTGTATATGTATAGACATGGGTGTATTGTATATAGTATATTAAAATAATGCTAATTTTGTCTTCCTTGAAAAAGGATACAGAATATAAAAGACCAGGGCATAGTGAGGCTTAAGGAGGTTTTTAGTTTGTTTCCTACTCCTCCAGCAATCTTAAAATGTCACTCTCTTGACTCCCTTTCAAGATAAATTTGTAAATTTTCGGTAGAAAAATGTCCCGGCCGAAGGCCGGTTACTCCTAAATTACAGGCTCGCTATCGCTCGCCAGGAGAAAATAGACGCCTAAATGGCACGAAAGGTCTTAAAATTGACAGAATGGGGCGGAAATTCTTAAAATCACAAAACTAACGGGGCACACGTGTTAAAATCTCAAAAGCAATGGGGCTAAACAAGAGGGAGAAAGGGGTCAAGAAAGAAAAAAATCCTCAAGTGCAAATCTCCCCTGTATATTTTAAAGGGGTTTCTCGTGGCAATATCCCGCTCCGTTGACTGAAGGACATTAGAAGATTTTTTGTTTGGTTTCAAGCACTCGAGCCAAGCTGGTGAAAAACGAAGTACACATATAAAACGTGTGTATATACAAGTTCTGCTTGCACTCCGGAGGGTTGGAGTTTCGTGTGAGTAGCCTACCCTAGACGATAATGGGTGTCAATGTGGGTTCAGTCTGGGGGGTGCAAGGCTTAAGGGCAGATCTCCACTTGAGGGATTTTTTTCTTGACCCCTTTCTCCCTCATGTTTAGCCCCATTGCTTTTGATATTATGAAACGTTTGCCCCATTAGTTTAGCGATTTTAAGAACTTTCACCCCATATTAAGACCTTTCGTGCAATTCAGGTGTCAATTTTATCCTGGCGAGCGATAGCGAGCCTGTAATTTAAGAGGAACCGGCCTTCGGCCGGGACATTTTTCTACCGAAAAATGTACACATTTTTCTTGAAAGGGGGCCTAGGGGGTGACATTTTAAGCTTGATGGAGGTCTAGGGAGCAAACTGAAAACCTCCCCTTAATACATTCTTATATACAGACGATATTTTGTAGTTTAAGAAGGATCCGTGGTAGTAAAAAGAGTTAAGGGAGACGATTCGAAGCCTGTCGTTGGAGGCCCCTTATAAACTGAATACAATAGTCTAATTGTATCCACGATCAAGTTAAAAGGACGGCGGAGGTACCGTATACAGTACAAGGGGTTTACAATAAATGCACGTTTTGGACATCAACACGTCAGTCAGTCGCTGTTTGTTAAGGGAAGGTTTTTAGTGTGTTTCCTAGACTTCCATTAAGCTTGAAATTACACCCCCTTGACCCCCTTTCAAGATAAATTTGTATATTTTTCGGTAGAAAAATGTCCCGGCCGAAGGTCAGTTCCTCATAAATTACAGGCTCGCTATCGCTCGCCAGGAAAAAATCGACACCTAAATGGCACGAAAGGTCTTAAAGGTGACATAAATGGGGCAAAAGTTCTTAAAATCGCCAAACTAATGTGGCGAACGTCTTAAAATCTCAAAAGCAATAGGGGCTAAACATGAGGGAGAAAGGGGTAAATACAAAAAAATCCCTCCAGTGGAAATCTCCCCTTAATGTGTTTATGTCCACTCCGACAAACAAAAATGGGAGCCCAACATGTGCCATTAGTTTACCCTCGAATAATAGTGGTAGTGCCCCCCCCAAAATAACAGTCTGTTGTCTGGCCCATAATGTGCAGTTGGCTTTTGCTCTAGTATTCTTTTTTTAACAGTGAAATAGCTATGATATACATTTTTTTTTTTTTTTTTTTTTTTTTTTTTTTTTTTTTTTGAGATTTTCCATTAAGGGGAGATGGGTCGTTTTTTCTGGTCTCTCTTCTTCCTCATGTTTATCTCCACTAGTTTTCTGATTTTTAGACGTTCGGCCCATTTTGTTTGGCAATTTTAAAACCTTTCGCCCCATTTCTTTGTCAATATTTATACTTTTTGTGTCATTTAGGTGTTGATTTTTTCCTGGCGAGCGATAGCGAGCCTTTAATTAAAGAGGAACCGATGTACAAATTTATCTTGAAGGAGGGTCATCGGCAGGTGTTTATTTATGCTTGATGAAGGTCTAGGGAGGAAACTAAACACAAATATTTAAAAGATACATGAATGAGCAAATAAATACTCCCATCCCCCCGTAATCCATAGTAGAGTTGTGCGTGGAATGGTGGGTAAGTCCAGGGATTTTGATAATTATTATTGTCGATATATAAACAAAATGGTGAGAATATATTTGAGTGAGTTGAAAAAGAAGAAATACTGGCACCTAGCGTTTCACTGGATTGGATCAATCAGCGAGCTGCATTAGAAGTTGTACAAAGTTTTCTCCGGTGCAGACGTAAAGGATGAGTGGAGATACTACAGGCGTAAAGGATGAGTGGAGATACTACAGGCGTAAAGGATGAGTGGAGATACTACAGACGTAAAGGATGAGTGGAGATACTACAGACGTAAAGGATGAGTGGAGATACTACAGACGTAAAGGATGAGTGGAGATACTACAGACGTAAAGGATGAGTGGAGATACTACAAGCGTAAAGGATGAGTGGAGATACTACAGACGTAAAGGATGAGTGGAGATACTACAGACGTAAAGGATGAGTGGAGATACTACAGACGTAAAGGATGAGTGGAGATACTACAGACGTAAAGGATGAGTGGAGATACTACAGACGTAAAGGATGAGTGGAGATACTACAGACGTAAAGGATGAGTGGAGATACTACAGACGTAAAGTAAGAGTGGAGATACTACAGACGTAAAGGATGAGTGGAGATACTATAGACGTAAAGGAAGAGTGGAGATACTACAGACGTAAAGGATGAGTGGAGATACTACAGACGTAAAGGAAGAGTGGAGATACTACAGACGTAAAGGATGAGTGGATATACTACAGACGTAAAGGAAGAGTGGAGATACTACAGACGTAAAGGATGAGTGGAGATACTACAGACGTAAAGGATGAGTGGAGATATTACAGACGTAAAGGATGAGTGGAGATACTACAGACGTAAAGGATGAGTGGAGATACTACAGACGTAAAGGATGAGTGGAGATACAGACGTAAAGGATGAGTGGAGATACTACAGACGTAAAGGATGAGTGGAGATACTACAGACGTAAAGGATGAGTGGAGATACTACAGACGTAAAGTAAGAGTGGAGATACTACAGACGTAAAGGAAGAGTGGAGATACTACAGACGTAAAGGATGAGTGGAGATACTACAGGTAAAGGATGAGTGGAGATACTACAGAGTACAGCGAGAGGGAGCTGCATAGTACAACTTTCCCTGGACAATACGCTGCCGTGTCAAAGTAAGGAAAAGTGAGGGTGTCGGACAAAACATAAGCAAAGATGCTGGACCAGAGACGAGAAGCTGAATGCAGAGGTGGTGACTACAACATGTTGCAGTACTTTGTTTAGGGATTTTATGGGTCTGCAAGTTATTGTGAAAGGAGCAACAAATTCGAAAACCTTTTTTAATTATCAAGGTTAGCTTAACCTCAATTATTAAGAAAGAGAAAACTAAACAATACTTCAATAGCCGTCATAACATAATTGGCTACAGAAGGAAACGATGATGAGGAGTTATGCCTTTCTAGGATGTAATTAAGGCAGCCCAGCCTAATTACATACACTAATGAAGGCTATTTAAGCCTAAAGTGAGCATTGAAAGTATTTTGTATCAAGGTTTGTCGCCCCAACCCTAGTGTGTGTAGATGATACGGTGAGATAGATATATATATATATATATATATATATATATATATATATATATATATATATATATATATATATAGAGAGAGAGAGAGAGAGAGAGAGAGAGAGAGAGAGAGAGATGATACGGTGAGTAGATGATACGGTGTGTAGATGATACGGTGAGATAGATAGATATAGATAGATAGATAGATATATATATATATATATATATAGAGAGAGAGAGAGAGAGAGAGAGAGAGATAGGTAGATAGATATAGATATAGATAGATATATATATATATATATATATATATAGATAGAGATAGATAGATAACGGAGGTTAAAAGAAGGAATTTGGTACTTGTAATTCTCTTTTATATTACAATATTAAATAGTTTAAAATGTATACACGCGATCGCCTATACCGTGCAAACACACACAGTATCTGTATGTTTCAATTTTGTATTTTTTTTTTTTTCATTTATCTATCTAACTTTTACAAACTATCATATTCAAGGATTTCTCTATTGCCCTTCGCTATTGCATAATTGAAGAAACTAAGGTTTATCAATAATCATGCTTGATCATTATCTATTATCATACTTTTCACAACTCGATAACAACACCAACACCACAACTCACACCATATTTAGTGTGTTTATCTCACACAAAATATTACAGTACGGTACGCAACAAATACATACGATGGACACAAACAAATAACTCACTCTCTCTCTCACACACACACACACTCACACGTACACACACACAAACAAACACACACACATAAACAAACACACACCCACACCCACACAAGCAAACACACACAAATACACAAGCAAGCAAGCAAGCAAGCAAGCACACACACACACACACACACACACACACACACACACACACACACACACACACACACACACTACACTATTATTGGAATGTCAAGCAGAACGTGAGCGCAGAGATTGCTTGGGTAGTATCCTGTAACGTGACTTATACCGGTATGACACAGATCCAGCAATATTGTCCCTGTTTGTTAGTCAGCTCTGTTCTAAGCCCCGGCAGTTAAATGGCTAATCCCAGAAGCATGCAGGTTCATGAGAGAGACAAAAGGTATAACTGCCTGCAGCGAGTGCCTCCCCCAGATTTCAAAGAGTGACAGGGCCGAAATCAAGGGACGTTCGAGCTAAAATGCGGGACACACGGAGTTTGAAGCAATTTAAGTCATAGGAAGAGGGAAAGACTGATTCTGGGAGAGAGTTCCAGAGCTCAGCAGTTGAACAGAAGAAAGTCTGAGAATAGCGTTTCACTCTAGGGTTGGAGAGTTGCACAGAGTAGGGGTGAGATTGTGTTGCAAGGCGGGTACTACGTACCCTACGTAGAGGAGGTGGTATACACTGGGAAAGCTCCGAGGAACACTGATTATTATAGTAGCGATAGAATAGCGAGAGAGATGCAACATTGCGGCGAAGAGAGAGAGATTGCAGAGAGTTCGCGAGTGGATGGGAGTTAATGATAAGAAAGGCTTTCCTTTCTACTTTATCTAGGAGTGCGGTGTGAGAGGATCCTCCCCACACATGTGAACAATACTCAATAAAAGGACGCACTGTGCACCTGGACAGAGCAAGAAGCTGTGCAGGGGTAAAGAACCCCTTGAGGCGGTGGAGCACACCCAACTTCTGGGAGGCTGCCTTAGCGAGACTGGTAATATGGTCTTTCCAAGTGAGAGCAGAAGAAAAAGAGACACCGAGAACATTGAGAGAAGATGAAGGGTTGATTTTTATATTGTTGAAGAATAAGGTATAGTCCTCTGGAGGTTCCTGACGGGTAGTAAGATTGATAAATTGAGTTTTGGAAGCATTAAATGCAACAAGGTTTTCTCTACCCCAATTGGAAATAGTAGCTAAATCAGAAGATAAGCATTTTATGGCTTCATTACTTTTACTTTTGAGGGACTGCTGGCTGGGGCGTTCTGGAAAACTAATTGAGTGGTGTAAGGTAGAGTCGTCTGCATATGAATGGATGGGACTGGATGTACAGTTTAGAAGATAATTTATGAAAATTAGAAAGAGAATAGGAGATAGGACAGAACCCTGAGGAACACCGGAGTTGATAGGATGAGGAAATGAGCGATGGCCGTCCACAACCAAAGCTATGGAACGGCCGGAAAGGAAATTAGAGACAAAGGCACAGATGGAGGGACAGAAACCGAAGGAGGGCAGTTTGGAAATTAAAGATTTGTGCCAGACTCTATCGAAGGCTTTCGATATGTCTAGTGCAACAGAAAAAGTCTCACCGAAGTCCCGAAAGTTGGATGACCAAGAGTTAGTAAGATATGAAAGAAGATCACCAGTAGAGCGACCCGTAAGGAAGCCATACTGGCGATCTGAGAGCAGATTATGAGAAGATAAATGGCTATTCAATGGCTATTTTGTCTATTATCTTCATGTTAAAAACCGTTAAGGGGAGATTTGCACTTGAGGACATTTTCTCTGGACCCCTTTCTCCCTCATGTTTAGCCCCAATGCTTTTCAGATTCTAAGACGTTCACACTATTATTTTCGAGATTTTAAGAACTTGCGCCCCATTGCAGACAATTTTAAGACCTTTCGTGCCATTTAGGTGTCGGTTTTCTTCCCGGCGAGAGATAGCGAGCAAGTAAGTAAGAGGAACCGGCCTTCAGCCGGGACATTTTTCTACCAAAAAATATACAAATGTATCTTGAACGGGGGTCTAGGTGGAGTCATTTACTAGCTTGATGGAGGTCTAGGGAACAAACTAAAAACCTCCCCTTAAGCACATCTACCTTTTAATGAGCCAATTGCGAATAATGACAAAATAATAGTAAATTCATGAAGTTTGCGATAAACAGTATACATTTTTAGTAATGCACATACAGTACAGTATAATACAGTAATATGTTTAGTCAATAGCCCCATTTACAAGTTACTGACCTTTTATTTGTAATAGATAAATATTTCAATGTCGAAATTGAAAAACAAAAAAATATCGGAAGAAATATGGAGTGAGATATCTAATTTGTAACCTACGGTGTAGTGGTTATCACTTTAGTTGTTTTATAATAATTATGTCCAGGTTTTAATCTAAGGGAGGGATTTTCCCTGGCGAAACTACCTGTTTGAAAGGTTGTTAAATCCCAACTCAGTGGGGAGCTTGAATACTATAGTCCATTTATTATAGGGAGGCCAAAAATCTAGAACATTAACCTCTATATCTCATAAACGACTAGAGAAATTGAGCTAATATTTATACCATTTAGGAAGGGTCAGCCAGGGAATTGGTGTGGAAATGTACAGCCCATTTTCTCTAGCTCTGTGTGAGTTACAGAGGTTATGGGTCACGATTTCTGGCCTATCCACAATGAATCTACTATATCAACTGGTAAGAGTTGTAGTGCCAAAACATGTTATGGTCTCAATTTGTTTACGCCAATAATGTAGACGCAGTTGTAGTGGCAACAACAGTCTGTGGTTTTCATGTTATATGGTTAGCGTACGGAATGCAAAATCAATTCAATGGTAGTGTGTGTAGGATTTGCACACAGTATTATTTGCTCCATGGAGACCAGTAATTGATGATGCACGTAGCCTTTTAGATTTATTTTTCTATGTGGATGAGGGAGACAAAAGGCAGAACTGCCCGCGAGTTGAAAGTGACAGGGCCAAGATCATGGAATGTTCGAGCCAAAATGTCTGGACACACGGAGTTTGAAGCAATTTAAGTCATAAGATGAGGGGAAGATGGATTCAGGTTGAGAGTTCCAGAGCTCAGCTATTGAATAGAAGAAAGTTTGGGAATATCTTTTCATTCTTGGATTGGAGAGTTGCACAGAGTACGGATGGGATTGTGTTGCAAGACGGGTCCTACGTACTCTACATAGAGGAGGTGGTATACACTGAGAGTGTGCTGAGGAACACTGATTATTGTAATAGCGGTATAATAGCGAGAGATGCAACACTTCGGCGAAGAGAGAGATTGCAAAGAGTCGGTGAGAAGACGTGAGTTAATGAGACGTAAGGTTTTCTTTTCTACTTTGTCAAGAAATGCTGCAGTGAGAGGATCCTCCCCACACTTGCGAATATATTTTGCCTGCATCGTTATCTTTCGGCAAACATAATACCGATTCTTGGATTCACTGCCCCATAGGATCAGCATTGTAAAACCTAGGTCATAGAAATCAAACCTCATAGTTGTATGCGGACATTTACGAGGTCAATAAACTCTTTCCTGGCTTTAGGTGGGATCCTAACTATAGTGGCTGTATTCCACGGCACTTTAGGTGGGATCCTAACTATAGTGGCTGTATTCCACGGCACTTTAGGTGGGATCCTAACTATAGTGGCTGTATTCCACGGCACTTTAGGTGGGATCCTAACTATAGTGGCTGTATTCCACGGCACTTTAGGTGGGATCCTAACTATAGTGGCTGTATTCCACGGCACTTTAGGTGGGATCCTAACTATAGTGGCTGTATTCCACGGCACTTTAAAGGGAAGTATTTTTCCGAATCCCCTTCTTCTTCTTCTTCATGTTTAGCCCCATTAGTTTTCAAATGTTAATACTTTCGCCCATTTCTTTGTCAATATTAAGACCTTTGGTGCCATTTAGGTGTCTATATTTTCCTGGCGAGCGACATCAAGCCTGTAATTTAAGAGGAACTGGCCTTTGGCCGGGTACAAATTCATCTCAAAGGGAGTCTTCGAGATTTGTTTTTTGTAAAGCTTAATAGAGGTCTAAGGAACAAACTAAACAAAATATATATATATACTGTACCAGTAATAACAAATACATATATGTAATAACGTCCCCTAAATATATATATACTGTACCAGTAATAACAAATACATATATGTAATAACGTCCCCTAAATATATATATATACTGTACCAGTAATAACAAATACATATATGTAATAACGTCCCCTAAATATATATATATACTGTACCAGTAATAACAAATACATATATGTAATAACGTCCCCTAAATATATATATACTGTACCAGTAATAACAAATACATATATGTAATAACGTCCCCTAAATATATATATATACTGTACCAGTAATAACAAATACATATATGTAATAACGTCCCCTAAATAATATATATACTGTACCAGTAATAACAAATACATATATGTAATAACGTCCCCTAAATATATATATACTGTACCAGTAATAACAAATACATATATGTAATAACGTCCCCTAAATATATATTACTGTACCAGTAATAACAAATACATATATGTAATAACGTCCCCTAAATATATATATATACTGTACCAGTAATAACAAATACATATATGTAATAACGTCCCCTAAATATATATATACTGTACCAGTAATAACAAATACATATATGTAATAACGTCCCCTAAATATATATATATACTGTACCAGTAATAACAAATACATATATGTAATAACGTCCCCTAAATATATATATACTGTACCAGTAATAACAAATACATATATGTAATAACGTCCCCTAAATATATATATAAACTGTACCAGTAATAACAAATACATAAATGTAATAACGTCCCCTAAATATATATATATACTGTACCAGTAATAACAAATACATATGTAATAACGTCCCCTAAATATATATATATACTGTACCAGTAATAACAAATACATATATGTAATAACGTCCCCTAAATATATATATATACTGTACCAGTAATAACAAATACATATATGTAATAACGTCCCCTAAATATATATATATACTGTACCAGTAATAACAAATACATATATGTAATAACGTCCCCTAAATATATATATACTGTACCAGTAATAACAAATACATATATGTAATAACGTCCCCTAAATATATATATACTGTACCAGTAATAACAAATACATATATGTAATAACGTCCCCTAAATATATATATATACTGTACCAGTAATAACAAAATATATGTAATAACGTCCCCTAAATATATATATACTGTACCAGTAATAACAAATACATATATGTAATAACGTCCCCTAAATATATATATACTGTACCAGTAATAACAAATACATATATGTAATAACGTCCCCTAAATATATATATATACTGTACCAGTAATAACAAATACATATATGTAATAACGTCCCCTAAATACATTACTAGTTGGAGATGGCACCACTTTTTCTTTATTCCATGGTGTGGGGCTGAATTATTACTGTCCAATGGTATGTAGGTATATATACTGTATATATTAGCTTTGGAATTGTCGTTAACCCATTCAGTACCGGCGACGTCCTTTTCAGTATATTCTGGCAACTATTTGACGATTTTATTCAGCTTAGGAAGGACGTCTAGCAATAATAATAAGGCTTGAAACTATCTCGACCCACTATCTCTTAACTACCACAGATCCTTTTTTTAAGCTGCATATAATAGCGTCAAAATCTAGCCAGCATAAAATATACCACGTTTGTTTTACGCTAGCTATAATTGGACGATTGTGTGTGCAGCTTAACCCTTTCAAGCTCCAATACGCGTTTCTGTTCTGTTTCTGGCTACTATTAGACGATTTTATTCAGATTAGTAACGGTATGTGGAAGTCAAAGGGTTGATTGAGATGGTAGTTATCCTTTTAATACACATAGATACTTCCTAAGCTACATAAAATCGTCTAATGATATCCAAAATAAACTGCTAAAACGCGTCAGAGCTTCAAAGGGTTAAGAAGGGTCTGTGGTAGTATACAGGGTTAATTAAGATAGTTTGAAGCCTGTTGATTGCTAGAGGCCCTTCCAAAGCCGAATAAAATGATCAAATAGTACCGTAGCCAGTATAAAATGATCAAATAGTACCGTAGCCAGTATAAAATGATCAAATAGTACCGTAGCCAGTATAAAATGATCAAATAGTACCGTAGCCAGTATAAAATGATCAAATAGTACCGTAGCCAGTATAAAATGATCAAATAGTACCGTAGCCAGTATAAATGATCAAATAGTACCGTAGCCAGTATAAAATGATCAAATAGTACCGTAGCCAGTATAAAATGATCAAATAGTACCGTAGCCAGTATAAAATGATCAAATAGTACCGTAGCCAGTATAAAATGATCAAATAGTACCGTAGCCAGTATAAAATGATCATATAGTACCGTAGCCAGTATAAAATGATCAAATAGTACCGTAGCCAGTATAAAATGATCAAATAGTACCGTAGCCAGTATAAAATGATCAAATAGTACCGTAGCCAGTATAAAATGATCAAATAGTACCGTAGCCAGTATAAAATGATCAAATAGTACCGTAGCCAGTATAAAATGATCAAATAGTACCGTAGCCAGTATAAAATGATCAAATAGTACCGTAGCCAGTATAAAATGATCAAATAGTACCGTAGCCAGTATAAAATGATCAAATAGTACCGTAGCCAGTATAAAATGATCAAATAGTACCGTAGCCAGTATAAAATGATCAAATAGTACCGTAGCCAGTATAAAATGATCAAATAGTACCGTAGCCAGTATAAAATGATCAAATAGTACCGTAGCCAGTATAAAATGATCAAATAGTACCGTAGCCAGTATAAAATGATCAAATAGTACCGTAGCCAGTATAAAATGATCAAATAGTACCGTAGCCAGTATAAAATGATCAAATAGTACCGTAGCCAGTATAAAATGATCAAATAGTACCGTAGCCAGTATAAAATGATCAAATAGTACCGTAGCCAGTATAAAATGATCAAATAGTACCGTAGCCAGTATAAAATGATCAAATAGTACCGTAGCCAGTATAAAATGATCAAATAGTACCGTAGCCAGTATAAAATGATCAAATAGTACCGTAGCCAGTATAAAATGATCAAATAGTACCGTAGCCAGTATAAAATGATCAAATAGTACCGTAGCCAGTATAAAATGATCAAATAGTACCGTAGCCAGTATAAAATGATCAAATAGTACCGTAGCCAGTATAAAATGATCAAATAGTACCGTAGCCAGTATAAAATGATCAAATAGTACCGTAGCCAGTATAAAATGATCAAATAGTACCGTAGCCAGTATAAAATGATCAAATAGTACCGTAGCCAGTATAAAATGATCAAATAGTACCGTAGCCAGTATAAAATGATCAAATAGTACCGTAGCCAGTATAAAATGATCAAATAGTACCGTAGCCAGTATAAAATGATTAGTACCGTAGCCAGTATAAAATGATCAAATAGTACCGTAGCCAGTATAAAATGATCAAATAGTACCGTAGCCAGTATAAAATGATCAAATAGTACCGTAGCCAGTATAAAATGATCTAGTACGGTAGCCAGTATAAAATGATCAAATAGTACCGTAGCCAGTATAAAATGATCAAATAGTACCGTAGCCAGTATAAAATGATCAAATAGTACCGTAGCCAGTATAAAATGATCAAATAGTACCGTAGCCAGTATAAAATGATCAAATAGTACCGTAGCCAGTATAAAATGATCAAATAGTACCGTAGCCAGTATAAAATGATCAAATAGTACCGTAGCCAGTATAAAATGATCAAATAGTACCGTAGCCAGTATAAAATGATCAAATAGTACCGTAGCCAGTATAAAATGATCAAATAGTACCGTAGCCAGTATAAAATGATCAAATAGTACCGTAGCCAGTATAAAATGATCAAATAGTACCGTAGCCAGTATAAAATGATCAAATAGTACCGTAGCCAGTATAAAATGATCAAATAGTACCGTAGCCAGTATAAAATGATCAAATAGTACCGTAGCCAGTATAAAATGATCAAATAGTACCGTAGCCAGTATAAAATGATCAAATAGTACCGTAGCCAGTATAAAATGATCAAATAGTACCGTAGCCAGTATAAAATGATCAAATAGTACCGTAGCCAGTATAAAATGATCAAATAGTACCGTAGCCAGTATAAAATGATCAAATAGTACCGTAGCCAGTATAAAATGATCAAATAGTACCGTAGCCAGTATAAAATGATCAAATAGTACCGTAGCCAGTATAAAATGATCAAATAGTACCGTAGCCAGTATAAAATGATCAAATAGTACCGTAGCCAGTATAAAATGATCAAATAGTACCGTAGCCAGTATAAAATGATCAAATAGTACCGTAGCCAGTATAAAATGATCAAATAGTACCGTAGCCAGTATAAAATGATCAAATAGTACCGTAGCCAGTATAAAATGATCAAATAGTACCGTAGCCAGTATAAAATGATCAAATAGTACCGTAGCCAGTATAAAATGATCAAATAGTACCGTAGCCAGTATAAAATGATCAAATAGTACCGTAGCCAGTATAAAATGATCAAATAGTACCGTAGCCAGTATAAAATGATCAAATAGTACCGTAGCCAGTATAAAATGATCAAATAGTACCGTAGCCAGTATAAAATGATCAAATAGTACCGTAGCCAGTATAAAATGATCAAATAGTACCGTAGCCAGTATAAAATGATCAAATAGTACCGTAGCCAGTATAAAATGATCAAATAGTACCGTAGCCAGTATAAAATGATCAAATAGTACCGTAGCCAGTATAAAATGATCAAATAGTACCGTAGCCAGTAAAAAATGACCTTCTAGTACCGTAGCCAGTATAAAATGATCAAATAGTACCGTAGCCAGTATAAAATGATCAAATAGTACCGTAGCCAGTATAAAATGATCAAATAGTACCGTAGCCAGTATAAAATGATCAAATAGTACCGTAGCCAGTATAAAATGATCAAATAGTACCGTAGCCAGTATAAAATGATCAAATAGTACCGTAGCCAGTATAAAATGATCAAATAGTACCGTAGCCAGTATAAAATGATCAAATAGTACCGTAGCCAGTATAAAATGATCAAATAGTACCGTAGCCAGTATAAAATGATCAAATAGTACCGTAGCCAGTATAAAATGATCAAATAGTACCGTAGCCAGTATAAAATGATCAAATAGTACCGTAGCCAGTATAAAATGATCAAATAGTACCGTAGCCAGTATAAAATGATCAAATAGTACCGTAGCCAGTATAAAATGATCAAATAGTACCGTAGCCAGTATAAAATGATCAAATAGTACCGTAGCCAGTATAAAATGATCAAATAGTACCGTAGCCAGTATAAAATGATCAAATAGTACCGTAGCCAGTATAAAATGATCAAATAGTACCGTAGCCAGTATAAAATGATCAAATAGTACCGTAGCCAGTATAAAATGATCAAATAGTACCGTAGCCAGTATAAAATGATCAAATAGTACCGTAGCCAGTATAAAATGATCAAATAGTACCGTAGCCAGTATAAAATGATCAAATAGTACCGTAGCCAGTATAAAATGATCAAATAGTACCGTAGCCAGTATAAAATGATCAAATAGTACCGTAGCCAGTATAAAATGATCAAATAGTACCGTAGCCAGTATAAAATGATCAAATAGTACCGTAGCCAGTATAAAATGATCAAATAGTACCGTAGCCAGTATAAAATGATCAAATAGTACCGTAGCCAGTATAAAATGATCAAATAGTACCGTAGCCAGTATAAAATGATCAAATAGTACCGTAGCCAGTATAAAATGATCAAATAGTACCGTAGCCAGTATAAAATGATCAAATAGTACCGTAGCCAGTATAAATGATCAAATAGTACCGTAGCCAGTATAAAATGATCAAATAGTACCGTAGCCAGTATAAAATGATCAAATAGTACCGTAGCCAGTATAAAATGATCAAATAGTACCGTAGCCAGTATAAAATGATCAAATAGTACCGTAGCCAGTATAAAATGATCAAATAGTACCGTAGCCAGTATAAATCATCAAATAGTACCGTAGCCAGTATAAAATGATCAAATAGTACCGTAGCCAGTATAAAATGATCAAATAGTACCGTAGCCAGTATAAAATGATCAAATAGTACCGTAGCCAGTATAAAATGATCAAATAGTACCGTAGCCAGTATAAAATGATCAAATAGTACCGTAGCCAGTATAAAATGATCAAATAGTACCGTAGCCAGTATAAAATGATCAAATAGTACCGTAGCCAGTATAAAATGATCAAATAGTACCGTAGCCAGTATAAAATGATCAAATAGTACCGTAGCCAGTATAAAATGATCAAATAGTACCGTAGCCAGTATAAAATGATCAAATAGTACCGTAGCCAGTATAAAATGATCAAATAGTACCGTAGCCAGTATAAAATGATCAAATAGTACCGTAGCCAGTATAAAATGATCAAATAGTACCGTAGCCAGTATAAAATGATCAAATAGTACCGTAGCCAGTATAAAATGATCAAATAGTACCGTAGCCAGTATAAAATGATCAAATAGTACCGTAGCCAGTATAAAATGATCAAATAGTACCGTAGCCAGTATAAAATGATCAAATAGTACCGTAGCCAGTATAAAATGATCAAATAGTACCGTAGCCAGTATAAAATGATCAAATAGTACCGTAGCCAGTATAAAATGATCAAATAGTACCGTAGCCAGTATAAAATGATCAAATAGTACCGTAGCCAGTATAAAATGATCAAATAGTACCGTAGCCAGTATAAAATGATCAAATAGTACCGTAGCCAGTATAAAATGATCAAATAGTACCGTAGCCAGTATAAAATGATCAAATAGTACCGTAGCCAGTATAAAATGATCAAATAGTACCGTAGCCAGTATAAAATGATCAAATAGTACCGTAGCCAGTATAAAATGATCAAATAGTACCGTAGCCAGTATAAAATGATCAAATAGTACCGTAGCCAGTATAAAATGATCAAATAGTACCGTAGCCAGTATAAAATGATCAAATAGTACCGTAGCCAGTATAAAATGATCAAATAGTACCGTAGCCAGTATAAAATGATCAAATAGTACCGTAGCCAGTATAAAATGATCAAATAGTACCGTAGCCAGTATAAAATGATCAAATAGTACCGTAGCCAGTATAAAATGATCAAATAGTACCGTAGCCAGTATAAAATGATCAAATAGTACCGTAGCCAGTATAAAATGATCAAATAGTACCGTAGCCAGTATAAAATGATCAAATAGTACCGTAGCCAGTATAAAATGATCAAATAGTACCGTAGCCAGTATAAAATGATCAAATAGTACCGTAGCCAGTATAAAATGATCAAATAGTACCGTAGCCAGTATAAAATGATCAATAGTACCGTAGCCAGTATAAAATGATCAAATAGTACCGTAGCCAGTATAAAATGATCAAATAGTACCGTAGCCAGTATAAAATGATCAAATAGTACCGTAGCCAGTATAAAATGATCAAATAGTACCGTAGCCAGTATAAAATGATCAAATAGTACCGTAGCCAGTATAAAATGATCAAATAGTACCGTAGCCAGTATAAAATGATCAAATAGTACCGTAGCCAGTATAAAATGATCAAATAGTACCGTAGCCAGTATAAAATGATCAAATAGTACCGTAGCCAGTATAAAATGATCAAATAGTACCGTAGCCAGTATAAAATGATCAAATAGTACCGTAGCCAGTATAAAATGATCAAATAGTACCGTAGCCAGTATAAAATGATCAAATAGTACCGTAGCCAGTATAAAATGATCAAATAGTACCGTAGCCAGTATAAAATGATCAAATAGTACCGTAGCCAGTATAAAATGATCAAATAGTACCGTAGCCAGTATAAAATGATCAAATAGTACCGTAGCCAGTATAAAATGATCAAATAGTACCGTAGCCAGTATAAAATGATCAAATAGTACCGTAGCCAGTATAAAATGATCAAATAGTACCGTAGCCAGTATAAAATGATCAAATAGTACCGTAGCCAGTATAAAATGATCAAATAGTACCGTAGCCAGTATAAAATGATCAATAGTACCGTAGCCAGTATAAAATGATCAAATAGTACCGTAGCCAGTATAAATGATCAAATAGTACCGTAGCCAGTATAAAATGATCAAATAGTACCGTAGCCAGTATAAAATGATCAAATAGTACCGTAGCCAGTATAAAATGATCAAATAGTACCGTAGCCAGTATAAAATGATCAAATAGTACCGTAGCCAGTATAAAAATGATCAAATAGTACCGTAGCCAGTATAAAATGATCAAATAGTACCGTAGCCAGTATAAAATGATCAAATAGTACCGTAGCCAGTATAAAATGATCATATAGTACCGTAGCCAGTATAAAATGATCAAATAGTACCGTAGCCAGTATAAAATGATCAAATAGTACCGTAGCCAGTATAAATAGTACCGTAGCCAGTATAAAATGATCAAATAGTACCGTAGCCAGTATAAAATGATCATATAGTACCGTAGCCAGTATAAAATGATCAATTAGTACCGTAGCCAGTATAAAATGATCAAATAGTACCGTAGCCAGTATAAAATGATCAAATAGTACCGTAGCCAGTATAAAATGATCAAATAGTACCGTAGCCAGTATAAAATGATCAAATAGTACCGTAGCCAGTATAAAATGATCAAATAGTACCGTAGCCAGTATAAAATGATCAAATAGTACCGTAGCCAGTATAAAATGATCAAATAGTACCGTAGCCAGTATAAAATGATCAAATAGTACCGTAGCCAGTATAAAATGATCAAATAATACCGTAGCCAGTATAAAATGATCAAATAGTACCGTAGCCAGTATAAAATGATCAAATAGTACCGTAGCCAGTATAAAATGATCAAATAGTACCGATGCCAGTGTAGAATGATCAAATAGTACCGTAGCCAGTATAAAATGATCAAATAGTACCGTAGCCAGTATAAAATGATCAAATAGTACCGTAGCCAGTATAAAATTATCAAATAGTACCGTAGCCAGTATAAAATGATCAAATAGTACCGTAGCCAGTATAAAATGAAAAGGGTGGAGCTGGTACTAATCGGGTTAAGGGGGCCCACCCTAGTTTTTTTGTTCTTTCTCTCTCTCTCCCTATCTCTCTGGGTTGTATCCATTCGGCACCATTCAGACTACTGTTTTAAGACGTTTATCCCCATTCAGGTGTTATTATTTTCTTGGCGAGTGGGAGCGAGCCAGCATATTTAAAAAACGGTTTTGACAGGGTAATTTTGTACATTTTTCGATAGAAAGATTTCTCCGGCGAAGCCGGATTTCTTCATACAATACTGGCTCGCTATCACTCGCCAGGAAGAAATTGACACCTGGATGGGGATAAACGTCTTAAAACAGTAGGCTGAATGAGGCTGAATGGATACAAGCCAGAGAAAGAGAGAAAAGGAGATAAAACAAGCAGGTGACCCCCTTAAGGTAATTGGGAATATATTACACCGGGTACTATTCTGCGTCTGTAAGAGCGTATATAGATAGATAGATAGATAGATAGATAGATAGATAGATAGATAGATAGATAGATAGATAGATAGATAGATAGATAGATAGATAGATATTATATGGTTCCGCTATTTAAACACTATCTATTTCACTCAGCACCTCAACGGCTTGAACTAACCTTTAATAAATAGATGTACTTGGTTTCAACAAGAGGAGCTGACGAGTGTACGGTCAGGTGAGGTGAGGTCAGGTCAATGGCGGGGGTTAAGGGGACAGTGGTTATTTGTTGGGCTCTATTTAGTTATATATTTACTTATTTTTTTAGTTTCCTCCCTAGACCTCCATCAAGCTTAAAATAACATCCATTAAATCCCCCTACTAGATTAATTTGTACATTTTTCGGTAGAAAAATGGCACGGCCGAAGGCCAGTTCCTTCACATTTACAGGCTCGCTATCGCTCGCCAGGAAAAAATCGACACCTAATGGGCACGAAAGGTCTTAATATTGACAAAGAAATAGGGCGAAAGGTCATAAAATCGACAAACTAATGGGGCAAACATCTTAAAATCTCAAAACTAATGGGGATAAGCATGAGGAAGAAAGGGGGGATGGGGGGGGGGGGACCAGAAAAACGGGCCATCTCCCCTTAACGTCGCTTACAACGGCTCCCCCTAGGTAATGTTTGGGTCAGGTGTCAATTGCAGGTAGTTAAAATGTGACTGTACCGATGGAGTGGCTGTCAATGGGGGATGTATATAGTCGGTTACCAGTGTTAAGGGGAGATTTCCACTTGAGGGATTGTTTTCTGGATCCCTTTCTCCCTCATCTTTAGCCCCATTGCTTTTGAGATGTTAAGACTTTCGCCCCATTAGTTTGACGATCTTAAGAACTTTCGCCCCATTTCTGTAAATTTTAAGACTTTTCGTGCCTTTTATGTGTCGATTTTTTCCTGGCGAGCGATAGCGAGCCTGTAATGTAAGAGGAACCAGCCTTTGGCCGGGACATTTTTCTACCGAAAAATGTACAAATTTATCTTGAAAGGGGGTCTAGGGGGTGTAATCGTAAGTTTGATGGAAATATAGGGAACATACTAAAAACCTCCCCTTAAGGGGGGTGACCTGCTTATTTTTTACTCTCTTGGTTGTATCCATTCGGCCCCATTCAGCCAACTGTTTTAAGAAGGTTAGCGAGCCACCATATTTTGGATAATGAGTTAGACAGCTGGCTAAATTTGTAAATGTCTCCGACGAAGCCATATTTCTCCATACTATGCAGCTTAGCGCCATTAGTGTTGACATTTTAAGACTTTCGCTTATTTCCTTGTCAATAGTAAGACCATTCGTACCATTTAGAGGTCGAATTTTTCCTGGCGAGCGATAGCGACTCTGTAATTTTGGAGGAACCAGGACATTTTTCTACCGACAAATGTACAATGCTTCATAGAGGTCTAGGGAGCAAACTAAAATAACTATATACACTGGTGATAATAACTATATACACTGGTGATAATAACTATATACACTGGTGATAATAACTATATACACTGGTGATAATAACTATATACACTGGTGATAATAACTATACACTGGTGATAATAACTATATACACTGGTGATAATAACTATATACACTGGTGATAATAACAATATACACTGGTGATAATAACTATATACACTGGTGATAATAACTATATACACTGGTGATAATAACAATATACACTGGTGATATAACTATATACACTGGTGATAATAACTATATACACTGGTGATAATAACTATATACACT
Organism: Paralithodes platypus; assembly: GCA_032716605.1. NCBI lineage: Eukaryota > Metazoa > Arthropoda > Malacostraca > Decapoda > Lithodidae > Paralithodes > Paralithodes platypus. The sequence continues at coordinate 9,112,330 of CM064497.1, forward strand.
GGTGATAATAACTATATACACTGGTGATAATAACAATAGATAAAACATTAATACACAATATATTATCATCCCCTTAATTATTCACTAAACCATAAACTGAGACATTTCTGTGAGCCATCTTTATATGGCTATCACAAGACGCTTCAATGACGGTAATGAAACCTAATTGTCTTATCAAATTGCCACACATGATATTCCCAACAACAACAACAACAACAACAACGAAACAAAACAATTCAAAGACAGCAAAAAGCAGCCGTAAAAAGCGCACGGGTAACTTATCCTTAAAAGGGGGAGGTAGTTGTTTTTTCTCCCTTATTAGCTTCGAGATATCATGACGTTCGTTCCAGTAGTTAAACAATCTTAAGACCTTTCTTTGTCAATATAAAGACCTTTCGTGCCATTGAGGAGTGAGTAATTTTTTTTTTTTTTTTTTTTTTTTCCCCCTGGCGAGCATGTGTTCTAGGAGGGACCGGCCTGCGGCCGGGACAGTTTTTACCGACAAATGTACAATATATCTTGAAGGGTATATGCCTAGCGTGAATATGTCTAGCGAGGTTACTACAATATAAATAAATAAATAAAGAGACCAAAAAGCAACCACTACCCCCTTAACGCAGCAACACTGAAGCCCATAAAACAGTGTGTATTTCTCACTTCATCAAGGCCGTAACCATCACGGCCCGGACCTCCACTCTCGGGCCGGAACCCCACCTCGACCCCACGACCCTCCCAGCTGCCAAGTGGGGGACCGTAAAGGTGAACAATGCGGCCATCCACCACCTCGGCCCCACCCCCAACACCCACAACACCATCTCGGCCCGGGGACTCAACAGATTTTTTTTTTGTTTTTTGTTTTTTTTTTTTTTTTTTTCCCCACTGATAATTATGAGGCATTCTGTAGGTTATGATGGCACCCTATTTTGTTTATGTAAGGGGGGTAGTGCTGTGTTTTTTTTTGGTCCATGTATCATATTTATTAATTAATTTCCTCGCTAGACCTCCATCAAGCATACAAAAAACACCCCCTAGACCCCCTTTCAAGATAAAGTTACACATTTGTCAGTAGAAAATTGTCCCGGCCGAAAGCCGATTCCTATCTAAAATTACAGGCTCGCTATCACTCGCCAGGAAAAAAAATCAACACCTAAATGGCACGAGTGATCTTATTATTGAAAAAGAAATGGGGCGAAAGGTCTCAAAATCGCCAAACTAATGGAACGAACGTGTTAAAATCTCAAAACTAATATGCTAAACATGAGGGAGAAGGGGATCCAGAAAAAGCGACTACCTCCCCTTTAAGTTTTGTTTAGTTTGCTCCCTAGACCTCTTATCAAGCTAAAAAAAAACAAAAAACAAAACGCCGCCAACACCGCCCCTCGAGATAAATTAGTACATTTTCTGTACAAAATATGTCCTGGTCAAAGGCCGGTTTCTTCTGAATTACAGGCTTGTTATCGCTCGCCATGAAAAAATAGCCCCTAAATGGCACGAAAGGTCTTAATAATATTAGCAAGGAAATGAGGGGATAGGTCTTAAAATCGCCAAGCTAATGGGGTGAACGTCTTATCTCAAAACTAAATTGTTTTGTCTTTATTGATCGTATGCTGAGTACAATATGCCCAGGTTGCACATGGCCAAGAAATGTATATACTGTGCTTCAATGTAACTGCATTTTTGTAGCAATAACATTGGTGTGTAAAAGATGTATAATCGTTGCCTGCATACACTGTGGGGTGGTAAATAAAGGTTATTAAATCAATCCCCCCTCACTCCCTTTCTCTCTCTATGCCACCAGTGATACCACAGACGACACAAGCAGATGACGATAACCCAGTTTCCAACCCCGGACACACCACAACCCCAGATATGGAGCCAAAGCCTCGTCCCCCCCAGGCTCAAGGTTAACAGACTGGAGAGCTGTGTACATATTTTTTTTTTTTTTTTTTTTTTTTTCTATATTCCAACTTACTTCCTCTCGGGCATAGGCTGAGAGCCTTAACATTCACCACTTTACAATGAACAGTGAAGCCCGTGAGGTCTTGTTCCAGTCTAGGGAGTAAGACATGTGAAGCACGTAGAGTACAACGAGCACCTGCCATCTTGCCTTCACATGAGGCACGGTGCTCATTCATGGTCCGAAACGACCCCATCTCTGAAGCCACCTCGTTCCCGTGCTTCACTGTCTCACCCTCTACACTCGGACTCTCACACTTACACACACACAACGCCACCTGTTGAGCAGATAACTCACCAGGCATTGCACCCCTGTAGCATATTTTGAATATGGGAATATTCATACAGAGCTATTTAATCAGGGAACAATGAGGGTATTTTATTGACGTTTCGGTGGGCTTGTGGTAATGCACTGATTCCAGGTACAGCACAAATGCAATCCCAATAATATCTTCCCATTTATACATCGGGATTTGAACCCGGGACCTTTGGATTACCAGGCCAGTGGCAAGACCACTCCACCACACCTCTCCTGTGAATAGCCTACTTTCGGGAGTTCGATCTCCTAACTAACCAAGACCCTGTGCCCTTCATGACCCTGAAGGTGAAAGCCACCATGCCCCAGCCCTGATTGGACAAGGAGGTTGTCCTCGGCGCCAAATCCGAACCGGGGTGCGAGAAGGTTAGAAGAGACAGCCACGGAAGATGATCGGCCAGTCGGAACTGCATCGCTTCTCCAACCTTCCCTAGACAGGGCCCGAGGAATCTCCATATCCCAGATAACACACCACCCGTGACCATCACCTCACTCCTGGATCAAGATGACGATCATGAGATGGGCCCCTAAACGTGATTGGTCCACACCAAAGGAGCAGAAAGGCCTTATAAGGCCCAAAATGTCCACCCTTGACACACAGGTTCATAGACGTGCCATAAGTATAGAGCCTCCTCCTCCTCGCCTCTAGCTCTCCTGCAGCAGACACAATCCATGGTGACAAAATGCACATAATACATACAGGATATCTTGAAAGAAAGATATGACAGAATAAGGGCTGACACCCCAACTAAAAAAGAAAAGTGTTTTGACATTGATCCCAGATACCTGCGTATCCTACTTCAGGAAGTAGAGTGTGACGAGTTGGAAGAATCATGATACCTACTGATTGCCGAGCCAGACAATTCCTTCGAGGAGCTGAATTGCCAGTGGCAAGAAATTCCCAAAAACACTACAAGCATGGCTTGCATCATCGCCCGTGACTGAGCCGGAAGAGTAGGTTCCCCTCGAGAAATCGTCGCCCTTAGCAGCCCTGCCCACTTGTTGTTCCTTAAATATACCTGAAGCAGACGTCGGACACCACCACACTGTTGACCACAGCCCCTAGCAGCCCTGTTCCCTTGTAGTACCTGAAGGTCACCTGTCGCAAATGTCGGACATTTTCACGGTGCTAGCCTCCTAGCAGCCTTGTACCCTTGTTGTACCTAAAGAACCCCTATTGCAGACATCGGACACCGCCATGGTGCTGACCACCACCCTTAGCTGCCCTGTTCCCTTGTTGTACATGAAGGACAACTGTCGCAGACGTCGGACACCGCCATGGTGCTAACCAACGCCCTTTCCCCTTACACCACAATTGTCCTACAGACAACAGAAGTTGCCTAGTCAATGTGGACCACCTCCCTCCCCATTGTTTCCAAGATCACAGCCACCGCAACCGACAGCTCCATGTGGACCACCCCTCTCCCCCCTTGACCAGCCTTCCTTTAAACCCCTTGTTGGCGCCTCCTTACCTTCTGCACTAACTTACCCGCCACCCCCGAAACCAACCTACACTTCCCCGAGCAGCTGTTAACATAACAAATGGTCCCTGAGGGATAGTAAACTCCTTACGGGACATCATAGAGACTGCAGTCCTCGCTACAAGGATATTGTATTTGTATATTGTACTCTACAGTGTTTATTCTTGTGTATATTGTGTTCTGTGATATTTATTGTGTCTGTTCTCTTGTTGTATTAATAAACTATATTTCGCAGATACTGCTCGTATTCCTACTTTCAGTCAAGCACCTTATGATAAACGCCTTACTAATATAGGCACTTATACAGTATTACCGGTAAAGAAAGATAGATATACACAGACCTTGCAGTCCCTATTAGGCAGTCTAGATTTAATTCTAATATATGCTACAAAGTGGAAGGTAAAAACAGCAAAGGAGAAGACTCTCTCCCCACCCACCACTAAGGTCGGCATTAAATTTAGTAGGGGAAGCATGGCCCCCAGCAGTATGATAACATTTGTACTGGGAAATTCATGGTAAAGAACAAGTTGAAAAATATTGTATACTACTGATACTTGATCCTAACACTTATAAGAACATAAGAACATAAGAAAATGGGAGTCTGCAGAAAGCCGATTGGCCTAAGCAAGGCAGATCCCTGTCCCACACAACCCCAATTACAAAGCCCAATTATAGGCTCAACACTCTAATACCCTGAGGATCATCTTACCAAACCGGTTAGAGATTAACGCAGGATTACGGGGGTCTGCAGAGCGCTGATTGGCCCAACCCGGCTGATCCCCCTTCACACCCAACCCTTCTCGTCCATATGCTTATCCAATTTTTTCTTAAAGCTCCCTATCGTTCTTGATCCCACTATATCACTTGGTAGCCTATTCCACCCATCTACAACTCTGTTACCAAACCAATATTTGCCTATATCTTTTCTGAAACGAAATTTATCTAATTTGAAACCATTGGTACGAGTTCTTTCGCTATCACTGAGCTTTAGTACATTTGTCATGTCCCCTTTGTTAATCCCACTAACCCACTTGAACACCTCTATCATATCCCCTCTAACTCTGCGTCTCTCTAACGAATGTAAACCTAATTTCTTCAACCTTTCTTCATACGGAAAATTTCTAATATTATGGATCATTTTTGTCATTCTACGCTGAATTCTCTCCAATGAATCTATGTCCATTCTGTAATATGGACATATATTAATTTATTTACCTATTCTGTGTTATCTTATTGTTTGACCTACAGTATATTACTCCAACCTCCTAGAAATGGATGTCTAGCCTCCTTTTGAATGTGTCAAATGTATTACATTACACGACTTTCTCTAGCAATTTGTTCAAACTCGTTGACACTATCTATCTATAGATAGGCAGACAGAGAGATAGAGAGGTAACATAACGTGTCTTGCTGCCATTAATATAATAGGTGAGTAACCTTAGACAGAGAGATAGAGAGGTAACATAACGTGTCTTGCTGCCATTAATATAATAGGTGAGTAACCTTAGACAGAGAGATAGAGAGGTAACATAACGTGTCTTGCTGCCATTAATATAATAGGTGAGTAACCTTAGACAGAGAGATAGAGAGGTAACATAACGTGTCTTGCTGCCATTAATATAATAGGTGAGTAACCTTAGACAGAGAGATAGAGAGGTAACATAACGTGTCTTGCTGCCATTAATATAATAGGTGAGTAACCTTAGACAGAGAGATAGAGAGGTAACATAACGTGTCTTGCTGCCATTAATATAATAGGTGAGTAACCTTAGACAGAGAGATAGAGAGGTAACATAACGTGTCTTGCTGCCATTAATATAGTAGGTGAGTAACCTTAGACACAGAGATAGAGAGGTAACATAACGTGTCTTGCTGCCATTAATATAATAGGTGAGTAACCTTAGACAGAGAGATAGAGAGGTAACATAACGTGTCTTGCTGCCATTAATATAATAGGTGAGTAACCTTAGACAGAGAGATAGAGAGGTAACATAACGTGTCTTGCTGCCATTAATATAATAGGTGAGTAACCTTAGACAGAGAGATAGAGAGGTAACATAACGTGTCTTGCTGCCATTAATATAATAGGTGAGTAACCTTAGACAGAGAGATAGAGAGGTAACATAACGTGTCTTGCTGCCATTAATATAGTAGGTGAGTAACCTTAGACACAGAGATAGAGAGGTAACATAACGTGTCGTGCTGCCATTAATATAATAGGTGAGTAACCTTAGACAGAGAGATAGAGAGGTAACATAACGTGTCTTGCTGCCATTAATATAATAGGTGAGTAACCTTAGACAGAGAGATAGAGAGGTAACATAACGTGTCTTGCTGCCATTAATATAGTAGGTGAGTAACCTTAGACAGGGTTATAGATAGGCAGACAGAGAGATAGAGAGGTAACATAACGTGTCTTGCTGCCATTAATATAATAGGTGAGTAACCTTAGACAGAGAGATAGAGAGGTAACATAACGTGTCTTGCTGCCATTAATATAATAGGTGAGTAACCTTAGACAGAGAGATAGAGAGGTAACATAACGTGTCTTGCTGCCATTAATATAATAGGTGAGTAACCTTAGACAGAGAGATAGAGAGGTAACATAACGTGTCTTGCTGCCATTAATATAATAGGTGAGTAACCTTAGACAGAGAGATAGAGAGGTAACATAACGTGTCTTGCTGCCATTAATATAGTAGGTGAGTAACCTTAGACACAGAGATAGAGAGGTAACATAACGTGTCGTGCTGCCATTAATATAATAGGTGAGTAACCTTAGACAGAGAGATAGAGAGGTAACATAACGTGTCTTGCTGCCATTAATATAGTAGGTGAGTAACCTTAGACAGAGAGATAGAGAGGTAACATAACGTGTCTTGCTGCCATTAATATAGTAGGTGAGTAACCCTAGACAGGGTTATAGATAGGCAGACAGAGAGAGATAGAGAGGGTAACATATCGTGTCTTGCTGCCATTAATATAATAGGTGAGTAACCTTAGACAGAGAGATAGAGAGGTAACATAACGTGTCTTGCTGCCATTAATATAGTAGGTGAGTAACCCTAGACAGAGAGATAGAGAGGTAACATAACGTGTCTTGCTGCCATTAATAATAGGTGAGTAACCTTAGACAGAGAGATAGAGAGGTAACATAACGTGTCTTGCTGCCATTAATATAGTAGGTGAGTAACCTTAGACAGGGTTATAGATAGGCAGACAGAGAGATAGAGAGGTAACATAACGTGTCTTGCTGCCATTAATATAATAGGTGAGTAACCTTAGACAGAGAGATAGAGAGGTAACATAACGTGTCTTGCTGCCATTAATATAGTAGGTGAGTAACCTTAGACAGAGAGATAGAGAGGTAACATAACGTGTCTTGCTGCCATTAATATAATAGGTGAGTAACCTTAGACAGAGAGATAGAGAGGTAACATAACGTGTCTTGCTGCCATTAATATAATAGGTGAGTAACCTTAGACAGAGAGATAGAGAGGTAACATAACGTGTCTTGCTACCATTAATATAATAGGTGAGTAACCTTAGACAGAGAGATAGAGAGGTAACATAACGTGTCTTGCTGCCATTAATATAGTAGGTGAGTAACCTTAGACAGAGAGATAGAGAGGTAACATAACGTGTCTTGCTGCCATTAATATAGTAGGTGAGTAACCTTAGACAGGGTTATAGATAGGCAGACAGAGAGATAGAGAGGTAACATAACGTGTGTTGCTGCCATTAATATAATAGGTGAGTAACCTTAGACAGAGAGATAGAGAGGTAACATAACGTGTCTTGCTGCCATTAATATAATAGGTGAGTAACCTTAGACAGAGAGATAGAGAGGTAACATAACGTGTCTTGCTGCCATTAATATAATAGGTGAGTAACCTTAGACAGAGAGATAGAGAGGTAACATAACGTGTCTTGCTGCCATTAATATAGTAGGTGAGTAACCTTAGACAGAGAGATAGAGAGGTAACATAACGTGTCTTGCTGCCATTAATATAATAGGTGAGTAACCTTAGACACAGAGATAGAGAGGTAACATAACGTGTCTTGCTGCCATTAATATAATAGGTGAGTAACCTTAGACAGAGAGATAGAGAGGTAACATAACGTGTCTTGCTGCCATTAATATAATAGGTGAGTAACCTTAGACAGAGAGATAGAGAGGTAACATAACGTGTCTTGCTGCCATTAATATAATAGGTGAGTAACCTTAGACAGAGAGATAGAGAGGTAACATAACGTGTCTTGCTGCCATTAATATAATAGGTGAGTAACCTTAGACAGAGAGATAGAGAGGTAACATAACGTGTCTTGCTGCCATTAATATAATAGGTGAGTAACCTTAGACAGAGAGATAGAGAGGTAACATAACGTGTCTTGCTGCCATTAATATAGTAGGTGAGTAACCCTAGACAGAGAGATAGAGAGGTAACATAACGTGTCTTGCTGCCATTAATATAGTAGGTGAGTAACCCTAGACAGAGAGATAGAGAGGTAACATAACGTGTCTTGCTGCCATTAATATAGTAGGTGAGTAACCTTAGACAGGGTTATAGATAGGCAGACAGAGAGATAGAGAGGTAACATAACGTGTCTTGCTGCCATTAATATAGTAGGTGAGTAACCTTAGACAGAGAGATAGAGAGGTAACATAACGTGTCTTGCTGCCATTAATATAGTAGGTGAGTAACCTTAGACAGGGTTATAGATAGGCAGACAGAGAGATAGAGAGGTAACATAACGTGTCTTGCTGCCATTAATATAATAGGTGAGTAACCTTAGACAGAGAGATAGAGAGGTAACATAACGTGTCTTGCTGCCATTAATATAGTAGGTGAGTAACCTTAGACAGAGAGATAGAGAGGTAACATAACGTGTCTTGCTGCCATTAATATAATAGGTGAGTAACCTTAGACAGAGAGATAGAGAGGTAACATAACGTGTCTTGCTGCCATTAATATAATAGGTGAGTAACCTTAGACAGAGAGATAGAGAGGTAACATAACGTGTCTTGCTGCCATTAATATAATAGGTGAGTAACCTTAGACAGAGAGATAGAGAGGTAACATAACGTGTCTTGCTGCCATTAATATAATAGGTGAGTAACCTTAGACAGAGAGATAGAGAGGTAACATAACGTGTCTTGCTGCCATTAATATAGTAGGTGAGTAACCTTAGACAGAGAGATAGAAAGGTAACATAACGTGTCTTGCTGCCATTAATATAGTAGGTGAGTAACCTTAGACAGGGTTATTGAAAGGTAAGTGGCCGGCCGCATTAAGGTAGGTGACCTGCTATTTTGTTCTCTCCTTTTCTCTCGCTTGTATCCATTCGGCCCCATTCATCATACGTCAAACGCGTATATCCCCATCCAGGTGTCAATTTCTTCCTGGCGAGCGATAGCGAGCCAGCATTGTATGGAGAAATCCGGCTTCGCCAGACATTTTTCTATTGAATAATGTACAAATTTAGCCTGCTGAAATTATTTTTTTTTAAATATGCTGGCTCGCTACCGCTCCCCAGGAAAAAAATCGACACCTGGATGGGGATAAACGTCTTAAAGTAGAAGAATGAAAGGGGCCAAATGGATACAATCCAGAGAGAGAGGGAGAGAGACACAAATAATAAAACGATGTGGGCCCCATTAAGCTCGTCAAAAATATATATTAAACAAATATAATTTATATTGAGTTACAATGTGTATTGTTATGTTTGAAATGTGTATGTGTATGTTAACCGTTTTACTGACTATGTTTAGGGCTATGTGCTTAAAATGTATGTGTGGGTTTGTAGCCATGACTATATTCTAGTTTAGACATTATTACACAGAGCCACTTTTAAATCAGGTATGGCCGGAACAAACGGCTGTAAATGTCCACACCTATTAACTGGTTGGCTCTTTACAAATGGTAGGAATATACTGTAAGCTCATCTGTTCTTTACAAATGGTAGGAATATACTGTAAGCTCACCTGTTCTTTACAAATGGTAGGAATATACTGTAAGCTCATCTGTTCTTTACAAATGGTAGGAATATACTGTAAGCTCACCTGTTCTTTACAAATGGTAGGAATATACTGTAAGCTCACCTGTTCTTTACAAATGGTAGGAATATACTGTAAGCTCACCTGTTCTTTACAAATGGTAGGAATATACTGTAAGCTCACCTGTTCTTTACAAATGGTAGGAATATACTGTAAGCTCACCTGTTCTTTACAAATGGTAGGAATATACTGTAAGCTCACCTGTTCTTTACAAATGGTAGGAATATACTGTAAGCTCACCTGTTCTTTACAAATGGTAGGAATATACTGTAAGCTCACCTGTTCTTTACAAATGGTAGGAATATACTGTAAGCTCACCTGTTCTTTACAAATGGTAGGAATATACTGTAAGCTCACCTGTTCTTTACAAATGGTAGGAATATACTGTAAGCTCACCTGTTCTTTACAAATGGTAGGAATATACTGTAAGCTCACCTGTTCTTTACAAATGGTAGGAATATACTGTAAGCTCACCTGTTCTTTACAAATGGTAGGAATATACTGTAAGCTCACCTGTTCTTTACAAATGGTAGGAATATACTGTAAGCTCACCTGTTCTTTACAAATGGTAGGAATATACTGTAAGCTCACCTGTTCTTTACAAATGGTAGGAATATACTGTAAGCTCACCTGTTCTTTACAAATGGTAGGAATATACTGTAAGCTCACCTGTTCTTTACAAATGGTAGGAATATACTGTAAGCTCACCTGTTCTTTACAAATGGTAGGAATATACTGTAAGCTCACCTGTTCTTTACAAATGGTAGGAATATACTGTAAGCTCACCTGTTCTTTACAAATGGTAGGAATATACTGTAAGCTCACCTGTTCTTATTCTGAGGTATAAAAGTTGGACTTATAAGAGTTTAGAGTTATGAGACTGTTCAGCAAATTATTTACTTCTTTTACTAGAAAAGAAAAAAAATTGAAAAGTGGGGATTGGGCCGAGTAAATAGATATATAAATAGATAGTATTTTAGGATATTGTATGATTATGTTTTCTGAGCCTAGTAACGTCATATATCACTTCTATTAAGGGGAGATATCCACTTGAGGGATTTTTTTCTTGACTCCTTTCTCCCTCATGTTTAGCCCCATTGCTTTTGAGATTTTAAGACGTTCGCCCCATTAGTTTGGCGATTTTAAGAACCCTCACCCCATTTCTGTCAATTTTAAGACCATTCGTGCCATTTAGGTGTCGATTTTATCCTGGCGAGCGATAGCGAGCCTGTAATTTAAGAGGAACCGGCTTTCAGCCGGGATATTTTTCTACCCAAAAATTTACACGTTTATCTTGAAAGGGGCTCAAGGATGTGTAATCTTAAGCTTGATGGAAGTCTAGGAATCAACTAAAAACCTCCCCTTAAATATATATCTATATATCTATTTATGCTCTTTTGTTTTATGAAAAAAACAAAAGAACTTCTGCATAAATACTGCCCCAACAATACCACCTCCCCTCCCCCACCCACCATCCACAAAACAAATACCGAACGTATTTTTCTTAATCTTTGATCTCCTTCATTCGAAAACCCCATAAACCACTACATAAACCCCATAAACCCCCTGAGGTGTTCCTCAGGGCTCTGTCCTATCTCCTATTCTCTTTCTAATTTTTATAAATGATCTCCTTAACTGTACCTTAATTCCCATCCATTCATACGCAGACGACTCAACCTTACACTACTCCATTAGTTTTTCAGAACGCCCCAGCCAGCAATCCCTCAACGACAAACGTAATGAAGCCATAGAACTCTTAAATTCTGATCTAAATACTATTTCCAATTGGGGCAGAGAAAACCTTGTTAACTTTAATGCTTCCAAAACCCAATTTCTCCATCTATCTACCCGTCAGGATCTCCCAGCGGACTATCCCTTATTCTTCAACAATACAAAAATCAACCCTTCATCTTCTCTCAATATTCTTGGTGTCTCTTTTTCTTCTGCTCTCATTTGGAAGGACCATATTACCAGTCTTGCTAAGGCAGCCTCCCAGAAGCTGGGTGTGCTCAACCGCCTTAGGGGGTTCTTTTCCCCTGCACAGCTTCTTGCTCTGTACAGGGGCATAGTGCGCCCTTGTATTGAGTATTGTTCACATGTGTGGGGAGGTTCCTCTCACACCGCTCTCCTAGACAAAGTTGAAAGGAAGGCCTTTCGTATCATTAACTCCCGTCCACTCACCAACTCTCTGCAATCTCTCTCTCTCCGCCGCAATGTTGCATCTCTCTCGCTATTCTATCGCTACTATAATAATCAGTGTTCCTCAGAGCTATCCCAGTGCATACCACCTCCTTTACGTAGGGCACGTGGTACCCGTCTTGCAACTCAATCCCACCCCTACTCTGTGCAACTCTCCAACCCAAGAGTGAAACGTTACTCTCAAACTTTCTTCTACTTAACATCTGAGCTCTGGAACTCTCTCCCAGAATCAGTCTTTCCCTCTTCCTATGACTTAAATTGCTTCAAACTCCGTGTGTCCAGGCATTTTGGCTCGAACGTCCCTTGATTTTGGCCTTGTCACTCTTTCAACTATGGGGGAGGCACTCGCTATAGGCAGTTATGCCTTTTGCCTCCCTCAATCACATAGAAAAAAAAAAAAAAAAAAAAAAAAACACTACATAAACCCCATAAACCACTACATAAACCCCATAAACCACTACATAAACCCCATAAACCACTACATAAACCACTACATAAACCCCATAAACCACTACATAAACCACTACATAAACCCCATAAACCACTACATAAACCCCATAAACCACTACATAAACCCCATAAACCACTACATAAACCCCATCAACCACTACATAAACCACTACATAAGCCCCATAAACCACTACATAAACCCCATAAACCACTACATAAACCCCATAAACCACTACATAAACCCCATAAACCACTACATAAACCCCATCAACCACTACATAAACCACTACATAAGCCCCATAAACCACTACATAAACCCCATAAACCACTACATAAACCCCATAAACCACTACATAAGCCCCATAAACCACTACATAAACCCCATAAACCACTACATAAACCCCATAAACCACTACATAAACCATAAGCTTTATTTTCAGTTACAGCAATGAAAACAAATATATATATTTGAATTTAAACTTTGAACCATGTATATTATAAACCTACAGTATAAGGGAAACGCAAAAGGTTATATAGAAATTCAACATTTACAACTGTTTTCACCATAAGAAGTTATTGAGACGAATATAATTTTTGAAGGAACCTATAATAAAATAAAGTTGTTGACAGAATTAACCTTCTCAGCATACACTAACAGGTGTATTAACCTTCTCAGCATACACTAACAGGTTTATTCAATATATTTTGGAATAATTCGTCGACAATTTATTTTAGCTTACCAAGGACCTACTGTTTATGAATCAAGGACTAAAAACTACATCAATTAACCCTTTAACTCCCACAAACACTGTTTAACCCATTCAGTACCAGGGACGTTCATTTTTATCATATTTTGGCAAACATTAGACGACTTTATTCAGCTTAGGAAGGACCTGTAGCCATAATAAGACTTCAAACTATCTTAACCAACCCTTTTAACTACCACAGATCATTCATAAGCTGCACAAATATCGTCTAAATATAACTAGAATAAAATATAACACGTCGCTGGTGCTCAAAGGGTTAAACTCGATCAAATGTCATAATAATAGACAATCTATAATCAAACTATGCACCCTGGTATTCTAAAAGGGCTAAATAGCGGCCGTTGAAGTAGCAATACACCCTGAAAAGGATGAAGTATAAATGACCTTGTTAATTCTAATTGTTGCCACAACCCCCCCCCCCCAAAAAAAAAACGTAATTGAACTCTGGGTAATTCAATGTGATCAGCTTCCGTTGAGCCCGACATAATTGATGGATTATGACCAGTTCATCAGAATCGAATTGCAAAACTGACATGTTGGAAATATTGCACAGGAGAGAGAGAGAGAGAGAGAGAGAGAGAGAGAGAGAGAGAGAGAGAGAGAGAGAGAGAGAGAGAGAGAGAGAGAGAGAGAGAGAGAGAGAGAGAGAGAGAGAGAGAGTGTGTGTGTGTGTGTATATCTGATGTGTGTGTGTGTAATAATGTGTGTGTGTGTGTGTGTGTGTGTGTAATACTGTGTATGTGTGTGTGTGTGTGTGTGTGTAATACTGTGTATGTGTGTGTGTGTGTGTGTGTGTGTAATACTGTGTATGTATGTATGTATGTGTGTGTGTGTGTGTGTGTGTGTGTGTGTGTGTGTGTGTGTGTGTGTGTGTGTGTGTGTGTGTGTGTGTGTGTGTGTGCTTTAATGGTAGGGAGATTGTAGGCGCTAATCGAGCAGGGCAGTACCCTAGGGATTGCTGGAACTCTTCTTTCATTTGCCTGGCTTCTCTCAATGTTTCTATTTGCGACGCACCTACAGAGAAAGTAATCCAGTTAACTCTCACAAACACCTCCTCCTATGTATTTAACTTCTTTCCAACACCTCTAAATTACCTCTAACGTATGTACCTTGATTTTGACTGTCTATCACTCTTTCAACTTTGGGGAGTGGAGGGATGACACTTGTTACAGGCAGCTTTGCCTTTTTTCTTCTTCATGCACATATAAAACAACAAAAATATAAACTAATGTAGTAATAAGCCGAAACTATAGAATATTACACATTAAAACATATTACACACTAAAACATATTACACATTAAAACATATTACACATTAAAACATATTACACATTAAAACATATTACACATTAAAACATATGCACACAAACCCACACACATACAAACCCACACATACAAACCCACACACATACAAACCCACACACATACAAACACACATACATACAAACCCACACACATACAAACCCACACAACCCCACATACAAACAAACCCACACACATACAAACCCACACATACATACAAACCCACACACATACAAACCCACACACATACAAACCCACACACACAAACCCACACACATACAAACCCACACATACAAACAAACCCACACACACAAACCCACACACATACAAACCCACACATACAAACCCACACATACACAAACCCACACATACACAAACCCACACATACACAAACCCACACATACACAAACCCACACATACACAAACCCACACATACAAACCCACATACATACAAACCCACACACACAAACCCACACATACAAACCCACATACATACAAACACCAGCACACACAAACCCACACACATACAAACCCACACACACACAAACCCACACACATACAAACCCACACACATACAAACCCACACATACAAACCCACACATACAAACCCACATACATACAAACACCAGCACACACAAACCCACACACATACAAACCCACACATGCGCAACCCCACATATAAATTATAGTCTCTGGGTCAAAAATATTTCTTTCCGTAACAAGGGCCATCCTCATTAAAGGGCCGAAGTTGCATAGCTCCCCTTTCTTAAGATATAATCAATATATCTATATCAAAACATTATTTAGGACTTCTTCCTCCTTAATTAGAGATATATATATATATATATATATATATATATATATATATATGCACGTCTGTAGTCCAAGACATCTTCCGCCAAATCTGCCGGAAGATGTCTTTGAATACAGATGAAAGCTTGCAGCTACGAGTTTCATTTTCCTAGCGAGTACAAGAAATGTATTAATCACGTGTATTTGTGATTCTCTCTCTCTCAATATATATATATATCGGTTTATGACAGTGAATGATACCGCTCCTTCCAATCCATACTTTGTTACGTGTTAAAATTACCCGTTTCATTATCTCTGTAATAGAAAAGTCAAGCCTGTAATTAAGGAGGAAACCGCCTTCGGCTGTCCTATTTTTCTACCGAAAAATGTACTAATTTATCTCGAAAGGGGGTCTTGGGGGAGTAATGTTAACTTGATAGAGGTCTAGGGAACAAACTAAAACCTCCCCTTAAAGAGCCGGTAAGGAAGGCAGCCCTATCCGATTGCCACTGTAATCTCTCGCTAAGGTTTTTTTCTCCGCTGCGGAGCCTTACTGCCCCAGAATCTATTATAGTCTACCTTAAGTCCTTAACAGAAAATAAAGCTGATTATACTTCTCTCTTGCCATTGGGGGAAGTTCAACTAACCAGGCCACATTAGGGATTATTTAATACACAGACTGGGGAGCTGACGGAATGTTGAGGTTTTTTGATCAGATTTAAATCAAATAGATAGTATTACCACTCAGTTACTTGTAAGCATTATCGTCAAGTTATAGGGGTGAGAGGGGTATTTATGCCCGCCCCCCATTGGGGACTCCGAGGTAGGCCGTGGTTTAGCCATTTTAGAACAATTTGATAAGATAGTGTAGTTGTTGTTGTTGTTGTTGTTGTTGTTGTTGTTGTTCCCCAAGCTGCCTGGCCGAACAGCCCCAAGGCCCCGAGCAATTCCAAGGCCATAACCGAGTGCCCCCACAGAACCCTCCCCGCCGACCACAATAAAGCCTGGGTGACCGAAGCCACTCCATGGCGGGGGGCTGAGGAGGGTGCGGAAACGCCCGGGAAACCAAAGCCCCACCCAGGGCCCTGTGCTCCTCAGCAATTATGAAGAGAAAGTTGAGGGGCAAGGGGAAAATGTGACGCTTTGGCTTCTAATCTTGGTAGATTGGGAGGTCAATCCACGGAAGAGACGCCGTCACTTGAGATCTAGAAAATATATAAGTTAAAGGAAAAGTGAGAGTAAGCTATGGGTATGGCAGAGATTGCTCAGCTCTCACTCTGATAGACCAGCCCATCACCACATGACTAGAACTAGATAGTGTAGTATAATCTATTGGTTTTATATTTCACTATAACTAGATAGTGTAGTATAATCTATTGGTTTTATATTTCACTAGAACTAGATAGTGTAGTATAATCTATTGGTTTTATATTTCACTAGAACTAGATAGTGTAGTATAATCTATTGGTTTTATATTTCACTAGAACTAGATAGTGTAGTATAATCTATTGGTTTTATATTTCACTAGAACTAGATAGTGTAGTATAATCTATTGGTTTTATATTTCACTAGAACTAGATAGTGTAGTATAATCTATTGGTTTTATATTTCACTAGAACTAGATAGTGTAGTATAATCTATTGGTTTTATATTTCACTAGAACTAGATAGTGTAGTATAATCTATTGGTTTTTATATTTCACTAGAACTAGATAGTGTAGTATAATCTATTGGTTTTATATTTCACTAGAACTAGATAGTGTAGTATAATCTATTGGTTTTATATTTCACTCCCAACACCAAACACCTCCCAAAGATATTAATGAAAGCATGTGGTCCTTGTAATATGTTAGATCTTCCCTAAGAGTACTTCCATTCGCATGATATAATATAAATGAGTTCTCTTTACATCAAACAATAATGGTTTTAATTACGGTTTACCTTAATTTAAGGGGGATGGTTCACTTTTTGGGCAATTTTTGCGTGTATTCATTATTTTTCTAGTTTCCTCTCTAGACCTCCATCAAATTAAGAAAAAACAAATATCCATTAGATCCCCCTTCTAAATTAATTTGTACATTTTTCGGTAGAACATTTTCCCGGCCGAAGGCCGGTTCTTCCAACATTACAGGCTCACTATCGTTCGCCAGGGAAAAAAACTCGACACCTAAATAGCACGAAATGTCTAAATATTGACGAAGAAATTGGGGGAAAGGTCTTAAAATCGAGTAACTAATGGGGCAAACATCTTAACATCTGAACACTAATGGGGCTAAACATGAGGGAGAAAGTGGTCCAGAAAACCGGCCCATCTCCCCTTAAATATATTAGTTCCCAAGTTCTCAAAAACCAAAAATGTGGTAGTTTTGATTAATAGTGTGGAGGTAGTATAGTATCGGCCCTCCATGGAGGTCGCCACACACACACGGCCTCACTCCCACGGCCCTCTGATTTATCTCTCCCAACCCTCCTGGCCTAGCTCCAAACTTACCTCACTCATACCTTCTTAATGTAGACCTACTCACTCTCACTCTCTCTTTTCTTCTTTTTTGCTATCCTTTCCTTCCACTTTCCCTTACTCTTGGGTTAGCTATCTCTACTAGAATTGAGGCCTGACCACCTCGCTGGTTCGTAAAGTCTGGTTGGTCAGTGTACCATATGTACCGGCAAATTTATGTAAATCAATGTAAATTCTCTCTCTCTACTGAATCACGTATCATCTATATCCAGGATAGTTATTTCGATCCATCAAACACACTTGGAACCATGTTTCGATCCATCAAACACACTTGGAACCATATTTCGATCCATCAAACACACTTGGAACCATATTTCGATCCATCAAGCCCACTTAGAACCATATTTCCGATAAACTACAAGGAAATTGTACTTCGGCAACGCGTATAAGTGAAAGGACTGCTGGACTAAACGGGTATAAGTGAAAGGACTGCTGGACTAAGTGGGCCCTGGATTAAACGGGTATAAGTGAAAGGACTGCTGGACTAAGTGTGCCCTGGACTAAACGGGTATAAGTGAAAGGACTGCTGGACTAAGTGTGCCCTGGACTAAACGCGTATAAGTGAAAGGACTGCTGGACTAAGTGTGCCCTGGACTAAACGCGTATAAGTGAAAGAACTGCTGGACTAAGTGGGCCCTGGACTAAACGGGTATAAGTGAAAGGACTGCTGGACTAAGTGTGCCTTGGACTAAACGGGTATAAGTGAAAGGACTGCTAGACTAAGTGGGCCCTGGACTAAACGGGTATAAGTGAAAGGACTGCTGGACTAAGTGGGCCCTGGACTAAATGCGTATAAGTGAAATGACTGCTGGACTAAGTGGGCCCTGGACTAAACGGGTATAAGTGAAAGGACTGCTGGACTAAGTGGGCCCTGGACTAAACGTGTATAAGTGAAAGGACTGCTGGACTAAGTGGGCCCTGGACTAAATGCGTATAAGTGAAATGACTGCTGGACTAAGTGAGCCCTGGACTAAACGGGTATAAGTGAAAGGACTGCTGGACTAAGTGGGCCCTGGACTAAACGTGTATAAGTGAAAGGACTGCTGGACTAAGTGGGCCCTGGACTAAATGCGTATAAGTGAAAGGACTGCTGGACTAAGTGTGCCCTGGACTAAACGGGTATAAGTGAAAGGACTGCTGGACTAAGTGGGCCCTGGACTAAACGGGTATAAGTGAAAGGACTGCTGGACTAAGTGGGCCCTGGACTAAACGGGTATAAGTGAAAGGACTGCTGGACTAAGTGGGCCCTGGACTAAACGGGTATAAGTGAAAGGACTGCTGGACTAAGTGGGCCCTGGACTAAACGGGTATAAGTGAAAGGACTGCTGGACTAAGTGGGCCCTGGACTAAACGGGTATAAGTGAAAGGACTGCTGGACTAAGTGGGCCCTGGACTAAACGGGTATAAGTGAAAGGACTGCTGGACTAAGTGGGCCCTGGACTAAACGCGTATAAGTGAAAGGACTGCTGGACTAAGTGGGCCCTGGACTAAACAGGTATAAGTGAAAGGACTGCTGGACTAAGTGGGCCCTGGACTAAACGGGTATAAGTGAAAGGACTGCTGGACTAAGTGTGCCCTGGACTAAATATGACATTTTAACATAGACATTATGATTTAGAATTACCCAAGGAGTTCATCCTCCAATTTAAGGGCAGACTGGCCGTTTGTTTGGTCTATTGATTCGTTTATTCATATATTTGTTTAGTTTCCTCCCTAGACCTCCATCAAGCTTAGAAAAACACCCCCTAGACCCCCTTCAAGATAATTTTGTACATTTTTCGGTAGAAAAATGTCCCGGCCGAAGGCCGATTCCTCTTAAAATTGCAGGCTCGCTATCGCTCGCCAGGAAAAAAATCGACACCTAAATGGCACGAAAGGTCTTAAAATTGACAACGAAATGGGGCGAAAGGTGTTAAAATCCCCAAACTAATGGGCCGAACGTCTTATAATATCAAAACTAGTGGGGCTAAACATTAGGGAGAAGGGGGTCCAGTAAAACGGTCTTCCTCCCCTTAATGTAGGCTTTGCTGAAACACCCTGTATATACTGTACAATTATACTGCACAATTATACTGTACAATTATACTGTACAATTATACTGCACAATTATACTGTACAATTATACTGTACAATTATACTGTACAATTATACTGCACAATTATACTGTACAATTATACTGTACAATTATACTGTACAATTATACTGCACAATTATACTGTACAATTATACTGTACAATTATACTGCACAATTATACTGTACAATTATACTGTACAATTATACTGCACAATTATACTGTACAATTATACTGTACAATTATACTGTACAATTATACTGTACAATTATACTGTACAATTATACTGCACAATTATACTGCACAATTATACTGTACAATTATACTGCACAATTATACTGTACAATTATACTGTACAATTATACTGCACAATTATACCGTACAATTATACTGTACAATTATACTGCACAATTATACTGTACAATTATACTGTACAATTATACTGTACAATTATACTGCACAATTATACTGCACAATTATACTGTACAATTATACTGCACAATTATACTGTACAATTATACTGTACAATTATACTGTACATGGTGCCTTTTTCCTTTTTGAGCCTTCTTTTCATGGCTTCTAGGTAGCCTCTTAAATTTGGAAACTCTAAAAGATTCCATTTCACAGTTATGGATACAACACACACCCGTATACAATTGCCATTATGCACTATACTACTTCTGCTTTAATATTCTTAAGCCTTAGGAGAGGGATAACAACCTTTCTTGACATGGTGTATACTCTCCTTCCCCTCTCTCTTACACACACACACACACACACAAATAATAACATGCGCACACACATATTCATACTGACATTTTTAAAGGTTATATCTTGGATTTCATTTACATTGAGTATCATATCGCTAACTGGCTATCAAACTACATATAGCGAGGACTAGGTGACAATACCTCTTGATGCTCCCACCTTTGGCACGGTAATAGAAAGTGTACAAACTTGGAACTTTTGTAATATGAATATATAGTGACAAAACTCTTATTGATTCCATTATCGATCTCCTTACTCTTCGCCGTTTTGTAGGCGCCATAAAAAGGCACTACAAAGCAGCCTTCCACAAAGCCCTCACTCGACCAGACCTAGACAAACGCACCACCATACTAGACCAAGAAAACGACCCCAGATGTCTAGCTTTCCTTGAGGCTATATACATACAAACTCTCCGCCCCACCTTAAACACACAGATCGAAGACTTCCAGGCCCTCCCGATTGCAAAACGTCCCCCTACAGTAGCCCAACGCCCTCTGCGACCCTACCCCCTCCCCCTGTATTACCAGCCAACCAGCAACCTCCCCCAACTACAAACTGAGATCATCCAGGCCACCCCTAATCATCCAGGACTTGCAACCCCAGGTGTAGCCCCGCCCCCTCCCCCTTCCCAGTTCAATCTGACCCCTATACAGTATATACACCTAAGGACCCCAAGTCAAATCATTACCTCTTCCAACCTGAAGATGGTGACGGCTATCTCCGAAACGCCGTTCACCATAGGCCAGCTACTACAGAATATAAACGAAAATCAACGACAATTAGTTAGACAAATTGAGAAATTGAATAAAATACTCATTAATATTGAAATAGCAATTTCCTTCAACCTCGTTTGCCTTAATGAAAATATCCTCCCTGGATACACAAACCTCATATATATATATATATATATAATTACTTTACATTATAAGAGAGAGAGAGAGGGAGAGCTATAGCTATAAAATAATAGATACAGTCACTAAAGGTCCGCAGTAACCATACATAACAGTCATGGTCCGCTCTCAGCCACACAAACAATGAAGCAACTTGGTTGAGCCCGAGAACTTTCAGTCTTCTACTGTACTTCTCACTTATCCGCTTGTTCTTCCTCTGTCCAATTGCTCTTCCTTCCTACTTTACTCCAGCCATCTGGTCTGGTCTGGAGCCACACAACCAGTACTGTCACCTCGTTTTAGTAGGGTACACTTCTTTAACGGATCACTGGTCTCCTGGTTCAGGGCTGTGTTGTGTCCAGGGTGTGTCTGCTGATCCTTGCCCTAATTTTCCAATCCCTTACTATAGCGGGGGTTTTTTTATTTGCGTGTGTATGAAGGAGACAAAAGGCAATGCCGACTGTAAAAAGGCATTGGACGAAGGAAAGGGAAAACATAAACAAGAATCATCATGAAGACAAAAATACTAAGTCAAGTTTAAAAGATATGTCAATAATAAAATGAAGGTATAACTGGAGCAAAATGAGGTGGAAATGGAAAATTACTTCCAATAAAGTCCTGTAGCATAAACAATCGAATATGATATGGAGTGGTGCAACCATGTATAGTTTTAACCAATGTACTTAATACTCATGAAAGTCTATACTATATACATTTGGAATGTCACCAATTAAATTTGGTAGACGCATACTTTCATGAAGTAATACCATATAGAAGTGGTTCGGGAAAATTGTAAGTTTGAAACGTACAATATAATCTTCAACATTGTCGGAGAGATTATAATACTAAGGTTTTTATCAGACGCACATCGTCTATTTTTATAAGGCGGCGGAAGTTCTCCCGTCTTAATCATACAATTAAAACGTTTTCCTATTCAAATATGATATTGGCAATAATATGATGCAAAGACGTAGTTTTATAATTTCCCATAAGTTATCGAAAATTAGCTGATTAGGGATGAACCCCCCCCCCCCCCAATAAAAGTAAAGTGCTACTTGTAAATATGCAAATCAGACAGTGCACTGCTATCAACAAATTTTGGGGTAGTTTCTTATTTTATATACCCATTATAAAACGTTAACAACTGTATCCGTGTGACCTCTACTAATCCACTCCTCCAAAGTTGAGACCCAAGACAAAGTATAAGTAATTAGATGAGGTATGAGATTATAGGATACAACATTTAAAGAGAATGAAATATATAGAGGGTGACAGGGAGAATTGAGTAAAATACAAAATAGCGACACAATGGAACGTGCAAAGAATACTATAGCAATGATAACACCGTATTATACACAAAGACGATAGGTTGAACAATGAAAGATACAATACGAGCGACTGACAAAAAGATACAATACGAGCGACTGACAAAAAGATACAATACGAGCGACTGACAAACAGATACAATACGAGCGACTGACAAAAAGATACAATACGAGTGACTGACAAAAAGATACAATACGAGCGACTGACAAAAAGATACAATACGAGCGACTGACAAAAAGATACAATACGAGCGACTGACAAAAAGATACAATACGAGCGACTGACAAAAAGATACAATACGAGCGACTGACAAAAAGATACAATACGAGCGACTGACAAAAAGATACAATACGAGTGACTGACAAAAAGATACAATACGAGCGACTGACAAACAGATACAATACGAGCGACTGACAAAAAGATACAATACGAGCGACTGACAAAAAGATACAATACGAGCGACTGACAAACAGATACAATACGAGCGACTGACAAAAAGATACAATACGAGCGACTGACAAAAAGCGGCTAGTTAATACCCGTAATGAAAGGAAAATGTAGGTACAAGAAATAAAGCACTCTAGGAAATAAGTATTGTAGTACTTAGAATAAAATACTCAAAAGTATGATTCCTATATTCTGTCCAATGAACTCTTAGTGAACCATTGCTATACCCCGAGTGTACAGTACTTGTTTCGATTAGCGTTTTATTTGATTTGCCCCTTTTGTACCGGCGACGTGTTCTTAACTTCATACTGGCTACTGTTCGACGAATGTATTCAGTTTCAAAAGGTCCTCCAACAATTAACAGGCTTCGAACTATCTCACTTATCCCTCTTTACTACAACAGATCCTTTATATACTGCAAAAAATCGTCTAAATATAGCAAGAATAGAATTGGAAGGACGTCGCCGGTACAGCAGGGATTAAATATATATATATATATGATCGTAACTCAAATTAAACAAAAATATCTGAGCTGCCGTGTTAGCATCAAATCCAGATGGAGATATCGTATTCCCTCAATATACACTCTCACTAACACATATTTAACTTGTTTTGGCATACAAGCGATCATATTGTGTGGGGGTAACTGTTTTGTTATTCTAGTATCACACGGGTAATTATGGTGTTCCGAGAAGCCCTCATCTCATTAAGGAGAGGTTTTTAGTTGATTCCCTAGACTTCCATCAAGCTTAAAATTACTCCCCCTAGACCCCCTTTCAAGATAAATTTGTACATTTTTCGGTAGAAAAATTTCCCAGCTGAAAGCCGGTTCCTCTTATATTACAGGCTCGCTATCGCTCGCCAGGATAAAATCGACACCTACATGGCACGAAAGGGTTTTAAAATTGACAGAAATGGGTCGAAAGTTCTTAAAATCGTCAAAATAATGGGGCGAACGTCTTAAAATTAGAAAAACAATGGGGCTAAACATGAGGGAGAAAGGAGTCAAGAAAAAAATCTCTCAAGTGGATATCTCCCCTTAACTTACGATAGTTATGAACCCTAAGTTGTTAAACCAACGCTACCAGTAAACATACCGTACATTGATTAGAAAAGTGAGTTGACTTTAATTGATGTTGTTATAACCTATTTGCTATCATTAAGGTGGGTGTTTATTTTCTGAAGCAGCAACAATGAAAATACAAATCTACAACAATCACATTAATACCCACCGATATTTCTTCCCTATAAAGAAAAACCCACTTCGTACCAATGGCTTACGTTTGATGGTCGTATAAAAAGCGTCGAGCCCGAATAACAGGATTACGACACAGACTAATAACATTCCAGAACCGAGCAATACCGACCACTAGACACAGTCAAGGATAAATTGGCCTAAATTGGCAAAACTATTTTTAGGGACGAACTCCTGTAAACAGTAAACCCTGGTTTAATATCACCTCCACCTCTGAGTTAGTAGGGGATAGTCTATAAATTGAAATATGTTTTTAAGAAAGAGATACAACAATTATACAAATAGAATTGTCTTTGGGTAGAAAACAAAACTATATACAGTATGTATACATACAGTACATACAGTATATACAGCATGTATACATACAGTACATACAGTATATACAGTATGTATACATGCAGTACATACGGTATATACTGTATATATACATACAGTACATACAGTATATACAGTATGTATACATACAGTACATACGGTATATACTGTATATATATAATATTTCAAATTTATCTTGAAAGGGGGTCTAAGGGGTGTTATTTAAGCTTAATGGAGGTCTAGCGAGGAAACTAAAAAAATATATGAATGAATAAACAGGTATCTCCCAAAACCCAGCACTACCCCCTTAAAGTGTGTTGCCTAGACTATAGTGTGGTATATCCAGTGGCGGAATAAGGCACTCCACACGGTCCTTAAAGGGATGGGGGGGGGAGCTTTCATAGTCTACATAAGGCCAGGTAGTAGAGGGGGGGGGGGGGGGACAGAAACCCCTATAGGCCAACTACACGGTTCTCATTTTTTTTTTTTTTAATTTGAGTTCTCTTTTAACATTTTAGATAGCTCTTTTTTTTTTAGCCTGAATGAAAAGGGATGGTATGAAGACTAGAATGTGTACTAGGAAGGGATGGTATGAAGACTAGAATGTGTACTAGGAAGGGATGGTATGAAGACTAGAATGTGTACTAGGAAGGGATGGTATGAAGACTAGAATGTGTACTAGGAAGGGATGGTATGAAGACTAGAATGTGTACTAGGAAGGGATGGTATGAAGACTAGAATGTGTACTAGGAAGGGATGGTATGAAGACTAGAATGTGTACTAGGAAGGGATGGTATGAAGACTAGAATGTGTACTAGGAAGGGATGGTATGAAGACTAGAATGTGTACTAGGAAGGGATGGTATGAAGACTAGGAAGGGATGGTATGAAGACTAGAATGTGTACTAGGAAGGGATGGTATGAAGACTAGAATGTGTACTAGGAAGGGATGGTATGAAGACTAGAATGTGTACTAGGAAGGGATGGTATGAAGACTAGAATGTGTACTAGGAAGGGATGGTATGAAGACTAGAATGTGTACTAGGAAGGGATGGTATGAAGACTAGAATGTGTACTAGGAAAGGATGGTATGAAGACTAGAATGTGTACTAGGAAGGGATGGTATGAAGACTAGAATGTGTACTAGGAAGGGATGGTATGAAGACTAGAATGTGTACTAGGAAGGGATGGTATGAAGACTAGAATGTGTACTAGGAAAGGATGGTATGAAGACTAGAATGTGTACTAGGAAGGTATGGTATGAAGACTAGAATGTGTACTAGGAAAGGATGGTATGAAGACTAGAATGTGTACTAGGAAGGGATGGTATGAAGACTAGAATGTGTACTAGGAAGGGATGGTATGAAGACTAGAATGTGTACTAGGAAGGGATGGTATGAAGACTAGAATGTGTACTAGGAAGGGATGGTATGAAGACTAGAATGTGTACTAGGAAGGGATGGTATGAAGACTAGAATGTGTACTAGGAAGGGATGGTATGAAGACTAGAATGTGTACTAGGAAGGGATGGTATGAAGACTAGAATGTGTACTAGGAAGGGATGGTATGAAGACTAGATTGTGTACTAGGAAGGGATGGTATGAAGACTAGAATGTGTACTAGGAAGGGATGGTATGAAGACTAGAATGTGTACTAGGAAGGGATGGTATGAAGACTAGAATGTACTAGGAAGGGATGGTATGAAGACTAGAATGTGTACTAGGAAGGGATGGTATGAAGACTAGAATGTGTACTAGGAAGGGATGGTATGAAGACTAGAATGTGTACTAGGAAGGGATGGTATGAAGACTAGAATGTGTACTAGGAAGGGATGGTATGAAGACTAGAATGTGTACTAGGAAGGGATGGTATGAAGACTAGAATGTGTACTAGGAAGGGATGGTATGAAGACTAGAATGTGTACTAGGAAGGGATGGTATGAAGACTAGAATGTGTACTAGGAAGGGATGGTATGAAGACTAGAATGTGTACTAGGAAGGGATGGTATGAAGACTAGAATGTGTACTAGGAAGGGATGGTATGAAGACTAGAATGTGTACTAGGAAGGGATGGTATGAAGACTAGAATGTGTACTAGGAAGGGATGGTATGAAGACTAGGAAGGGATGGTATGAAGACTAGAATGTGTACTAGGAAGGGATGGTATGAAGACTAGAATGTGTACTAGGAAGGGATGGTATGAAGACTAGAATGTGTACTAGGAAGGGATGGTATGAAGACTAGAATGTGTACTAGGAAGGGATGGTATGAAGACTAGAATGTGTACTAGGAAGGGATGGTATGAAGACTAGAATGTGTACTAGGAAGGATGGTATGAAGACTAGAATGTGTACTAGGAAGGGATGGTATGAAGACTAGAATGTGTACTAGGAAGGGATGGTATGAAGACTAGAATGTGTACTAGGAAGGGATGGTATGAAGACTAGAATGTGTACTAGGAAAGGATGGTATGAAGACTAGAATGTGTACTAGGAAGGTATGGTATGAAGACTAGAATGTGTACTAGGAAAGGATGGTATGAAGACTAGAATGTGTACTAGGAAGGGATGGTATGAAGACTAGAATGTGTACTAGGAAGGGATGGTATGAAGACTAGAATGTGTACTAGGAAGGGATGGTATGAAGACTAGAATGTGTACTAGGAAGGGATGGTATGAAGACTAGAATGTGTACTAGGAAGGGATGGTATGAAGACTAGAATGTGTACTAGGAAGGGATGGTATGAAGACTAGAATGTGTACTAGGAAGGG
Source organism: Paralithodes platypus (assembly GCA_032716605.1). Classification (NCBI taxonomy): domain Eukaryota; kingdom Metazoa; phylum Arthropoda; class Malacostraca; order Decapoda; family Lithodidae; genus Paralithodes; species Paralithodes platypus. Next base: position 9,140,010 of record CM064497.1, read on the forward strand.
ATGGTATGAAGACTAGAATGTGTACTAGGAAGGGATGGTATGAAGACTAGATTGTGTACTAGGAAGGGATGGTATGAAGACTAGAATGTGTACTAGGAAGGGATGGTATGAAGACTAGAATGTGTACTAGGAAGGGATGGTATGAAGACTAGAATGTGTACTAGGAAGGGATGGTATGAAGACTAGAATGTGTACTAGGAAGGGATGGTATGAAGACTAGAATGTGTACTAGGAAGGGATGGTATGAAGACTAGAATGTGTACTAGGAAGGGATGGTATGAAGACTAGAATGTGTACTAGGAAGGGATGGTATGAAGACTAGAATGTGTACTAGGAAGGGATGGTATGAAGACTAGAATGTGTACTAGGAAGGGATGGTATGAAGACTAGAATGTGTACTAGGAAGGGATGGTATGAAGACTAGAATGTGTACTAGGAAGGGATGGTATGAAGACTAGAATGTGTACTAGGAAGTAGCAACGAACCGAGAAATAGAATGGGGAAAATAACGGTGTATACTGTATATATATATGTGTGTGTGTGTGTGTGTGTGTGTGTGTGTGTGTGTGTGTGTGTGTGTGTGTATGTATGTATGTATGTGTGTGTGTGTGTGTGTGTGTGTGTGGTGTGTGTGTGTGTGTGTGTGTGTGTGTGTGTGTGTGTGTGTGTGTATGTGTGTGTGTGTGTGTGTGTGTGTGTGAGAGAGAGAGAGAGAGAGTGGTTCGAGTAATGTATTTCAACAAAATATATAATTGTTATTATTGTTGATATATAGTGACACATATTTGATGTCTTCTTTTAAAATGATCGTAGTAAAAAAATTGTTTTAGTGAGAATTGTAGATACCCTCAAATATTATATGTACATCGAATATTTATTCTAAATCTAAAGGCGCATAAAAGCAGATAATATATTATTTAGCATATTTACCTAGATAATATCGATATGGGTGTCAAATGTCTACTCGGTATCTTAACACGGCGTTATATCAATATTCTTTTGACCCCCACTTGAGTAGGGTTTGGTATGCAGTTATGTAATCCAGCTAAATATAGATGGGGTTCTTTCTGTAGGTCATGTGTATATGGATTCAAAATTTCAAGGTTAGGTATGCAGTGTTCTTATCCAATTTAATAGGGTACTTCCTGTGCTCGATAAGTAATTGGCTTACACATTTCAACTCATTGCCTCAATAAATGCGGCAACGAACATGAAGTTTATTCCATGCAAAATTGTAAAAGTAAAGTTAAGTCTTAGCCCAAAAACTATCACCATAACTTGATTATAACAACTAATAACCCGAACAGTGTCGGATAAGTGAATTATATGCATAGCGGGTTTTGTGCATTGAGTGCGTAGAATCTATGCACCTGGCATCACGCGAGGAAGCAAGAATAAAGATGAAAACAGAATAACAGAATATGAGGGAAGAAGGGAGAATATCTAAAAACAAAAACAAAAATAAATAAATGAATGGAGGCAGAAAAAGAGCGAGAGGGTGATAGATCGTGCAAAGGGGGGGGGGGGGGGGCGTGTTTATGGCGTACGGGGGGCTTGGGGTGGGGGGGGGGGATGAATTTGCGAGGCCTTTTGTAAAGTATTGTGGTGTTAAAGGCCAGGGAGGCACATCCAGGGGGTCATGTAGTGGGTCTCGCGCCCTACATGTACACTCGACCAAAAAAACAATCTTTACACTAACGCTCTAAACATTCTGGAAGTGGGTCGAAATCTTATGATAATACCTCACAGACGTACTGTATGTTTCACCCGATTCATTCCGTTCACACAAGATTATTTACAGCTCACCAGTGTCAAGATTGTTGTTTGGTCGAGTGTACGTATGTCATCAAGTATTTCAGGGGAGGTATGTCGTTATTCTAGACCTCCTTCTTCCTCAGGTTTAGCCGCCCCATTAGTTTGTTGATTTTAAGTCGGATGTACAGTCACGAGCATAAATACTGCGACATCAACCAGATAACGTTAACACCTTCATCACGAGAGGTTTATAATAAGATGAATAAAATCGTCTGACGGTACCGGTAGCTAGAATGATATAAAAAAAAATCATTGTGAGTTTAAATAAAAAGTATAGCAATACCTTTATAGACGAAGTGGCGAATATTATCTGGTTGTTGTCGCAGTATTTATGCTAGTGACTGTACAGTATATGTCTATGTTTATTTACAGTCTGACTTTTATCTAATGTCGGGAATATCAACTCGATTGTTCAATTTATTAATTGTATTAATATTATGACAAAGGGGTTCGGGTATATTAGATTCATGATAATGAGTATACTGTAATTAACACCTATACCGGCAACGTATATGGTTGTTTTTATTCTGGCTACTATTAGACAATTATATTAAATTTAAAAAGGGCCTCGAGCAATTAACAGGCTTCGAACTATCTCACTTAACCCTTTTTACTACCACAGATCCTTCATAAACTGCACAACAGCGTCTAAATAAATCAGGAATAGAATTAAAATAACGTCGCCGGTATAGAAGGGGTTAACCTTAATCTCTCTCTCTCTCTCTCTCTCATATAACACACTCACTAGCTCTCAACGCTGTTTTTTCCCATATTCCACTCTCATTCACTCACTCTCAATCTCGCTCTCTCTCATTATACTGTTCACTCCCATACACCACTCTCTCTCTCTCTTTCTCTCTCTCTCTCTTTCTTCCCCCTCTCTTTCTCTCTCTCTCACACATTACACTGTTCACCCCCATACACCTTAACGGGACCCTCTTCATCTTTGGATCACTCTTCACGCCCCCTATATTGCATTCCCGGCATTACTCCCAACCTTCTCCTTTATTTCCACAGCTATTATCATTCACACTCTTCTTCATTATTGCCAGTTATATCTTCTCTCTTTCTCCTCATTATTTATATTGCCTCTTACTTCACATCTTTCATCTCCGTTTAACCTCGTTTTCGTTTTATCTTTTTTGGTTTGGTTAGATATACTTTTTCATATTCTAAAGTATATACATCTTTAGCTTAATTCGTGTTTAAAAGTATTTACATCTTTAGCTTAATTCGTGTTTAAAAATTATATACATCTTTAGCTTAATTCGTGTTTAAAAAGTATATACATCTTTAGCTTAATTCGTGTTTAAAAAGTATATACATCTTTAGCTTAATTCGTTTAAAAAGTATATACATCTTTAGCTTAATTCGTGTTTAAAAAGTATATACATATTTAGCTTAATTCGTGTTTAAAAAGTATATACATCTTTAGCTTAATTCGTGTTTAAAAAGTATATACATCTTTAGCTTAATTCATGTTTAAAAAGTATATACATCTTTAGCTTAATTCGTGTTTAAAAAGTATTTATATCTTTAGCTTAATTCGTGTTTAAAAAGTATATACATCTTTAGCTTAATTCGTGTTTAAAAAGTATATACATCTTTAGCTTAATTCGTGTTTAAAGTATTTATATCTTTAGCTTAATTCGTTTAAAAAGTATATACATCTTTAGCTTAATTCGTGTTTAAAAAGTATATACATCTTTAGCTTAATTCGTTTAAAAAGTATATACATCTTTAGCTTAATTCGTGTTTAAAAAGTATATACATCTTTAGCTTAATTCGTGTTTAAAAAGTATTTATATCTTTAGCTTAATTCGTGTTTAAAAAGTATATACATCTTTAGCTTAATTCGTGTTTAAAAAGTATATACATCTTTAGCTTAATTTGTTTTAAAAGTATTTATATCTTTAGCTTAATTCGTGTTTAAAAAGTATATACATCTTTAGCTTAATTCGTGTTTAAAAAGTATATACATCTTTAGCTTAATTCGTGTTTTAAAAGTATTTATATCTTTAGCTTAATTCGTGTTTTAAAAGTATTTATATCTTTAGCTTAAATCGTGTTTAAAAAGTATATACATCTTTAGCTTAATTCGTGTTTTAAAAGTATTTATATCTTTAGCTTAATTCGTGTTTTAAAAGTATATACATCTTTAGCTTAATTCGTGTTTTAAAAGTATTTATCTTTAGCTTAATTCGTGTTTTAAAAGTATGTATATCTTTAGCTTAATTCGTGTTTAAAAAGTATATACATCTTTAGCTTAATTCGTGTTTTAAAAGTATTTATATCTTTAGCTTAATTCGTGTTTTAAAAGTATATACATCTTTAGCTTAATTCGTGTTTTAAAAGTATTTATATCTTTAGCTTAATTCGTGTTTTAAAAGTATATACATCTTTAGCTTAATTCGTGTTTTAAAAGTATTTATATATTTAGCTTAATTCGTGTTTTAAAAGTATATAAATCTTTAGCTTAATTCGTGTTTAAAAAGTATATACATCTTTAGCTTAATTCGTGTTTTAAAAGTATTTATATATTTAGCTTAATTCGTGTTTTAAAAGTATTTATATCTTTAGCTTAAATCGTGTTTAAAAAGTATATACATCTTTAGCTTAATTCGTGTTTTAAAAGTATTTATATCTTTAGCTTAATTCGTGTTTTAAAAGTATATACATCTTTAGCTTAATTCGTTTTAAAAATATTTATATCTTTAGCTTAATTCGTGTTTTAAAAGTATTTATATCTTTAGTTTAATTCGTGTTTAAAAAGTATATACATCTTTAGCTTAATTCGTGTTTTAAAAGTATTTATATCTTTAGCTTAATTCGTGTTTTAAAAGTATATACATCTTTAGCTTAATTCGTGTTTTAAAAGTATTTATATCTTTAGCTTAATTCGTGTTTTAAAAGTATTTATATCTTTAGCTAAATTCGTGTTTTAAAAGTATATACATCTTTAGCTTAATTCGTGTTTTAAAAGTATTTATATATTTAGCTTAATTCGTGTTTTAAAAGTATATACATCTTTAGCTTAATTCGTGTTTTAAAAGTATATACATCTTTAGTTTAATTCGTGTTTTAAAAGTATTTATATATTTAGCTTAATTCGTGTTTTAAAAGTATATACATCTTTAGCTTAATTCGTGTTTTAAAAGTATTTATATCTTTAGCTTAATTCGTGTTTTTGTTCAATTAATTACTTGTCTAGAATCAGAATACAAATAAGATATACTGCCAGTGAAGTAAATGATTCATAGAGACTAAAGAGAACAAACAAATTATAAGAGGCAAGAGGAATGGTCCCAAGACCCGGTAGACACTCCCCTGACCATTTAAGGGGAGGTGGGTCTTTTTCTGACCCCCATTCTCCCACTTGTTTAGCCCCATTAGTTTTAAAATTTTATGACGTACCGGTACGGCTTATTTGTTTGGCAATATTATGACTTTTCGCTCCATTTCTTTGTCAATATTAAGAATTTTCGTATTATTTAGGTGTCAATTTTCTCCTGGCGAGCGGCAGCGACCCTGTTATTTAAGGGCGGCCGGCATTTTTTTATTTTTTTTTAAGCTTGATGGAGGTCTAGGGAGGTTGTTGTTGTTGTTGTTCCCCAGGCTGTCTGGCCGAACAGCCCCAAGGTCTCGAGCAAGGCCAAGGCCATAAACGAGCGCCCCCACAAAATCCTCCCTGCTTACCACTAGCAAAGCCCGGGTGACCGAAGCCACTCCAAGGCAGGGAGTTGAGGAGGGTGCGGAAACGCCCGGGAAACCAAAGCCCCACCCAAGGCCCTGTGCCCCTCAGCAATTATGAAGGGAAAGTTGAGGGGTAAGGGAAAAATGTGACGCTTTGGTTCCCAATCTGCCAACTTCTAGGTTGGCAGTAGGGAGGTCAATCCACGCAAGAGACGCCGTCACTTGAGATCTAGAAGATATATAAGTAAAAGGAACAGTCAGAGTTAGCTATGGGTATGGCAGAGATCGCTCAGTTCTCACTCGGATAGACCAGCCCATCACCACATGACTAGAACCCAATCCTCTCAGCATCAGCTAGGAAAGGCCCTAGAAAGCCGCCTTTGGCGGGGGGATAGCTCCCCTATTTCAACTCCTTTCGGGGTTGGGCACCCGCCCAAGTAGTTTAACAGTATGCATAAGATAACGTGATGGTAATTGATATGAATTCACAGGATGCAATACTCTCTTAGGGGGGATGGTTCACTTTTTGCATGTATTCATTATTGTTCTAGTTTCCTCCCTAGACCTCCATCAAATTTAAAAAAACATCCATTAGATCCCCCTTCTAGATTAATTTGTACATTTTTCGGTAGAAAAGTTGTCCCGGCCGAAGGCCGATTCTTCCAACATTACAGGCTCACTATCGTTCGCCAGGGAAAAAATCGACACCTAAATAGCACAAAAGGTCTAAATATTGACGAAGAAATGGGGAGAAAGGTCTTAAAATCGACTAACTAATGGGGCAAACATCTTAACATCTGAAAACTAATGGGGCTAAACATGAGGGAGAAAGTGGTCCTGAAAACCGACCCATCCCCCCTTAAACGTAGGAACGCTGGAAAGAATTAATGTATTCAAGTATCTGGAACACAATTTAAAAACAGGAAAATGTGCACGAAAATAACAGCTGCAAGAGTAATAACGAAAACTAATAACGAAAACTAATAACGAAAACTAATATCGAAAACTAATAACGAAAACTAATAACGAAAACTAATATCGAAAACTAATAACGAAAACTAATAACGAAAACTAATATCGAAAACTAATAACGAAAACTAATAACGAAAACTAATAACGAAAACTAATAACGAAAACTAATATCGAAAACTAATATCGAAAACTAATATCGAAAACTAATATCGAAAACTAATATCGAAAACTAATATCGAAAACTAATATCGAAAACTAATAACGAAAACAAATAACGAAAACTAATAACGAAAACAAATAACGAAAAATAATATCGAAAACTAATAGCCTAACGAAAACTAATAACGAAAACTAATAACGAAAACAAATAACGAAAACTAATAACGAAAACAAATAACGAAAACAAATAACGAAAACTAATAACGAAAACTAAAAACGAAAAGTTGAGCATGGAGGCAAGTGAGCAGATTACGTGAAGGAGTTTTAGTGCCAGCATTAAGGAGATAGGTCTATATTTTTTTCGGTTTATATATATATATATATATATATATATATATATATATATATATATATATATAGTATATATATATACTGTATAAAATATATTTGTTTCCTCGCTAGACCTCCATCAAACTTAAAAAGACGCCCCCTAGACCCCCTTTCAAGATAAATGAGTAAATTTTTCAGTAGAAAAATGTCTCGGCCGAAGGCCGGTTCCTCCAAAATTACAGGCTTACTATCGCCAAGGTTAAGAGATACATCTCTTAACCTTGGCTATCGCTTGCCAGGAAAAAATCGACACCTAAATGGCACGAAAGGTCTTAAAATTGACAGAAATGGGGCGAACGTTCTTAAAATTGCCAAAACTAATGGGGCTAAAATGAGCGAGAAGGGGTCTACATAAAAGACATATTTCCCTTCGTTTTTTTTTTTTATCGTGAACCACTTAAGCTATCTCGCATAATAATGAGAAGTCGAGAGCGAGAGCGGAGGAAATGGATATGTTGTTGTTTGTTCCCTAAGCTGCCTGGCCGAACAGCCCCGAGTCCTTAAGGAAGGCCATGGCCACGGTCGGGCTTTCCCACAGAGCTCTCAAATAAATTGTGTTGTTGGCGTAAGTGGTTGTGTGAAATGCAGTCTTCTATGATGTGTTTTATGGTATGGGGTGCTGTGTTACAACCCGGGCAGGTGTCGACGACGGAGTCATCCAGTCTCTTCTGATAGCTCAGAAGAGCTGGATGGTGTCCGCATCGTAGCCTGGCCAGGTGGACTCTGTCCTCGCGAGGAAGGGAGGATTCAGTAGGGTGGATTTCGGGAGGTCGTGCTTGCAGCTGCGTGTTGTCCAGGGTCCAGAGAATATATTATTCTCTGGACCCTGGTGTTGTCTATGAGTGAGTGGATGGAACGGCGAGTGATATGAGTATGGATGTGCTTCCGGAAGTTGGTTTGGGGTGGGCAGGGAGGGAGAGAAGACAGTATTTGTGTGTGATAGCGTGTGCTGGGTGTTGTTTTGATATTTCTTGGTGTCTGTGGGTGTGTTGCCATGTAGTGTAGTGGGTGGTGTTGATTCGTGGAGGCTGCTGCCAGGAATTGAGTGCCTCTCATGTCTAGATGATCTTTGACTTTTAGGACTTTGGTTTCTTGATGTAGGTGATCTGTGGGTGTAGTAGCTGTGCATTCTGTGATGATTTTAAGGGCTTTATTTTGAATAGTCTGTAAGGTCTTATGTGTTTCAGCTAGGTTAGAAGCCCAGGCGGGGCTTGCGTATTCCATAACTGATCTTATGTATTGTTTGTAGACTGTGGTGGTGGTTTCTTTGTTGTGTCCAAATTTCGTGTGGGCAAGTGATCTGAGGGCGTTAAGTCTGGGTGTCAGTTTCTTTCTCGTGTTTGTGGTGTGCTGTTTGAATGTCATTTGGGTGTCGTATGTTACTTCTAGGATTTTGTGTGTGTGTGTGTGTGTGTTAGGGGTGTGTTGTTTATGTTGAGTCCCGGGACGTAATCGTGCTCTCCTGTCCAGCTTGTGAGGAGGGTTGCAGTAGATTTAGCTGGGGCTAAATTGAGTCTGTTTTTTTTTTTTTTTTTTTTTTTTCTATGTGATTGAGGGAGGCAAAAGGCATAACTGCCTATAGCGAGTGCCTCCCCCATAGTTGAAAGAGTGACAGGGCCAAAATCAAGGGACGTTCGAGCCAAAATGCCTGGACACACGGAGTTTGAAGCAATTTAAGTCATAGGAAGAGGGAAAGACTGATTCTGGGAGAGAGTTCCAGAGCTCAGATGTTGAGTAGAAGAAAGTTTGAGAGTAACGTTTCACTCTTGGGTTGGAGAGTTGCACAGAGTAGGGGTGGGATTGAGTTGCAAGACGGGTACCACGTGCCCTACGTAAAGGAGGTGGTATGCACTGGGATAGCTCTGAGGAACACTGATTATTATAGTAGCGATAGAATAGCGAGAGAGATGCAACATTGCGGCGGAGAGAGAGAGATTGCAGAGAGTTGGTGAGTGGACGGGAGTTAATGATACGAAAGGCCTTCCTTTCAACTTTGTCTAGGAGAGCGGTGTGAGAGGAACCTCCCCATACATGTGAACAATACTCAATACAAGGCCGCACTATGCCCCTGTACAGAGCAAGAAGCTGTGCAGGGGAAAAGAACCCCCTAAGGCGGTTGAGCACACCCAGCTTCTGGGAGGCTGCCTTAGCAAGACTGGTAATATGGTCCTTCCAAATGAGAGCAGAAGAAAAAGAGACACCAAGAATATTGAGAGAAGATGAAGGGTTGATTTTTGTATTGTTGAAGAATAAGGGATAGTCCGCTGGGAGATCCTGACGGGTAGATAGATGGAGAAATTGGGTTTTGGAAGCATTAAAGTTAACAAGGTTTTCTCTGCCCCAATTGGAAATAGTATTTAGATCAGAATTTAAGAGTTCTATGGCTTCATTACGTTTGTCGTTGAGGGATTGCTGGCTGGGGCGTTCTGAAAAACTAATGGAGTAGTGTAAGGTTGAGTCGTCTGCGTATGAATGGATGGGAATTAAGGTACAGTTAAGGAGATCATTTATAAAAATTAGAAAGAGAATAGGAGATAGGACAGAGCCCTGAGGAACACCGGAGTTTATAGGGTGAGGAAGTGAACAATGGCCGTCCACAACCGCAGCTATGGAACGGCCGGAAAGGAAATTAGAGACAAAGGCACAGATGGAGGGATAGAAACCGAAGGAGGGTAGTTTAGAAATTAAAGATGTATGCCAGACTCTATCGAAGGCTTTCGATATGTCTAGTGCAATAGAAAAAGTCTCACCGAAGTCCCGAAAGGAGGATGACCAAGAGTTAGTAAGATATGAAAGAAGATCACCAGTAGAGCGACCCTTAAGGAAGCCATACTGGCGATCTGAGAGCAGATTATGAGAAGAGAAATGCTTAAGAAATTTGGAAGCAAGAATAGTTTCAAAAACTTTAGAAAGACAAGAGATAAGAGCAATTGGACGATAGTTGGAGGGTTGAGAGCGGTCACCCTTCTTTGGGACAGGTTGAATGTGAGCAAACTTCCAGCATGAAGGGAAGACGTTAGAGGATAGACAGAGACGAAAGAGTTTGCCTAGGCAGGGAGTCAGCACGGAAGCACAGTTTTTGAGAACAACAGGAGGAACACCGTCCGGACCGTACGCCTTATTAGTGTTAAGCCCAGAGAGGGTAGAAAGTACGTCTTTAGAAGAGATTAGGATATTAGGCATAAGTAAGAGAGAGGAGGGCGGAGAGGGAGGAATAGCACCGGAATCATCCAAAGTGGAGTTTCTAGCAAAAGTTTGAGCGAAGAGTTTAGCTTTGTCAGAGGAAGAAGTGATGGTTGTGCCATCAGAGTGGGAAAGGGGAGGGAAAGACGAGGAAGAGAAATTGTTGGAGAGGTTTTTGGCTAGATGCCAGAAAGCTTGGGAAGAGCTAGAGTTGGATAGTTCAGTGCATTTATTATTGATGAAAGAGTGTTTGGCAAGTCGAAGAACAGATTTGGCTTGATTCCGGGCAGAAACATATGAAGAATGAGAGTCTTGAGTTTTAAGGCGTCGGTACCGTTTGAATGCTTCCTCCTTATTGCGGACAGCAGTAGAACAGGCGTGAGTAAACCAAGATTTTTTAGCATTAGTCTGAGAGAAAGAGAATGGAATGCATGCTTCCATGCCCGATAGGATTACCTCGGTAATGCGTTCAGCACTCTCCGAGGGTCCTCGGCCATGGAAGCAGAAATCATTCCATGGGAAATCAAAGAAGTACTGCCGAAGAGCCTCCCAGTCGGCAGCGCCAAAGTGCCACAAGCGCCGCCGGCTAGGAGGATCGGGTGGCTGTACTGGAGAGATAGGACAGGTGACAGAGATAAGTTTATGGTCGGAGGAGCCCAAAGGAGAGAAAAGATCGACAGTATAAGAAGAAGGGTTAGAAGTTAGAAACAGGTCAAGAATGTTGGGCCGATCTCCGAAGCGATCCGGGATACGGGTGGGTTGCTGAACTAACTGCTCTAGGTCATTTAGGATAGAAAAGACGTAGGCTTGTTCACCAGGTGGATCAGTAGTGTGAGAGGAGAGCCATTGGCGGTGGTGAACGTTGAAATCACCTAAGATGGAGATTTCTGAGAAAGGAGAAATGGATAGAATGTGTTCCACTGTAGAGTTTAGATAGTCAAAGAATTTAGGAAAGTTGGTAGAGTTAGGGGAAAGATAGACAGCACAGAAATATTTAGTAAGAGAATGACAGGAAAGTTTGAGCCATAAAGTTGAGAATTCAGAGGAGTCGAAATCGGGAACACGAGAGCAAGTGAGTTTGTTGTGCACATATGCACAACATCCGCCTTTGGCTTTGAAACTAGGATAGAGAAAGTAGGAGGATACAGAGAAGGGGTTGCTGGATGTTGCTACAGACACCTGGGTTTCGGTGAGGAAGAGAAGATCAGGTTTGTAGGAGGAGAGATGGTGCTCAACAGAGTGAAAGTTAGAGGAAAGTCCGCGAATGTTGCAGAAATTAATAGAAAGAGTAACAGGCCGAGGTCCAGGTAATTGTGTGGGGTCGTCAGGGGATGGTCGGTCGGGTGAGGGGGCATTTATGGTCCCCCCCCCTGGGGACTCCGAGGCTGGGCTAAAATTCATCATTTTGTGTTTTTTTAATTTTGGTGTGGAGGAATGAAGTGTGGTGTGCATGTTTAGTGTAGTGAAGTGGATAGGAGGAGGAGGTGTTTGTGAGAGCTAGCTGGATTGCTCTCAGTGTAAATGAGGCACAAAGAAAATCAGTAAGAGAGGCCAAGCAAATGAAACAGGAGTTCCAGCGACTCTTTATCACATGCCTATAACCTCACCTGGGTCTAGCCCTGATCGATTGGTGCCTACAATCTCCCCACCAAGTTTGTAGTGCACCATTCATGTAATGTGTCGAGATAGTCTTGAAGGAGTCTTGTTGCTGTGTCTGGGTTTTGGTGCGTGCTTGTGAGTGTTATATCGTCTGCGTAGGAGGCTATGGTTATTTGGGGTGAATTTGGTGTATTTATATCATGCATGTACAGATTGAAGAGTGCGGGCGACAGGATATGTTAACCCCTTCTGTACAAGTGGCGTATTTTTAAGTTTATTGTAGTTATATTTAGACATTTGTCTGCAGCTTAAGAAGTCGCTGTGGTAGTCAAAATTGTTAAGTGGGATAGTTCGAAGCCTGCTAATTGCTGGAGGCCCTTTTAAAGCTGAATAAAAGTCTCTACTAGTTGCCAGAATAAAGTTAAACGGACGGCACCGGTACAGAAGGGGTTAAAAGAACAAATGCGGAGTATAAAGCAAGCAGGGTTAGCAAGAGGGATCTTCAGAAGTGTACAGTTTGGACATTTGGCAATAAAAAGTAGTATTAATAAAGAAATGTGCAAAAATGGAGTATAATAATGTTTTCTGTTTTAAGGGGGGATGGGCTTATTTATGTGTTCTTTTATATATGTTTTAAGGGGGGATGGGCTTATTTATGTGCTCATTTATATATGTTTTAAGGGGGGATGGGCTTACTTATGTGCTCATTTACTGTATATATGTTTTAAGGGGGGATGGGCTTATTTATGTGCTCATTTATATATGTTTTTATTATTTTTCTAGCTTCCTCCCTAAATCATCATCACACTTAAAACAAAAATCCATTAGATCCCCCTTCTAGATTAATTTGTACATTTTTCGGTAGAAAATATGTCTCTGCCAAAGGCCGGTTCTTCCAAAATTACAGGCTCACTATCGTTCGCCAGGAAAAAAAATCGACACCTAAATAGCACGAAAGGTCTTAATATTGACAAAGAAATGAGGCGAAAGGTCTTAAAATCGACAAACTACTGAGGCAAACATCTTAAAATCTGAAAACTAATGGGGCTAAACATGAGGGAGAAGGGGATCTAGGAAAACGACCCATCTCCACTTAAGGTAAGACTCGACATAGAAGGAACAAATAATGTGGTACCGGTACTAGACGGTGCCTCAGTCTGTATCATAACAGTAAGAGGGCTTAGATTATGATAAAGTCGAAAGAGGCTAGTAACTAATAGGGAAACTTTTGTTTCAAACTTTCGTAGTTTATTAATTTGACAAACTTGGAAGATCTTCACTCTTAATGTCATAAAGCAGTTTTGTTGTGGAAATGTTAGAACCCGAAGCCAAGGATTATATGGGCTAAACTTCTAAAGGATGATTGGTGATTGAGTTGTAGGTAGTAGGGGTAGGCAGCCTCGCCCAGGGAAGTACTACCGCCAAGGTTTCGGGAGACTCAGGGAATAGCCTGAATTCCATTTTCTCTCCCAGGCCTTGGTAGCTGGATACATATCTTTCTGCCTCACACATCAGGGGTATCAGGAAAACCCTCTTTATATAACATACACATCCAACTTCACGAAATTGCCCTACATCGCTATCCTCTATCCATAAAACACTACTCTTCCCACTACATATCATACATGTAACACCATACACCTTACCCAATAAATATGGCAGTACAATTGTTAAGAGCAAACCTGGTGGTCCCTCGGATATCCACCCCCGGCAGGGTTGGGTCAATGACACAGGGCCCTCCCGGTCGTCATCATGCGACTGTGTCAAGAGCATTGCAACGTCCCAAAGCTGCTCGTCGGTGCAGCTTTTTCTTTAGTAATATAAGGGGACTTCACTCTAACATCAATTCTGTACACCAATTTCTTCAAGCAGAATCCCCTACTCTCCTTTTTTTGACAGAGACTCAAGTAACATCCACATCTGACACGTCTAGATTTAATTTTCCAGGTTATCAACTGCTCCAAAATTTCAGATCTAAAGGAGGTGTATGTTGCTTCGCAAAATCTGAAATTGCCCTGGAGGAGGTTACTAGCTTCAATTGTCCCTATTTTGATTATTCTATATACAAATTAATTTCTGCTGGTAAATTTAAATACATATGTTGCATCTACCGTTCCCCAAATAATCCTCCAGAGCAAAGTCTTTTTGATTCTCTGTCCTCACAACTCAGTGTCCTCAACTTAAATGCTTCTTCTGAAATCACTGTGTTGGGTGATTTTAATGTCCATAATGTTGAATGGCTCACTCATTCAGCCAGGACTGATGATGCTGGTCTTGAATGTGAGCTATTTGCAGACTCATTTAATCTCACTCAACTAGTTAACCAACCCACCCGTGTACCAGATAATCCTAATCATAATTCTCACCTACTGGACTTATTTTTAACAACCAATTCAGAAAATTATGATGTTACAGTGAGGTCCCCGCTTGGATCTTCTGATCACTGTCTGATACATGCCACCTGTCTATCACCTACCACACCTTCCCACTCTAAACCTGGTTTGGTGACTAAATGGCATTACGATAGGGCAGACTGGGAGAGTCTTCAAGGTTTCTTTATTGATATTCCCTGGACCTCTTTCTTTTCTAATGATGCACACTCCACCTTGAGCCACATACAAGATTTTGTAAAAAATGGAATGGAAACTTTTATTCCTCATCAAAAGTACAATAAAAGATCTAATTCACCTAAATGGTTTGACCATAATTGTGCTAGAGTAACTGAACAAAAAGCTATAGCCTACAATGCATACACAAGATCAAAAACACATGAAGCCTTTAATTACTTTAGAAACATCAGAAATCATGCCAAAACTGTATTAAACCTAACTAAATCAAACTTTCTCCACAAACAGGCAAATAAACTTCTAAATAATCCAAATGATAACAAAATATTTTGGTCTACTCTTAACTCATTCAAATCCAACTTCACTACTGCTTCATCCATTCCACCATTAAAATCTCCGACTGGCAATCTTGTAAGTGACCCACGAGGTAAAGCTAACCTTCTTGCGGATATTTTCTCCACCAACTCAACCTTAGATGAAATAAATCAAGATGTCCCTGTACTTAATTTTAATTCGCCTGAAATTCCCTCACTTAAGATCCACACCAGACATGTCAAAACTATTTTGCAGAATCTCTCAGTAGATAAGGCTCCTGGTCCAGATGAAATTCCTCCAATAGTACTTAAGAATTGCTCCTTGGTGCTCGCTCCTGTATTGGCAAAAATTTTCCGTCTGTGTACTCATACCTCATGCTTCCCAGTACCCTGGAAAGAAGCAAACATCCATCCAGTTCCTAAAAAAGGTGCCTCTTCAGATCCATCAAACTACAGACCAATAGCTATAACTTCCACTCTTGGTAAAGTCTTTGAAATTATATTAAATAATCACATAATTAAGCATCTTGAGAATAATAAATTAATCAGTGATAGGCAATATGGTTTTAGACGATGTCGATCAACTGCAGACATGCTTTGCCTTCTTACGCATCAAATCAACCAAGCTACAGACCAACATGGTGAAACACATACAATAGCACTGGATATATCAAAGGAATTTGATATTCTGGCATTAATCCTTATTGTCGAAGATGTCACACTACGGCCTTGCATCATTAGTTCCACTAATTTCATCTTATCTTCATAACAGAAAAATATGTGTAATGGTAGATGGCCTTTATTCTCAATTTCACTCAATAAATGCTGGTGTTCCCCAGGGATCAGTTTTGGCCCCAACTCGGTTCCTCATTCATATCAATGATCTCATATCTACCACTCATAATCCAATACATTCCTACGCAGATGACTCAACACTCCACAGTTCCTTCACATTTACCAATTCTTTCACCCAACCCGATCTTATAAATTCAAAAATAAACACTGCAATTTCTCTGAACCAGGACCTTTCTAGAATTAATTAATGGGGACAAAAGAATCTAGTTTCCTTTAATGCACAGAAAACCAAGTATATTCAATTTTCTAACCGACAGAATCTCACTGACTCCCATATATGTTTTAATTATGTAAATATTCCCACTTCCCCTAGTATTGACATTCTCGGTGTAACATTAACTACTAACTTGAGCTGGACACATTATGTTAGAAGCATTGCTAAGAATGCCTCTAAAAAACTGGGACTCCTGTACAGAGTTCGAGAATTCTTCACTGACGAGCAGTTGGCCGTAATATAAAAGTCATGTGCGTTCTCAGATGGATTACTGTTCACCTCTGTGGGGTGGAAGTGGAGTGGTTGCATTGAGGCAGTTGGACAAAATTCAAAATAAAGCTATTAGATTAATCAATAACCCTGCAATCACAGGACCTTCCTACATTATCCATACGAAGAAACGTTGCATCCCTTGCATTATTCTACAGATATTTTCACAGCAATTGTTCCGAGGAACTTGCTTCAATTGTGCCTCCTCTCCACATCTTTCCCCGTAGAACTAGGGCAGCTGAGAGCGCCCATGAATTTACACTTTCTCCTCCACAATGCAGAACTTCTGCTTATCAGAATTCATTTATCCCCAGAGCTACTACTCTTTGGAATTCACTTCCCTCGAATTGCTTTCCACAAACTTACAATCTACAGATGTTTAAAAAAAATTTTTTTTTTTTTTTAAAGAGACAATGAACGGAGGAAGGAAAAACACAGATAAAACAAAAAGGTCCATGTGCCTAAAGGCATCCTCCATTCATAAAATGTTTGTAACAACTGGATTTAAACATTTGTAGATTGTAAGTTTGTGGAAAGCAATTCGAGGGAAGTGAATTCCAAAGAGTAGTAGCTCTGGGGATAAATGAATTCTGATAAGCAGAAGTTCTGCATTGTGGAGGAGAAAGTGTAAATTCATGGGCGCTCTCAGCTGCCCTAGTTCTACGGGGAAAGATGTGGAGAGGCGGCACAATTGAAGCAAGTTCCTCGGAACAATTGCTGTGAAAATATCTGTAGAATAATGCAAGGGATGCAACGTTTCTTCGTATGGATAATGTAGGAAGGTCCTGTGTGATTGCAGGGTTATTGATTAATCTAATAGCTTTATTTTGAATTTTGTCCAACTGCCTCAATGCAACCACTCCACTTCCACCCCACAGAGGTGAACAGTAATCCATCTGAGAACGCACATGACTTTTATATATCACGGCCAACTGCTCGCCAGTGTTACAAACATTTTATGAATGGAGGATGCCTTTAGGCACATGGACCTTTTTGTTTTATCTGTGTTTTTCCTTCCTCCGTTCATTGTCTCTTTAAAAAAAAACCACACACACAAAAGTATAGCCTGCTTTCCTAAACTATATTCAACAATTCGCCACTGTGTTTTTGTTTTGTGAATTATTGTATCAAGAATACACAGGAATTAAGGAATGGTTTCGTATATACAGTATTATATTATAAATTCCCTAAATTTATAATATATTTAATACTCTCTCTCTCTAGGATTAAATCCTGGCCACCTCGCAGGGATCGTAAGATGTGTGTGGCCAGTGTATCTATGTATGTATATAAAAGTCTCTCTCTCCCTCTCTCCTGTCAGCCGGCTACCCACTCATAAATTCTAAGCCCTCTCTTTTTCTCCCACTTCTTGACCCGGCTTTCATTCCCTAATGCACAAATCTTCTACTTTTTCTCCGCCTTAAGCCAGCTGACCCATTAATTTATCTGTTAATCTTTTCGGAGTGTTGTTTATATATTTCCTACGAGGACTGGTCATTCTCTGTCTAATTAATTGTGCTGGTAGTGTAATGTGTTATGCTTGATATTGCGTATTATCCTTTTGACTTCACACGGTCTTTCAACAAATAAATATATTAAAAATCCTCAAACGGAAAATATACTGAATAATGTTAAAGAACGGAGTGTTGCTTATACAATTAACTCTGATTAAAAACTAGGTGAAAGGATTGCACCACTTAACAATAGACCAACACAAGCACATACTTCACACGCGGTGCCTGCGTCATGTGTGATATATATACTGTATATTGCTTGGTTAGTTGATACCACTCTTAATAATATGTTTGACAAGTTCTAGGTAAGTAGGTCAGTAAATATGGCAGTTTTTTGTAATCCATTAAGGGATTTTTTTTTTTTTTTTTTTTTTTTTTTTTTTTTTTTTTTACCATCTCCCTAGTGTTTAGCTCCATTAGTTTTGAGATTTGAAGACTTTTCACCCCATTTCGTTGTCAATTTTAAGACCTTTCGTGTCATTTAGGCTAGCTGTCGATTTTTTCCGGACGAGCGATAGCGAGCCTGTCATTTTAAGAGTAACTGGCTTTGGCCAGGACATTTTTCTACCAAAAAATGTACAAATTTATCTTGAAGGAGAATCACACCAGTTTCCGCACCCAGCGAGGTAGGTGACAGAAAGGGTCACCCGTCTATTGGGAGAATCACACCAGTTTCCACACCCACAGAGGTAAGGAGCAGAAAGGGTCACACATCTATTAGGAGAATCACACCAAGAAAGGTAGAGTATAGAATCACGCATCTATTGGGAGAATCACACACGTTTCCACACCCATAGAGCTAGGGAACAGAACGGTCAGACGTCTATTAGGAGACTCACACCACCAAGAGGCAAGAGAGGCAGAGAACAGAAAGAATCACGCGTCTATTGGGCGAATCACACCCGTTTCCACACCCATAGTTATTAGAGCTAGGGAACAGAAGGGTCAGACGTCTATTGGAAGAATCACGCCCGCTTCCACACCCATAGAGCTAGAGAACAGAAAGAATCAGACGTCTATTGGAAGAATCACGCCCGTTTCCACACCATATAGAGCTATATAGGGAACAGAAAGGATCAGACGTCTATTGGAAGAATCACGCCCGTTTCCACACCATATAGAGCTATATAGGGAACAGAAAGGCTCAGACGTCTATTGGAAGAATCACGCCCGTTTCCACACCATATAGAGCTATATAGGGAACAGAAAGGATCAGACGTCTATTGGAAGAATCACGCCCGTTTCCACACCATATAGAGCTATATAGGGAACAGAAAGGATCAGACGTCTATTGGAAGAATCACGCCCGTTTCCACACCATATAGAGCTATATAGGGAACAGAAAGGATCAGACGTCTATTGGAAGAATCACGCCCGTTTCCACACCATATAGAGCTATATAGGGAACAGAAAGGATCAGACGTCTATTGGAAGAATCACGCCCGTTTCCACACCATATAGAGCTATATAGGGAACAGAAAGGATCTGACGTCTATTGGAAGAATCACGCCCGTTTCCACACCATATAGAGCTATATAGGGAACAGAAAGGATCAGACGTCTATTGGAAGAATCACGCCCGTTTCCACACCATATAGAGCTATATAGGGAACAGAAAGGATCAGACGTCTATTGGAAGAATCACGCCCGTTTCCACACCATATAGAGCTATATAGGGAACAGAAAGGATCAGACGTGTGGAAAATCAAAATGGTGAGAGCAACAACAAACCAGCGGAGTGTAAAAAACAGAGGGATCGAATGGCGGAGGTCGGTCACACAATACAAATAACTGAGGTAAGGGAAGGGAGGTTTGGGTTGGTTTTTCTGGACCCCTTCTCCTTCATGTTTAGCCCCATTGGTTTTGAGATTTTAAGACTTTCACCCCATTATTTTAGCGATTTTAAGACCTTTTGCCATATTTCTTTGTCAATATTAAGATCTTTCATACCATTTAGGTGGCGAGCGATAGAGAGCCTGTAATTTAGGCGGAACCGGCCTTCGGCATGGAAATTTTTCTACCGAAAAATGTAAAAAATTATCTTGAAAGGGGGTCTTGGGGGAGTTTTATGAAAATTAATAGGTCTATAGAGAAAACAAATAACTTAAAAGAACTAGGCAGAATTGCGACGATCGGATGGCTTAGAGTAAAACGATAAAGGTTGAGGTGTGTGGAATGTATGAATGAAATGAATGAACGTATGAGAGAATCCATAAAACTAGTCAATGGGAAAAAGATGAGGGAGAAAGATGCGATTCATTTATTTATTTTCATTTTTGTTTTTATTTTATTTTTTGTATCGTTCTTGCCACCCTTGCACCACCAGATTCCTTCCTGTCACATGTTCTATCTTCCAATAATATTCTCATTCATGTGATTTTAGTTGGATTACCATTTACATTTAATAATTGCAATTCGCCCTCTCTCGCTCTCATTCTCACACTCACTCACTCACTCTCTCACTAACTTCCTAATCCTGCCACGGACATTAGTTCCAGGGCAGTAATTCCCTTTCAAATGTATAAACTCTTTGGACACTTGATCCTCAGTGTTTTGGAGGACAAGCAACCTAGAAGGGTCACTAGATCTGTTGTTGCTTGATTTCCTTTGTACTCCTTTGTACTCTCTCTCTCTCTAGCTCTCATTCTAACACTCAGTCACTCTCTTTCTTCTCACACTCTATCTCTCTTCCTTTTTCTCTCACTCTGCCTCTCTCTCTCTCTCTCGTCTTCTCCCCTTCCTTCTCCATTACACCAGTAAAAGAATATAAATTAATGGGAGCGTCCCCCTGTCACCCGCCTGAGCAATTAACAGGGTCGCATCAATACACGAATTTTCTTTCTAC
>CM064497.1:9160498-9315498 GCA_032716605.1 Paralithodes platypus
GAGAGATAGCCATAGAAGGGTGGGCAGGTAACACAAAGGATCAGTATGGTAGGGAACGAGAAAGGGTTGTGAATAATAAACGAAGTAACTCAGAAACCCAACAGAATACAACCGTTTCATGAGCCCTTGCTATATAGAAGCATCATATTAAGGGGAGATGGCTAGTTTTTCTGGACCCCCTTCTCCCTCATGTATAGCCCCATTAGTGTTCAGATTTTAAGATGTTTGCCCCATTAGTTTGTCGATTCTAAGACCTTTCGCCCCATTTATTTCGCAATAGTAAGACCTTTCGTGCTATTTAGGTGTCGATTTTTTTTTCCTGTCGAACGATAGTGAACCTTTAATTTTGGAAGAAACGGCCGAGACATTTTTTCTACCGAAAAATGTACAAATTAATCCAGAAGGGGGATATAATGGATTTATTAAAAGTTTGATGGAGGAAAATAATAAATATATGAAAATAATCGACCAAAAAAAAAAAACCCCCCCCCCTCCCTTTAACTTCCTTCCATCAGAATAGCTACCAAGCCTTACTACCTAACCTACTCTGGAACCCAACCTCTCAAAATGTACGGTAAGCATACTTAAGGGGAGGTATTTAGTTTGTTCCCTAGACCTCCATCAAGCTTAAAATTACACCCCCTTGAGTCCCTTTCAAGATAAATTTGTACATTTTTCGGTAGAAAAATGTCCCGGCCGAAGGCCGATTCCTCTTAAATTACAGGCTCGCTATCGCTCGCCAGGATAAAATAGACACCTGAATTGCACGAAAGGTCTTAATATGGGGTGAAAGTTCTTAAAATCGCTAAACTAATGGGGCAAACGTGTTATAATATCAAAAGCAATGGGGCTAAACATGAGGGAGAAAGGGGTCAAGAAAACAATCCCTCAAGTGGAGATCTCCCCTTAAGAGGGGGATGGTTGGTTGGTTGGTTTGTCTGGATCACCTTCTCCCTCGTGTTTAGCCCCAGTAGTTTTGAGATTATATGACGTTCGGCCCATTAGTTTGGCGATTTTAACACCGTTCGCCCCATTTCGTTGTCAATTTTAAGAAGTTTCGTGCCATTAAGGTGTCGAATTTTTCCTAGCGATAGCAAGTCTATAATTTTAAGAGGAATTGGCCTTCGGCCGGGAAATTTTTCTACCGAAAAATGAACAAATTTATCTTGAAAGGGGAATCTAAGTTTTTTGTTTATGCTTGATGGAAGTCTAGCGAGGAAACTAATATATATATATATATATATATATATATATATATATATATATATATATATATATATATATACAAGGAAATAAATGCGCCCATCCCCCCTGAAGAGCTACCGTACTGGTTGAAATATTGTACTGGTTGAGTTGTCCCGTTACCCTTTTCTACCGAGCTATAATATATACCTTGTCAGCGTTATGAGCACGTTGGTTATGAATGAACTGTCATTATTATATATAGTGACCACCCCGCACCGCCTGTCACATGTACATTATGTAGTTATTACCGGGGAATGAGTACAGTATGTGCTTTGACATTGGCGTACAATGGCCAATTATGAAAACCTGTGTCAGATGCATTTACAAACACTAATTCGCGTTTCAACACTACACATAAAACTATCTAGGGAGGGCAGAGCTAATAAGCTTAAGCTTAAGCTTAAGCTCTCTCTCTCTCTCTCTCTCTCTCTCTCTCTCTCTTTTTTGATGGCCGTTGCAAGGTTATTTGCAAAACATATTTTATAATGTAGTTGTTATACCCACGATACGAATTGATGCCGTACAGACCAGCACCACACCACAAGGACATACAAAGCTCAAAGAGAGAGTGCATGAGCACAGATGCCCCCATATGGCTATACAACACACACAAATTCCTAGGAAGCTGCATGGACAATAACAACAGCAGATCGTGCACTTGTAGCTCACACCGGATGGGAACCAGCATACGCAGAACTAGGACGGATAAGTCACTCAAGCTGGGAGAAATAAATCGGCTAGGTTCGATACTAGCCTTTCCAGGTCTGAAGACTGGAACAATCCTAGGCACGAGACTTGGAAAACTAGGTTCGATAGTAGATAACAGGTCTCAAGCCTGAATATACCAAGTGTTGATGGTATACCTGCTTGGTATGAGAGTAGCAACTCAGGTCTGAATAGTGAATATCCCAAGTGCTCTGGTCAATCAGCTAAGTTCGATACTAGCAAGTCTGGTCCCAAGACTGACTCGTTGTGTACGATACCAACACAAGTGCAAACTGACGTAACAGTGAGGTCGATGCTCACCCTCTAGGTCATCGGCTAGAGCAGCGAAAGCCGAGACTTACCTCTACTCTTTCACTTGCATGTGGTCCAAACCTTTGCACAGCTAGTACCGTACGTACTCCGAGACATACCCTTCAAGCGAGCCGAAAAAGAAAACTGCAAGTTGCACCCCGAGGAAATCCAGACGTAGCCAGACGCCCAAGACAGACGAGAGTCGTAACAAGAGCCCATCACATAAAACACATGAAAGATCACAAAGTTCCCTTGCGACAGCAGGGAAATCGCTTAAGTAAATAGTTGTAGTGTGTCTCTAAATATTAGAGTCCCTTCTTGAGAAAACAGTGTATTACCATTCAGGTACAACAAAACACATATTCTATCCTTGTAATCCCCTATTTAAAACATTCCAAAATTTATGATTGGGTATCAACGTAAACCAGAAATATTTAATAGAAGATAATTCATTTAAAAGACACCCAACAACCGATCGCGTACACTTTTGTTTAGTGATTTTTCAATAGTTACTTATTCACCTCTTATGAAAACTAAATAAATCTATAGTCAAACAAGTACAGAAAACGGGATTTCGTGATCACGGAGACTGACTTCGCCAAATATAACTAAACTAGTTTATTTGCTAAAAACACTAAATTCGACATTTCCAATTGTATCAACTTCCTAAGTACTTAAACAAAACAGAAGTTTGCTTATATCTAAGAATCTGCATTAATAAAAAAAATGCATAATTAGATTGCACACGTGTTTAGAGCATGCGCTCAGAGCACGCGCACCTTTTTACCTATAACTCAATTAAAACTCATTTTTTAACTCTTAATTGTGAATTGTGTATATTTATGTTTCTATGTAGTGTTCTTACCATTATTGTGTAAACTTATATATAATTTTGTATAAATATACAGTAAGTGTTCTGTACCTATTGTATGACTTGTCTTTGTATTTAATTATGGTTATATATAAATTACATATATCTCTGTTAGCAGAACTCTCCAACAACCAGATTTCCTGTAGCATAATAGTAGTCTTTATTTATATTAATCCTAATAGGAGTTAAGTGGTATATATCATAGGTCAGTCTTCTTCGTGTCACGGGACTGTGTGTTCATATCTGTTAGTACTGAAACGGAAGGTTAAGGGGGGTTTTCTGAACCCCCTTCTCCCTCATGTTAATCCCCATTAGTTTGGTAATTTTAAGAGATTTCGTGGCATTTAGGTGTCGATTTTTCCCTAGCAAGCGATAGCAAGCCTGCAATTTTGGAGAAACCGGCCTTCGGCCATCGCATTTTTCTACAGAAAAAATGCACAAATTAACCTCGAAGGGGGCTTAGGTGGTATTTTTTAAAGCTTGATGGAGGTCTATGGATGAAGCTAAAATAATGATAACAATAAAATAAATTAAAAAAAAATCTCCCCTTGACCAATATATATATATTAATCTTTGGCGTACATAAACAGACCTATGTGGAAATATAAGCTGCTTTCTGTTTACGAGCCTACAGTAAGTCCCTGTGGCAGCACTCGCTCATATTGGGGGAATTGGGTTAGTATGAGATTAAAGGATCAAGTTATATTTAGACCTTTATAAAAGCATTGCGGGTTAAAGCTCTCTAACTATAATGTCAAGCACACTCATACAACCAGAGAGAGAGAGAGAGAGAGAGAGAGAGAGAGAGAGAGAGAGAGAGAGAGAGAGAGAGAGAGAGAGAGAGAGAGAGAGAGAGAGAGACAGAGACAGAGAGAGAGAGAGAGAGAGCGAGAGCGAGAGCGAGAGCGAGAGAGAGAGAGCGAGAGCGAGAGCGAGAGCGAGAGAGAGAGCGAGAGCGAGAGCGAGAGCGAGAGAGCGAGAGCGAGAGCGAGAGCGAGAGCGAGAGAGCGAGAGCGAGAGCGAGAGCGAGAGAGCGAGAGCGAGAGAGAGCAAGAGCAAGAGCGAGAGAGAGAGAGAGAGAGAGAGAAAGGGGGGGAGAGGGAGAGAAAGAGAGGCAGAGAGGGAGAGGCAGAGGCAGAGAAAGTAAGATGGAGAGAAAGAGAAAGACAGAGAGAGAGAGGGAGGGGGAGAGTAATTATGTTCAGTGTATATAACATGACTAAAGCTATATCCTGTTCAGAGCTGCCTCACTTGTCAGGTTCTTCTATTCAAGATCAGACCAAAAGGTCTGATCCCACATCGTTCTTGGTCTGCCCCTTAGTGCAGCTCCCTCCACGTTCATGGACTTGCATCTTTTCACCCAACTTAGTTCATCCATCCTTTCCACATGTCCAAACCATCCAACCGTGCCAGTACGCATCTCATCACTGATACTCTTGATACCTACACATTTATCTCACCATTCGTATCTCGTTACCTTCCATTTTGTTGATATCATCCGTTTTGACAGACCACGTTTCTGAAACATAATATGTCATTGCGTTTCTAACGCAATGATGCAATGATGCGTACATCTTTCCCTTCAAGGGGAGAGGGATTCTTCTCATGGTTAGTGACAAAAGTTCTCTGAAAATTCCCAAGGTGCATCGTATTCTGGCGATAGTGGCGACCTCAGCCCCACCACCAGCAGGGATGGTAGTTCCCAAATAGCAAAACTTGTTCACCATCTCCAGCGTTTCATTGCCAAAGTTAACACTCTCGAGTTGAGTCGGTAAATGAAGACAAGCTCATGTTGATAAAAAAATGCCCAAGGTGCAGGCCGATATCTCCTAATTTGTAGGCTTGATATATCAGTCGCCCCCCATAAAATCGACGCCTAAAAGCGGTGAAACGTCTTATAAGAGCCACTCTAATAGGAAGAAACGTCTTAAAATTGCCAAACTAATGGGACAAAAGAAAGTGGGAGTGTAAAAATACCACCCCGGCACATGATAGGGTTAACACTTTGTTAACTTCATACTGTCCTGTTTAACGCAACACAGATGTATTCAGCTTAGGAAGACCCTCGAGAATAAAAAGAGGTAAAACATACTTCAATTATACATACGAGTCTCAAATCCTAAAATTCCAACTTTAATAGGAAGGTCTCTAGATGGTCAGAATACAATGGATAACTTTAATAGGAAGGTCTCTAGATGGTCAGAATACAATGGATAACTTTAATAGGAAGGTCTCTAGATGGTCAGAATACAATGGATAACTTTAATAGGAAGGTCTCTAGATGGTCAGAATACAATGGATAACTTTAATAGGAAGGTCTCTAGATGGTCAGAATACAATGGATAACTTTAATAGGAAGGTCTCTAGATGGTCAGAATACAATGGATAACTTTAATAGGAAGGTCTCTAGATGGTCAGAATACAATGGATAACTTTAATAGAAAGGTCTCTAGATGGTCAGAATACAATGGATAACTTTAATAGGAGGTCTCTAGATGGTCAGAATACAATGGATAACTTTAATA
This sequence comes from Paralithodes platypus, assembly GCA_032716605.1. Lineage (NCBI taxonomy): Eukaryota > Metazoa > Arthropoda > Malacostraca > Decapoda > Lithodidae > Paralithodes > Paralithodes platypus. The sequence goes on from CM064497.1 coordinate 9,166,157, forward strand.
GGAGGTCTCTAGATGGTCAGAATACAATGGATAACTTTAATAGGAGGTCTCTAGATGGTCAGAATACAATGGATAACTTTAATAGGAGGTCTCTAGATGGTCAGAATACAATGGATAACTTTAATAGGAGGTCTCTAGATGGTCAGAATACAATGGATAACTTTAATAGGAGGTCTCTAGATGGTCAGAATACAATGGATAACTTTAATAGGAGGTCTCTAGATGGTCAGAATACAATGGATAACTTTTGACAGTAAATGCCCAGCCATAGTCATCCTTCCCCACTCATGTCTAGATTGATTTTTTTTTTTTTTTTTTTTTTTTTTTTTTTTTTTTTGGGGGGGGGGGACCCTTTTCCCTCATGTTTAGCCCCATTAGTTTTGAGATTTAAGACATTCGCTCCATTACCTTGGCGATTTTATAACCTTTCATATCCTTTATGTTACGTTTTTTTTCCTGGCGAATGATAGCGAGCCTGCAATTTAGGAGGAACCATAGGACCTTTATAAGCTGAACAAATCCGTCTAATAACAACAAGAACAGGATAAAAAGGCGTCATCATCGTACTGAAGGTGTTAATCTAGTGAAATGAACAATTTATACATACCAGGTATATTTACTTTCAGTTCAAGAGTAAAGCTCAAATATACAGCTGAATAGGATTATGTGAAGTTATTTCAACATATACTGCAGAAGGATATCCTATGAGGACGAGCTCAAACATATATATATATGCTTTTTTTTTTTTTTTTTTAATCATGGACAATTGTCCTGACTGTCGATGGTTCGAGACCGGTTGAGAGTATAAAAATACTTAGTAGCTCATAAGTAATTATGAGATATACTTCATACACACACATTATATATATATACAGTATATATATATATATATATATATATATATATATATATATATATATATATAATGTGTGTGTGTGTGTGTGTGCATGAGTGTAGTATTCCAACGCATCACGCATGGTAGACCCATACTCCAGAGTATGTATAATCGGCCTAATAAGCGATGTTTCGGCACTAGGTATATTTTGATATCTAATTGGTATCAGTAATAATGTAAACAAGATATCTTCATTTCGAATTAGATATACGAACAAGTTCCTTCACTTACCCACCCTATTTAACAACTGCCAGACATTAATACAGCACAGAGCGAGCCAAACGTAATGACAGCTGAGACATGACTTATTAGCGCTACCATAGTTGCAGACAGATGAAGCAGACACATGTGATGGAGAGTTCTGGCTTAATTTGTCCATCACCAAGACTTTTTTCTATAGTATAACCGTTACTGGATGGATGGCTTGATCCACTTCTAACTTAAATGCAAGTACCTCATATCTTCGAACTATAAATAAATTCACAAGAACATTACATTCCGATGCACATTCACAAAGCATGTAGCCGCTTCATCTGTCAACAACTATTACATTCCGATACACATTCACAAAGCATGTAGCCGCTTCATCTGTCAACAACTATTACATTCCGATACACATTCACAAAGCATGTAGCCGCTTCATCTGTCAACAACTATTACATTTCGATACACATTCACAAAGCATGTAGCCGCTTCATCTGTCAACAACTATTACATTCCGATACACATTCACAAAGCATGTAGCCGCTTCATCTGTCAACAACTATTACATTCCGATACACATTCACAAAGCATGTAGCCGCTTCATCTGTCAACAACTATTACATTCTGATACACATTCACAAAGCATGTAGCCGCTTCATCTGTCAACAACTATTACATTCCAATACACATTCACAAAGCATGTAGCCACTTCATCTGTCAACAACTATTACATTCCGATACACATTCACAAAGCATGTAGCCGCTTCATCTGTCAACAACTATTACATTCCGATACACATTCACAAAGCATGTAGCCGCTTCATCTGTCAACAACTATTCATAGATATATTACATTAAGAATGAGGAAACTAAAGCAAGAAGGAATATATTAATCTATTTCGACCTTAACTTAGGGTTATTGATAGGTTAAAAAGATTGTAATTACAAATGTTTTGCTCCTAAAATCAGTTGTATATACTCACACACACACATTATATATATATATATATATATATAATATTACTTTTACTACCGAGTAAGCGAAATTTCATTATAGTAATTAAAACTTGCACGCGTTTTGAAATGCTTTTTAGGTTTTCCCACCGTTTTGAGCACTTAATGTTACAATTAATGGAAATGTTTGTGACATGGGTGTTTTAGTTTAATTGTATGTATTAGTGTTCCATAATATTTAATTGTATGTATTAGTGTTCCATAATATTTTGAGCTAATGCTTCTCGACAATATATACTGTAGATAAAAAACAATAATACTCATAATACAAATATATTGCGGAGTATCTTCTTATCACTAATTTGTGGAGGTCTGCTACAGATTATTTAAGCGACTTTATACAGTTCAACATATAGAAACGGCAACGGATTGTCTAATTTGATAAAGCACGTATTATACTTAAACCATCCTACTTGCATCACTCGTGTGAAACAAATTGTATGGACAATTAACCTTTAAAATCAGTGCTAATATGGTTAGAATAGAGTACTTTGACAACAAAATTATGCAAAAACCCTTGATAATGAAAATCACGACAGACTGAAGCAATTAATGCATTTGAATGCATTTTTTTTTCTTTCTATGTGAATGAGGGAGACAAAAGGCATAACTGCCTGCAACGAGTGCCTCCCCCAGATTTGAAAGAGTGACAGGGCCAAAATCAAGGGACGTTCGAGCTAAAATGCCTGGACACACGGAGTTTGAAGCAATTTAAGTCATAAGAAGAGGGAAAGACTGATTCTGGGAGATGAGTTCCAGGGCTCAGCAGTTGAATAGAAGAAAGTCTGAGAATAGCGTTTCACTCTTGGGTTGGAGAGTTGCACAGAGTAGGGGTGGGATTGTGTTGCAAGGCGGAAACTAAGTACCCTACGTAGAGGAGGTGGTATACACTGGGAAAGCTCCGAGGAACACTGATTATTGTAGTAGCGATAGAATAGCGAGAGAGATGCAACATTGCGGCGAAGAGAGAGCGATAGCAGAGAGTTGGTGAGTGGACGGGAGTTAATGATAAGAAAGGCTTTCCTTTCTACTTTGTCTAGGAGTGCGGTGTGAGAGGATCCTCCCCACACATGTGAACAATACTCAATACAAGGATGCACTGTGCCCCTGTACAGAGCAAGAAGCTGTGCAGGGGTAAAACAAAAACTTCAGGCGGTTGAGCACACCCAGCTTCTGGGAGGCTGCCTTAGCGAGACTGGTAATATGGTCTTTCCAAGTGAGAGCAGAAGAAAAAAAGAGACACCAAGATCATTGAGAGAAGATGAAAGGTTGATTTTTGTATTGTTGAAGAATAAGGGATAATCCTCTGGAGGTTCCTGACGGGTAGTAAGATGGATAAATTGAGTTTTGGAAGCACTAAATGCAACAAGGTTTTCTCTACCCCAATTGGAAATAGTAGCTAGATCAGAAGATAAGTATTTTATGGATTCATTACGTTTGCTTTTGAGGGACTGCTGGCTGGGGCGTTCTGGAAATCTAATTGAGTGGTGTAAGGTAGACTCATCTGCATATGAATGGATGGGACTGGATGTACAGTTGAGAAGATTATTATGAAAATTAGAAAGAGAATAGGAGATAGGACAGAACCCTGAGTAACACCGGAGTTGATAGGATGAGGAAATGAGCGATGGCCGTCCACAACCACAGCTACGGAACGGCCGGAAAGGAAATTAGAGACAAAGGCACAGATGGAGGGACAGAAACTGAAGGAGGGCAGTTTGGAAATTAAAGATTTTTGCCAGACTTTATCGAAGGCCTTCGATATGTCTAGTGCAACAGAAAAAGTGAACCCAAAGTGCATGTGTGAAAGTGGTAGTAGTAGCAGTGTACTAAGTAAATATGCACCTTGTGATAACTGTAATACAAATTTTAAACAATATATTTAATGGGGAAAAATTGTGTTTCTGGGGTGTAAACTCGATTATTTATAATTATATTAGTTTTTTGCCTCAATTAAGTGCTCTAGCCTAATGATACCAAAATAGAATCAATGACCCACAGAAAACAAAAGAAGGGAAAGCAGTGGTAGTGATTAGCGCCGGGGATAATACCAACCTTATAAGGTTGGCTACCGGTACTGTGTGGAGACAATGTCAACCATGTCAACAAGTGTCAACAATGTCAACAAGTGTCAACAGTGTCAAAAAGTATCAACAATGTCAACAAGTGTCAACAATGTCAACAAGTGTCGACAAGTATCAACAATGTCAACAAGTGTCAACAATGGGTCGTTTCCCTGAAGTTGACCCTGTTCATGTGGTGGTTTTGGATGGTGACAACACCAAGTGAAGTCGACCTTGGGGAACATTACGTGACAAATGGCCGAGTCACGTCTCTCAACCATGTCACTTGATAATTGGGATGGAAACTATGTCAAACCGGGACAATTTGGTTTTAAGAATGGAATGAATATGATAAAGAATACAGGAACATTTACTTGAAGAAGTATTATTTTGGCCATTTGATCTCTTTCAAGGACACAATAAGAACTGTGAAGCATAAATCCAGTTGTGTATATTTAGTAATAATGAGTCAAATGAGTCTCTAGTTTGACACCCTGAATGGAAAGAGTTGCGACCTGGAGACAACCCAACGAGTGGCATCAGAAAGTGAGTGCAACTTTTTTTCTTTTGTTTTATATATTCCTACTACAACCTCTCGGGCATAGTCTGAGAGCCTGTACACTCCACCGCTGAACACGGTGAGACCCGTGAGGTCTTGTTCCATCTAGGGAGTGAGACATGCGGAGCACCCACTCACGGTTCGAAGCAACCGCATCTCTGAAGCTGCCTCGCCTCTGTGCTTCACCGCCTAATCCCCCAGACTCGGACCCTCACTCTCAGAACGACAACTATTAAGCAATTAACTCACTAGGCATTGCACCCCTGTAGCATATTTTGAATATGGGAATATTCATAGTGCTACGAGCCGTCCTGATGTAGGCCTATATCGTTGATTAACGAATATACGATCATCCACGGTAAAAAATATTTCAAATTTTATTTGACAGGTACAAACACGCTCAAAACTATTTTCATGCCAGCACACTATATGGCAAAATGTTTTATTCGATACAAGTTGCAGTAGGACACTCGAAAAAAATATAAAATACTCTGCGTTAATATGTTGCTCTAATAATAACGTATAACGCATAAGAAAAGTGTTATCACAATCAAGCTGTAATAGTGTAGAATATAACATCCGCCAAAGCCCGTGCTATTATATTCCCCAAATTTCACTAGTATTAATGATCGGTGCCAGTTGTTGTGAGGGTGATGGTTATTCCTGAGGGGAGAGGCAGGGTAAACCAAATTAAAATAAAAGGATCGGGATAAATGATGTGTTCAGTGATGTACGGCTGGTTACATGTTTAACTCATACACATATACCTTTAATTAGGATAATTAATATATATATATATATATATATATATATATATATATATATATATATATATATATATATATATATATATATATATATATATATATATAAAAGCATAAAGTGGGTATTTATAAACCTTTAACTATCTACAGCATAATTAAGTTGATATATTTAATTTGTCATTATAAACATACATATTGCTATAATACACACATGTAAGTATTTGTGAAAGTGCCGGACTTTACACTATATTTCAGCGGTTTGTCTTTTGTTGGCCCATCTTGTAAATGGCAGATACTTCTAGTTGTTTTGGGGAGATTACTGAAATTGGTCTAAGTATAATATAATTGTAAAATATTTGTTCAGATATTAAGCTGCAATTTTACATATATATTTATACATATCTGTAAGATGGGTCACATTCTACATTGTTATTATTTTGAGGAATATAATGTACATTTTGCATGTTCAACCTTCGTGCTGTACTACAGGAATTAACCATTTTGATGTGAGGACATAAACCTTTACATCAAGTGAATAGTTGCAGATTATTCTATAGGCCTACACACACCCCAGACCAGATGGCTGGAGTAAAGTAAGAAAGAAGATCAATTGGACAGAGGAAGAACAAGCTGAGAAGTGAGAAGTACAGTAGAAGACTGAAAGTTCTCGGGCTCATCCAAGTTGCTACATTAAGCCTACACGCAACTCTTCAAACTACCGGCATATTTGTTGATATACTGGCCTCATATTTGTTGATATACTGGCCTCATATTTGTTGATATACTGGCCTCATATTTGTTGATATACTGGCCTCATATTTGTTGATATACTGGCCTCATATTTGTTGATATACTGGCCTCATATTTGTTGATATACTGGCCTCATATTTGTTGATATACTGGCCTCATATTTGTTGATATACTGGCCTCATATTTGTTGATATACTGGCCTCATATTTGTTGATATACTGGCCTCATATTTGGTGATATACTGGCCTCATATTTGTTGATATACTGGCCTCATAATTGGTAAGAATAGGTTTATGGAATTTTGACTATGTAAATATTTTGAATTCTACATTATCGCCCAGGAATCGAGTTATCCATATGTCTCTCAACTTGATTAGTGTGTGTGCCAGAAAACTGCAATTCATATAAAATATAGTTGTTTCTCCATTCTTGTTGAGCGGCTTGAATATAATGGATCACACATTAGCTTCTCTATGTTGAATATCAAATATTAAATTGAAATGCCGTTGAAGCTCACCATATAAAAAAATATGAATATACTCTATTATGTGTGTGTGTGTGTGTGTGTGTGTGTGTGTGTGTGTGTGTGTGTGTGTGTGTGTGTGTGTGTGTGTGTGTGTGTGTGTGAATGAACCTATACTGTACGTGTAAATAATGATGTGTGTATGAACCTATACGTGTGACTATATATGTGCCTGAATGACCATGAGTGTGTGTTTATACAACTGGGTTTGTGCTGGTGTAAAGTAGCGCCAATAAATCATATCTTGACTGTCATAAAGTTTGGCTCCCCCTGTGCTGTATTAATGCAAGTCAGATGTTGAATAGGGTGGGTAAGTGTAGGATCATGTTTGTATATTTCACTCGTACTGATACTACTTATTGATCAAAATAGACTTGGTGCCGAGACATAGGCCTACTTATTTGGCAGACTGTACATATTATATGGATGTGCATAAATATTATATGTAATGGGGTTCGACACAGTGATTGGTCGTTGTTATTGTTGTGAATGCGAGATTGTGAATGAGTCAATGTGTGTGCATGAATGTACGGGTGTGTAGCTGTGTTAGTGCTGGTGTGCGTGTGCGTGTGTGTGTGTGTGTATAGAGAGGGTGGACACAGAGAGTGGTGGTGGTGGTGGTGAATGAGAGAATATAATTATGCCAACTTGTGTGCATAAATGTACTGGTGTATATCTATGTGTGTGGTGGTGTGTGTGTGTATATGACTGTGTGTGTATGGGGAGTGGGTGTGTCTGTCTTTGTTGTGGTATGTGTATATGGGTGTGCGTGTATGGAGTGTGTGGTGGTGTGCATGTATGAAGTGTGTGTGTGTACCTGTGTTTGTGGTGGTGTGTGTGTATGGGTGTGCGTGTATAGAGAGTGTGTATCTGGGTGTGTGTATATGGGTGTGCGTGTATGGAGTGTGTGGTGGTGTGCATGTATGAAGTGTGTGTGTGTACCTGTGTTTGTGGTGGTGTGTGTGTATGGGTGTGCGTGTATAGAGAGTGTGTATCTGGGTGTGCGTGTATGGAGTGTGTGGTGGTGTGCATGTATGAAGTGTGTGTGTGTACCTGTGTTTGTGGTGGTGTGTGTGTATGGGTGTGCGTGTATAGTGTGTGTGTATCTGGGTGTGCGTGTATGGAGTGTGTGGTGGTGTGCATGTATGAAATGTGTGTGTGTACATTTGTTTGTGGTGGTGTGTGTGTATGGGTGTGCGTGTATAGAGAGTGTGTATCTGGGTGTGTATATGGGTGTGCGTGTATCTTTGTGTGTGGTGGTGTGCATGTATGAAGTGTGTGTGTGTACCTGTGTTTGTGGTGGTGTGTGTGTATCGGTGTACGTGTATAGAGAGTGTGTATCTGGGTGTGTGTATATGGGTGTGCGTGTATGGAGTGTGTGGTGGTGTGCATGTATGAAGTGTGTGTGTGTACCTGTGTTTGTGGTGGTGTGTGTGTATGGGTGTGCGTGTATAGAGAGTGTGTATCTGGGTGTGTGTATATGGGTGTGCGTGTATAGAGAGTGTGTATCTGGGTGTGTGTATATGGGTGTGCGTGCATGGAGTGTGTGGTGGTGTGCATGTATGAAGTGTGTGTGTGTACCTGTGTTTTTGGTGGTGTGCGTGTATAGAGAGTGTGTATCTGGGTGTGTGTATATGGGTGTGCGTGTATGGAGTGTGTGGTGGTGTGCATGTATTAAGTGTGTGTGTGTACATTTGTTTGTGGTGGTGTGGTGTGTATGGGTGTGCGTGTATAGAGAGTGTGTATCTGGGTGTGTGTATATGGGTGTGCGTGTATGGAGTGTGTGGTGGTGTGCATGTATGAAGTGTGTGTGTGTGTACCTGTGTTTGTGGTGGTGTGTGTGTATGGGTGTGCGTGTATAGAGAGTGTGTATCTGGGTGTGTGTATATGGGTGTGCGTGTATGGAGTGTGTGGTGGTGTGCATGTATGAAGTGTGTGTGTGTACATTTGTTTGTGGTGGTGTGTGTGTGTATGGGTGTGCGTGTATAGAGAGTGTGTATCTGGGTGTGTGTATATGGGTGTGTGTGTATCTTTGTGAGGTGGTGTGTAAATGGGTGTGCGTGTATGAAGTGTGTGTATATGTGTGGTGGTGGTGGTGTTGTGTGTGTATATGTGTGTGCGTGTATATAGTGAGGATGAACACAACGGGTGGTAGTAGTGGTGGTAAGCATGAGATAGTTGGCACCCACCAGGATAACAACAACACGCACACACAATTATTTCATTCTTCCCCGCATAGGCATATTACGTTCATTAATTCTTCTTCTACCCTTTAACCCTTTCTGACCCGCAACGTCTTTTGTATTCTATTTATCTATTATTAGACGGTGTTATTCAGTTTAAAGAGGGCTCCAGCAATTAAACAGGCTTCGAACACCATAACTTAACATTTTTTACTAACACAGATCCTGCTTAAGGGGAGGTTTCCATTTGAGGGATATTTTTTCTAACTTCCTTCTCCCTCATGTTTAGCCCCATTGTTTTTGAGATTTTAAGACGTTTGCCCCATTAGTTCGACGATTTTAAGAACTTTCGCCCCATTTATGTCACTTTTAAGACCTTTCGTGCCATTTAGGTGTCGATTTTTTCTGGCGAGCGATAGCGAGCCTGTAATTTAAGAGGAACCGGCCTTTGGCAGGGAAATTTTTCTACCGAAAAATGTAAAAATTTATCTTGAAAGAGGCTCAAGGGGGTGTAATCTTAAGCTTGAAGGATATCTACGGACCAAACTAAAAACCTCCCCTTAAGGTACACACAATCATCTAAATATAGCAAAAACAAAAAAAAAAACAAAAAAAAAAAAAATGCGGTACAGACGTGGGTAACTGCGAGAGGCCTTGTTTCCCTTAACTACACTTATTTGGTGTTAACTAGAATAACAGGAAACAAATTATCGTTTCATTTAAGTTACTGGAAGTATTTTTAAATATGTGTATCACGCATCTATTCTAAACGGAATACATTCGTGTTATGATGGTAGGAGTCTGTGGCCATGCTATGTTCACCGGTACCTACCCGGTAGCACTGTATATTTGGGAATATGCATTGTGTACTATTGTTCATATTTTGTCAAATTTATAGTGTTTTTATTATATTTATTAATATTTTTTTGAATATGGACTTGTATGCAGTAATCATATTTTTTTTAGTTTAACTAGTTTGAATAGAATACTTTAACTTGAATTGTCGTTTCTTTATTCGTACATAATTTACAAGACCGTCCTGAACTTCCCATTTGATCAATTCCTTGAATATGACGAGAATATGTTAGTATACGTTCAACTATTTTGCCTGGGAAACACACTAAATTGGTGGTGTACAATCTATGTGGAAGGTTTTCTCTTCTTTTTGTCATAGTATTGTTTTGCTAAATGTTTAATTTGTTATTTCTACACATTATTGATAGGTTATTTTGTCTTTATATTGTGCGGTTCCTGTTTTGGTTGGTTCGTTATGCAAGTTTTACATTGTAATTAATAATAACAAAATCCCATGGTACTGATAAGGTTACGTATAATAGATGACGCTTGTTGTAGATTGAATTAGTTCGATCATTGGACGATTTTATTCAATTTTATTTAATCCTGTAGGAGATAGAAGATTAACCCTTTATGTACCAGCGCTATTATCTTAACTTTATTCTGGCAATCATTAGATGATGTTATTCAGTTTACAAACATAGCGATAGCGAGTCTGTAATTTTAATAAGAACCGACCTTTGGCCGGGACATTTTTCTACCGAAAAATTTACAAATTTATCTTGAAAGGGAGTATTTTCTTATTGCATGATGGAGATCTAGTGAGGACCAAAACCAAGCACTACCCCCCTTAAAGTCACGTAGTTGAGCCAAGTGGCAAAGTTGGGCCGAGCAGCAAGATTTGTTCTAGTGATTAACCCTTAAAGTGGGCCACACCGTCTAACTATAAACAATGGGGTTAAATTAAGATGAATTGAGCCGATCGTTTTAATTTGGCTTAGTGGTTGAATAGGGTCAAGCCGTTAAATATGGTCCAGTGATTAAATTGGGCACATTAGTTAAATATGGCCACTCAGGCAAATTAGGCCGAGTGATTGAATTGGACAAAACAGTCAAAAGGAAATAATAATGTCGCCGTGGGTAAAGATATCGTATAGGGCTGAGTGTTTGATTCGAATCGACCGGTTATATTGGGCAAAGTGGATGAACTACTCAATGGGCGACCTCACATGGGACCTCACGGGACACACGGGACACATGTTCAAAATTGTGTGTCTGATTCGTATATTCGATGGCTAGATATGGGTCTTAATCCCTTCCTTACCGAGGATGTATATTGTGTGTTATTTCAGCTATAATTAGACGATTTTATGCAGCTTAGGAGGTAACAGTGGTAGTTAAAATTGATAATCGAGATAGTTTGAAGCCTTTTAATTACATGTCCTCCCTACGCCGGATAAAATCGTCCAATACTATCCAGATTATAATGACAAGGACAACTCGGTACTAAAGGGGTTAAAGGAGACTTCAAATTTTTTGCCAGGGCCCAATAATGTCAATTAAAACACTATCTTGATCTTGTATGTCGTCACTGAGCATGTGGAAGCTTTTGAATAAGGTCAACTGAGACGTGCCACATCTCAAGGGGGGATGGTTCACTTTTTTGTCTAATTTTTCATATATCGATTATTTTTCTAGTTTCCACCCTAGACCTCTATCAAACTTAAAAACAACAACCCCAGGATCCCCCTTCAAGATATATTTGTACATTTTTCGATAGAAAAATTTCCCGGTTTCTCTAAAAATTACAGGCTAGCTATCGCTCACCAGGAAAAAATTGACACATTAATGGAACGAAAGGTCTTGATATTGATATAGAAACGGGACGAAAGGTTTTAAGATCAAACAAACTAATGAGGCGAACGTCTTAAAATCTGAAAACTAATGGGGCTAAACATGAGATAGAAGGGAGACCAGAAAAACGACCCATCTCCCCTAAACCTAATCCGGTCCAACATCAACAACAACAAGAGTCAGCCGAGGGTCGTTACACATTCCATGCGCTTACGTAACTGAGCGAATAATACAAGCGTAATTTCACATCGTATAATTATGAAATGAGGGGGACTAATGTAATTGAATGATATGATATTACGTACATCAGGAAATAACAGGGATTATATTTATTAGAACAGCGGGTGAACAATTTTTTTTTTGTATTTTGTAGTAGCCTAAACAGAATTAAAATATATATATATATATATATATATATATATATAATAATAAAATACAATAAAAACATGCAATGAAAGGTGTAAGAAATGGAAGAATTTCAGTATTGTCATGATAAGACTAGGAAAGTGAATAAACGTGGAAATAATACCAGGCATTAGAAGTGATTATTTTAAGCAGGGTTGCAAGCAGACTATCTCTATAATCTTACTAACGCATGGCAGAAGTTAAAGCCTCTTGCAATGTATTCTGTTGAAGGGTGTACTGCTGGGTTTTTGGTATAGACATTTATTTATTAATTATTTTTTTAGTTTCCTCGCTAGACCTTTATCAAGCTTAGAAAAACACCCCCTAGACTCCCTTACAAGATAAATTTGTAAATTTTTCGGTAGAAAAATGTACAAATTTATCTTGAAGGAGGATTTTAGGGGGTGATTTTTTAAGCTTCGTGAAGGTCTAGGGAGGAAACTAAAATGATAAAATAAAGATAACTAAATTAGCAAATAAATACGCCCATCCTCCCTTAATGGGAAGTTTGGTTTATCAATCCAGTAATGAACCTATGGAATGGCTACCTAGTAATGTCATAGAGTGTAGTACTGGTACTGTTCACACGTTTACAGTTCCACTAAATTCATAATTATCACCAACCCACCGATTCACTTACAAATAAAGCTAATCAATGAAAAAAATGAAACTAATGAACACATGTAAATAAGTAAATAAATAAATACATAAATAAATACATAAATATCTCTGTTAACCCCCGATTAACTATGCTTACGAACTAATTGCACCACTCTTTACTGTGCTAGTTACCTTTTAATTGCACCACTCTTTACTGTGCTAGCTACCTTTTAATTGCACCACTCTTTACTGTGCTAGTTACCTTTTAATTGCACCACTCTTTACTGTGCTAGTTACCTTTTAATTGCACCACTCTTTACTGTGCTAGCTACCTTTTAATTGCACCACTCTTTACTGTGCTAGTTACCTTTTAATTGCACCACTCTTTACTGTGCTAGTTACCTTTTAATTGCACCACTCTTTACTGTGCTAGTTACCTTTTAATTGCACCACTCTTTACTGTGCTAGTTACCTTTTAATTGCACCACTCTTTACTGTGCTAGTTACCTTTTAATTGCACCACTCTTTACTGTGCTAGTTACCTTTTAATTGCACCACTCTTTACTGTGCTAGTTACCTTCTAATTGCACCACTCTTTACTGTGCTAGTTACCTTTTAATTGCGCCACTCTTTACTGTGCTAGTTACCTTTTAATTGCGCCACTCTTTACTGTGCTAGTTACCTTTTAATTGCACCACTCTTTACTGTGCTAGTTACCTTTTAATTGCACCACTCTTTACTGTGCTAGTTACCTTTTAATTGCACCACTCTTTACTGTGCTAGTTACCTTTTAATTGCACCACTCTTTACTGTGCTAGTTACCTTTTAATTGCGCCACTCTTTACTGTGCTAGTTACCTTTTAATTGCGCCACTCTTTACTGTGATAGTTACCTTTTAATTGCACCACTCTTTACTGTGCTAGTTACCTTTTAATTGTACCACTCTTTACTGTGCTAGTTACATTTTAATTGCGCCACTATTTACTGTGCTAGTTACCTTTTAATTGCGCCACTCTTTACTGTGCTAGTTACCTTTTAATTGCACCACTCTTTACTGTGCTAGTTACCTTTTAATTGCACCACTCTTTACTGTGCTAGTTACCTTTTAATTGCACCACTCTTTACTGTGCTAGTTACCTTTTAATTGCGCCACTCTTTACTGTGCTAGTTACCTTTTAATTGCACCACTCTTTACTGTGCTAGTTACCTTTTAATTGCGCCACTCTTTACTGTGCTAGTTACCTTTTAATTGCACCACTCTTTACTGTGCTAGTTACCTTTTAATTGTACCACTCTTTACTGTGCTAGGTACATTTTAATTGCGCCACTATTTACTGTGCTAGTTACCTTTTAATTGCGCCACTCTTTACTGTGCTAGTTACCTTTTAATTGCACCACTCTTTACTGTGCTAGTTACCTTTTAATTGCACCACTCTTTACTGTGCTAGTTACCTTTTAATTGCACCACTCTTTACTGTGCTAGTTACCTTTTAATTGCGCCACTCTTTACTGTGCTAGTTACCTTTTAATTGCACCACTCTTTACTGTGCTAGTTACCTTTTAATTGCGCCACTCTTTACTGTGCTAGTTACCTTTTAATTGCACCACTCTTTACTGTGCTAGTTACCTTTTAATTGCGCCACTCTTTACTGTGCTAGTTACCTTTTAATTGCACCACTCTTTACTGTGCTAGTTACCTTTTAATTGCACCACTCTTTACTGTGCTAGTTACCTTTTAATTGCACCACTCTTTACTGTGCTAGTTACCTTTTAATTGCACCACTCTATACTGTGCTAGTTACCTTTTAATTGCACCACTCTTTACTGAGCTAGTTACCTTTCAATTGCGTCACTCTTTACTGTGCTAGTTACCTTTTAATTACACCACTCTTTACTGTGCTAGTTACCTTTTAATTGCACCACTCTTTACTGTGCTAGTTACCTTTTAATTGCACCACTCTTTACTGTGCTAGTTACCTTTTAATTGCACCACTCTTTACTGTGATAGTTACCTTTTAATTGCACCACTCTTTACTGTGCTAGTTACCTTTTAATTGCGCCACTCTTTACTGAGCTAGTTACCTTTTAATTGTGCCACTCTTTACTGTGCTAGTTACCTTTTAATTGCACCACTCTTTACTGTGCTAGTTACCTTTTAATTGCACCACTCTTTACTGTGCTAGTTACCTTTTAATTGCACCACTCTTTACTGTGCTAGTTACCTTTTAATTGCACCACTCTTTACTGTGCTAGTTACCTTTTAATTGCGCCACTCTGAACTGTGCTAGTTACCTTTTAATTACACCACTCTTTACTGTGCTAGTTACCTTTTAATTGCACCACTCTTTACTGTGCTAGTTACCTTTTAATTGCACCACTCTTTACTGTGCTAGTTACCTTTTAATTGCACCACTTTTTACTGTGCTAGTTACCTTTTAATTGCACCACTCTTTACTGTGCTAGTTACCTTTTAATTGCACCACTCTTTACTGTGCTAGTTACCTTTTAATTGCGCCACTCTTTACTGTGATAGTTACCTTTTAATTGCACCACTCTTTACTGTGCTAGTTACCTTTTAATTGTACCACTCTTTACTGTGCTAGTTACCTTTTAATTGCGCCACTATTTACTGTGCTAGTTACCTTTTAATTGCGCCACTCTTTACTGTGCTAGTTACCTTTTAATTGCACCACACTTTACTGTGCTAGTTACCTTTTAATTGCGCCACTCTTTACTGTGCTAGTTACCTTTTAATTGCACCACTCTTTACTGTGCTAGTTACCTTTTAATTGCGCCACTCTTTACTGTGCTAGTTACCTTTTAATTGCACCACTCTTTACTGTGCTAGTTACCTTTTAATTGCGCCACTCTTTACTGTGCTAGTTACCTTTTAATTGCACCACTCTTTACTGTGCTAGTTACCTTTTAATTGCACCACTCTTTACTGTGCTAGTTACCTTTTAATTGCACCACTCTTTACTGTGCTAGTTACCTTTTAATTGCACCACTCTATACTGTGCTAGTTACCTTTTAATTGCACCACTCTTTACTGAGCTAGTTACCTTTCAATTGCGTCACTCTTTACTGTGCTAGTTACCTTTTAATTACACCACTCTTTACTGTGCTAGTTACCTTTTAATTGCACCACTCTTTACTGTGCTAGTTACCTTTTAATTGCACCACTCTTTACTGTGCTAGTTACCTTTTAATTGCACCACTCTTTACTGTGCTAGTTACCTTTTAATTGCACCACTCTTTACTGTGCTAGTTACCTTTTAATTGCGCCACTCTTCACTGAGCTAGTTACCTTTTAATTGTGCCACTCTTTACTGTGCTAGTTACCTTTTAATTGCACCACTCTTTACTGTGCTAGTTACCTTTTAATTGCACCACTCTTTACTGTGCTAGTTACCTTTTAATTGCACCACTCTTTACTGTGCTAGTTACCTTTTAATTGCACCACTCTTTACTGTGCTAGTTACCTTTTAATTGCGCCACTCTGAACTGTGCTAGTTACCTTTTAATTACACCACTCTTTACTGTGCTAGTTACCTTTTGATTGCACCACTCTTTACTGTGCTAGTTACCTTTTAATTGCACCACTCTTTACTGTGCTAGTTACCTTTTAATTGCACCACTCTTTACTGTGCTAGTTACCTTTTAATTGCACCACTCTTTACTGTGCTAGTTACCTTTTAATTGCACCACTCTTTACTGTGCTAGTTACCTTTTAATTGCGCCACTCTTTACTGTGATAGTTACCTTTTAATTGCACCACTCTTTACTGTGCTAGTTACCTTTTAATTGTACCACTCTTTACTGTGCTAGTTACATTTTAATTGCGCCACTATTTACTGTGCTAGTTACCTTTTAATTGCGCCACTCTTTACTGTGCTAGTTACCTTTTAATTGCACCACTCTTTACTGTGCTAGTTACCTTTTAATTGCACCACTCTTTACTGTGCTAGTTACCTTTTAATTGCACCACTCCTTACTGTGCTAGTTACCTTTTAATTGCGCCACTCTTTACTGTGCTAGTTACCTTTTAATTGAACCACTCTTTACTGTGCTAGTTACCTTTTAATTGCACCACTCTTTACTGTGCTAGTTACCTTTTAATTGCACCACTCTTTACTGTGCTAGTTACCTTTTAATTGCGCCACTCTTTACTGTGCTAGTTACCTTTTAATTGCACCACTCTTTACTGTGCTAGTTACCTTTTAATTGCGCCACTCTTTACTGTGCTAGTTACCTTTTAATTGCACCACTCTTTACTGTGCTAGTTACCTTTTAATTGCACCACTCTTTACTGTGCTAGTTACCTTTTAATTGCACCACTCTTTACTGTGCTAGTTACCTTTTAATTGCACCACTCTTTACTGTGCTAGTTACCTTTTAATTGCACCACTCTTTACTGTGCTAGTTACCTTTTAATTGCACCACTCTTTACTGTGCTAGTTACCTTTTAATTGCACCACTCTTTACTGTGCTAGTTACCTTTTAATTGCACCACTCTTTACTGTGCTAGTTACCTTTTAATTGCACCACTCTTTACTGTGCTAGTTACCTTTTAATTGCACCACTCTTTACTGTGCTAGTTACCTTTTAATTGCACCACTCTTTACTGTGCTAGTTACCTTTTAATTGCACCACTCTTTACTGTGCTAGTTACCTTTTAATTGCACCACTCTTTACTGTGCTAGTTACCTTTTAATTGCACCACTCTTTACTGTGCTAGTTACCTTTTAATTGCACCACTCTTTACTGTGCTAGTTACCTTTTAATTGCACCACTCTTTACTGTGCTAGTTACCTTTTAATTGCACCACTCTTTACTGTGCTAGTTACCTTTTAATTGCGCCACTCTTTACTGTGCTAGTTACCTTTTAATTGCACCACTCTTTACTGTGCTAGTTAACTTTTAATTGTGCCACTCTTTACTGTGCTAGTTACCTTTTAAATGCACCACTCTTTACTGTGCTAGTTACCTTTTAATTGCACCACTCTTTACTGTGCTAGTTACCTTTTAATTGCACCACTCTTTACTGTGCTAGTTACCTTTTAATTGCACCACTCTTTACTGTGCTAGTTACCTTTTAATTGCACCACTCTTTACTGTGCTAGTTACCTTTTAATTGCACCACTCTTTACTGTGCTAGTTACCTTTTAATTGCACCACTCTTTACTGTGCTAGTTACCTTTTAATTGCACCACTCTTTACTGTGCTAGTTACCTTTTAATTGCACCACTCTTTACTGTGCTAGTTACCTTTTAATTGCGCCACTCTTTACTGTGCTAGTTACCTTTTAATTGCGCCACTCTTTACTGTGCTAGTTACCTTTTAATTGCACCACTCTTTACTGTGCTAGTTACCTTTTAATTGCACCACTCTTTACTGTGCTAGTTACCTTTTAATTGCACCACTCTTTACTGTGCTAGTTACCTTTTAATTGCACCACTCTTTACTGTGCTAGTTACCTTTTAATTGCACCACTCTTTACTGTGCTAGTTACCTTTTAATTGCACCACTCTTTACTGTGCTAGTTACCTTTTAATTGCACCACTCTTTACTGTGCTAGTTACCTTTTAATTGCACCACTCTTTACTGTGCTAGTTACCTTTTAATTGCACCACTCTTTACTGTGCTAGTTACCTTTTAATTGCACCACTCTTTACTGTGCTAGTTACCTTTTAATTGCACCACTCTTTACTGTGCTAGTTACCTTTTAATTGCACCACTCTTTACTGTGCTAGTTACCTTTTAATTGCGCCACTCTTTACTGTGCTAGTTACCTTTTAATTGCACCACTCTTTACTGTGCTAGTTACCTTTTAATTGCGCCACTCTTTACTGTGCTAGTTACCTTTTAATTGCACCACTCTTTACTGTGCTAGTTACCTTTTAATTGCACCACTCTTTACTGTGCTAGTTACCTTTTAATTGCACCACTCTTTACTGTGCTAGTTACCTTTTAATTGCACCACTCTTTACTGTGCTAGTTACCTTTTAATTGCACCACTCTTTACTGTGCTAGTTACCTTTTAATTGCACCACTCTTTACTGTGCTAGTTACCTTTTAATTGCACCACTCTTTACTGTGCTAGTTACCTTTTAATTGCACCACTCTTTACTGTGCTAGTTACCTTTTAATTGCACCACTCTTTACTGTGCTAGTTACCTTTTAATTGCACCACTCTTTACTGTGCTAGTTACCTTTTAATTGCACCACTCTTTACTGTGCTAGTTACCTTTAATTGCACCACTCTTTACTGTGCTAGTTACCTTTTAATTGCACCACTCTTTACTGTGCTAGTTACCTTTTAATTGCACCACTCTTTACTGTGCTAGTTACCTTTTAATTGCACCACTCTTTACTGTGCTAGTTACCTTTTAATTGCACCACTCTTTACTGTGCTAGTTACCTTTTAATTGCGCCACTCTTTACTGTGCTAGTTACCTTTTAATTGCACCACTCTTTACTGTGCTAGTTACCTTTTAATTGCACCACTCTTTACTGTGCTAGTTACCTTTTAATTGCACCACTCTTTACTGTGCTAGTTACCTTTTAATTGCACCACTCTTTACTGTGCTAGTTACCTTTTAATTGCACCACTCTTTACTGTGCTAGTTACCTTTTAATTGCACCACTCTTTACTGTGCTAGTTACCTTTTAATTGCACCACTCTTTACTGTGCTAGTTACCTTTTAATTGCACCACTCTTTACTGTGCTAGTTACCTTTTAATTGCACCACTCTTTACTGTGCTAGTTACCTTTTAATTGCACCACTCTTTACTGTGCTAGTTACCTTTTAATTGCACCACTCTTTACTGTGCTAGTTACCTTTTAATTGCACCACTCTTTACTGTGCTAGTTACCTTTTAATTGCGCCACTCTTTACTGTGCTAGTTACCTTTTAATTGCACCACTCTTTACTGTGCTAGTTACCTTTTAATTGCACCACTCTTTACTGTGCTAGTTACCTTTTAATTGCACCACTCTTTACTGTGCTAGTTACCTTTTAATTGCACCACTCTTTACTGTGCTAGTTACCTTTTAATTGCACCACTCTTTACTGTGCTAGTTACCTTTTAATTGCACCACTCTTTACTGTGCTAGTTACATTTTAATTGCACCACTCTTTACTGTGCTAGTTACCTTTTAATTGCACCACTCTTTACTGTGCTAGTTACCTTTTAATTGCACCACTCTTTACTGTGCTAGTTACCTTTTAATTGCACCACTCTTTACTGTGCTAGTTACCTTTTAATTGCACCACTCTTTACTGTGCTAGTTACCTTTTAATTGCGCCACTCTTTACTGTGCTAGTTACCTTTTAATTGCACCACTCTTTACTGTGCTAGTTACCTTTTAATTGCGCCACTCTTTACTGTGCTAGTTACCTTTTAATTGCACCACTCTTTACTGTGCTAGTTACCTTTTAATTGCACCACTCTTTACTGTGCTAGTTACCTTTTAATTGCACCACTCTTTACTGTGCTAGTTACCTTTTAATTGCACCACTCTTTACTGTGCTAGTTACCTTTTAATTGCACCACTCTTTACTGTGCTAGTTACCTTTTAATTGCGCCACTCTTTACTGTGCTAGTTACCTTTTAATTGCACCACTCTTTACTGTGCTAGTTACCTTTTAATTGCACCACTCTTTACTGTGCTAGTTACCTTTTAATTGCACCACTCTTTACTGTGCTAGTTACCTTTTAATTGCACCACTCTTTACTGTGCTAGTTACCTTTTAATTGCACCACTCTTTACTGTGCTAGTTACCTTTTAATTGCACCACTCTTTACTGTGCTAGTTACCTTTTAATTGCGCCACTCTTTACTGTGCTAGTTACCTTTTAATTGCACCACTCTTTACTGTGCTAGTTACCTTTTAATTGCACCACTCTTTACTGTGCTAGTTACCTTTTAATTGCACCACTCTTTACTGTGCTAGTTACCTTTTAATTGCACCACTCTTTACTGTGCTAGTTACCTTTTAATTGCACCACTCTTTACTGTGCTAGTTACCTTTCAATTGCGCCACTTTTTACTGTGCTAGTTACCTTTTAATTGCACCACTCTTTACTGTGCTAGTTACCTTTTAATTGCACCACTCTTTACTGTGCTAGTTACCTTTTAATTGCACCACTCTTTACTGTGCTAGTTACCTTTTAATTGCACCACTCTTTACTGTGCTAGTTACCTTTTAATTGCACCACTCTTTACTGTGCTAGTTACCTTTTAATTGCACCACTCTTTACTGTGCTAGTTACCTTTTAATTGCACCACTCTTTACCGTGCTAGTTACCTTTTAATTGCGCCACTCTTTACTGTGCTAGTTACCTTTTAATTGCACCACTCTTTACTGTGCTAGTTAACTTTTAATTGTGCCACTCTTTACTGTGCTAGTTACCTTTTAAATGCACCACTCTTTACTGTGCTAGTTACCTTTTAATTGCACCACTCTTTACTGTGCTAGTTACCTTTTAATTGCACCACTCTTTACTGTGCTAGTTACCTTTTAATTGCACCACTCTTTACTGTGCTAGTTACCTTTAAATTGCACCACTCTTTACTGTGCTAGTTACCTTTTAATTGCACCACTCTTTACTGTGCTAGTTACCTTTTAATTGCACCACTCTTTACTGTGCTAGTTACCTTTTAATTGCACCACTCTTTACTGTGCTAGTTACCTTTTAATTGCACCACTCTATACTGTGCTAGTTACCTTTTAATTGCACCACTCTTTACTGAGCTAGTTACCTTTTAATTGCGCCACTCTTTACTGTGATAGTTACCTTTTAATTGCACCACTTTTTACTGTGCTAGTTAACTTTTAATTGCACCACTCTTTACTGTGCTAGTTACCTTTTAATTGCACCACTCTTTACTGTGCTAGTTACCTTTTAATTGCACCACTCTTTACTGTGCTAGTTACCTTTTAATTGCACCACTCTTTACTGTGCTAGTTACCTTTTAATTGCACCACTCTTTACTGTGCTAGTTACCTTTTAATTGCACCACTCTTTACTGTGCTAGTTACCTTTTAATTGCACCACTCTTTACTGTGCTAGTTACCTTTTAATTGCGCCACTCTTTACTGTGCTAGTTACCTTTTAATTGCACCACTCTTTACTGTGCTAGTTACCTTTTAATTGCACCACTCTTTACTGTGCTAGTTACCTTTTAATTGCACCACTCTTTACTGTGCTAGTTACCTTTTAATTGCACCACTCTTTACTGTGCTAGTTACCTTTTAATTGCACCACTCTTTACTGTGCTAGTTACCTTTTAATTGCACCACTCTTTACTGTGCTAGTTACCTTTAATTGCACCACTCTTTACTGTGCTAGTTACCTTTTAATTGCACCACTCTTTACTGTGCTAGTTACCTTTTAATTGCACCACTCTTTACTGTGCTAGTTACCTTTTAATTGCACCACTCTTTACTGTGCTAGTTACCTTTTAATTGCACCACTCTTTACTGTGCTAGTTACCTTTTAATTGCACCACTCTTTACTGTGCTAGTTACCTTTTAATTGCACCACTCTTTACTGTGCTAGTTACCTTTTAATTGCACCACTCTTTACTGTGCTAGTTACCTTTTAATTGCACCACTCTTTACTGTGCTAGTTACCTTTTAATTGCACCACTCTTTACTGTGCTAGTTACCTTTTAATTGCACCACTCTTTACTGTGCTAGTTACCTTTTAATTGCACCACTCTTTACTGTGCTAGTTACCTTTTAATTGCACCACTCTTTACTGTGCTAGTTACCTTTTAATTGCACCACTCTTTACTGTGCTAGTTACCTTTTAATTGCACCACTCTTTACTGTGCTAGTTACCTTTTAATTGCACCACTCTTTACTGTGCTAGTTACCTTTTAATTGCACCACTCTTTACTGTGCTAGTTACCTTTTAATTGCACCACTCTTTACTGTGCTAGTTACCTTTTAATTGCACCACTCTTTACTGTGCTAGTTACCTTTTAATTGCACCACTCTTTACTGTGCTAGTTACCTTTTAATTGCGCCACTGTTTACTGAGCTAGTTACCTTTTAATTGTGCCACTCTTTACTGTGCTAGTTACCTTTTAATTGCACCACTCTTTACTGTGCTAGTTACCTTTTAATTGCACCACTCTTTACTGTGCTAGTTACCTTTTAATTGCACCACTCTTTACCGTGCTAGTTACCTTCTAATTGCACCACTCTTTACTGTGCTAGTTACCTTTTAATTGCACCACTCTTTACTGTGCTAGTTACCTTTTAATTGCACCACTCTTTACTGTGCTAGTTCCTTTTAATTGCACCACTCTTTACTGTGCTAGTTACCTTTTAATTGCACCACTCTTTACTGTGATAGTTACCTTTTAATTGCGCCACTCTTTACTGTGCTAGTTACCTTTTAATTGCGCCACTCTTTACTGTGCTAGTTACCTTTTAATTGCGCCACTCTTTACTGTGCTAGTTACCTTTTAATTGCGCCACTTTACTGTGCTAGTTACCTTTTAATTGCACCACTCTTTACTGTGCTAGTTACCTTTTAATTGCACCACTCTTTACTGTGCTAGTTACCTTTTAATTGCACCACTCTTTACTGTGCTAGTTACCTTTTAATTGCACCACTCTTTACTGTTCTAGTTAACTTCTAATTGCACCACTCTTTACTGTGCTAGTTACCTTTTAATTGCACCACTCTTTACTGTGCTAGTTACCTTTTAATTGCACCACTCTTTACTGTGCTAGTTACCTTTTAATTGTGCCACTCTTTACTGTGCTAGTTACCTTTTAATTGCACCACTCTTTACTGTGCTAGTTACCTTTTAATTGTGCCACTCTTTACTGTGCTAGTTACCTTTTAATTGCACCACTCTTTACTGTGCTAGTTACCTTTTAATTGCACCACTCTTTACTGTGCTAGTTACCTTTTAATTGCACCACTCTTTACTGTGCTAGTTACCTTTTAATTGCACCACTCTTTACTGTGCTAGTTACCTTTTAATTGCACCACTCTTTACTGTGCTAGTTACCTTTTAATTGCGCCACTCTTTACTGTGCTAGTTACCTTTTAATTGCGCCACTCTTTACTGTGCTAGTTACCTTTTAATTGCACCACTCTTTACTGTGCTAGTTACCTTTTAATTGCACCACTCTTTACTGTGCTAGTTACCTTTTAATTGCACCACTCTTTACTGTGCTAGTTACCTTTTAATTGCACCACTCTTTACTGTGCTAGTTACCTTTTAATTGCACCACTCTTTACTGTGCTAGTTACCTTTTAATTGCACCACTCTTTACTGTGCTAGTTACCTTTTAATTGCACCACTCTTTACTGTGCTAGTTACCTTTTAATTGCGCCACTCTTTACTGTGCTAGTTACCTTTTAATTGCGCCACTCTTTACTGTGCTAGTTACCTTTTAATTGCGCCACTCTTTACTGTGCTAGTTACCTTTTAATTGCACCACTCTTTACTGTGCTAGTTACCTTTTAATTGCACCACTCTTTACTGTGCTAGTTACCTTTTAATTGCACCACTCTTTACTGTGCTAGTTACCTTTTAATTGCACCACTCTTTACTGTGCTAGTTACCTTTTAATTGCACCACTCTTTACTGTGCTAGTTACCTTTTAATTGCACCACTCTTTACTGTGCTAGTTACCTTTTAATTGCACCACTCTTTACTGTGCTAGTTACCTTTTAATTGCACCACTTTACTGTGCTAGTTACCTTTTAATTGCACCACTCTTTACTGTGCTAGTTACCTTTTAATTGCACCACTCTTTACTGTGCTAGTTACCTTTTAATTGCGCCACTCTTCACTGAGCTAGTTACCTTTTAATTGCGCCACTATTTACTGGGCTAGTTACCTTTTAATTGCACCACTCTTTACTGTGCTAGTTACCTTTTAATTGCACCACTCTTTACTGTGCTAGTTACCTTTTAATTGCACCACTCTTTACTGTGCTAGTTACCTTCTAATTGCACCACTCTTTACTGTGCTAGTTACCTTTTAATTGCACCACTCTTTACTGTGCTAGTTACCTTTTAATTGCACCACTCTTTACTGTGCTAGTTCCTTTTAATTGCACCACTCTTTACTGTGCTAGTTACCTTTTAATTGCGCCACTCTTTATTGTGATAGTTACCTTTTAATTGCGCCACTCTTTACTGTGCTAGTTACCTTTTAATTGCGCCACTCTTTACTGTGCTAGTTACCTTTTAATTGCGCCACTCTTTACTGTGCTAGTTACCTTTTAATTGCACCACTCTTTACTGTGCTAGTTACCTTTTAATTGCACCACTCTTTACTGTGCTAGTTACCTTTTAATTGCACCACTCTTTACTGTGCTAGTTACCTTTTAATTGCACCACTCTTTACTGTGCTAGTTACCTTTTAATTGCACCACTCTTTACTGTGCTAGTTACCTTTTAATTGCGCCACTCTTTACTGTGCTAGTTACCTTTTAATTGCACCACTCTTTACTGTGCTAGTTACCTTTTAATTGCGCCACTCTTTACTGTGCTAGTTACCTTTTAATTGTGCCACTCTTTACTGTGCTAGTTACCTTTTAATTGCACCACTCTTTACTGTGCTAGTTACCTTTTAATTGCGCCACTCTTTACTGTGCTAGTTACCTTTTAATTGCACCACTCTTTACTGTGCTAGTTACCTTTTAATTGCACCACTCTTTACTGTGCTAGTTACCTTTTAATTGCACCACTCTTTACTGTGCTAGTTACCTTTTAATTGCACCACTCTTTACTGTGCTAGTTACCTTTTAATTGCGCCACTCTTTACTGTGCTAGTTACTTTTTAATTGCGCCACTCTTCACTGAGCTAGTTACCTTTTAATTGCGCCACTCTTTACTGGGCTAGTTACCTTTTAATTGCACCACTCTTTACTGTGCTAGTTACCTTTTAATTGCGCCACTCTTTACTGTGCTAGTTACCTTTTAATTGCACCACTCTTTACTGTGCTAGTTACCTTTTAATTGCGCCACTCTTTACTGTGCTAGTTACCTTTTAATTGAACCACTCTTTACTGTGCTAGTTACCTTTTAATTGCACCACTCTTTACTGTGCTAGTTACCTTTTAATTGCACCACTCTTTACTGTGCTAGTTACCTTTTAATTGCACCACTCTTTACTGTGCTAGTTACCTTTTAATTGCACCACTCTTTACTGTGCTAGTTACCTTTTAATTGTGCCATTCTTTACTGTGCTAGTTACCTTTTAATTGCACCACTCTTTACTGTGCTAGCTACCTTTTAAATGCACCACTCTTTACTGTGCTAGTTACCTTTTAATTGCACCACTCTTTACTGTGCTAGTTACCTTTTAATTGTGCTAGTTACCTTTTAATTGCACCACTCTTTACTGTGCTAGTTACCTTTTAATTGCACCACTCTTTACTGTGCTAGTTACCTTTTAATTGCACCACTCTTTACTGTGCTAGTTACCTTTTAATTGCACTCTTTACTGTGCTAGTTACCTTTTAATTGCACCACTCTTTACTGTGCTAGTTACCTTTTAATTGCACCACTCTTTACTGTGCTAGTTACCTTTTCTTCCCATAGGCTAGGTAGTTTAGTTACAAGCAGTTTCGTAAGGATCAACATATATGTTGTTGCTTGCTTTCGTCTGTACTCCTTTGTACATTATTCGAAAGAACCATGCCTCGGCCAAAGGCTGGTATCTCCTGAAATACAGGCTCGCTATCGCTCGCCCACAATATAATCGATCCCTGAATGGAGCAAAATATCTTACAAACGTTAATCTGACGGGATGAAAATAATGGGTTGACACAATAAAGATCCTAAAACGACCACCCACAATCTAGATGAGGTTAAGGGGGGTGACCTGCTTATTGTTATTTCTGTCCTTTTCTCTTTCTCTGGCTTGTACCTATTCGGCCCCATTCAGCCAACTATTTTAAGACGTTTATCCCCATCTAGGTGTCAATTTCTTCCTGGCCAGCGATAGCGAGCCAGCATTATATGAAGAAATCCGGCTTCGACAGAGAAATTTTTCTATCGAAAAATGTACAAATTTAGCCTGCTGTCAAACAAAATACAAAATATGCTGGCTCGCTACTGCTCACCAGTAAAAAATTGACACCTAGATGGGAATAAACGTCTTAAAACAGTAGGCTGAATGGGGCCCAAATGGATACAAGCCAGAGAAAGATAGAAAAGGACAGAACAAAAAAAGATCCCCCCCCCCCTGTATTTCGCTTGTGGCCGGTTCTCGTTTATCTCCCCCCCCCCCCCCTTTCCCCTTTCCCGGCATATTTATGTTGGTAATCCCCCTCACCCCTACCCGCTTACACTTTCACTGGGTCACCTTTACGCACCAGCCTTATATATTATACTAAATCCGTTCTTCAACAATGGCCAGAACGGAATTATATCTGCCTTTAAATGTTATTGAAGTTATGTGTTAGCCGGTTCCAACCACACAGCTGTATCTGGCGCGATGTGGACCTCCGGCACTATGTCTCTATCATTCAATGTGTATTATAACATCTGTATGCGGTTAAAAGTATGCCCTAATATTTTCGGTTACTGATAATAACTTTATTGCAAACTTCATACTGTAATTATTTCAACGTACATTGCATGTTGCATGATAGTGTGTTAATCCCGACATTGACGTACGGGAGTGAAGCACGGACGTTGTTGGAGACACAAACCAAGAGTGAGAGGGTGGAAATGAATTACGGTATTTGAGAAGTGCGTGTGGAGTTACATGGAGAGATAGACCGACGAATGAGGAAGTGCGAGAGTAGTGTGGTGTAGATGTGCTGGAAAGTGTGAAAAGAAACACCTTGAGATGGTTCGGCCATGTGGAACATATGGGAAGCGAGAGAAAGACTAAGAGAGTGTACGAGAGTGAAGTGGAGGGAGAGGTAAACCGAGATAGAGGTGGAAGGATGGAGTTAAGAAGCATAGGCATGAAAGCATTGCTGGGTGGGAGGAGGGGTGTCAACTGACTGGGGACAAAGGTGCATGGGGGCAATTCGTTTGTGTCCACCCCTTTCGGGGATCACGGCGTCCGGCAATAGATAGATAGATAGATGCACATGAAAATGTAATATTGAAATAAGTTTTCGAAATAAATAAATTACGATTGCTTAAAATGAATTACATCATATTTTGTAGAGTGTAAGCTATTATGGTCCACCTGCCTTCCATCACACAAAGGTTACGATCCGCCTACGGCCATAAACCTTTCGGAAATTTAACCCATTCTGTACCAGCGATGTCTTTGTATATATATATATATATCTTGGCTGCAATTAGAACATAAGAACATAAGAAAATGGGAGTCTGCAAAAAGCCGATTGGCCTAAGCAAGGCAGATCCCTGTCCCACACAACCCCAATTCATTACAAAGCCCAATTATAGGCTTCACACTCTAATACCCTGAGGATCATCTTACCAAAACGGTTAGAGATTAACGCAGGATTATGGAGGTCTGCAGAGCGCTGATTGGCCCAACCCGGCTGATCCCCCTTCACACCCAACCCTTCTCGTCCATATGCTTATCCAATTTTATCTTAAAGCTCCCTACAGTTTTAGATCCCACTATAGCACTTGGTAGTCCATTCCACCCGTCTACAACTCTGTTACCAAACCAATACTTGCCTATATCTTTTCTGAAACGAAATTTATCTAATTTGAAACCATTGGTACGAGTTCTTTCGCTATCACTGAGCTTTAGTACATTTGCCATGTCCCCTTTGTTAATCCCACTAACCCACTTGAACACCTCTATCACCCACAGATCACCTACATCAAGAAACCAAAATTCTCAAAGTCAAAGACCATCTGGACATGAGAGGCACTCAATTCCTGGCAGCAGCCTCCACGAACCAAGACCACCCACTAAACTACATGGCAACACACCCACAGACACCAAGAAATATCAAAACAACACCCAGCACACGGTATCACACACAATTATTGTCCTCTCTCCCTCCCTGCCCACCCCGAACCAACTTCCAGAAGCACATCCATACTCATATCTCTCACCGATCCATCCACTCACTCACAGACAACACGCAGCTGCATGCACGACCTCCCGAAATCCATCCTTCCGAATCCTCCCTTCCTCGCGAGGACAGAGTCCACCTGGCCAGGCTGAGATGCGGACACCATCCAGCTCTCCTGAGCTATCAGAAGAGACTGGATGACTCCGTTGTCGACGCCTGCCCGGGATGTAACACAGCACCCCATACCATTAAACACATCATAGAAGACTGCATTTCACACAACCACTTACGCCAACAACACAATCTACACTCAATGAGAGCTCTGTGGGAAAGCCCGATCATGGCCATGGCCTTTCTCAGGGACTCGGGGCTGTTCGGCCAGGCAGCTTAGGGAACAACAACAACAACAACAACACCTCTATCATATCCCCTCTAACTCTGCGTCTGTCTCTCTAACGAATGTAAACCTAATTTCTTCAACCTTTCTTCATACGAAAGATTTCTAATATTATGGATCATTTTTGTCATTCTACGCTGTACTCTCTCCAATGAATCTATGTCCATTCTGTAATAAGGACACCAAAATTGGACAGCATAATCCATATGGGGTCTCACTAATGACAAGTAAAGTTTTAAGATAACATCAGCAGTTCTGTTACTCACACTCCTAGAGATGAACCCGAGAATCCTGTTTGCCTTATTACGAACGCTTATACACTGTTTTCTAGGCTTCAAATCATTGCTAACAAACACACCTAGATCTTTCTCGCAGTCTGAATTTTCTAATTCTAAATTAGCTAGTTTATATTTAACATTTGTTTGCATCTTCTCTATCTTTAATACCTTGCATTTGTCAATGTTAAACTTCATCTGCCAATTTACTGACCATTCATGTAAGGTATCTAGATCCCTTTGGAGGCACTCTATATCGCTATCTGAATCAATTGATCTCCCTATTTTAGTATCGTCTGCGAATTTACTTATCCTACTAGTTATACCTAAATCTAGGTCATTTATGTATATAAGAAACAACAGGGGACCTAATACCGATCCCTGGGGGACACCACTTTTGACTGCTCCCCATTCTGACTTGGTACCATTTATGCTGACTCTCTGCTTCCTACCAATTAGCCATGACCTAATCCATCCTAACAACGCCCCACCTATTCCATGTGCCTCAACCTTTCTCATCAATCTCTCATGAGGGACTCTGTCGAAAGCTTTACTGAAATCTAAATATATAATATCATATGACTTGTCATTATCTACTGCTTCATATACCTCTGAGAAAAAACTAAGCAAATTAGTAAGGCAAGACCGTCCCTGAGTGAATCCATGCTGAGAAGAATTGATTAAGTTAAGAAGATTTTATTGAGTTTAAAAAGTGGCGAAAGCATTTAAAAACAGGCTTCAAACTATCTCACTTAGCCCTTTTTACTACCACAGATCCTTCTTAAACTGCACAAAATCGTCTAAATATAGTTAGAAAGAGTCAAATTTAAAAGACGTCGGGGGTATATAATGGTTTTCATCTTCATATCTCCAACTTAGGAAAAACATTCACCTAACTCACCTACTTTGAACACAATACACTTTACTTTGCCATAATCAATATAGTTTTATTAAGGGGAGGTTTCTAGTTTGTTTCCTACTCTTCCAACAATCTTAAAATTTCACCTCCTTGACCTCCTTTCAAGATAAATTTGTACATTTTTCGGTAGAAAAATGTCCCGGCCGAAGGCCGATTATACTTAAATTACAGGCTCGCTATCGCTCGCCAGGATAAAATCGACACCTAAAAGGCACGAAAAGTCTTAAAATTGACAGAATGGGGCGGAAATTCTTAAAAATCACCAAACTAATGGGGCAAACGTCTTAAAATCTCAAAAGCAATGGGGCTAGACATGAGGGAGAAAGGGGTCAAGAAAAAAGTCCCTCAAGTGGAAATCTCCCCTTAATAAGACTCTTCGGCGGTATGGTTGCGTTTATAAAAAGAAGTATCCTTAACTTGCAATTAATAACGTTGCCTGATTACCACATTCACAGTTCTGCACACCATTAACCCTTTCAAGCTCTGACGCGTTTTAGCAGTTTATTTTGGCTATCATTAGACGATTGTATGCAGCTTGGGGAAGTATCTGTGGGTATTAAAAGAGTAAATACTATATCAATCAACCCTTTGACTTCAATATACCGTTACTAATCTGAATAAAATCGTCTAATAGTAGCCAGAAACAGAACAGAAACGCGTATTGGTGCTTGAAAGGGTTAAATGACTAGTCTCTGCACAATTGTATTATCATGGCCAGAGCTTAACTCAACGCTTGTCCAAAGTTACGCAAGTTTCACCCATTTTTATTCAGATTAGTAGCCATAAAGCAATAGAATATCATATCGATGTTCCTTCTCACTATGAAAGCTTATATAAATAATCATGACTATTTGCTTCATCCATGAAATCGATTTGATAGACATTATCTTAGGTTATTTGAAATGTCTGTAACAATTTTGCTAATAGGCAACGAAAACCTGAAAAGCTTTGCTTGAAGGCGTCTCTTAACACTTTCAAAGTACATATTGTCGGGTGTTCTTACATAAGAGCAAGAGTAATCCACTGTATTTAAAGTTCTAGTTGAAGTATCAACTTTCCTCCTCTTCTCTTATTTCTGGATTCACCTAATGCCCTTTCTCCACATGTTGCATTGTTTACTGAATTGTTGCGCGACTTAAAATGTACAGTATACATGCAAGGACAAGTATATACTCAACATCATCATAAGACGATTATCCCCATTCATGTGTCGATTTCTTCCTGGCGAGCGATAGCGAGCCAGCATTGTATGGAGAAATCCGGCTTCGCTGGAGACATTTTTCTATCGAAAAATGTACAAATTTAGCTTGCTGTCAAAACAAAAATATATATACATGCTGGCTCGCTACCGCAGGCCAGGCAAATATTGACACCTGAATGGGGGTAAACGTCTTAAAACAGTAGGCTGAATGGGGCCGAATGGATGCAAGCCAAAGAGGGAGGGAGACAAAGAGAAAAAAAAGCGAGGTGGGCTCCCTTACGGTGTCTTCACTTGAGCCATGTTTAGCTCGAACGAACCAAACAAGCAGAATCCACATAGCACAATGTGTCTATAGTCCCATTAACCCTCTCCGACATATGACGCGATTATGAGCCTATTGGGGATACTTTAAAGCCTTTGTTACCATCAGGGGTATTTAGAAACCTTTAGTTTAGTTACTTCAACCTCTGCAGTTGTCTTTGAGTTAACTGTGGGCAGAACACTAATTTTGGAGAGGTAATTATAAGAGTGAGAGAACTCTTTCTTATTGCTAATCTGGCAACCTCTGCGTCATAAATGCGTGAAAGGATTAATTATAAGTAGGCCAGAAATCTTAGCTTCTGTAGGTAAGCAGGGCTAGAGCAAATGGGCTGTAAATGTCCACACCTATTCCCTGGCCGACTCTCCCCAAATGGTAGACCTATTAGATCCATTACTTCAATCATTTGTTAGTTATAGAGGTTAGTGGAGAAGATGTTTGGCCTACTTTAGGGGAGATTTCCACTTACGGATTTTTTTTCTGGACACCTTTCTCCCTCATGTTTAGCCCCATTGCTTTTCTAATTTTAAGACGTTCGCCCCATTCTTTTGACGATTTTAAGAACTTTCGACCCATTTGCCAATTTGTTAAGACCTTTCGTGCCATTTAGGTGTCGATTTTATCCTGGCGAGCGATAGCGAGCCTGTAATATAAGAGAAACCGGCTTTCAGCCGGGACATTTTTCTATCGAAAAATGTACAAATTTATCTTGAAAGGAGCTCAAGGGGGTGTAATCTTAAGCTTGATGGATATCTAGAGACCAAACTAAAAAAAAATCCCCTTAACTGTAAGAAGCTTGGTTTTTAACTACTTCTGTACCGGCGACGTTCTTTTAACTTTACTCTGGCTAATATTGACGAATATATTGGGTTTTAAAGAGCCTCCACCAATTAACAGGCTTCACACTATCTCACTCAACCATTTGTTACTACCACAGATCCTCCTTCTTATTTAAACTGCACAAAATCCTCTAAATATAGCTAGAATGTGATTAAAAAGAAAGGGTTAAAGATATGCTCGTCATACTGTGCCAAATCAATATATACAGTATATATAAAAAAAAAAAAAAAAAAAAAATCTTGTGTCAGTGGATCTATAAATCGTTTAATAACATTGGTAATTTATGTGATATTGTGTAAACTGTATTGTCACTAGATCATTGATTTTCGTAATACTTCACCATCGCTAGTCATAAATAATATAGTCATCAATATTTGTATTTCCATCATAATTCAATACGTAAAGCATGTATAATAATACTCCCACCTCGCTATTTTTCTCTTTATCTCCCTCTCTCTTTGGCTTGTATCCATTCGGCCCCATTCAGCATACTGTTTAAAGACGTTTACCCCCATCCAGGTGTCAATATTTTCCTGGCGAGCGGTAGCGAGCCAGCATATATATATATATATATATATATCAATTATTGTTTTTACAGCAAGCTAAATTTGTAAATTTTTCGATAGAAAAATTTCTCCGGCAAAGCCGGATTTCTCTAAACAATGCTGGCTCGCTATCGCTCGCCAGAAAGAAATCGACACCTGGATGGGGATAAACGTCTTAAAACAGTTGGCTGAATGGGGCGGAATGGATACAAGCCAGAGAAAGAGAACAAAAAAGCAGGTGACCCCCCTTAACACCCGGTATTGTTTTATAGAACCATTTCAATCACTATTCAGTTGTTTTTGTTATTTATTACCATAGCTCAGTCAGCTGTAACGCATCATGCATACAAATATTGTCCCTGTTGAGGCCAATGTGTACAGAGCTCCAATATACTCTCTATATACACATTATTATATTCCAACCCGTGATTGTATTTGGATGGACTAACTGGCAGCCACAGCGGATGTTTGGAGGCTGTTTCCCGCTTCCAACAACACTGGTCAAATTAAATATATATCACTCGGAAATTTATGACTTGGAAATATCACAATTCCATTTGGATATTTGTCAAAAAAGGGTTGAATCAGGAAGTTGTGCCAAATAAATGTGTTTGCGTTATATTCACAGCTAATTTGTTGTTACCCAGTGCTTCAAAGTGTATTATGTTGTATTAGCTTCAATTCGCACGAATATGTTTTTGCCATATTATATATAATCCCCAATTGACCTTCAATTCACACTTAAACCGCCTAATAATGTTTGTTGATACCGGTACCTAAAATAAATTATAACAAACAAAATATCATCTGAATGTGTTAACTTGATAGAAAAAAAGTCCGGTGAGTTTTTGTCCGGTTTTACAATAATCAAGGTATTTGTATTACATTTCTGAACACCCTTCTCCTTCATGTTTATCCCCATTAATTGACACATGTTAAGACTTTCACCCATTTCCTTGTCAATATTAAGACCTTTTGTTCCATTTAGGTGTTCATATTTTCTTGCCGAGCGAAAGCGAAAAATTTACAAATATATCTCGAAGGGGGGTCTTATTCTCGAAGGGGGGTCTTATTCTCGAAGGGGGGTCTTATTCTTCTTTTGTTTTCTTTCTTTTTTAAGTTTGATAGAGGTCTGAGGAGCAAACTAAAAAAAATAGGTATGCCGGTAATAATAATTATATATATATATATATATATATTTATATATATATATATATATATATATATATATATATATATATATATATATATATATACAGTATATATATTCTAATTAACTATACTATTATAACTTAAAACAACTATTAGACTATAGCGGAACTTGTCCAACAGTTTAATCGTCTCACTTTCCGGTTATTAAATATACATATTAAGACAGTTTCAAATATATGGCATAATAATTTCCGTATATGATGATGCCGCCAACCCGCTCGTATTATTCGGGAAAGAAATGCCCCGGTTGTTCGAGCTTTGTTAACGGAAAAGTGAAGCCCAGATAATTATGAAGCTGACTGAGGCGGAGGCGAGGTAATGAACTGGGAACACACACACGGACAACTGGACATCCTATACACACACACGGACAACTGGACATCCTACACACACACTGACAACTGGACATCCTACACACACACACGGACAACTGGACATCCTATACACACACACGGACAACTGGACATCCTACACACACACTGACAACTGGACATCCTACACACACACGGACAACTGGACATCCTACACACAGACGGACAACTGGACATCCTACACACACACACACGGACAACTGGACATCCTACACACACACTGACAACTGGACATCCTACACACACACTGACAACTGGACATCCTACACACAGACGGACAACTGGACATCCTACACACACACACGGACAACTGGACATCCTACACACACACGGACAACTGGACATCCTACACACACACGGACAACTGGACATCCTACACACACACACGGACAACTGGACATCCTACACACACACGGACAACTGGACATCCTACACACACACGGACAACTGGACATCCTACACACACACGGACAACTGGACATCCTACACACACACGGACAACTGGACATCCACACACACTGACAACTGGACATCCACACACACGGACAACTGGACATCCACACACAGACAACTGGGCATCCTACACACAGACAACTGGGCATCCTACACATACGGACAACTGGACATCCACAAACACGGACAACTGGACATCCACACACACACTGACAACTGGACATCCACACACACTGACAACTGGACATCCACACACACGGACAACTGGACATCCACACACTGACAACTGGACATCCTACACATACGGACAACTGAACATCCTACACACACACGGACAACTGGACATCCTACACACACACGGACAACTGGACATCCTACACACACACGGACAACTGGACATCCTACACACACACGGACAACTGGACATCCTACACACACACGGACAACTGGACATCCACACACGGACAACTGGACATCCTACACCCTGACAACTGGACATCCTACACATACGGACAACTGGACATCCGCAAACACGGACAACTGGACATCCACACACACTGACAACTGGACATCTACACACACTGACAACTGGACATCCACACACACGGACAACTGGACATCCACACACTGACAACTGTTCATCCTACACATACGGACAACTGGACATCCACAAACACGGACAACTGGACATCCACAAACACTGACAACTGGACATCCACACACACTGACAACTGGACATCCACACACACTGACAACTGGACATCCACACACACTGACAACTGGACATCCACACACGGACAACTGGACATCCTACACATACGGACAACTGGACATCCACAAACACGGACAACTGGACATCCACAAACACGGACAACTGGACATCCACACACACTGACAACTGGACATCCACACACGGACAACTGGACATCCTACACACGGACACGGGGGTGACAGGTCAGTTGAATCAGTGCCACTTTAACCAGTGGCCACTTCAACCAGTGACCATCTCAACCAGTGACCATCTCAACCAGTGACCATTTTAACCAGTAGGTTAGGTTAGGTTAGGTTAGGTTACTGGTTAAAATGGTCACTGGTTGAAGTGGCCACTGGTTGAGTTAGCACTGGTTAAAGTGGCACTGGTTCAACTGACATGGAACCGGACACGGGCACACAGACATGTACAGCTACTGACAAATGTTTGGGAGCTCTTGTGATTCTCCGTATGCAAATATATCGATTAAGATTGATGTGCAGACCAAAATAGTGGCATAACTATATCTTAATAAATACATATTCTATATTTGCTATCATATAGTTGATTTAATCTGAACATCAATTTAATTGGCTATATTTGCAGAAGGACAATCGCAAGAGCTCACGATCATTTGTCAGTAGCTGTACAATAGAACACGGCTATACGGGCAGCAGGCCAACAACTGGAGAACGTGAATGTACAATAGAACACGGCTATACGGGCAGCAGGCCAACAACTGGAGAACGTGAATGTACAATAGAACACGGCTATACGGGCAGCAGGCCAACAACTGGAGAACGTGAATGCATACACACAAATATCAAGATTCGAGCACAGGGACACGGACAGAACACTAGAACACGGACAGTTGGACAATGGCAGGATATTACGGACGCATACACACGTACATCTGGACTCGAGCACAGGGGCACGTAAAAGACAACATTGACTCATATACCGGTACATATAATAATTATATTCAAATAATTAAAGTCCTTCTCCATTATATTACTATGACTCAGACGGAGTTGCCTTGCCATAGCTGGACTACAGTATATAAAATTAATGTTCGGCCATAGCACT
Source organism: Paralithodes platypus (assembly GCA_032716605.1). Lineage (NCBI taxonomy): Eukaryota > Metazoa > Arthropoda > Malacostraca > Decapoda > Lithodidae > Paralithodes > Paralithodes platypus. Next base: position 9,203,138 of record CM064497.1, read on the forward strand.
GACCCACCATGTCATCACTGTGATTGATATGCTTAATCGGCTTAAGGGGAGATTGCCACTTGAGATATTTTTTTCTTGACCTCTTTCTTCCTCATGTTTAGCCCCATTGTTTTTTTGAGTTTTTAAGATGTTCACCCCATTAGTTTAGCGATTTTAAGAACATTCGCCCGATTTCTGTCAATTTTAAGACCTTTCGTACCATTTAGGTGTCGATTTTTTCCTGGCGAGCGATAGCGAGCCTGTAATTTAAGAGGAACCGGCCTTTGGCCGGGACATTTTCTACCGAAAAATGTACAAATTTATCTTGAAAGGTGGTCAAGGGGGTTTAATTTTAAGCTTGATGGAGGTCTAGGGAATAAACTAAATACCTCCCCTTAAACTTACAGGCTCGCTTTAATAGTAGCCAGACTATAGCTAAGAGGACGGTGCCGGTACAGAAGGGGTTAACTGTATAAGATTACCGTTGGTCCAGACTTACGCCAGCCCCCCCCCCCCCCCCCCTGTAGTCATAGTGTACAGTCGCCAAATAAGGGAAGACTCGGCACCAAAAATATTCTGATCAATAATTGGTATCAGCACTATCTAAACTGCATTTCTTCATTTCGAGTGAGGTATACCAACATGATCCTACACTTACCCACCCTATTCAACATCTGGCAGACATTAATACAGCAAAGAGAAAGCTGAACGTCTTGGCAGCTGAGACACGATTTATTAGCGCTATCGTACAGTCGAGGTTAAGAAGTGTTGTCAGCTATTTCACAAAGTTTCGGACACTGACTAATACTCTGAGGGATAAGCACTTTTCCCACTAACTATAAAGATACCAATAACACTTGTTGAGCGAAAACCACTGGAATCTATGACAACACTTAAGGGGAGATTTCCACTTAAGGGATGGTTTTCTTGACCCCCTTCTCCCTCATGTTTAGCCCCATTGCTTTTGATATTATAAAACGTTCGCCCCATTAGTTTAGCGATTTTAAGAACTTCCACCCCATATTAAGACCGTTCGTGCCATTCAGGTGTCGATTTTATCCTGGCGAGCGATAGCGAGCCTGTAATTTAAGAGGAACCGGCCTTCGGCCGGGACATTTTTCTACCGAAAAATGTACAAATTTATCTTGAAAGGGACTCTTAAGGGGGTATAATTTTAAGCTTGATGGAGGTCTAGGGAACAAAGTAAATACCTCCCCTTAATACCCCCGATTGTACAACACCCAATAGGACAACTGGAGAGTATCTTACCCTCCACTTAATGTGCAGGCGCTATTGTCCCCAGGTGAAACACGAGCACAGGGACACACAATGCACACACTTCGTTTGTCCATTGTAGTTGTTTCTTGTTTAGTCCATCGAGCCTGTTTATACCAGATGCTGTTATGAAATAGTTCATTCCTATGGGTTATATATTGTGTCTGTCATCTAATTCATATGTCGTAACACGGACATGAGTATATAGACACGAGTATACGGTAATAAGGATGATAATGAATATATCTACGAACAAGGAATTGAGCCTTTGCTGACAAATGCATGGCCACGAGCGGGTACAGCAGCTAAACGACAATAGATACACGGATACACACAGAAACAGTCAGATAATTGAAGAAATAATAGTTTCGAAAACATTAACAAAAGAAATATTTCACGTAGTTGCGGGAAGATCCTGGAACGCGCAAAAATAGCGTGTCTGGTTAAAGAAGTAATAAAAGGAAACAAGGCGTCGTGATAATTATGATAATACAAAGTGTAGATGGACTGACATGGAAGAGGTCCAAGTGATGGCCATTAGAATCTACCATCAAGAGAAGAACCAATCACACGGCATAAGAACAATGACCATCAAGAGAAGAACCAATGACACGGCATAAGAACAATGACCATCAAGAGAAGAACCAATCACACGGCATAAGAACAATGACCATCAAGAGAAGAAACAATGACACGGCATAAGGACAATGACCATCAAGAGAAGAACCAATCACACGGCATAGGAACAATGACCATCAAGAGAAGAACCAATCACACGGCATAAGAACAATGACCATCAAGAGAAGAACCAATCACACGGCATAGGAACAATGACCATCAAGAGAAGAACCAATCACACGGCATAAGAACAATGACCATCAAGAGAAGAACCAATCACACGGCATAAGAACAATGACCATCAAGAGAAGAACCAATCACACGGCATAAGAACAATGACCATCAAGAGAAGAACCAATGACACGGCATAAGAACAATGACCATCAAGAGAAGAACCAATCACACGGCATAAGAACAATAACCATCAAGAGAAGAACCAATCACACGGCATAAGAACAATGACCATCAAGAGAAGAACCAATCACACGGCATAAGAACAATAACCATCAAGAGAAGAACCAATCACACGGCATAAGAACAATGACCATCAAGAGAAGAACCAATCACACGGCATAGGAACAATGACCATCAAGAGACGAACCAATCACACGGCATAGGAACAATGACGTGAGGATTTGCTAGCACAAATATGGACAAACCGAGGGGAGAACAGGCTCACGTTATTAGAAAAACGGATTGGCACAGAATGCGAGATACAAGTTCACATACACGAACATTACAACATGGACATGTGAAATGTTTCCTGAATACAGACATATGAAAAAAATATGTATAGATGTATTCAGGCAAGAATATACAGTTCAGACAGTGAATCTCATACTCAAATATGAAGACACGTGGACACTGAATTATGAGACGATACATTATTATCTGGTAGCTGATGCTTTGTGTGAATATGATTAAATGATTACAGACTATATGGAGTTGCCTTTGTCTATGTAATGGAATATAGTGTGTATAGTTGTGTGCGTCAAGATTAATGGTATTCTTTCACGGCGGAAATATCTGATAGGGCAACATTAGGCTAACTGAACCATGGATATGAACATCGAACAATTAACAGCGTGATATGGTTGTGAGGTAAAGCTGTGGAAATTATTGTTTCGCTGACTATAGATAACTCGAACAGACGAGAAATTTCAATAGTACATATCTAATTCGTATTCTGTGTAAGCAAAAATGTGTAATCATATTAGTGTAATTCCCGAAAGCAGAGAGGAGGTTGAATTCTTATTAACATTCTAAAATTCCTACAGATAAAATGTTATCAAAATACACATGAACATCTGTACCGGGTATACAATATATAAGGTAAACGGATACATCATTAGCACATAAATAAGCCAATATAAGAAACACGTATTTAGGTAAGGTATCCGGACAATGCACCCTAGCCCTTCTAAGATACTATGACGCATTGCTGTTATGCTTTCTGGCTATCATCAGACTATGTTATTCAGATTAGGAAAGGTATATGGAAGTCAAGAGGGTTAATGGAGATAGTCTTTACCCTTATAATTCCCACAGTTCATCTCCATCACATCCAACTTTCTTCTCGCTTGTGCCTTCAGAGCCCATGTTTCAGCCCCATACATCACTGTTGGTACAATTATCCTTGCTTATCACTCCACATAGATAGTTAAAACCCTCTACTTGTTCCAGTCATTCCCCATCCAGCCGTACATTTAGATTCATCGTAAGAGCACCTCTAATACACACCATCACTTTACATTTATTGACATTCACCCCTCAGATTCCTCCTTCCACATACCACACCAAACTTTTTGATTACCAGTACCGGTACTCGCTGCCGCTTCTCCTCAGAATCCGCCACCAATGTTGTGTCATCAGCAAACAGAAACTGATTCTATTCCCAATCTCTACCATTCTTGACGGAGGATAGTGTGTGTGTGTGTGTGTGTGTGTGTGTGTGTGTGTGTGTGTGTGTGTGTGTGTGTGTGTGTGTGTGTGTGTGTGTGTGTGTGTGTGTGTGTGTGTGTGTGTGTGTGTGTGTGTGTGTGTACAAAGGAGTACAAAGGAAATCAAGCAACAACAGATATAGTGACCCTTCTAGGTTACTTGTCCTCCAAAACACTGAGGATCAAGTGTCCAAACAGTGGTTTAGAGTGGGTAAGGGAACATTGGAAAGGGAATTACTGCCCTGGAACTAATGTCCGTGGCAGGATTTGGAAGTTAGTAGAGGACAGATGGGTTAGTAACTGAGGGGGGGATAAAATAAAGTTATTCATTTACAAACGCAGTCAGTCGCGGGTTTGATGAGAGATATTTGTCTAGGCGAAGTTTAAATTAATCAACTGTGATGCAGTCTATAACGTTTCGGGGAAGCCCATTCCACAAGTTGACAACTCGATTGAAGAAGAAATTCTTAGATTCGTGCGAGTTAAAAGATTTACCAATAATTTTGCAACCGTTTCCCCGCGTGTAATTAGATTGGTCGATATTGAAGTACTTACTACAGTTCATATTGTCGATGCCTTTGATGATTTTGAACACTTGAATTAAGTCACCTCTTAATCTGCGCTGGATTAAAGGAAATAGATTTAATTCTCTAAGACGCTCTTCGTATGGTTTGTTCTTTAGGCTAGGTATCATTTTGGTAACTCTACGTTGAACTCGTTCTAGCTTGTTTATATCTTTTTGGTAATAAGGGCACCAGGATTGAACGCAGTATTCCAGAAGAGGGCGGACTAAGGAATTGTAAAGGGTTAGGATAACTTCTTTGGATTTATGCTCAAATGACCTGCCTATAAAGCCAATTATTTTATGTGTGGGTGTGTGGGTGTGTGTGGGGGGGGGGGGAATTGTCCTACAACCGTTCACCATACCACTTAGACTCAATATCCTAATTATAATAATGATGTGTATAATATATGAACACATTTACCAGTAATATGTGAAAGGCCTCGGTCTACTAATACCACCTTGACGCCGTTATAATGAAGATATCTTACTAGTTATATAAATAAAAAAAAAAAAAAATTAAGCTTCTTGTCTAATTCCAATGCTAATGGCACCTAAATTATGTTACCGATCAATGATAAAAGTGTTCAAAATTGTCAAAATTACCTCATTTGATTGCATCTATTTGTTGTTGTTTCCCTTTGGCAGCCACAGTTATGAAGTGTGTAAGATAGATGTACTGTATTTTGATAACACTATATAGTTTCAAATGTTCAGGGTATCCAGCTACGGTCATTTGATATGCACGTGTTATACTCCCACATTCTTGCTTGACAAAGCTCTTACTAGTGAACATATGTAAATGTATTTCTAACTAAAGCACCAAAAACACGGAGATGAGCGCCGCAGAACTGAACATTTACATTAGCCTGATTTGCATAACCATATTGTTGGGATAAATTATTATGACGAACTGTCCTATTCATCAGAATATATTAGTGTTTTATGAGAAAAACCTCACATCGGCCGTTATTCTAATTACATTCAATAATGTATACTATTGTTTTTTAAATGAGTCTACTCAGGTATATACAGTATATATTGTTGTTAGTTGTATGAATGCTGTACCTTGGAAATAATAAGCATAAACTAATGGTGTATGATATTCCATACATATAACTGAGCTATGTATACAATCATCTGCATTTATTACCTCCGCCAAAGAAGTTGAAGGTTATGTTTTTGCCTGTCTGTACGTATATTTGTAAACTAGATATCTTAAAAAGTGATGAACTAATGTTCACGAAATTTGGTGGGCAGATGGGATATGCACCAAGGAAGAAATTACCGGTAGTCAATTTAGAGGGTGAGCGGTAGGGGTCATACATCCGCCAGGATAGGAAGCTTGCAAATTTATGAATCAAAGTTCACAACATTTGGTATGGTAGGCAAATAGGGTATGCGCCAAAGAAAAAGCTACTCCATGTAGGAAGCAATCGCTAGAGCACATATCTCCGCATAGCGCTCTCCTGAGTGACCCTCTAGTTATAGTTTGTAACCAACCATTTCCATTTACATATATAACAAATAGCAACATACTGTATAGCCTACAGTATTTTTAAATTAATTAGGAATGTAAACAATTAATCACCAATATACATATAATATTGCAATCGTAATTGATTGCAATAATGTATTGAAATTCAATCATACCGGCAATCAAAATACTGATATTGTAATTATATTATCAATGTATTTGTCCCAATCTTAATATAGTGTGCTTAAACAATAGGTAAAAAAAAAAATATATATATATACTTCTCCCACCTTAACATACAGACTCCGGGCTCCCAGACCTTGACCTTCAGCAGTGCAGAACTCACCTGTGGGGAAAAATTATAGAGTATAAATATATAGCCAGATTACAGGTATAGTATACAATTAATCAATCAATCTCAATCTCTCTCTCTCTATATATATATATAATAATCTACTCTTCAACAAGAAATGAATGACATGTAAAAGAAAATAATCAATATTAAAAAACGAGTTGGTCAAATGGCAGGGACCGGTATTGAATTATTTCGAGTAAACTGGCGATCATAAAAATGCGTACCGCGAAATTCTTGTTCCGTCCACGTCATCATTTTGGTCTCCTGCACAACCCTCGGACCGTGGGGCTGTTATGTGCAACTCACTTCAGCCAAGTCCTACAGCCACTATAGGTACTCCAATATTACTTATATTTATGAGAGCTTATCTAGCTTAAGGGGAGGTTTATAGTTTGCTCCCAAGACCTCCATGAAGCTTAAACAAAATACCCCCGAGACCCCCCTTCGAGCTAAATGTGTGCATTTTTCGGTAGAATAATGTGTGTGTGTGTGTGTGTGTGTGTGTGTGTGTGTGTGTGTGTGTGTGTGTGCTGATTTATCAATGTATTTGTGTAGGCTATACATTATTAAAACTAAAATAAACACCCTAGACGTCATTAAATATACTGTCTAGTAAACGACAGTCACAAATTAATGCCTATGTTTGTATTTACACGAAGAAAAAATTAAGAGGTTCCTGGCGTTTTTTAAGGGGGCCCACATTTTTGTTCTCTCTCCCTCTCTCTCTCTCTGGGTTGTAGGCTATACATTCGGCCACAGTCGGCCTACTGTTTTTAGACGTTTATCCCCATCCAGGTGTCGATTTTTTCGTGGTGATCGGTAGCGAGCCTTCATATTTTTTAAAAGGTTTTTGACAACATGCTAAATGTGTACATATTTCGATAGAAAATTTCTCCTGCTAAGCCAGATTTCTCCATATAATGCTGGCTCGTCAGGAAGAAATCGACACCTGGATGGGGATAAAAGTCTTAAAACAGTAGGTTGAACGGGACCGAATGGATACAAGCCAAAGAAAGGAACACAAGCCGGAGAAAGAGAGACAAGGAGAGATAAAAAGGTCACCCCCTAAGTGAGCGTATGAGTGTTGAGAAGTGGGTTGCAGGCAGGAAGGCTGGACCCTGGCGACGCAGCCCCCACACAATAGCCCCAGTAAAGAGGACAGACGCAGAGAAACCAAAAGATTTCCCCGCAGCCAAATTCAAAGGAATAAGGGAACCAATAAGGGAACCAATAAAGTACACCGGTCCGAATCCCTTCCGTGCACATTTTGGAGATCTTTTTTTTTTTGTTAGATTCAGCAGGGTTTCCAGGGTTTTTTGTTTTACCTTTGTCGGCAAAAGCTTATCGGACGCGACCAATTTTTGAGACAATGTGCGTTTTTTAAATAGGGTAAAACTGTTAGAAATATTAAGAATCCAAGTGGGCGCTACTGTAGACACGCCCGTTTTGATCCTGTGACACTATCTGCATATTCCGAAGTTTATAACTCCTCTTCAACTTCTAGGAGAGGGTTGTGATTTGGTCCTATGGCTCACAAATATTAATGGAGATCTTGCCCTACACGTCGTCTTTTGGTGGCCACATCGGTTAACCCATTCAGTACCGGTGACGTCCTTTTAACTATATTCTGGCTACTAGTATACAAATGTATTGTATTTGAAAAGAGCCTCCAGCAATTGACAAGTTTCGAAATATCTCACTTAGGCCTAACACGTTTTACTACGGTATCACATATTTTTCTTAAACTGTACGAAATCGTCTAAATATAGCTATAATAACATTAATAAGACGTCGCTGGTAGAGAAGAGGCGCTAAAATCTAAATTATACTTAGCAATTCCATATTTTAAAATCTTCATAGATAATCAATACCATACAGTATGTAGTTTCTGGGGATGGTGATTCCGAATGTTTCGGTATCAAATATATACATCATTGAGAAAAAAAACTAAATATTTTTTACAATCTCTTCTATTTCCACAATATGTTCAGTCTTTCCGAGTGCTTCAGCCAACTACCCTAGCAGAGCTTCTCAAAGTTTGAAAACATTATTCAGATCCATAAAATTGTGACTTCAGCGAATGACAGCGTACCGGTAATTGGGGATTTCAAAAATGTAAATAATCTCACAATACCTAATAAATTAAAGAATACGCCAAAACATAAAATAGTTAACCTTTCCATATGACCGGCGACTTGCGATCGGCAACTTCTGTAAATCAGCAACATGACAACATTTTGACAACAGTAAGTGACAACATTGTAGTGCTCTTTCAAACCAATGTCTGCGGTTACGTAGAATATGGGTGATCTTAGGTGACTGAATTATTGTGAAATTGTATTTTAGCCTAGGTGTCAGACTAGAATTTTAAGCTCACACATGCTCACACATACACACATTTACACTCACATATACGCATTCCTTTACCAACATCATTCCGTAGAGTGTTGGGGCCTGTTCTGACGGATGGATAGAATATTATAATAAAGTAATAAAGTAATAAAGTACTGTTCAGTGACATGCGGTAACACTGATTATGATGCGATGTTACATACATATTAAACTAACAATAGGCTATACAATTAATGGGAGGTAGGGTGAAGGAAGGGTGGGAATACAGAGAAAACCTCGCAATACATTAAATTAAATCAATTGATGGAGAGAGAGATGTTTTGAAATTATCACTAAACAGTTCTATTGATACTCAACCTAGATACATTTGGGATAAGTATATAATGTCCATAGATGGATAGGTAGGTACGGTAGGTATAGATTGATAGATACAGTAGGTATCTTGATAAATGGATTGGTTAACCGAAATATATATATATTACCAGCCGGACTTGAACCTCCGACATTCAGAACGAGTGTCCAAGCTTTTAATCCAATACACCACAGCGTGATAAAGGAACCTTAACCTTAACGCTGTGGTGTAGTGGATTAAAAGCTTGGACACCCGTTCTAAATGTCGGAGGTTCGAGTCCGGCTGGGAGTATGTAAACATTTATTAGCTCGTGTATTGTGAGATATTCTTGATATATATATACACACGCATATATATATATATATACCGGTATTATATATACCGGTAGGTAACATTCAAGGAGACTACTGCATGACTCTTCTTCTTCTTACCTCTGACCGGGTATAGGTTATCCTAGTGTTTACTAGCCTATACCCCTTTGAAAGGACATTAGCCTAACCTAACAACCTTACCTAACCTATCCTAGTATTATAGGTGGGGGCTGCCGCCCCCACACCCCCGCTTTGACTTAGATTTTTGGTGTATTTGTCTGTGAAGTCCGTATTTTTCAATTTGTTGATAACGAAAATCCTCCATGCGGACTATATGGAGAAAAATATGACGAATCTATTGGTGCCTATTTTCCCTAATAAATTGTTTCTCATAACGTCACACTACTGTCCTTTAATATTATCGTATAGGAAGAGGAAGAAGAGAGAGGAATGGACGGAGGGAGGTGGGAGGGAAAGTGAGAAAAGGGAGGGATTTGATTTGATTTAATTCTTTATTGAGATAGTACACATACAACAAATTACAAATACATTATCTCAAAAGGTCAAAGGTGATTATACATTCCTTTACCCTACTCATATTATACTTATATGTATACACACGAAAAACAAAACATTAAATATAAATCTGTGAATAACAGACCAAAGCCAAGCCGGGGCTGGTTCCTACGGCTTATTATATTCTTGTAAATACCCCAATATAAAAGAGAAAAGGTTCAGGGTAATACCCTAAATCACAAAAAGGGTTCTTAACTACCCTAATTTCAATCAAAGCTTCCTCCCGCCCGATAATCCCCTGTTAAAGGGAGGGAGGGACGGAGGAAGGAGGATGGAAGTGGGAGGGAGGAAGGAGGGGTTTGAGGGAGCAGGGTGGGGGGATAAAGGAGGGGGTGGGGTGGAGGGAGGGGTGGGAGAGAGAGGCAGGTATGGAGGGAGGGACATAGGCCTACATCTATTAAGTACATACATAACACACAAACCGTATATTCACCTTGCCACATACTGTATTACGTCATCGGTTGGAACCTTTAAATTTACCTAGCAACAAGAAACGTTTTAAACACGTGGCAACACTGCTGATCCGGTTGCCGCATCGTTTGCACCTATATTGTTTTAAAGATAATGCATGACTGTGTAAACATATGGAGAAACTCAACTAATAGTGAAGTCGAAAGAAAAATTTGTCTAGGGTTATTTATACAGTATAGGCTACTGGTGTTCCCATATTCATCGAGTCCATAATCTCCGTTACACAATTTATACTTCAACACGCTCTAATTTAACTTACCCTATTATATCTTCAGTCTCTCTTCCTCTTCACGAACCTTCCACACAACGCACTCTTGATAATCAGCCCACACGAACCACACACTACCGAAATACATGATAAACTTGAAGAGAATCGCCGGCGCACATCCATCACCAAGGTAGTTTAACTCTGAAGTGACTCGAGAGTCGTGAGGGCGGGTACTGGGTAGCAACAACCAGCTTTCCAGTGTTACCAATAAAAACCATAACAAAGAGCGCTAGATTACCTGCTTGATAGTAAAGTATGTAGATTATCGATTAAGAAAGGTACAAAACCTGGAATATTGCTTGGAAATTGGCACAATCTATAATATATTTGTGACGCCTGCAGCTCAGCAGAACGTCATGTGGGCTCAGCCGCTCGCTTGGCCACTCTCTAGCACTCGCCGGGGCAAGGTATTTGGCTACAGTCTGTCTACAATGTTGTTCTTTCTTTCATAGTGTTCGTGTTGTTACAGACAGTCCCGTGGAGGTCTTTGTTTTCGTCTGTGACAACGGGAAGCATTTTATATCATGAGTTGAACATAGGATGCATTGTATAATTATAGTTAAGGAGAGAGAATAATATAGGCAGTGGGGTGGTAGTGTGTGCGTGCGTATACATGTGCTGCCTCCCCCCTGGCTTTGTAGGCTCGCGCGCGTGCCGTCTCGCGCCTCTTGATTGGCTGGTGGTTCCTGCCGCCTTCTGCAGCCCTGCTGCCTGGTGACGTGGCAGCCTGTGATTGGCTGACCACCATGCCTTTGTGTGTGATCCTGGAGGGGTCCCGAGGAGTTCCATCCTCAGAGCTTTCCTGACTAGCATACCCTTCACATGTGCCTTGCCCCCCTGTCTCCCGACTTCTACCTATAGAGCACTTTCTCTCTCTCTCAACTTCTTACCTCTCATTCTTCTACTCTATTTAATATCATAACTTCCCTTTGGTTCTGCACGATTTCATATATCGGCCATCGTATTATATGCTGAAGCTCTCAGATAACACATGTTTAGTTAGGCATTTTGGAAGGGTTACCAATTTTGTCTAGAGGTGCGACACACTCACGGTGTCTCCCTTCCTGTATCTTGGTGGTCTGCTGGGGGATTTAATGCTAGACTGGGATAAGGCTACTGGTGTTGTGATTTCCATGTGTACTAGGTTTTGTTGAACCTGTACAATCTCAACGGAGACGTGGGAAGCCTAGGTGGTCTTTCTGACTGTGTACCTTGTGAGTTTAGCACTGTGTTGCGAATGAGGGCTTTTGCCTCTGCCACCCAACACTGCTAACTCGTTTGCTTTGACTTTGAGAGGGTCGCCAGGAGAGAACCAGATACTAGCGATCTGGATCTCTCAAGAGAGCACCCCGTCAATTAACGTAATTTGGCCGCACAGCCTTAAGGACTTCGCTAGGCTACGAGCCGCTTGCTCAGCCATTGTTTCCTAGCCTACTACATCCCAGCTAGACTTTATTCGCCTAGCAGACACCAGATTTAGATTATAAACTCTTTCTGTTATGTATGCATTATTATTCACGGCATTTATTAGTCTAGGTTGTTGTTGAGTTGCACAACCCTAGTAGGCTGTTTCGTTGATGAGGAAGTACTTCTTTTGCTGTTTGAGTTCCTACTATTGCGCAGTTACTATTATTCCCGTGCCAGTTAACCCTATATGTCCTTACAATTGTCATATCCTGTTCCTGCTTTATACTACAGTTCAAAATCCGATATGATCATCTTACCCCAGCATCCGACTTTCTTCAGAAGATTCCTGCTCGATGCTGTGGGACTTTCGTTCACTTTCTTTAGTATAGGAGTGACAGTTCATTATTGTTTAGAGTAACTTTAAATATACCTTCTTCTAGTTTGCATTAAATCATTGCAGTGATTTAATTAAGATCTCTATATTTTCCTAGTATACCTTATTAACGTAATTGTATGTTGTTGTGATCAGGCTGTATCAGAGATCATCAGCCTGTAGTAGTAGTGCATTTATACTGAGTTATAGGATACCCCGTTATCGCAGATTTAACTCTGGAGGGTATAGGTGTTTTTGTGCGCCGGCATTATAAGTTCAGGGGTTGGATCTAGTGTTACCGTTGTGGCTGTGTGCTTTCCTAGTCCAATGATTAAGAGCCCTTGTTTTATACGAGCCCCGGTCGTAACATATTAATAGAAAATTGACACAATAATTAGCATATTACTGAATATACGTTACCTTTCCAGAATATAACTAGAATTCATGTCCACAGATACCAGCCGCTAGATCGAAGAAACCATCTCTAAATCTAGCGGTAAAGTAACTAGACTGACACCACTGCTTTCTTCCTGGGTTGAAGGACACGTGCCAAGTACCATAAACTTGAAACACTGAACATTGAATGAGGGAAAACACCGATTCGGGCATGTGTTTGAAGCGTGTGTTTCAAAATATTTCGTCAGCCTGTCAAAATTATTCTACGCAGTTTATAAATTTGCGAAGCCGATGATTGCGTTACCTAATACCAACTTAATTTTTTGACGCCATCTTGAATCATGCATTGTAATATATGTGTTTGCAATACAGAACATAATTATAATCGATTTGTATTAATTTCACTCCAACACCAAACACCTCCCAATTAAATTAATGAAACCAAGCATGAGATCCACCGGGATTCGAACCTGGGTTACCACATACAGATTTTAAACACTCTAACCATTACACCATCAAGACTAACACAACAGCTACAGTCGCGGTCGTTTCATATCGTTTGATACATTTAGAAGCCTCAAATAATTTAGAGGAACTTCCGAAATACAAATGTCAGATAAATAATCAATAATGAACTTCAGTGCATCCGGAAACAGCTTTGAGTATGTATGTATCAGCATTAAGAGCCCACCTCGCTTTTTTCTCTTTCTCTCCCTCTCTCTTTGGCTTGTACCCATTCGGCCCCATTCAGCCTACTGTTTTAAGACGTTTACCCCCATCCAGGTGTCAATATTTTCCTGGCGAGCGGTAGCGAGCCAGCATATATATATATATATATATATATATATATATATATATATATTGTTTTACAGCAGGCTAAATTTGTAAATTTTTAGATAGAAAAATGTCTCCGGCAAAGCCGGATTTCTCCATACAATGCTGGCTCGCTATCGCTCGCCAGGAAAACATCGATAACTGGATGGGGATACACGTCTTAAAACAGTTGGCTGAATGGGGCCAAATGGATACAAGTCAAAGAAAGAGAGAAAAGGAGAGAAATATAAAAGAAGCAGGTGACCCCCCTTACTGACCGCGACTGTACGGTCACCGTTCTTGATTCTGAAACATTTTGCAGCCTCGAAATCCTTAACCCTTTCTGTACCGGCGACGTCTTCTTCATTATATTTTAGCTATATTTAAAGGACTGTTTGCAGTTTAAGAAGGGTTAAGTGAGATAGTTCGAAGCCTGTCTAATTGCTAGTAATTACTAAAATTGAAAATAATCGTCTAATAGTAACCAGAATAAAGTTAGAAGGAAATCGCCGGTACAGAAGGGGTTAAGCTAGTCTCTGAACTGCATGTATCCGGTAAAGCATTAATACTGAGTTTCAATTCAGCCTGCATAAGTATATGTATAACCATTAAATGACCGCAAAAGTACAGAACATAAATGGCCACACACCCATTTGAATCAGTATCGAACACAAACGAGACAATACGAGACATTATTATAGCCCACATGCTTCAGAACTTGGCTTTAACCCCTTCTGTATATTGTATTCCTAGCTATATGTAGACGATTTTATGCAGCTTAGGAAGGATCTCGGGTAGTTAGAAAGTTTGATTGAGATATCCTGTTAATTGCTACAGGCTCTGTTTAAACTGAATGGAATTGTCTACTAGTAGCTAGAATAGAATTAAAAAGACGTAGGAATTATTTTCATTATGTAGGATTTGATTGCATGGAAAATTATAGTAGAAGCAGTTTATGACATTAATTATAAGGAAAACAGATAATTTAATTGTACATTGAATATAATGTATCCCAAGGAACATAAGTTTCAGAGGTTATAAAAGCATTTACTTTCTTCGTAGCAGAACACTTAATATGGAAATATAAAACTAGTAGAGGCAGATGATGCAGGACTGCTCGTGCCAATATCAATGTATGGGTGTAGAAATTGGTCGTGGCATGTATAAAAAAAATCGATGTGAGGGCAGTAAAAATGAATTTACTGATAAAAGGTATATGGAGCTAAAAGATTAGAATACGTGAGAAATAGTGACATACGGGACATAAATGTGGCATAAGGCACTCTGATGAACACAATGTGGAAAAATATATAGCTCTTAGACGGTATGGGCAAAACAAAAAATTAATGAAAGATAGAGGACTCTTGTTTTAGTCAGTTGTGTTTAAGCTATCGATCGCCAGGAAAAGAATCCACACCTAAAACCTAGGGCTCGTAGTTTTAAACTAATGGGGCGAATGACTTGAAATGTCAACACTAATGGGGCTAAACATGAGGGAGAGGGGGGTCCCCTTTCAAGGTTTAAGGTTCCAGATACAGTACTAGTTTTACCCCACCCTATTTCTACATTGCATATCTGGCTGAGTTACTAAGGTTGAAGATGTATTTTTAGCGTTATACAAAATACACATTAACCAAAGCAATCAATTTTTTGGAGCCGGCAGTACAAATTAGGACTCTGGGAATGGCCCTAGAGATCCCTTAAATGGCTCTCCACCGCCCCTACAGCTCCCCTACCAACAGCAGAGGCCGTGACCGGGAAAATGGAAGTAACGTTTAGGTGAAGCCTCGGAATGAACAAGGCTTTCGTGTATGGTCGGTATCACACGGACCTTTGTATTATATATATATATATATATATATATATATATATATATATATATATATATATATATATATATATATATATATATATATATATATATACATATATATATATATATATATATATATATATATATATATATATATATATATATATATATACTGTATATAAAAAAAAAAAAAAAAAAAATCGTCCATCAGTGTACTTTCTGATACCAATGCATTAGATCCCATAGTTATTACCGGAAATATATTAACCATCGATACTTGACGATAAAAACCATCCTTTAGATATCATGCTAAGGCCATTGAAGTAAGGGGCCTGCCTGTTTCTAAGTGAAGAATATAGCGCTGTAAACTTAGCCTCTACAATATGAATTACATTTATGTTTAGCTTACTTTAGGCGATAATAATTAGTTTCAAAGGAATTAGTAAAATATCAATTAACCGTCTGACACCTACAGGTTTGTTCATAGCTACATAAAATCATTTAATAATAGCTAAATCAAATACAACATTTATTGATATCCCTCAAGAGGTTAAACAAGGAAAGAGTTTCCCACTTTCCGCTCCACCCACTTAACCCCTTCTGTACCGGCGACGTTTTTTTTTTTATTCTAGCTATATTTAGACGATTTAATGCAGTTTAAGAAGGATCTGTGGTAGTAAAATGGGTTAAGTGAGATCATTTGAAGGTTGTTGACTACGGCAGGCCTTTTTTTAAACTGAATTAAATCGTCTAATAATAGCCAGGATAAAGTTAAAAAGACGTCGCCGGTACAAAAGGGGTTAAAGTAACAAGGAAAAGGGGAATGAGCTCCTTACCAAAACCTAACCCTTTTAATCCAACGACGTCAATATGGTTTTATGCTAGGTACCTCCAGACGATTACATTCAACTTTGGAAGGCCCTGTCAGAATGTTAGTGTTATTTGAGATATTCTGTACCCCTTGGATTCCTAGAGGTCCTTCCTTAGTTGATAAGAAAAAGCTGTCAGTATTATTATAAAAATATAGAAATCCTCGTCTGATATAAGAGCTTAAGGGGGGATGGGCTGGTTTTCTGGACCACTTTCTCCCTCATGTTTAGCCCCATTAGTTTTCAGATGTTAAGATGTTTGCCCTATTAATTAGTCGATTTTAAGATCTTTCGCCCCATTTCTTCATCAATATTTAGACCTTTCGTGCTATTTAGGTGTCGATGTTTTCCCTGGCGAACGATAGTGAGCCTGTAATGTTGAAAGAACCGGCCTTCGGCCGGGAAATTTGTCTACCGAAAAATTTACAAATTAATCTAGAAGGGGGATCTAATGGATTTTTTTTTTTTTTTAATTTAATGGAGGTCTAGGGAGGAAACTAGAAAAAATAATGAATACATGCAACAATCGCCCAAAAAGTGAACCATCCCCTTAAGGCTATCGTGTTTAAGTGACGAGAAACACAACACAACACCAATAATAGTTTGTGATCTCCTAAGGGAGGATCAATACATTAACTCAAGGTGAAAGCCCATTAAGCTAGGCAGTGAGGACGATTCGACGGCCGACATGGTTAGAGCGCCGCTACTCTGATCTGTGTGGCGAGCTGACTTATACATAATAGGATTAACTTAAGGGGGGATTGGTTCACTTTTTGGGCGATTTTTGCATGTATTCATTATTTTTCTAGTTTCCTCCCTAGACCTCCATCAAATTTAAAAAAAAAAACACATCCATTGGATCCCCCTTCTAGATAAATTTGTATATTTTTCGGTAGAAAAATTTCCCGGCCGAAGGCCGGTTCTTCCAACATTACATGCTCATTATCGTTCGCCAGGGAAAAAATCGACACCTAAATAGCACGAAAGGTCTAAATATTGACGAAGAAATGGGGCGAAAGGTCTTAAAATCGACTAACTAATGGGGAAAACATCTTAACATCTGAAAACTAATGGAGCTAAACATGAGGGAGAAAGTGGTCCAGAAAACCGGCCCATGTCCCCTTAAACCCTGATTATTGCTGGTTTAGTTTGTAAGGCGGACGTTCAATTGTTGACGCTTGCTTGGTCCGTAAAAAAACAAAAAACAAAAAAACATACCACTGTCCATTCCTCAGTTAGTCAGTAGCCAACCCTTACTCCCACAAGGGGTAGGGAGGATCAGCAAAAGACTCCAGAAATCAGAAGCACCAATCACTCATCAGGCCCCGAAATTCCTCAGATGATATTATCCATTCCTACCACTATCTATTCTGCCAACCCCTACCTTCCTATTCCTCTCCAGCCCTGCAATGGTCTTTCTAACCTTCTATAGTCTATTCTCTGTAAGTAGGCGAGAAATCATGACCTCTATCCTCTGTAACTCAAAATGGGCTAGAGCGAATTGGGTGTAAATTTCCACATCTATTCCTTGACTGACTCTTCCCAAATGGTAGAAATATTAGCTCGATTACTCTAGTTGTTTTTTAGTTACAGAGGTTAGAGGTCATGATTTCTCGCCTACTTACAGCGAATAGACTATAGTATATCCTTGTACTATAGTCGGTTTCATTCCAGCTGACGGTAAATTGAAAAGTTCCCATCAAAATATATGTCATGTTGAAGATTTTGAAGAGAAATATGGTGTTAATGATTTAAACTTGCCATTAATAAGCTACAGAGACATAGTAGTTTCATATTTGTCCATGAATAATCGAGAAATCAGCTGCAGAGGGATTCAAACTATCGCCAGTAGGAATGAAACCGACTATAGCCAGAGGAAGACGTAGACTAGAGAAGGTTAGTCCCGTCTTCTCTTATGGCGAGGTATAGTTTTCGACCTCGGGCGCTGTAGCATAATTTAAGGGGAGATGGGCCGGTTTTCTGGTCCCCCTTCTTCCTCGTGTTTAGCCCCATTAATTTTCAGATTTAAAGACGTTCGCCGCATTAGTTTGTCGATTTAAAACCTTTCGTCCAATTTCTATATCAATATCAAGAAATTTCGTGCCATTTAGATGTCGATTTTTTCCTGGCGAGCGAAAGCTAGCCTGTATTTTTAAGAGAAACCGGCCTTCGGCTGGGACATATTTCTATCGAAAAATTTACAAATTTATCTTGAAGGGAGTGTTTTTTTAAGCTTGATGGAGGTCTAGCGAGGAAACGAAAATATAAATGAATATATATATATATATATATATATATATATATATATATATATATATATATATAGACCCCCAAAATACCTACTGTGGGGTTAATGGTAGGATGGTGCCCTGGTTGAGTACATTAAAGAGTGGGATACATAGTGGAGTGTGAGGTGGTGGGCAGATCATGACGTGGAGTGAGAGGTTATGAATCAGAATCATTATCAGAAATTTACTTCAATATAAACAATGGTTATTCTTTGAGTGAGTGAGGGTGGGTGATGTGGGAGGTGGGTGAGGTGGGAGGATGGGTGGTGGGAGGTGTGGACTGTGGGTGATGTGGGAGGTGGGTGAAATTGTAGGATCCATGCACCTATGGCTATGTGGTCGTCAGTTACATAATGTCAACAATGTTCACCTGGGTCAATAAAGCCCCCATGTACACCAAGCCCTCTCTACATACACCAACATACTGCTCTTTCACTACCAAGTCCCCAGTAATATACGCGTCACTTAATAACTAATTAACATGCCAATTACACACTGACACATATCATATTATAATTAATGATTCAAAATTACTAATAACGA
Source organism: Paralithodes platypus (assembly GCA_032716605.1). Classification (NCBI taxonomy): domain Eukaryota; kingdom Metazoa; phylum Arthropoda; class Malacostraca; order Decapoda; family Lithodidae; genus Paralithodes; species Paralithodes platypus. Next base: position 9,222,176 of record CM064497.1, read on the forward strand.
AAAAGTATTAATGACAAATATTTCATACCACTTACACACGAACTGAAAAAATATACTGTAATATATAGCAAAATTTATATAGAAATCTTTTAACCAAATAGATAAAGAAAATTATATTTTCATATTTAAGTTGAACAATGAAGACCATATTCATATGAAACATCAGAGATATTTAATGACGAACGGTAAATATATTGCTTTCATACGGTAAGTGAGGGGAGGTGTGGTGGAGTGGTCTTGCCACTGCCCTGGTAACCCAAAGGTCCCGGGTTCAAATCCCGATGTATCAATGGGAAGATATTATTGGGATGGAATTTGTGCTGTACCTGGTATCAGTGCATTACCACAAGCCCACCGAAACGTCAATAAAATAGCACTGTATGAATATTCCCATATTCAAAATATGCTATAGGGGTGCAATGCCTGGTGAGTTATCTGCTCAACAGGTGGCGTTGTGTGTGTGTAAGTGTGAGAGTCCGAGTGTAGGGGGTGAGACAGTGAAGCACGGGAACGAGGTGGCTTCAGAGATGGGGTCGTTTCGGGCCATGAGTGAGCACCGTGCCTCATGTGAAGGCAAGATGGCAGGTGCTCGTTGTACTCTACGTGCTTCACATGTCTCACTCCCTAGACTGGAACAAGACCTCACGGGCTTCACTGTTCACTGTAAAGCGGTGAATGTTAAGGCTCTCAGCCTATGCCCGAGAGGAAGTAAGTTGGAATATAGAAAAAAAAAAAAAAAAAAAAAAGTGAGCAGAGTGAGGTTGTGGTAGGTAGAGTGAGGTAGTGGTAGGTAGAGTGAGGTAGCGGTAGGTAGAGTAAGGTTGTGGTAGGTAGAGTGAGGTTGTGGTAGGTAGAGTGAGGTAGTGGTAGGTAGAGTGAGGTAGTGGTAGGTAGAGTGAGGTTGTGGTAGGTAGAGTGAGGTAGTGGTAGGTAGAGTGAGGTTGTGGTAGGTATAGTGAGGTTGTCGTAGGTAGAGTGAGGTTGTCGTAGATAGAGTGAGGTTGTGGTAGGTAGAGTGCGGTTGTCGTAGGTAGTGAGGTTGTGGTAGGTAGAGTGAGGTTGTGGTAGGTAGAGTGAGGTAGTGGTAGGTAGAGTGAGGTTGTGGTAGGTAGAGTGAGGTTGTGGTAGGTAGAGTGAGGTTGTGGTAGGTAGAGTGAGGTTGTGGTAGGTTGTTGTTGTTGTTGCTGTTCCCCAAGCTGCCTGGCCGAACAGCCCCAAGGCCCCGAGCAAGGCCAAGGCCATAACCGAGCGCCCCCACAGAACCCTCCCTGCCGACCACAATAAAGCCAGGGTGACCGAAGCCACTCCATGGCGGGGAGCTGGGGAGGGTGAGGAAACGCCCGGGAAACCAAAGCCCCACCCAGGGCCCTGTGCCCCTCAGCAATTATGAAGAGAAAGTTGAGGGGCAAAGGAAAAATGTGACGCTTTGGCTTCCAATCTTGGTAGATTGGGAAGTCAATCCACGGAAGAGACGCCGTCACTTGAGATCTAGAAAATATATAAGTAAAAGGAACAGTCAGAGTAAGCTATGGGTATGGCAGAGATCGCTCAGTTCTCACTCTGATAGACCAGCCCATCACCACATGACTAGAGCCCAATCCTCTCAGCATCAGCTAGGAAAGGCCCTAGAAAGCCGCCTTAGGCGAGGGGATAGCTCCCCTATTTCAATCCCTTTCGGGGTTGGGCACCCGCCCGTAGAGTGAGGTTGTGGTAGGTAGAGTGAGGTTGGGGTAGGTAGAGTGAGGTTGTGGTAGGTAGAGTGAGGTTGTGGTAGGTAGAGTGAGGTTGGGGTAGGTAGAGTGAGGTTGTGGTAGGTAGAGTGAGGTTGGGGTAGGTAGAGTGAGGTTGTGGTAGGTAGAGTGAGGTTGTGGTAAGTAGAGTGAGGTTGTGGTAGGTAGAGTGAGGCTGTGGTAGGTAGAGTGAGGTTGGGGTAGGTAGAGTGAGGCTGTGGTAGGTAGAGTGAGGCTGTGGTAGGTAGAGTGAGGCTGTGGTAGGTAGAGTGAGGCTGTGGTAGGTAGAGTGAGGTTGTGGTAGGTAGAGTGAGGTTGTGGTAGGTAGAGTGAGGTTGGGGTAGGTAGAGTGAGTTTGGGGTAGGTAGTGAGGTTGCGGTAGGTAGAGTGAGGCTGTGGTAGGTAGAGTGAGGCTGTGGTAGGTAGAGTGAGGCTGTGATAGGTAGAGTGAGGTTGTGGTAGGTAGAGTGAGGTTGTGATAGGTAGAGTGAGGTTGTGGTAGGTAGAGTGAGGCTGTGGTAGGTAGACTGATGTTGTGGTAGGTAAAGTGAGGTTGTGGTAGGTTGTTGTTGTTGTTGTTCCCTAAGCTGCCTGGCCGAACAGCCCCGAGTCCCTGAGGAAGGCCATGGCCACAATCGGGCTTTCCCACAGAGCTCTCATTGAGTGTAGATTGTGTTGTTGGCGTAAGTGGTTGTGTGAAATGCAGTCTTCTATGATGTGTTTAATAGTATGGGGTGTTGTGTTACATCCCGGGCAGGCATCGACAACGGAGTCATCCAGTCTCTTCTGATAGCTCAGGAGAGCTGGATGGTGTTCGCATCTCAGCCTGGCCAGGTGGACTCTGTCCTCGCGAGGAAGGGAGGATTCGGAAGGATGGATTTCGGGAGGTCGTGCATGCAGCTGCGTGTTGTCTGTGAGTGAGTGGATGGATCGGTGAGAGATATGAGTATGGATGTGCTTCTGGAAGTTGGTTCGGGGTGGGCAGGGAGGGAGAGAGGACAATAATTGTGTGTGATACCGTGTGCTGGGTGTTGTTTTGATATTTCTTGGTGTCTGTGGGTGTGTTGCCATGTAGTTTAGTGGGTGGTCTTGGTTTGTGGAGGCTGCTGCCAGAAATTGAGTGCCTCTCATGTCCAGATGGTCTTTGACTTTGAGGATTTTGGTTTCTTGATGTAGGTGATCTGTGGGTGCAGTAGCTATGCAGCCTGTAATGATTTTCAGGGCTTTGTTTTGAATAGTCTGTAAGGCCTTATGATGTGTTTCAGCTAGGTTAGAAGCCCAGGCTGGGCTTGCATATTCCATCACTGATCTTATGTATTGTTTATATACTGTGGTGGAAGTTTCTTTGTTGTGTCCAAATTTTGTGTGAGCAAGTGACCTGAGGGCGTTAAGTCTGGGTGTCAGTTTCTTTTTAATGTTTGTGGTGTGCTGTTTGAATGTCATATGAGTATCATATGTTACCCTAGGATTTTGGGTGTGTGTGTATGTGTTAGGGGTGTGTTGTTTATGGTGAGTTGAGGGATGTATTCGTGTTCTCCTGTCCAGCTTGTGAGCAGGGTTGCGGTGGATTTGGCTGGGGCTAGATTAAGTCTGTTTGTAGTGCACCAGCCATGTAGTGTGTTGAGATAGGGTTGAAGGAGATCTGTTGCTCTTTTTGGGTCATGGTGTGTGCATGTGAGTGTTATGTCATCTGCATAGGAAGCTAAGTTTATTTGGGGCGTATTGGGTGTAGTTATATCGTGCATGTACAGATTGAAGAGTGCGGGCGATATGACGGATCATTGTGGGACTCCGTTTGGAAAGTTTCTGATTTTAGATGACTGACCGGCAAAAGATACGTGAGCACATCTGCCTGCTAGGAAGTTGGCCAGCCACCTTTTTGTGTTGTTGTGCATGTTTGTGTTGTGGTAGGTAGAGTGAGGTTGTGTGGAAAGGTGATTGAGTTAAGTTTAGTTACTGTCAGTTAGGGCGACGTAAAAGTGGGTTATTCTCTCTCTCTCTCTCAGTTCTGCTTCCTCTGTTTTTTATTTACAATTCTCCCTCTCACTATTCCATTCAGAGAAAGAAGCCTTAAATTAGGTGCGAGTATACCTGGAGTCCTTTTCATACCACACCCTCCTTGTACACTTATACCCCTCCCTCTGAATCCCCTTCATATATACTGTATGTTTGATCCTTTGGTTTGCTTCAAGACATGAATGATAGTGAGTTAGAGCAATTATGTTAAAAGTATAACATATATTCAAGTATCGAAATTAGAACAATGAAGTTAAAATATATAATTAATAAAAGTACAGTTATCATAAGCTTTCATAGTGTTTGAGGGAATAACTGAGTGACAATAATTTTAGATTGCTCAATATTTAACTGGATCTTTAACAACTACAGCTAACAGACGGCTTACTGGTCTATAGCTAGAGTATTGGTGATCTGATCTACAGATGTATGCTACATGGAAGGACAGGATAGCTTCAAAGTTACCCCCGCCCTCCAAACCCTCTGCTTGTTAGCCGGCCGGAACCCGATATGAAAACTACAATGTGTGCTTGGCAAGAACATCCATCGACAATACACAGTAACAGACATGTAGAACAAAAAAGTAAAATATATCTACTGTCTCTGAATCACTTAATATATATATATATATATATATATATATATATATATACTATACTGCATTTAGGCCTATTTTAAAACATTTCTGGGCTGGGTAGCCCATACTAGGTCTTTTCCTGGTGTGGAAATTTATAGTTTGATTAAGGGACGAGTTAAAGAGGAACTTGAGAGGTGGTTAGAAAGGATTGCCAACAGATTGATCCCATTTACAACAAGTTTTTCTTTGACCCCAGCCAGGTGTCTAACAAGCGGGTCTGTCACTTTCCTAGTAACCGAAACCAGGACACCCAAGGTTAATCAGCACACTATGATTGGCAGGGTCAAGATACATAGACTAACGGCAGGGTTAACTCTCTCAGTACTACAGGACGCCTCGCTGGATGTCATTTATGCTTTATGTTGACGATTGCATTCAGTTTAAGGAGAAAGTATGAGGGTTGGTTGAGACAGTGTTTACCCTTTTTATTCCTAGAAACCCTTTCTAAGCTGTATAAAATCGTCTAGGGATAGCCAGAATAAAGTTATGAAAGGCGACTTAATACTGAAAGGATTAACCAAGTCATTCAACAAATTAGTGCAGTTTCATTTAGTACTTTGTATTATAATAGGATGTTATCATTCTTTAAGGTGGACATGGATGACTAACCTGAAGATGGACTGAGAGAAGTCCGAAATATAGTTCAACAATGGAGACGTATTTGGCTCTCATCCTTCTATATATATATATACATTATATAAAGCAACCCCTCCACCTTCTCTATTTCTACACTGTGCGTACGTCGCATACCCAAGACTGATAAGGTAATGGCACAAGGTCATTATCCAGTCTAGTTTCTGAAAAGCCCAAAACGTCGGATGTAATATCATTTCTCCAAAATATCTGATCGTAAGTTACTTACGTCTTGAAGATTGGAAGGAATGCTTCTGACATTTATACGAAAACACTTTTAAACTATCATTCAATCCATCATTAAAAACAATTGTTGTGTCCATATACACAAATGCATAATTATATTGAGATATATAAATGTTTCTTGAATTGGTCAGGAATGAATCAGCATCACAGTCATTCGATTAGTATAAAAATATGAATACAAAGGTTCTATGTTAAGACTATAAATATTCAAGTGAGTTATTGGAAGAAAGATGAATGAAGTACCTATGTGACAAAGTTCATAATCATTCAATAAGTAAAATGGAAATAGTTTGAGTAGGTCAGTCATTAATGTATCTAAGAATCTATACAAGGATACTTATGCATTCCTTACTAATTATGTTACCACTCATTAAGACTCTTAGTATCTCCTTGCTTCGAAGTTTGTTTGGTCCTAGTGGGTCATGCTCCGTCCCTGTTGTTGTTGTTGTGTCACACGGGATGCCTGATGGTCCTGTTTTGTTTGTAGTATATGTTGGTTCTGTTGATCCTGAAGCTAATGAGCGTTTAGGTTGCGTTGTGGGGGGATTGAGGTGGGTGAGATTTGAGGGTAGGGTTTTTGTTTTTGTTTTTTGTGACAGTGGTGGGGTTTGTTGTTGGACTAGCAGGGCCGACGGGGTGATCTGCACTGGTGGGGCGGTAGTGATTGTTGTTGTGACGATGATTGGGGCTGGTGTAGTGGTTGGGGCTGACGGGGCTGTAGTTGGGGCAGGTGGGGCGATAGTCGGGGCTGCCAGGTCGGTGGTCGGGGCTGGCGTGGTGATGGGCGGGGCAGGTGGGGCGATAGTCGGGGCTGGCAGGTCGGTGGTCGGGGGAGATGATGATGGTGGTGGAAGGGAGTGTTGATGGTGGTAATGGTGATGGTGGTGGAAGGGAGTGGTGGTGATGGTGGTGGTAATGGTGATGGAAGGGAGTGGTGGTGGTGAAAGAGGAGAATGGTGGTGTTGGACGGTGTTGGTGGAGAGTGACAGGGCTTGTGTTGGGCTCGGCTGACCAAGTTAGGGATAGTTGGTGTGTCTGTGTATGTTGGGCCTCCTGTGTCTCTCCGTCTGTCTGTTTGTGTTAGTCTATATGTGTTTAGGTGTCTGTGTGTATCTTTGTGTTAGTCTATGTGTGCTTGGGTGTCTGTGTGTATCTTTGTGTTAGTCTATGTGTGCTTGGGTGTCTGTGTATCTTTGTGTTAGTCTATGTGTGTTTGGGTGTCTGTGTGTATCTTTGTGTTAGTCTATGTGTGTTTGGGTGTCTGTGTGTATCTTTGTGTTAGTCTATATGTGTTTGGGTGCCTGTGTGTATCTTTGTGTTAGTCTATGTGTGCTTGGGTGTCTGTGTGTATCTTTGTGTTAGTCTATGTGTGTTTGGGTGTCTGTGTGTACCTTTGTGTTAGTCTATGTGTTTGGGTGTCTGTGTGTATCTTTGTGTTAGTCTATATGTGTTTGGGTGTCTGTGTATCTTTGTGTTAGTCTCTGTGTGTTTGGGTGTCTGTGTGTATCTCTGGGTTAGTCTCTGTGTGTTTGGGTGTCTGTGTGTATCTTTGTGTTAGTCTATATGTGTTTGGGTGTTTGGGTGTATCTTTGTGTTAGTCTATGTGTGTTTGGGTGTCTGTGTGTATCTTTGTGTTAGTCTATGTGTGTTTGGGTGTCTGTGTGTATCTCTGTGTTAGTCTATGTGTGTTTGGGTGTCTGTGTATATCTTTGTGTTAGTCTATGTGTGTTTGGGTGTCTGTGTGTATCTTTGTATTAGTCTCTGTGTGTTTGGGTGTCTGTGTGTATCTTTGTGTTAGTCTATGTGTGTTTGGGTGTCTGTGTGTATCTTTGTGTTAGTCTATATGTGTTTGGGTGTCTGTGTGTATCTTTGTGTTAGTCTCTGTGTGTTTGGGTGTCTGTGTGTATCTTTGTGTTAGTCTCTGTGTGTTGGGTGTCTGTGTGTATCTTTGTGTTAGTCTATATGTGTTTGGGTGTCTGTGTGTATCTTTGTGTTAGTCTATGTGTGTTTGGGTGTCTGTGTGTATCTTTGTGTTAGTCTATGTGTGTTTGGGTGTCAGTGTGTATCTTTGTGTTAGTCTCTGTGTGTTGGGTGTCTGTGTGTATCTTTGAGTTAGTCTATATGTGTTTGGGTGTCTGTGTGTATCTTTGCGTTAGTCTCTGTGTGTTTGGGTGTCTGTGTGTATCTTTGTGTTAGTCTATATGTGTTTGGGTGTCTGTGTGTATCTTTGAGTTAGTCTATATGTGTTTGGGTGTCTGTGTGTATCCCTGTGTTAGTATATGTGTGTTTGGGTGTCTGTGTGTATCTTTGCGTTAGTCTCTGTGTGTTTGGGTGTCTGTGTGTATCTTTGTGTTAGTCTATATGTGTTTGGGTGTCTGTGTGTATCTTTGTGTTAGTCTATGTGTGTTTGGGTGTCTGTGTGTATCTTTGTGTTAGTCTATGTGTGTTTGGGTGTCTGTGTGTATCTTTGTGTTAGTCTATATGTGTTTGGGTGTCTGTGTGTTTGGGTGTCTGTGTGTATCTTTGTGTTAGTCTATATGTGTTTGGGTGTCTGTGTGTTTCTTTGTGTTAGTCTATGTGTGTTTGGGTGTCTGTGTGTATCTCTGTGTTAGTCTATGTGTGTTTGGGTGTCTGTGTGTTTGGGTGTCTGTGTGTATCTTTGTGTTAGTCTCTGTGTATTTGGGTGTCTGTGTGTATCTTTGAGTTAGTCTATATGTGTTTGGGTGTCTGTGTGTATCTTTGTGTTAGTCTATGTGTGTTTGGGTGTCTGTGTGTATCTTTGTGTTAGTCTCTGTGTGTTTGGGTGTCTGTGTGTATCTTTGTGTTAGTCTCTGTGTGTTCGGGTGTCTGTGTGTATCTTTGTGTTAGTCTCTGTGTCTTTCGGTGTCTGTGTGTATCTTTGAGTTAGTCTATATGTGCTTGGGTGTCTGTGTGTATCTTTGCGTTAGTCTCTGTGTGTTTGGGTGTCTGTGTGTATCTTTGCGTTAGTCTCTGTGTGTTTGGGTGTCTGTTTGTATCTTTGTGTTAGTCTATATGTGTTTGGGTGTCTGTGTGTATCTTTGTGTTAGTCTCTGAGTGTTTGGGTGTCTGTGTATATCTTTGTGTTAGTCTATGTGTGTTTGGGTGTCTGTGTGTAACTTTGTGTTAGTCTATGTGTGTTTGGGTGTCTGTGTGTATCTTTGTGTTAGTCTATATGTGTTTGGGTGTCTGTGTGTATCTTTGTGTTAGTCTCTGTGTGTTTGGGTGTCTGTGTGTAACTTTGTGTTAGTCTATGTGTGTTTGGGTGTCTGTGTGTATCTTTGTGTTAGTCTATATGTGTTTGGGTGTCTGTGTGTATCTTTGTGTTAGTCTCTGTGTGTTTGGGTGTCTGTGTGTAACTTTGTGTTAGTCTATGTGTGTTTGGGTGTCTGTGTGTTAATATCTGTATGTTTGGGTGTCTCTTTATGTTTAGGTTTGGGTGTCTGTTATTTGTTTGTGATTGGGTGCCTGTTTATGTTACGTAGTTAAAATCGCCAAACTAATGGAACAAACGTCTTAAAATATACAAATTATTGGGGCTAAACATGAGGAAGAAGGAGGACCAGAAAAAGGAACCAACTCCCCTTAATTTGTCCAGATATTCTTGTCCACAACTGTACATACGTTTGTTTTACAAAGTGGTCAATGTTTGTGTATCTTACAGGGTCTATTAGTATCGCATTATCGATAAATTCCTCCCTGAAACAAGGAGAGCAACATAACATATTGTATTCTGGTTAACATTTGACAATTCTGTTAATGACAATTTATTAACAACGTTGTCAATAAAGTGCTCCTCCTCATATGGTGGTAATATTCAATTTTGTTTATAATATCATTTAATTTTCAAGAGGTTTAAATCTACGTCCATTTACACTTCCAGAACAAATATGCCTAGATTGTTTGCATTTTGGTTAATAATACACAATTGTATTTCACCACAGAAAGGTACGGTATCCAGCAGTAAAAGGGTTATAATGGAAGGAGAATGATAATGTTGTGAATGCTTGGATGAAGTAATTAAGTCCGAAACGTGGGTAATTTTCTCCATAGGGTTTATGATCACTAAATAGGGTGTTCAAGTATTGTTGGGCACGACTGTACATTCGCCTGTACAAATACCTGGTACACTAATATATCATAAACTCAAACAGTGATTGGTGAAAGCACTGACCCGGGCCGGTACTTAAGGAGAGATATTTTCCTCTTTAGGGAAATTTTTTTGGACCCCTTTCTCCCTCATGTTTAGCCCCATTGCTTTTGAGATTTGAAGATGTTCGCCCCATTAGTTTGGCGATTTTAAGAACTTTCGCCCCATTTCTGTCAATGTTAAGACCTTTCGTGCTATTTAGGTGTCGATATTTTTCTGGCGAGTAATAGCGAGCCTGTAATTTAAGAGGAATCGGCTTTCGGCCGGGACATTTTTCCACCGAAAAATATAAAACTTTATTTTGAAATAGGATCTAGGGGGTGTAATCTTAAGCTTAATGGAGGTCTAGGGAGAAAACTAAAAAAAAAAAAAAAAAAAAAAAAAAAAAATATATATATATAATAATAATAATAATAATAAAATAATAATAATAATAATAATAATAATAATACATGAATGAGCCAATAAATACGCCCATCTCCCCTTAAGATATATCCTTGCAATATTTCCTCAGCGTTTCAATATGGATCCCTGCACCTTATCGCCCCTTTGCCTGCCTGGGACTGTACCTGACAGGAAGTGGTATTGACGGGAGCAGAAAGGTGGGTAGCGGGCCGCCGGCAGTCCAATATTATTGTATTCCCCTAAAAGCACAGGGAAAGCCACATAGTCACTGCCGCACAAAGGAGGGACCATAGGGGCTTTCTTACCCTAAGTTTGGGCCCTTCCTACATTATAATAAGTAACACCCCGATCTTAACATTACTCACCAATTACAAACCACAATGTACTTGAATACACTAATGAAAGCATATGGTTTTAATAATAAAACAATAAAATAATAATAATAATAATAATAATAATAATAATAATAATAATAATAATAATAATAATTATAATTATAATTATAAAAAAACAACAACAACAACAATACTACTACTACTACTACTACTACTAATAATAATAATAATAATAATTAAAGTTGCAAGCAACGCTGTCCGGGGTTCGACGGTTTTGCAAGCAGGGTATTGTATTGGATACAAATGCTGTGTCACAGATATCAAAAGATTATTTAACTTATCGGGCATGGAGAAACTACAGAAGGAGCAGATTGTGCAAATAAACAAGAGCGAGAGAGGGAGAGATTGGCTGTAAAAGGGATCTGCCTCTATCCGTTTAGTAACAGAGTTGTAGATATGTGGAATAGGCTACCGAGTGCTATAATGGGATCAAGAACAATAGAGCTTCAACTTGAAATTAGATAGAACGAGATGGGTTGGGTGTGAAAGGGATCTGCCATGTGTAGGTCAATCGGCTCTGGAGACTCCCATTTTCTTATTTTTTTATTTTCTCATTTGTGAAGGAGAGAGGGAGTTTGGCGAGAGAATAGGATGTCATAAACGTAAGGAAGATAGCGATAAATATGAGAGAGAGAGAGAGCACGGGATGGGTTGTGTGTGAAAGGGATCTGACATGTGTGGGCCAATCGGCTCTCTGCAGACTCCGGTTTTCTTATGTTCTCATTTGTAAAAGAGAGAGAGAGAGACTAGGATGTCATAAATGTAAGGAAGACAGAGATAAATGAGTTTTTATCAGATGGGATGGGTGTGAAAAGGATCTGTCTTGTGTGGGCCAATTGGCTCTCTACAGACTCCCATTTTCTTATGTTCCTATTTCTTACAATTGTGTTTTGGTTGCAGGTATATGATAACATGGGTGTATAGTAAGTAGTGTAAATAACAGGTAACGTTTATGAGATGGGTTGAGTGTGAAAGGGACTTGCCTTATGTGGGCCACTTGGCTCTCTGCAGACTCCCATTTTCATCTTGGTTGCATGTGTAAGGGATCTGCCTCATTTGTACCGGTGTGCAAACAAACAAGAGCGAGAGAGAAAGAGATTGGCTGTGTAAGGGATCTGCCTCTATTCGCTTGGTAAAAGAGTTGTAGATATGTGGAATAGGCTACCAAGTGCTATAGTGGGATCAATAAAAATAGAGCTTCAACATAAAATTTGATAAGACGAGATAAATTGGGTGTGAAAGGGATCTGCCGTGTGTGGGCCAATCGGCTCTCTGCAGACTCCCATTTTCATCTTGGTAGCATGTGTAAGGATCTGCCTCCTTTGTACCAGTGTGCAAATAAGAGAGAGAGATTGGCTGTGTAAGGGATCTGCCTCTCTCGTAACAGAGTCGTAGATATGTGAAATAGGCTACCTAGTGCTATAGTGGGATCAAGAACAATAGAGAATTTCAAGATAAAATCAGATAGTCATATGGACGAAATGGGTTGGATGTGAAAGGGATCTGCTTTTTGTGGGCCACTTGTCTCTCTGCAGATTCCCATGTTCATCTTGTAAGGGATCTGCCTCATTTGTATCGGTGTGCAAACAAACGAGCGACAGAGAGACTGGGTGTGTAAACTGTGTGCCTCTATTCGTTTAGTAACAGAGTTGTAGATATGTGGAATAGGCTACCGAGTCCTATTGCCAATCGGCTCTCTGCAGACTCCTGTTTACTTATGTTCTCATTTGTGAGAGAGAGAGCGAGGCTCCCTATTTCCTGTTCTCATGCACTAGTACAGTATGTCGTAATCGTAAGGAAGACAGCGATAAATAAGAGAGAGAGAGAGAGATAACTCATGCGTAGCCTAGAGCAACACTCAAACAAGCACACACATAGCTACACAAGACCATCACACAAGCACACACACACCTATCTAGCGACGAACTGTCCTGTTTACATATCATACACACTCCCCCCCCATACCCATTCCATCACTTCGTATGTACGATATTATTTCCGTCTTTTTTACTGTGTATGGATTAAGTTATTGGTGTTCACTCTTGACATATGTGTCCTGCTACTTCTGTATGCATAAATAATAGCATGAAAGTGATCAATACGCGCATATGAAGCTATTGTATCTCGTATATCGGGGTTCTCTTCCCTTCCATCGGTCCACCTCTTATACCTCCCTCCCTCCTCCCTATCCCATGTGTAAACATTATATTTTAGCTTTCCGAAGGTAAATACGTACTTCCGATAAATATCTAGCCTTGTATTTAAATCATGAATCCTGTTTAATGTCATTATTTAATAGAAACATGTGTAAGGGTTACATTTATACACAGGATAAGATAAGCAAATACAGCGGCTGCGAAACGTCTAACGGGTTGGATTCTGCGTACTTTTAAAACACGCGGTGAATTGCCTATGATAACGCTCTTCAAATCTCTAGTGCTACCGCGGCTTGAAGACTGTAGCGTATTAACATCCCCATACAAAGCAGGTGAAATAAATGACGTAGAGAGTGTACAAAGAAATTTCACTTCGCATATAAGTTCGATAAAACATCTACACTATTGGGAGCGTTTAAGAGCACTGAATCTGTACTCACTGGAACGTAGAAGAGAACGTTACCTAATAATATACACGTGGAAAATCGCAGAGGGTTTAGTACCACACCTACATACTCCGATAGTCATGAAATTCAGTGATAGGAGAGGCTGGGAATGCGAAATCCCCCGGATGAATAACAGGGTGCTATGGGCTCTCTGCGAGAGGGCTGGTTATCACACAGAGGCCCACGTCTCTTCAACAAACTCCCACGGCGAGTAAGAGACATGAGGGACATCTCGTTAGACAATTTCAAGAGAGCCCTAGATGTCAAACTGCAAAAAGTGCCAGACGAGCCCATCCTCGCAAGGGAGCGAGCTGTCGCTTCAAACAGTCTACTGCACCAAATCACCACCCATAACGAGGGGCGTCGCGCTCCTTGGTGCCGCTAGAAGAGCGGCGAACACATCCAAAGGTATCCAAAGGTAAGGTAAACCTCAGAGCATAATCATTGGCGATCAGAGGGTGGTTGTAGGCAGTGTTGCCAGTTGTACCGCTACATATTTCCGCTAGATGAAGAGCTATATTTACTTCAGTTTAGCAGCCATTTTTTCATATCTAGAGACATTTACTCGGGATAATTTGAAAATTTCAGACATTTTAGTTATATTACATTGTAAAATTTGCAAAACAAACAAATCAAAACTCTTTAGGAATTGCAGCATTATTCTACCATTGTCTGACTATGTAGCAACATGCTAGCGACTTTTGAGTAAGGATCTAGCGGTATTGTGGGGTAACACTTAGGCAGTGTTGCCAGTTGTATCGCTACATATTACCGCTAGATGTAGAGCTATTTACTTCAATTTAGCAGCCATTTTTTCATATATATAGATTTACTAGGGATAATTTGAAAATTTCAGACATTCTAGTCATATTACATTGTAAAATGTGCAAAACAAACAAACCAAAACTCTTTAGAAATTGCAGCATTATTCTAACATTGTTTGACTATGTAGCAACATGCTAGCGAATTTTGAGAAAGGATTTAGCGGTATTTTGTGGAGACATACTGGGAGGGTGGGAGGGAGGTGGTGGTTGCAGTGTTGCCAGTTGTAAAGCTACATATTACCACTAAATGTAGAGCTATTTACTTCAATCTAGCAGCCATTTCTTTTATATCTAGAGACATTTACTAGGGATAATTTGAAAATTTCAGACATTCTAGTCATACTACATTGTAAAATTTGCAAAACAAACAAACCAAAACTCTTTAGAAATTGCAGCATTATTCTAACATTGTTTGACTATGTAGCAACATGCTAGCGACTTTTGAGAAAGGATCTAGCGGTATTTTATGGTAACACTTAGGAGGGTTAAAATACGAGTCACACGGGCAATTGCCAAAACTTTAAAGGTCCATATCATTGTTATTAAACTAAGCATTTGGCAAAGGGAGGAATTGTTAAAACCCTTAGCCAATACTCTGTTATTCACCAAAAATAAATTTGAATTATCATTATTATTTGGTAGGGTAGGTATGTATAGGTAGGTTGGCTAAATATTGGTGGAATTCGTAGGGACTCAAACTTTTTTGAGAGAGTTAAATAAAAAAAAAAATTATAGATCTGAATAATAAAGTGATTATGTTATTAACACTAGATTAGCGGGCTAGCGGTTTATTTATATGTACCGCCCAGCGGGGTGTTTTTAGCCAAAATAGGGCTGTTTACGTGATCATTTTCATGCCTAAATAAGACCCAGAGCGTAAAACAAGTATCTATCCCTGAAAGGGCATAAACAGAGCTTTCCAATGACACCATAACGATCCTTTTATGATGGCTAGTTTTCTTGCAACAACCGCGCAACGCGAGTGCAAAAAGCATGTAATTCGGCACTTTCCCCATACAATTCCGTATATAGCGAGTGAGAGAGGGAGGGAGGAGGTGGGATTCGTGTCAGTAGGTTCGCCGCGGTGGTCTGGAGCAGTCATACGCTTGCTACTCTCCTGCCACCACTTGTCTCTCTCTCTCAGCAACATTACGTGCTGAAATTGCCACACGACCTATGTCGAGCGCCGCCAGATAGTCCAGATTTATTATACTCGACTTATGTTGCGCGCCGCCAGTTAAGGGTTAAGCAAAACTGGGGGATGCGTGGAAGCCTATAGACTGTAGACAGTAAACTTTGTGTGGGTAGCGAATGCCGTTTTAAAGTCATTTAAGAATAGACAGTTTTCAATGCTGCGGCCAAACTATTCCACCCATTTATATTCTTTTGGTATCAAAACGTTCGGAATCGCGAGCCTAACCCAACTACGCAAGCATGGCTTTGATCATCGGCGCAGTTTTCAAGATGTGGAATTTTAAGTGGAATTAGATTTTTTTTCAAGATTGTCGGAAAAAAACCCACGTGCAAAAGCAAAACCTTCTCTATAACATTTGCGGAGCATTAGTAGTGGAGTCCGTATGCCAAAGCCCAGTCGTTTCCTATGAGTGGGAGAGACGGTATTTAGACGTCAAGTTTTTCGGGAAATCGGCTGCCACGGACCTGTTTGACCGTCATGCCCGGATGTTTAGCATATCAAAAGTTGCCCAATACAAAAACGCACCTCCTGTGAAAGTTTGATCCCGATCCAAAAAGCGGTTCTGGAGTTATTGCGTCGAAACCGGCGCGTAAGAAGAATTTGGATGAAAAATCGGGTTTAATAATTACAATAGGGGTTCCCCGTAGGGGTCGAACCCCTAATAATAATAATACTAATATAGCTGCCGAATTCTATTGTCATAGGCGCCAGTTCTCAACATCAGCATATTTAATAGCACTCACAATACGTTTATATTATTTTACATAAGAAGTGAAGGACAAATAAATGAAATCAATGGAAGCAATACCCTTGCGCCCAATAATTTCGTACCATATAATGATGTGTGAATTGCCGACTTGAGAGTTTCGTCTTATAAGGAAGTTGAAGCTGTAGACTACGATATTTAACAGAATGTATAGCTAAAATACAGTCTTAGTACATTTATAAATACATAAAACCCAATTCAACATACCATTTATCCATCAGAAACGTACATTAATATTGCATTTCTGTATAATATCGATGTTCACGGCTCCAACTTCCTTATAGCCTGAAACTCGCAAGAGGTCAATTGGTATGTTGACAAATCTACACAAACTCCCCCGAGGGTGCACTACCGGTACTCACAATTCCCGACCAATCTCCGAGAACAAAAGAATAATAGGTCAACAAAATACTCCGAGTGCTACAGGGGGAGAAATGTGTTAAGGGGAGATAGGCCGTTTTTCTAGTCCCCCTTTTTACTCGTACTTAGCCCCATTAGTTTTCAGATTTAAAGACGTTCGCCCCATTAGTTTGTCGATTGTAAAACCTTTCGTCCCATTTCTATATTAATATCAAGACCTTTTGTGTCATTTAGGTGTCTATTTTTTTCCTGGCGAGCGATAGCGAGCCTGTAATATTAAGAGAAACCGGTACATTTCTCTATCGAAAATGTACAAATTTATCTTGAGGGGAGGGGGGTCTAGGGAAAGCTTTTTTTAAGCTTGATGAAGGTCTAGCGAGGAAACTAAAAAATATATCAATATATATATGAGAGAGAGAGAGAGAGAGAGAGAGAGAGAGAGAGAGAGAGAGAGAGAGAGAAGGAGAGAGAGAGAGAGAGAGAGAGAGAGAGAGAGAGAGGGAGAGAGAGAGAGAGAGAGAGAGAGAGAGAGAGAGAGAGAGAGAGAGAGAGAGAGAGAGAGAGAGAGAGAGAGAGAGACCCCAAAATATCCACAGTTCCCTTAACCGTAAATTTACGTTCATCGGCATCAATTTAAACCAAAAATCCTATTCCAACCTCTCCTGAAAACGTTCCCAATATAACCATCCATGATAGGCAAGCCAGATCTCAAGATTGCATCAAAGCCAAATCTTAATAAATAAATGTCTTCCCCATCACCCATACTCACCAAATCAATACACTAATGTTACCCAAAAGTATCGACCGAAGACACTGAAAACCAATGTCACTACAGACTCCATAATCCTTGCCATGGTGTGATTGATTGATATTGTCAAGAAAATTAATAGTGGATACAAGTGGCATTTATATAAAAGAGAATCTAATTTGGTACAATATATGTGCGAGACATAAATGTAACAGGCAAACCAGTACACACACACACACACACACACACACACATATATATAAGTAACACCCCGTTCTTAACATGAATCATCAATTACAAACTCCAATGTACTTGAATAAACTAATGAAAGCATATGGTCCTCCCGGGATTCGAACTCGGGACACCACACCCAGAACATAAGCACCTATATATACAGTATATATATATATATATATATATATATATATAATCTGTGTTAATTGCCAGACGTGAGAAGTTTGTGGACACTGTGAAACAGATCACTGGAAGCACACAACTATAACTGTATGTCACCAACATTAACTCAGGATGCCATGGTACTTAGGCAAGCTGGTTAACCCCTTCTGTACTGGTGACATCTTTTGAATTTTATTCTAGCTATATTTAGACGATTTTGTGCAGTATAAGAAAAATCTGTCGTAGTAGAAAGGGTTAAATGAGGTAGACCTATTCCTGTTAAAGGTGGGGGTGCATGGGTTGAGATAAACATGGAATGATAATCGCCAAGCTGTACATAATTATTTTGCAAAATGCAATGGCACTGAAATAATTATTAACAATGGTATAAAGGATTTTGTGGATCGTCTATACCGGGCCTGTGACGTCACAGGAGTGTAAGTCCACCATCCAGTCCAGGATGAGGATACTGGTATGACGTCACTATGACGTCACCGGCCTGGTATAGACGATCCGCAAAATCTTTTATACCATTGTTAATAATTATTTCAGTGCCATTGCATTTTACAAGATAATTATATGCAGGTTGGCGATTATTTTTCCATGTTTACCTCAACACATGCACCCCCACCTTTACTTGCTGGAGGCCCTGTTTATAATAAATAAAATCGTGTAATAGTAGCCAGAATAAAGTTACAAGAATGTCACCGGTACTGAATGGGTTAATATCTGGTGTTGGCTGGTACAATAAAATACAGGGAGATTTTTACTTAAGAGGGTTTTTTCTGGACCCCTTTCTGTCTCATGCTTAGCCCATTTTTTTCGAGATTTAAAGATGTTTGCCCCATTAGTTTGACGATTTTAAGACCTTTCGCCCTATTTCTGAAAAATTTAAGACGCTTCGTGCCATTTAGGTGTCGATTTTTTCCTGGTAAGCGATAGCAAGCCTGTAATTTAAGAGGAATCAGCCTTCGGCCGAGACAATTTTTGATCAACAAATGTACAAATATATCTTGAAAGGGGGTCTTGGAGGTATTTTTGTTAAGCTTGATGGAGGTCTAGGAACCAAACTAATAATCTCCTATTAATAGATTAAATTAAGCACGTTAATTGGAATTGATAATCTTGGCAGGATGAATATCAACACCACTTGAGGAGGAGCACTGTATTGACAATGCTTCTCTTAGGGCTTCATCTGGTCAATTCAATTAAGATCGATCCTAAAACCGTAAATACGATAGTTACTTTGTGTTCTGAATAAAAACGTCTAACGGCAACTTGGATAGATCTATACTAAGAAGTCATACAACTATACCCTGTTCTATTCCATCTGGCGGTGAATTGACATGTCCTCATCTTTCTTTGTCATCTATTACCAAGATTTTTTTGCCGAAATATGATGATAATTATAACAACTTGGCATAATGACTCGGAGACAAAGTAGTATAATATTTTCGATTATTTATAAAAAAAAATTAGGTGCCAAGGGATTCAATTTACCGTCACCTGGAATGTATGTATGTATGTATGTATATACTCAGGCAAATACCCCATTACTGGGGGTGGCCAACTCGAGACAGAGCCCGAACAGAAACAACATTTACAGTTCCAATTCTTAGGGTCTGGGACCACTTTCGCGTTCCCTCGCCCCTTGCTCTGTCTTGATGAGTAGGATCATTTTACAAGGGGAGGAGGATTCCTAGCCCCTGACTATAGTTTAAAATACAGATATCGGTACAGTACCTTATTCGAATGAAAAAGATACCACTAATAAATTTCATCTAGTGATATTCAATTTCAAATTAACATGTACATTGGACTTGACTCCAAATGACTGTGACCGGCATTGATGATTATACTAAACCCCTTTGACTACGAGAGGCCTGTCTGATCTCTACAAAATGGTTTAGTGTTAGCCAGATTATGGGGGGTCACCTGTTTTGGTTTTCTTTCTCTCCTTTTCTCTCTTTCTCTGGCTTGTATCCACTCGGCCCCATTCAGCCAACTGTTTTAAGACGCTTATCCCCATCCAGGTGTCGATTTATTCCTGGCGAGCGATAGCAAGCCAGCATTGTATGGAGAAATCCGTCTTCGCCGGAGAAATTTTTCTATCGAAAAATGTACAAATTTAGCTTGCTGTCAAAACAAAAATATATATATGCTGGCTCGCAAAATATTGACACCTGGATGGGGGTAAAAGTCTTAAAACAGTAGGTTGCAAGGGGCCGAATGGATACAAGCCAAAGAGAGAGGGAGAGAAAGAGAAAACAAGCGAGGTGGGCCCCCTTAAAATAAAACAAAAAAACATAATATAATTGCATTGAAGGGGTTACACGAGAAAAGTGTTACCTTCTTACCTATCTAAGGGGACAGTGGATATTTTTTGGGGTCTATACATATACAGTATATATATTAATTTATTTTATAGTTTCCTCCCTAGATCTCCATCAAGCTTTTAAAAAAAAAATCCATTACAGTAAAAGCACTCATAAACTTTGGGTATAAATTATATATATATATATATATATATATATATATATATATATATATATATATATATATATATATAGATATATATATATAATATACCGGTATATATATATATATATATATATATCTATATATATATATATATATATATATATATATATATATATATATATAAGCAATGTGATTATCTTATGTATGTAATTTGCTTGTTTAGTCAATTATTTACAGTACCGGTATATGGTTTTATCTTTATTGTATAAGAAAATTACCATCATATTATCAACTTCCGTCGATATAATACTTTAATGAAAAACATTAGGGGTGACCCAGTTTTGTGAGTGACTGTTCATCGCCTCAGTGACTCCAGCCCCCCCTAAAAATATTCACGGATCCATAACCGTGTCTGGAAGGCAATTTACTTTATTAACCCCTTCTGTTACCTAGATGTGTGTGAATTTATGTTTTGTTGTTGTGTGTTCATTGTTTTTTCTGTTGTGTTGTATCTGTTCGGGCTCTGTCTCGAACCGGCCACCCCCAGAAAAAAAAAAATAATAATAAAAAAAAAAAAAAAAAAAAAAAAAATTTTTTTTTATAAAAATGGGGAATGGGCTTGAGTAAATAGTAATAGTAGTACTAGTAGAATAGTAACCCCTTCTGTACCAGCGACGTCTTTTTTTATATGATTACAGCTACATTTAGACGATTTTATGAAGCTCAGGATAGATATATGGTGGCTAAAAGGATTAATTGAGATAGTCTGCAGCCTTTTAATGTGCAGACGTCCTCCCTAAGCTGAATGTAATCGTCTAATAGTTACCAGAATATAAGGAAAAGGACGCCACTGGTACTGAGTGAGTTAACCCTTTGAGTGTAACATGGCGCCAGTCGACTTTAATGGGACAGTGGCTTTGTGTTTGGTCTATTAATTAATGTATTCATATATGTTTTTAGTTTCCTCCCTAGACCTCCATCAAGCTTATAAAAAACACCCCTTAGCCCCCCCCCCCCCCCCCCAACCCCCTTATAGATAGATTTGTACATTTTTCGGTAGAAAAATGTCCCGGCCAAAGGCCGATTCCTCCTAAAATTACAGGCTTGCTATTATTCGCCAGGAAAAAATCGACACCTAAATGGCACGAAGGGTCCTAATATTGACAAAGAAATGGGGTGAAAGGTCATAAAATCCCCAAACTAATGGAACCAACGTCTTAAAATCTCAAAACTAGTGGGGCTAAACATTAGGTCCAGAAAATCGGTCTGTCTCCCCTTAACGCTAACAATAGACGATTATAAGAAACTTAGGGAAGACATCTGGGAATCGAAGGTGTAGTATACTGTACATGTCATCATCTCAATTATCCCTTTGACTCGAATAGGTACTTTGAAAAACTGTATGAAATAGTCTAATAATAACCAAAATACATAATAAGGAGCGAAAGGGTTAAGAGGGGGGTGACCTGTTCTTTTCTCTTTCTTGGTTGTATCCATTCGGCCCCGTTCAGCCAACTGTTTTAAGACATTTATCCCCATCCAGGTGTACTAGGTTTGTATCGCTCGCCAGCATTTTATGGAGAAATCCGGCTTCGGAGAAATTGTTCTATCGAAAAATTTACAAATTTAGCCAGCTGTCGAACTCATTATCCAAAATATGGTGGCTCGCTATCGCTCGCCAGGTATAAATCGACACCTGGATGGGGATAAACGTCTTAAAACAGTAGGCTGAATGGGGCCGAATGGATACAACCCAGATAGAGAAAAAAAAAGCAAGTCGGGTTTTACATGATTAGCTCCCTTTACACACACGTACGGTCGCGCTAATAAGTCATGGCCCACCTGTCATTACGTTTGTCTTGTTCTGTGCTGTAGTAATGTCTGTCAGATGTTGAATACGGCGGGTAAGTGCAGGAACATGTTTGCATATTTCACTCGATATGAAGCTTAGATATTGCTGATAACAATTATTGATCAACACATGCCAAGGCATCACTTATTAGCGCGATTGTACAGCACTGCCCTGATGCTATGTCTTGATCGCGTAATGCATAAATGCGCGGAATTTCGGTGCGAGTATCCTAGGTTCGAGTCCTTTGAGTGCCACATGTATTCGTTGATTTCATTAACCCCTTCTGTACCGGCGATGCTTTTTATACTTTATTCTGGCTACTATTGGACGATTTTAATAAGTTTAAGAAGCAGTTAATACAGCAATTAATAGGCTTCGAACTATCTCATGTAACCCTTTTTACTACTACAGATCCTTCTCAAGCTGCACAAAATCCTCTAAACATAGCTAGAATAAAATATACAAGACGTCGCCGGTACTGTAGGGGTTAATTGAGTTTGGAAGTAAAGTTGGTTGGTGAAAAAATATGAATTATTAATCCAGAAGGCTCGATAGCCTCTTAAGTTCTATTTTACTAACTAACTCAAATAATTCTGGCCGTGACTGATAGCTGCCCGTCTCGTTTGGATTAAAAAATTATAATATAAAAATCTGAAAAGTGTCGAAGTATCTGGAGTGAAAGGCTCTGCTCCGGTATAGGAAGGGGATAGGGTGTATATTTTAGCCGTTTATATTATAATAGTATACAGTATATATACTGTATATATATTTTTTTTCTTTTTTTTTTTCTTTTTTTTTTCTATGTGAATGAGAGAGACAAAAGGCATAACTGCCTGCAGCGAGTGCCTCCCCCAGATTTCAAAGAGTGACACGGCCGAAATCAAGGGACGTTCGAGCTAAAATGCCTGGACACGCGGAGTTTGAAGCAATTAAAGTCATAGGTAGAGGGAAAGACTGATTCTGGGAGAGAGTTCCAGAGCTCAGCAGTTGAATGGAAGAAAGTCTGAGAATAGCGTTTCACTCTTGGGTTGGAGAGTTGCAGAGAGTAGGGGTGGGATTGTGTTGCAAGGCGGGTACTACGTACCCTACGTAGAGGAGGTGGTATACACTGGGAAAGCTCCGAGGAACACTGATTATTGTAGTAGCGATAGAATAGTGAGAGAGATGCAACATTGCGGCGAAGAGAGAGAGATTGCAGAGAGTTGGTGAGTGGACGGGAGTTAATGATACGAAAGGCTTTCCTTTCTACTTTATCTAGGAGTGCGGTGCGAGAGGATCCTCCCCACACATGTGAACAATACTCAATACAAGGACGCACCGTGCCCCTGTACAGAGCAAGAAGCTGCGCAGGGGTAAAGAACCCCTTGAGGCAGTTGAGCACACCCAGCTTCTGGGAGGCTGCCTTAGCGATAATGGAAATATGGTCTTTCCAAGTGAGAGCAGAAGCAAAAGAGACACCGAGAACATTGAGGGAAGATGAAGGGTTGATTTTTGTATTGTTGAAGAATAAGGGATAGTCCTCTGGAGGTTCCTGACGGGTAGTAAGATGGATAAATTGAGTTTTGAAAGCATTAAATGCAACAAGGTTTTCTCCACCCCAATTGGAAATAGTAGCTAGATCAGATGATAAGCATTTTATGGCTTCATTACGTTTACATTTGAGGGACTGCTGGCTGGGGCGTTCTGGAAAACTAATTGAGTGGTGTAAAGTAGAGTCGTCTGCATATATATATATATATATATATATTGTTATTTTTAGTGTCTTCTCTAGACCTCCATCAATCTTAAAAAATCACCACCTAGATCCCCCTTCATGATCAATTTGTACATGTTTTCGGTAGAAAAATATCCAGGCCGAAAGCCGGTTACTCCTAAAATTACAGGCTCGCTATCGCTCGCCAGGATAAAATCGACACCTAAATGACATGAAAAGTCTTAATATTGAGAAAAGAACTGGGGCGAATGGTCTTAAAATCGCCAAATTAACGGGCCGAACGCCATAAAATCTGAAAACTAAAGAGGCCAAACAAGAGGAATAAGGTGGGGACCAGAAAAGCGACCCATCTCCCCTTAAGGTTTCTCCCTGGCCCGGCTCCAAGACCTTCCCCAAGTTACGAGTATATTCCCCCCCCCCCCCCCCCCCCCAGGCCGACGCATTCACCCTCAACAATCACCACATAAATACCATCTTAAAAATGTGGGCATGAAACCTCCAATGAACATTTTAAACATCCGGGTAGTCAGGGGAAATAAAGCCAGCTAAAATTAAACAAAAATGGGGGTGGGGGGGGGAGGGGGGGGAAATTCCAATGAACACTTAAAATATCCAAGTAGTGAGGAGAAATGATACCAAGATAAAGTAAATTGAGGTTAAACATCCAATGAACACTTCAAAATCCAAGTAGTAAAGGGGAAATACTGTAATACCAAGATAAAACAAAATTGGTGTGAAAACTCAAAAGAATGCCTCAAATATCGAAGTAATTAGGGAAATAATACCAGAGAAAAAAATGGGGAGTGTAACCTCCAATGAACACTTCAAATATCCTATTAGTGGGGGGCAATAATACCAGATAAAGTAAATTGGGGTTAAACCTCCAATGAACACTTCAAATATCCTATTAGTGGGGGGGAAATAATACCAGATAAAGTAAATTGGGGTTAAACCTCCAATGAACACTTCAAATATCCTATTAGTGGGGGGAAATAATACCAGATAAAGTAAATTGGGGTTAAACCTCCAATGAACACTTCAAATATCCTATTAGTGTGGGGCAATAATACCAGATAAAGTAAATTGGGGTTAAACCTCCAATGAACACTTCAAATATCCTATTAGTGGGGGGAAATAATACCAGATAAAGTAAATTGGGGTTAAACCTCCAATGAACACTTCAAATATCCTATTAGTGGGGGGAAATAATACCAGATAAAGTAAATTGGGGTTAAACCTCCAATGAACACTTCAAATATCCTATTAGTGGGGGGAAATAATACCAGATAAAGTAAATATTTTTTTTTTTTTTATTTTTTTTTTTTTTAAAGAGACAATGAACGGAGGAAGGAAAAACACAGATAAAACAAAAAGGTCCATGTGCCTAAAGGCATCCTCCATTCATAAAATGTTTGTAACAACTGGATTTAAACATTTGTTGATTGTAAGTTTGTGGAAAGCAATTCGAGGGAAGTGAATTCCAAAGAGTAGTAGCTCTGGGGATAAATGAATTCTGATAAGCAGAAGTTCTGCATTGTGGAGGAGAAAGTGTAAATTCATGGGCGCTCTCAGCTGCCCTAGTTCTACGGGGAAAGATGTGGAGAGGCGGCACAATTGAAGCAAGTTCCTCGGAACAATTGCTGTGAAAATATCTGTAGAATAATGCAAGGGATGCAACGTTTCTTCGTATGGCTAATGTAGGAAGGTCCTGTGTGATTGCAGGGTTATTGATTAATCTAATAGCTTTATTTTGAATTTTGTCCAACTGCCTCAATGCAACCACTCCACTTCCACCCCACAGAGGTGAACAGTAATCCATCTGAGAGCGCACATGACTTTTTATATTACGGCCAACTGCTCGTCAGTGAAGAATTCTCGAACTCTGTACAGGAGTCCCAGTTTTTTAGAGGCATTCTTAGCAATGCTTCTAACATAATGTGTCCAGCTCAAGTTAGTAGTTAATGTTACACCGAGAATGTCAATACTAGGGGAAGTGGGAATATTTACATCATTAAAAAATATATGGGAGTCCGTGAGATTCTGTCGGTTAGAAAATTGAATGTACTTGGTTTTCTGTGCATTAAAGGAAACTAGATTCTCTTGTCCCCATTCATTAATTCTAGAAAGGTCCTGGTTCAGAGAAATTGCAGTGTTTATTTTTGAATTTATAAGATCGGGTTGGGTGAAAGAATTGGTAAATGTGAAGGAACTGTGGAGTGTTGAGTCATCTGCGTAGGAATGTATTGGATTATGAGTGGTAGATATGAGATCATTGATATGAATGAGGAACAGAGTTGGGGCCAAAACTGATCCCTGGGGAACACCAGCATTTATTGAGTGAAATTGAGAATAAAGGCCATCTACCATTACACGTATTTTTCTGTTATGAAGATAAGAAGAAATTAGTGGAACTAATGATGCAAGGCCGTAGTGTGACATCTTCGACAATAAGGATTGATGCCAGACTCTATCAAATGCCTTTGATATATCCAGTGCTATTGTATGTGTTTCACCATGTTGGTCTGTAGCTTGGTTGATTTGATGCGTAAGAAGGCAAAGAATGTCTGCAGTTGATCGACATCGTCTAAAACCATATTGCCTATCACTGATTAATTTATTATTCTCCAGATGCTTAATTATGTGATTATTTAATATAATTTCAAAAACTTTGCCAAGAGTGGAAGTTATAGCTATTGGTCTGTAGTTTGATGGATCTGAAGAGGCACCTTTTTTAGGAACTGGATGGATGTTTGCTTCTTTCCAGGGTACTGGGAAGCATGAGGTATGAGTACACAGACGGAAAAATTTTGCCAATACAGGAGCGAGCACCAAGGAGCAATTCTTAAGTACTATTGGAGGAATTTCATCTGGACCAGGAGCCTTATCTACTGAGAGATTCTGCAAAATAGTTTTGACATGTCTGGTGTGGATCTTAAGTGAGGGAATTTCAGGTGAATTAAAATTAAGTACAGGGACATCTTGATTTATGTCATCTAAGGTTGAGTTGGTGGAGAAAATATCTGCAAGAAGGTTAGCTTTACCTCGTGGGTCACTTACAAGATTGCCAGTCGGAGATTTTAATGGTGGAATGGATGAAGCAGTAGTGAAGTTGGATTTGAATGAGTTAAGAGTAGACCAAAATATTTTGTTATCATTTGGATTATTTAGAAGTTTATTTGCCTGCTTATGGAGAAAGTTTGATTTAGTTAGGTTTAATACAGTTTTGGCATGATTTCTGATGTTTCTAAAGTAATTAAAGGCTTCATGTGTTTTTGATCTTGTGTATGCATTGTAGGCTATTGCTTTTTGTTCAGTTACTCTAGCACAATTATGGTCAAACCATTTAGGTGAATTAGATCTTTTACTGTACTTTTGATGAGGAATAAAAGTTTCCATTCCAATTTTTACAAAATCTTGTATGTGGCTCAAGGTGGAGTGTGCATCATTAGAAAAGAAAGAGGTCCAGGGAATATCAATAAAGAAACCTTGAAGACCCTCCCAGTCTGCCCTATCGTAATGCCATTTAGTCACCAAAACAGGTTCAGAGTGGGAAGGTGTGGTAGGTGATAGACAGGTGGCCTGTATCAGACAGTGATCAGAAGATCCAAGTGGGGACCTCACTGTAACATCATAATTTTCTGAATTGGTTGTTAAAAATAAGTCCAGTAGGTGGGAATTATGATTAGGATTATCTGGTACACGGGTGGGTTGGTTGACTAGTTGAATGAGATTAAATGAGTCTGCAAATAGCTCACATTCAAGACCAGCATCATCAGTCCTGGCTGAATGAGTGAGCCATTCAACATTATGGACATTAAAATCACCCAACACAGTGATTTCAGAAGAAGCATTTAAGTTGAGGACACTGAGTTGTGAGGACAGAGAATCAAAAAGACTTTGCTCTGGAGGAGTATTTGGGGAACGGTAGATGCAACATATGTATTTAAATTTACCAGCAGAAATTAATTTGTATATAGAATAATCAAAATAGGGACAATTGAAACTAGTAACCTCCTCCAGGGCAATTTCAGATTTTGCGAAGCAACATACACCACCTTTAGGTCTGAAATTTTGGAGCAGTTGATAACCTGGAAAATTAAATCTAGATGTGTCAGATGTGGATGTTACTTGAGTCTCTGTCAAAAAAAGGAGAGTAGGGGATTCTGCTTGAAGAAATTGGTGTACAGAATTGATGTTAGAGTGAAGTCCCCTTATATTACTAAAGAAATAGCTGTACTGACAAGCAGCTTTGGGACGTTGCAATGCTCTTGACACAGTCGCATGATGACGACCGGGAGGGCCCTGTGTCAATAACCCAACCCTGCCGGGGGTGGATATCCGAGGGACCACCAGGTTTGCTCTTAACAATTGTACTGCCATATTTATAAGGTAAGTGTATGGTGTTACATGTATGATATGTAGTGGGAAGAGTAGTATTTTATGGATAGAGGATAGCGATGTAGGGCAATGTCGTGAAGTTGGATGTGTATGTTATATAAAGAGGGTTTTCCTGATACCCCTGATGTGTGAGGCAGAAAGATATGTATCCACCTACCAAGGCCTGGGAGAGAAAATGGAATTCAGGCTATTCCCTGAGTCTCCCGAAACCTTGGCGGTAGTACTTCCCTGGGCGGGGCTGCCTACCCCTACTACCTACAATTGGGGTTAAACCTCCAATGAACACTTCAAATATCCTATTAGTGGGGGGAAATAATACCAGATAAAGTAAATTGGGGTTAAACCTCCAATGAACACTTCAAATATCCTATTAGTGGGGGGAAATAATATCAGATAAAGTAAATTGGGGTTAAACCTCCAATGAACACTTCAAATATCCTATTAGTGGGGGGAAATAATACCAGATAAAGTAAATTGGGGTTAAACCTCCAATGAACACTTCAAATATCCTATTAGTGGGGGGAAATAATACCAGATAAAGTAAATTGGGGTTAACCCTCCAATGAACACTTCAAATATCCTAGTAGTGGGGGGAAATAATACCAGATAAAGTAAATTGGGGTTAACCTCCAATGAACACTTCAAATATCCTATTAGTGGGGGGAAATAATACCAGATAAAGTAAATTGGGGTTAAACCTCCAATGAACACTTCAAATATCCTATTAGTGGTGGGAAATAATACCAGATAAAGTAAATTGGGGTTAAACCTCCAATGAACACTTCAATATCCTATTAGTGGGGGAAATAATACCGATATAAGTAAATTGGGGTTAAACCTCCAATGAACACTTCAAATATCCTATTAGTGGGGGGAAATAATACCAGATAAAGTAAATTGGGGTTAAACCTCCAATGAACACTTCAAATATCCTATTAGTGGGGGGAAATAATACCAGATAAAGTAAATTGGGGTTAAACCTCCAATGAACACTTCAAATATCCTATTAGTGGGGGGAAATAATACCAGATAAAGTAAATTGGGGTTAAACCTCCAATGAACACTTCAAATATCCAAGTAGTAAGGGGAAATAATACCAAAATAAACAAAATTGGGGTGAAAACTCAAATGAACGCTTCAAATATCGAAGTAATTAGGGAAATAATACCAGAGAACAAAATTGGAGAGTGTAACCTCCAATGAACACTTCAAATACCCAAGTAGTGAGAGGAAATAATACCAGATACAAATGTTGGCATGAAACCTCCAATGAACACTTAAAACCTCCAATGAACACTTAAAACCTCCAATGAACACTTAAAAACCTCCAATGAACACTTAAAATATCCAAGTAAGCCTACTGAGGGGAAATAATACCATATACAAAAATTGGGGCTGATACCTCCAAGTCCAATGAACACTTAAAGGGGGTGACCTGTTTTGGTTCTGTCCTTTTCTATCTTTCTCTGGCTTGTATCCATTTGGCCCCATTCAGCCTACTGTTTTAAGACGTTTATCCCCATCCAGGTGTCAATTTTGTACTGTTGAGCGGTAGCGAGCCAGCATATTTTTTATATTTGTTTGACGGCAGGCTAAATTTGTACATTTTTCGATAGAAAAAAAGTCTCCGGCGAAGCCGGATTTCTTCATATAATGCTGGCTCGCTTTCGCTCGCCAGGAAGAAATCGACACCTAGAGAGATATAAACGTCTTAAAATAGTTGGCTGAATGGGGCTGAATGGATACAAGCCTCTCTGGCCTCCATTCGGCCCCATTCAGCCAACTATTTTAAGACAGAAATAACAAAAAGCAGGTCACCCCCCTTAACATATCCAAGTAGTGGGGCGAAATAACACCAGATAAAATATAATAACGGTATTTGGAGTACCGGTAAGGCCATATAATATAGAATCTTGAAAATACCAAGTTAGTGGGACAATGCAATTACCAGATAAATAGACGTGAGAAATATTAGGAGGAGTACAAAGGAGTACAAAGGAGTACAAAGGAAATCAAGCAACAACAGGTATAGTGACCCTTCTAGGTTGCTTGTCCTCCAAAACACTGAGGATCAAGTGTCCAAACAGTGGTTTAGAGTGGGTAAGGGAACATTGGAAAGGGAACTACTGCCCTGCCACTAACGTGGCAGGACTAGGAAGTTAGTAGGGGACATATGGGTTAGTAACTGAGGGGAGGATAAAGTTATTCATTTACAAATGCAGTCAGTCGCGGGTTTGATGCGAGATATTTGTCTAGGCGGAATTTAAATGAATCAACGGTGCTGCAGTCTATAACGTCTCTGGGAAGCCCATTCCACAAGTTGACAACTCGATTGAAGAAGAAATTCTTAGATTCGTGCGAGTTAAAAGATTTACCAATAATTTTGCTACCGTTTCCCCCCGTGTAATTAGATTGGTCGATAGTGGAGTACTTACTACAGTTCATATTGTCGATGCCTTTGATGATTTTGAACACTTGAATTAAAGTCGCCTCTTATCTGCGCTGGGTTAAAGAAATAGATTTATTCTCTAAGACGCTCTTCGTATGGTTTGTTCTTTAGGCTAGGTATCATTTGGTAACTCTACGTTGAACTCGTTCTAGCTTGTTTATACTTTTTTGTAATAAGGGCATCAGGATTGAACGCAGTATTCCAGAAGAGGGCGGACTAAGGAATTGTAAAGGGTTTGGTAACTTCTTTGGATTTATGCTCAAATGACCTGCCTATAAAGCCAATTATTTTGTTTGCCTTCTTAACAACTTCTGAACATTGTTGACTCGGTTTTAGGTTACTCGATATTGTTACTCCCAGATCAGTTTCTCTGTTTACATTCTTAAGCTGAGTGCCATTCATCGAATAGTTTGCTTTCTCATTTAGGTATCCGACATGTAGTACTTTACATTTATCCGCATTGAAACTCATTTGCCAAATTTGGGCCCAACATGACAATTTATCTAGATTGTGTTGCATATCGTCAACTTGTTCTTTTGAGAGTACGCTATTTGCAATTTTTGTATCGTCAGCAAATTTTGAGATTGTGCAGGTGAGACCCTCATCTATGTCGTTGATGTAAATTAGAAAGAGAATTGGTCCTAGTACCGATCCCTGGGGTACCCCGCTACTTACATTGGTCCATTTAGATGCCTTACCGTTTATGACTACCCTTTGCTTTCTGTTGCTGAGCCAATTTTCTATCCATTTCAACACACCGTCTTGTATTCCATGCGCTTTTAGTTTTAGCAGTAAACGTTTGTGGGGAACTTTGTCAAAGGCCTTTTGAAAATCAAGGTATATAATATCTACAGCTTTACTCTCATCGTAGAGGTTAACACTTACTCTGAGGAGGCCACACTTACTCTGCAAACATCCATTCTGTACCAGCGACCTCTTTGTTATTTAATTATAGCTACACTTAGACGATTTTGTGCAGATTAAGAAGGATCTGCGGTAGTAAAAAGGGTTAAGGGAGATATTTCCCAGTCTGTTAATTATTGGAAGCCCTTTTTAAACTGAGTAAAGTCGTCAAATAATAACTAGAATAAAGTTAAAAGAACGGCACCGGTACAGAAGGGGTTAAATGTTCCAAAAGTTAACCCATTACCAGTGGCGTTCTTGCCATTATATCCTGGAAACTTTTAGATGATTGTATTGAGCTTAGGAAGGACGTCTACCAAATTAATTAGGCTACGGACTATCTCTATTAATCCTTTTAGCTACCATATATCCTTCTTAAACTGCACCGAATCGTCTAAATATAGCTAGAATAAAATGAAAAAGACGTCGCCGGTACAGGTACATAAAGGGTTACCAAATAGTAATCTAATTAATTCACCCTGAGATGTAACTCTATCAAAGCGGCGTTTAAGGGAAGGTTTTTAGTGGGTTTCCTAGACTTCCATCAAGCTTGAAATTACACCCCCATGACCCCCTTTCAAGATAAATTTGTAAATTTTTCGGTAGAAAATTTTTCCTGCCGAAGGCCGGTTCCTCTTAAATTACAGGCTCGCTTTCGCTCGCCAGGAAAAAATCGACACCTAAATGGGACGAAAGGTCTTAAAAGTGACATAAATGGGGTGAAAGTTCTTAAAATTGCCAAACTAATGGGACGAACGTCTTACAATCTCAAAAGCAATGGGGCTAAACATGAGGGAGAAAGGGGTAAAGAAAAACATTCCTCAAGTGGCAATCTCCCCTTAAGCAAGTTTAAGGGGATAGTGGTTAGTTGTTGGTATACTGTATATGTTTATTAATTTATCTAATGTCTAGTTTCCTCGTTAGACTTCCATCAAACTTAAAAAAAAACACCCCCTACACCCTCCTTCAAGATACAAATTGCAATTTTTTTGGTAGAAAAATGTCCAGGGCGAAGGCCGACTTCTCCTATAATTACAGGCTCGCTAACAGGACAAGATCGACACCTAAATTCCGCCCCCCCCCCCCCTCCCCCCCCACACACACATACACATACTGTACACACACACATGACACATCTAAGCCAGACTTCTAATATTCTATACTTATTAATTTCACTCCAACACCAAACACCTCCCAATGAAATTAAAGGTGAATTACACAAAGATGATAAAAAAGTGAGATAACTTATGTAGCAGAACGTTAAATGCTCTAGTAATACACCATTATCGGGAATATCCTTAAATTTGGCCCTAACATATAAAATAAATCGGGTCAAGTTAAAGGTAAATTTCTGTTGCCTGACAACTATCGGACTCTGTGACGTCATCACAATACTGGAAGGCGCGAAATTTGCAAGACAGTCAACTACCAGACGCCGCCAGATATAAAAATGTTGAATATTTGTTTTCTTTATTATACACAAACCTGGGCATCCTTAATATGTGTTGATGGATACAAAATATACATCTTACTACTGTAGGTATGCAGCTTATGTTATTCACCTTTAATGAAAGCAAGCATGTGATCCACCGTGATTCGAACCTAAGTTACCCCATACAGATTTTAAACACTAACTAACCCTTACACCATCAAAGGACTCTCGTGATACCACCAGCGATTTTTCTGCTAATATTTATGGGCAGTTGTATTTAGGCAGCATTAATATTTAAGTTCCGTAAGAATTAAACTACCTAACATAATCTACCTTCGATCTACTTTCAAATTCCAGCCTCAAAATAGTACGAGAACAAACTTGCTCATGGAGAATGGCCGGTAAATACTGTAGGTTCGTGTGTTTACCTTGCTGACGTAACCTAGTTTACCTAACGTAATCTATCCCTGGTTCACTTTTTGGTATTTTTGTTTTGTTTTTTGTATTATTATTTATTGTTTCTAGTTTCCTCCCTAGACCTCCATCAAACTTTAAAAAAACATCCATTAGATCCCCCTTCTAGAATAATTTGTACATTTTTTGGTAGAAAAATGTCCCGGCCGAAGGCCGATTCCTCTTAAATTACAGGCTCACTATCGCTTGCCACAGAAAAATCGACACCTAAATGACACGAAGAAGTCTTAATATTGACAAAGAAATGGGGCGAAAGGTCTTAAAATCGCCAAACTAATGGGCCCAACATCATATAATAAAAAAACTAGTGGGGCTAAACACGAGAATAAAGTGGGACCAGAAAAACGGCCCATCTCCCCTTAATAAGAGATAAATATAATCTCCTCCACTACTTATGGCTTATAATGATATAGGAGAGTATTATAAAAGCTGGGGCCGTAAATTGCGAGATAACGCCGCGAAGGATTCTTGAAAATTCGCGATATATTTTATAATGCCAATTTATCACAAACCGCGCACATTTGTTTGCGGAGCGCCTTTAGCAAAATATAGAAAAGAGCAAATAAACTGCAAATAAGCGCATTATATAACCTTGGCTCGAACATTGTGGAATAACCCCGCCAAAGAATCATCAATATATTCGATAGATTTATAAGCCACTATCTATTTGCTAAGAGCCTTTAGTTAACCCCTTCTGTACCAGCGATGTCTTTTTTATTTTATCATAGTAACAAACGATTTTATAAAGCTTAGTAAGAATATGTGGTAGCAAAAATAATTGATTGAGTGAGCCCTTGAATTGGTAGACAGCCTTCTTAAGCTTAATTATTTTTATATTTTTTTTATTTTTTTGAGGGAGACAGAAGGCAAAATTGCCTGTGACGAATGCCTCCCCCAGAGTTGAAAGAGTGACTGGGCCAAAATCAAGGCATTTTCGAGCCAAAATGTCTGGACACACGGAATTTGAAGCCAATTAAATCATAGGATGAGGGAAAGATGGATTCAGGGAGAGAGTTCCAGAGCTCAACTGTTGAATAGAAGAAAGATTGGGAGTATCATTTCACTCTTGGGTTGGAGAGTTGCACAGAGAAGGGGTGGGATTGTGTTGCAAGACGGGTTCTACGTACCCTACGTAGAGGAGGTGGTATACACTGAGAGAGCTGAAGAACACTGATTAATTATTGTAGTAGCAAAAGAATAGCGAGAGATGCAACATCGCGGCGAAGAGAGAGAGGTTGCAGAGAATCGGTGAGTGGACGGAATTAATGATACGAAAAGCTTTCTTTTCTACTTTGTCTAGGAGTGCTG
The DNA here is from genome assembly GCA_032716605.1 of Paralithodes platypus. Classification (NCBI taxonomy): domain Eukaryota; kingdom Metazoa; phylum Arthropoda; class Malacostraca; order Decapoda; family Lithodidae; genus Paralithodes; species Paralithodes platypus. The sequence goes on from CM064497.1 coordinate 9,256,308, forward strand.
TGTGAGAGGATCCTCCCCACACATGCGAACAACACTCAATACATGGACACACTGAAGATGTGCAGGGGTAAAGAACCCCTTGAGGCGGTTGGGCACACCCGGCTTCAGGGAAGCCGTTTTAGCAAGAGTGGTAATATGGTCTTTCCAAGAGAGATCGGAAGGAAATGAGACACCAAGAATACTGAGAGAAGATGAGGGGTTGATTTTTGTATTGTTGAAGTATAAGGGATAGTCCTCTGGGAGTTCTTGACGGCTAGATAAATAGAGAAATTGGCCTTTGGAAGCAATGAAAGTAAATAGATTTTCTCTGCCCCAACTGAAAATGGTTGTTAGATCCCAAGATAGCTTCATCACGTGAATTTTTTAAGGGATTGCTTGCTGGGGCATTCTGGAATACTACTTAAAAGGTAGAGTCATCAACATATGAATGGATAGGACTAGAGGTACAGTTGAGAAAATAATTCATGAATATTATACAAAATAATTGGATAGGATAGAAACCTGAGGAACACCGGAGGCACATATGGAGGGATAGAAACCAAAGGAGGGTAGTTTGGAAATTAGAGATCTGTGCCAGACTCTATCGAAGGCCTTCGATATGTCTAGTGACTCTAGCGCAATAGAAAAGGTCTCACCGAAGTCCCGAAAGGAGGATGACCAAGAGTTAGTAAGATATGAAAGAAGATCACCAGTAGAGAGACCCTTAAGGAAGCCATACTGGCGATCTGAGAGTAGATTATGAGAAAATAAATGCCTAAGAAATTTTGAAGTACGAATAGTTTAAAAAACCTTAGAGATGCAAGAAATGAGAGCAATTGGACGATAGTTGGAGGGTTGAGAGCGGTAACCCTTCTTTGGGACAGGTTGAATGAGAGCAACTTCTAGCAAGAAGGAAAGACGTTAGAGGAGAGACAGAGACTGAAGAGTTTGCCTAGGCAGGGAGTCAGCACAGAAGCACAGTTTTGTAGTACAACAGGAGGAACACCATTCAGACCGTACGCCTTCTTAGTATTAAGCCCAGAGGGGGTAGAAAGTACATGTTTAGAAGAGATTAGGATATTAGGAATAAGTAGGAGAGAGGGGGTGGAGAGGAAGGAATAACACCGGAATCATCCAAGGTGGAGTTTCTAGCAAAAGTTTGAGCAGAGTTCAGCTTTGTCAGAGGAAGCTGTGATGGCTGTGCCATCAGAGAGGAAAAGGGGAGGGAAAGACAAGGAAGAAAAATTGTTGGAGAGGTTTTTGGCTAGATGCCAGAAAGCTTGGGAAGAGCTAGAGTTGGATAGTTCAGTGCATATATTTTTGATGAGAGAGTGTTTGGTGAGTTGAAGGACAGATTTGGCTTGATTTCGGGCAGAAACAGAGGAAGAATGAGATTCTTGAGTTTGAAGGCGTCGGTACCGTTTGAATGCTTTCTCCTTATTGCGGACAACAGTAGAACAAGAGTGAGTATACCAAGGTTTTTCTGCATTAGTCTAAGAGAATGAAAATGGAATGTATGATCCCATGCCCGATAGAATTACCTCAGTAATGCGTTCAGCACTCTCTGAGGGTCCCCGGCCACGAAAGCAAAAATCATTCCGTGGGAAGTCAAAGAAGCACTGCCGAAGAGCCTCCCAGTCGGCAGCGCCAAAGTGCTACAAGCGCCGCCGGCTAGGAGGATCGGGTGGTCGTACTGGAGAGATAGGACAGGTAACAGAGATAAGTTTATGGTCGGACGAGGCCACAGGAGAGAAAAGATCGACAGTATAAGCGGAAGGGTTAGAAGTAAGAAATAAGTGGAGAATGTTGGGCCGATCTTCGAAGCGATCCAGGATACGGGTAGGATGTTGAACCAACTGTTCTAGGTCATTTAGGATAGAAAAGATGTAGGCTTGTTCACCAGGTTGGTCAGTGGAATTAGAGGAGAACCATTGGCGGTGGTGAACGTTGGAATCTCCTAAGATGAAGATTTCTGAGAAAGGAGTGATGGATAGGATAGCTGAATAAAATCGTCTAATGGTTGCCAGATTATAACGAAAAGGATTTCACCAGCACAGAAAAGGGTTAAATATAAAATGAGAGTCTAGACTGCACCTACCGATATAGTCCTCCTGATCAGGGTAGCCGGAGAGTACCTGGTCGTTGTGGTTCGGGGTTTGTCGGAGGTGCGTAGTTTGTCGGAGCGTAGGTTGTCGGAGCGAGGTTTGTTGGTGCGTGGTTTGTTGGTGCGAGGTTTGTCGGTGCGTAGTTTGTGCCCGGCAGCAATGGAACAACACCACCAGAACTAGCACCACGGCTCTACCACAACTACGTCCACTCATTCGCGGGGACCACATGACCAAAGTTGTAATGAATGGGGGCGTATCCTTCCTAAGAGTTTCTAGCCCCCGGCTTTAATTGGCACGGAGAGTATAATAGGTCCACACCAGATACCTAAGCAATTATTTCAACGTTGCCTTACAGGGTGTCAGTCCGGGGTGTGGTTCACTTTTTGGTCGATTTTTCATTTATATATTATTTTCCTACTTTCTTCCCTATACCTCCATCAAACTATAAAAACAAAAAAACATCCATTAGATCCCCCTTTTAGATAAATGTGTAAATTTGTTCGGTAGAAAATTTCCCGCCCGAAGGTCGGTTTAAAAAAAATTATATGCTCACTATCATTCGCCAGGAAAATATTGATACCTAAATAGTAAGAAAGATCTGAATATTGACAAATAAATGGAGACAAACGTTTTAAAAATCGACACACTAATGGGGGCAAATATCTTATAATCTGAAAGCTAATGGGGCTAAACATAAAAGGAGAAGGGGAACTAGAAAAACGACCCATCTCCCCTTAATTGGCACCGCAGGGTTTATACTACTATGTCCACACCAGATACCGCAACCATTATTTCAACATTGAGTTTTTAATAGGGGAGATTTCCACTTGAGAGATTTTTTTTTCTTTACCCCTTTCTCCCTCATGTTTAGCCCCATTGCTTTTGAGATTTTAAGACGTTCGCCCCATTAGTTTAGCGATTTTACAACTTTCACCCCATTTATGTCACTTTTAAGACCATTCGTGCCATTTAGGTGTCGATTTTTTCCTGGCGAGCGATAGCGAGCCTGTAATTTAAGAGGAACCGGCCTTCGGCCGGGAAATTTTTCTACCGAAAAATTTACAAATTTATCTTGAAAGGGGCAACCCATTTCTGTCAATTTTAAGACCGTTCGTGCCATTTAGGTGTCGATTTTATCCTGGCGAGCGATAGCGAGCCTGTAATTTAAGAGGAACCGGCTTTCAGCCGGGAAATTGTTCTACCGAAAAATGTACAAATTTATCTTGAAAGGGGCTCAAGGGGGTGTAATCTTAAGCTTAAAGGATATCTACGGACCAAACTAAAAACCTCCCCTTAAGCCAACTGTACTGTACATGTTAAGGGGAGATTTTCACTTGAGGTGGAGTTTTTTATGGATCCCATTCTCCTTTATGCATAGCCCCATCAGTTTTGAGGTTTTAAGACGTTCGCCCCATTAGTTTGGAAATGTTTAGACCTTTCGCCCCTATTTCTCTCAAATTGAATACCTTTCGTCCCAGTATGTGTTGATGTTTTCCTGGCGAGCGATAGCGAGCCTGTAATTTAGGAGGAAGGCCGGGACATTTTTGTACCGGAAAATGTACACACTTATCTCGATAGGGGGTACGGGGGATTTGTTTAAAACCTCACCTTAACCCCTTCAGTACCAGGGTCGTCCTTTCCATCACATTGTGGCAACTATTAGACGATTTTATTCAGCTTGGGAAGGACCTCGAGCAACAATATGGCCTCCAACTATGTCAACCAACCCTGTTAACGACCACAGATCCTTCCTAAGCTGCATACTATCTATCGTCTAGCTAGAATGACACATATTATAACACACGTCGCTGGTACTACAAAGGGTTAAGGAAGACATGACTACTTGACTCCGGTGACGATCCCACAACACAACACCCCCCCCTAGTCTCATCCACAACACCACACTCCTACTACACCTATCTTCTTTTTTTTTTTTTTTTTTTTTTTTTTTTTTTTTTTTTAACCTATCTTCCGCACAGCCTAGTTTGTCTTCGTTACCGGCTCACGGGCAATGGATCGTTCCTAAGGGGGAGATGGGTCGTTTTTCTGGTCCCCCATGTTCCTCGTGCTTAGCCTCATTAGTTTTGAGTTTTTTAGACGTTCGCCCCATTAGTTTGTTGATTTTAAGACCTTTCGTCCCATTTCTTTAATAATATCATGACCTCTCGTGCCATTTAGGTGTCGATAATTTCATGGCGAGCGATAGCGAGCCTTGAAATTTAAGAAGAACCGGCTTTCGGCCGGGACATTTTTCTATCAGAAAATTTAAATTTATCTTGAAGGGGTATATAAGGGGTGTTTTTTTAAGCTTGATGGAGGTCTAGGGAGGAAACTAAAAGCCTCCTCTTAAGAAAGGCATCACTGATTGAACCCGGTGACCCTAATCCCCCCCCCCCCCCCCCGACCCTAGTCTTGTTCACACCAACACCACTATACTCCTACTTCAACTATGTTCAGCACCGCATGATTTGTCTTCGTTACACGCTACACCGGAAATGGATGGTTCCGTAAAGTTGCTCGCGCGTTAAATAGTCGCCCGGGGAATATATTCACTTTCCCTTTTATTTCTGATTTGTATTTTATTTTCAAAGACAATGGGAATATTCACTTGTTTTCTGATTTGTATTTTATTTTCAAAGAAAACCCATGTACCGAAGCAGGGATGTTGGACGGAAGTACTTTTTCAAAGGCAAATACATGAATGTATTTCCATTACAAATTACGTTTCTTTTTAAGGGGGGTCACCGTTTTTTTTTTTTTTTATCTTTCTCGCCTTCTCTGGCTTGTATCCATTCGTCCCCATTCAGCCAACTGTTTTAAGACGTTTATCCCCATCCAGGTATCGCGAGCCAGCATTGTATGAAGAAATCCGGCTTCGCCGGAGAAATTTTTCTATCGAAAAAATTTACAACTTTAGCTTGCTGTCAAAACAAAAATATATATGCTGGCTCGCTACCGCTCGCCAGGAAAATATTAACACCTGGATGGGGGTAAACGTCTTAAAACAGTAGGCTAAATGGGGCTGAATGGATACAAGCCAAAGAGAGAGGGAGAGAAAGAGCAAAAAAGCGAAGTGGGCTCCCTTAACGCTGGCGATAATTACTTGTGGATCGGACACGAGGGAGACCGGAGCCAGCGACACCACAGCCTTCCCCACTCCAGTGCCAGCAACATACTGAACCAGTGAGTAGGAGGCGGCTGCTGGCACGGTGGCACTCTCTTCCTTACTGTTTGTCTGGCAAGGAGGAAGCTAAGCCATGATAAGCGGGACTATAAAGCAGAATATGGCCTTAATCATAATCCGACCTGTAACCCCCAACAATGACTATTAAGTCTTCCTCCATTTGTTTTTCAGTTTCTTCGTATAATGTAACCAACACAAAAAATTACTTAGTGACTCCAGGTTGTTCATATTAAATTATATGCTCGATCTACTTTTATTAACTACTTTTAATTCTTATATATATATATAATATATACAGTATTATATATATATATATATATATATATATATATATATATATATATATATAACTCAATTCCTTTCAGAAACTTTACTTCTTAACGTATATACAATAATTATATCCTACAATGCAATCATAATGGACTCGTCCAAACAGTAGGTAGGTACATGTAATGTAGGTTTGCATTCTTTCATTATTTGTTTTTGTGCATACACATTTAACTGTCTTGATAGCCTAATGCTTATTACGCCTAATTTCGGTGTGAGTATCCTAGGTTCGAGTCCTTGGAGTATCACATATATTCATTAGTTTCATTAATTAAGTTTCTTTGTAAGTTAATTGGTGGGTTGTGAATAAATATGAATACAAATAATACTGCTACAATATAGAGCTTGCACTTAAACATATTAAGAATTAATTGTGTAACTGACAGTATAGTTGATGTTCACTCCAATTATTTTAAGAATTTAAAATAAAAATGCAAAGGTAAATTTGAAAAGTAAGTAGAGCGATTTTTCCATATCCATTACATATAAAAGTTGACATAGCCTTTATATATATACTGTATATATATAGTATATACTGTATATATATATATATATATATGATAAATTAATAAGACATAACAAAACTTTCACAGACCTGCACCGTCCAACAACCAGGAAGTGGCTTAAATTACGGTCGAAATCTATAGCTCACGAGCAGTGTTTATGAACAAAACTGTATAATTTTGGTAATTATCCCTTCAAATATCCTCGGTTGTAAGCAATAGGGGGTTTCACGTTTTGCGAATAGTTTGTCTGAAACCTGTGATTCTTATGGAGAGGCCAACAAGCACTCTAATCGTTCCTATCTTTCGAGTTTGGATGGGCTCTGATAAGATGTCCACTAGTGCCATGGCCTGTATAAGGGGATGCACTTGGTGTTTGGGGACCTCCTCCCTCATGTTTAGCCCCATTAGTTATGAGAAATTAAAACAATCGCCCCATTAGTTTGCCGTTTTTTCAGACCTTTTGTCCCATTTCTTTACCAATATTAAGACCTTTCGTGCCATTTAGGTGTCGATGTTTTCATGACGAACGACAGCGAGCCAGTATTTTAAGAGGAATCAGCCTTCGGCCGGGACATTTTTCTACTGAAAAATTTACAAATTTATATCGAATGTCTTGGGGGTGTTTTTCAAAGCTTGATAGAGGTTTAGAGAGCAAACTAAACCCCCTCCTTAAACCATTGAGCCGAACCAGTAAATTATGCTGCACAATACCGTCTGGGCTCCCTTAACTACGGACTTGTTCTAAATTTCTGCCCCAGGTTTACCCAATTTTCTTCAAGGTAGTCCTCCAAAGATTGAATTAGTCTGTAACTATACGGAACTTGATTTCATTAGTTGCTGAGTTAAATATGCAACGCCAACTTTGATATACAAGTTGTTATCACGACCACTGATCCCTCATAAGAGGTACTAAGCGTATAAGTGTAACACCAACAAAGCAGTTCAGTGGTTTTACGGTCTTATGTTAATACGGATGAATATATTATATTCTTAACTAATTATATTATAATTACAACAAAACACAATGTAACAAAAGGTACTGTAGTGCCGGTATTTGAATAGTATTATTATGAAGGCTGCACTCTCTCGTGAGCTTGTAAATACACACACACACACACACACACACACACACACACACACACACACACACACACACACACACACACACACACACACACACACACACACACACACAAATACTATACCCTAATACAACATACATATAGGTCGAACGGAAGCGAAAGCGAGAAAATGGATTTGTTTTGTAAATTATCAAATATTCCAAACATTTCACAACTTAGGCTAAGCGATTTCTTCTCCCCAACACTTACTGGGTTTCAAGAGCTTGGAAACTTTGGTGGAGGTGTGGCGTTTCTCCGGTTGTGGAGTTGTTTTGACGGTAAACAGACACAACAGTTATCTTCAAATGTAATTTGCAAAGAATAAGTGATCGTCCCATTTGTCTGCCTAATGTTAAGCAGGGTGTCTCAGAAACTAATAGAACATTATGCGACTCGGAAAGTTCAAAGTTTTCGCCAAGACAAAAACCGACACCTAAATAGGACGAAAGGCCTTAATATTAACAACAGAAATGGAGCGAAAGGTCTTAAGATCGACAAACTATCGGGCAAAAACATCTTAAAATCTGAAAAGTAACGGGGCTAAACATGAGGGAGAAGGGCCTGAAGGGGGTCTAGAGAAACGACCCCATCTCCCTCTAATTAAAACAGTAAAGACAACAACAATGGCCAGATAATGTAGAGGGGGAATAATGCACTTTACCGGAGATTTCCACTCCAGGGATTTTTTTCTTTACCCCTTTCTCCCTCATGTTTAGCCCCATTGCTTCTGAGATTTTGTGTTTGCTTTAAGCCAGACAGAAAAAAATAATCAGTTAGAGGTGAGATAGCGATGATACTGAAATTTGTCGAGAAAATATTAAGGGAGCCCACCTCGTTTTTTTTTCTCTTTCTCTCCCTCTCTCTTTGGCTTGTATCCATTCGGCCTACTGTTTTAAGACGTTTACCCCCATCCAGGTGGCAATATTTTCCTGGCGAGCGGTAGCGAGCCAGCATATATATTTTTTGTTTTGACAGCAAGCTAAATTTGTACATTCTTCGATAGAAAAATGTCTCCGGCGAAGCCGGATTTCTCCATACAACGCTGGCTTGCTATCGCTCGCCAGGAAGAAATCGACACCTGGATGGGGATAAACGTCTTAAAACAGTTGGCTGAATGGGGCCGAATGGATACAAGCCAGGGAAAGAGAGAAAAGGAGAGAAAGATAAAACAAGCCGGTGACTATGGCATATTTAAACCGGTTGTGTTCACATAATATTCGGGGGCCTCTTTTGGGATACATTCCATTGGTACATAAGACAACTATACTCTGTTTCTTTTCAGCTGGTGATAAATTGAATCCCTTAGCAGCTAATTTCTCGATACCTAATGGAAAAATATGAAACCACTATGTCTCTGTATAATTTTAAGACTAAGTTTATATAATTATCACCATATTTCACAACAAAATCTTCAAAATAACTGAGAAATCTTGATGGGAACTTTGCAATTTACCGTCAGTTGACAAGAAACAGAGTATAGGGCTTTGGGTGATAGAAATCTAGTAAGAGATTAATTACCCCCTTGAGGATTATAACGCATTTTGACAGTTTATTCTGGCTGTCATTAGATGATGTTATACTACTTAGGTTTGATCCGCGGGCATCAAAGGGGTAAACATGATCTCAATTAACTCATTAGCTCCCACAAGTTCTTCCCAAGCTGAATCAAATCGTCTAATGATAGCCAGAATAAACTGTTAAAATGTGTCAAATCAGAGTTGCTGACAAATAAAATGTAGGAAAGTCGCTCGTGAAAATCCACCTTTAGTCAAGCAATTTACCCCGCATGCTGCCTGACGTGGTGGTGGTGGTGGACGTTTGGTGGAGTGTGGATAGTGTGGTGGTGGTGGTGGTGGTGGTGGTGGTGGACGTTTGGTGGAGTGTGGTGGTGGAGGACGGTTGGTGGAGTGTGGATAGTGTGGTGGTGGTGGTGGACGTTTGGTGGAGTGTGGATAGCGTGGTGGTGGTGGACGTTTGGTGGAGTGTGGATAGTGTTGTGGTGGTGGACGTTTGGTGGAGTGTGGATAGTGTGGTGGTGGTGGACGTTTGGTGGAGTGTGGTGGTGGTGGACGGTTGGTGGAGTGTGGACAGTGTGATGGTGGTGGACGTTTGGTGGAATGTGAACGGTGTGGTGGTGGTGGACGTTTGGTGGAGTGTGGATAGTGTTGTGGTGGTGGACGTTTGGTGGAGTGTGGATGGTGTGGTGGTGGTGGTGGACGTGTGGTGGTGGTGGTGGCGGTGGACGTTTGGTGGGGTAGTGGGGGGTGGACGTTTGGTGGAGTGTGGATAGTGTGGTGGTAGTGGAGTGGGTGTTGGCAATACTTGTACGATGGTGGGGAGGAAGATGGGGGAGGTTGAGGTTGACTTTGTGGGTGATAGTGATTGTTGTAGAATGGGGGGGGGCTGTGGTTGGGGGTTTGATGGAGTGTGGATGTTGTGGTGGTGTGGGTGTTCGCGATAGTTGTACGATGATGGGGAGTTTGTGGTTGACTTGTTTGTGGGTTATATTGATTGTAGTAGGATGATAGGGTGGGGTTTGTGGTTGGGTGTTTGGTGGAGTTTGTGGTGGTGGTGTGGGTGTTGGTGATAGTTGTACGATGGTGGGGAGGGAGATGGGGCAGTTTGTGGTTGACTTTGTTGGTCATAGTGATTGTTGTACGATGGTGGGGTGGGGGAATGGTGGAGCTATTGGTTGACTAAGTGGGTGATAGTGGTTGATGTCGTATGGTGGGGTGGCGGTTGTGGGAGTTTGTGGGTGATTGTGTTTGTTGTCGTATGGTGGGGTGGGGGTTGTGGGTGATTGTGATTGTTGTAGGATGGTGGGGTGGGGGTTGTAGTGGACTTGTGGTGGAGTGTGGATGTTGTGGTGGTAGTGTGGGTGTGGGTGTTAGTGGTTGTTGTACGATGGTGGGGTTGGGGGTTGCGGTGGAGTGTGGATATTGTGGTTGGGGGTTTGGTGGAGATTGGGGAAGTGGGGATAGTGTGGTGGTGTTGCGGGTGTGATGGTGATTATTTGAGGTGTTCGTGGTATTGGTAGTGACAGTTGTTGTGGAAGGTTCAGGGGATTTTTTTTTCTGGACCCCCTTCTCCTTCATGTTTAGCCCCATTAGTTTTGAGATATCAAGACATTCTCCCAATTAATTTGGCGATTTTAAGACCATTCGCCCCATTTCGTTGTCAATATAAGGTCTTTCGAGCCATTTAGGTGTCGATTTTTTCCTGGCGAGCAATAGTAAGCCAGTAATTTAGGAAGAATAGGATTATTTTAAAAAGGAAATTTAGTATGTGATAGTTGCAGTTATTTATAAGGACCTGACCTCCGCTCCAGCACAGCTTACTTTACAGGATATCAACATGTTCGCCTAATATCATATTCCTTCGGTGCAAACCAATTTATCATGTTTTTAGTTTTCTCCCTAGACCTCCATCAAGCTTTAAAAAATAAACCCCCAAGACCCTATTCAAGATAAATGTGTACGCCAGGAAAATAAATCGACACTTAAATGAGACGAACAGTCTAAATAATGACAAAGAAATGGGGCGAAAGATCTTAAAGTCGCCAAACTAATGGAACGAACGTCTTAAAAAACTGAAAACTAATGGGGCTAAACATGAGGAAGAAGGAAAAACAACCATTACACTATTGTTACAGGAAAGGCATGTCAGTGGGGAATATCAGAAATACAACAGCCCTGACCAGAGCGGGTCGAGTCCAGGACACTTGAAATCGGAGTCGAGGTGGTTACCGATTGAATTTCTAAAGCTAGCTAGCTCTAGCTCTCTCTCTCTCTCTCTCTCTCTCTCTCTCTCTCTCTCTCTCTCTCTCTCTCTCTCGCTCTCTCTCTCTCTCTCTCTCTCTCTCTCTCTCTCTCTCTCTCTCTCTCTCTCTCTGCTCTCTCTCTCTCTCTCTCTCTCTCTCCTCTCTCTCTCTCTCTCTCTCTCTCTCTCTCTCTCTCTCTCTCTCTCTCTCTCTCTCTCTCTCTCTCTCTCTCTCTCTCTCTCTCTCTCTCTCTCTCTCTCTCGATGAATGGCACTCAGAATGTAAACAGAGAAACCGATCTGGGAGTAACAATATCGAGTAACCTAAAACCGAGTCAACAATGTTCAGAAGTTGTTAAGAAGGCAAACAAAATAATTGGCTTTATAGGCAGGTCATTTGAGCATAAATCCAAAGAAGTTATCCTAACCCTTTACAATTCCTTAGTCCGCCCTCTTCTGGAATACTGCGTTCAATCCTGGTGCCCTTATTACCAAAAAGATATAAACAAGCTAGAACGAGTTCAACGTAGAGTTACCAAAATGATACCTAGCCTAAAGAACAAAACCATACGAAGAGCGTCTTAGAGAATTAAATCTATTTCCTTTAACCCAGCGCAGATTAAGAGGTGACTTAATTCAAGTGTTCAAAATCATCAAAGGCATCGACAATATGAACTGTAGTAAGTACTTCACTATCGACCAATCTAATTACACGCGGGGAAACGGTTGCAAAATTATTGGTAAATCTTTTAACTCACACGAATCTAAGAATTTCTTCTTCAATCGAGTTGTCAACTTGTGGAATGGGCTTCCCCGAAACGTTATAGACTTGCATCACCGTGATTCATTTAAACTCCGCCTAGACAAATATCTCGCATCAAACCCGCGACTGACTGCGTTTGTAAATGAATAACTTTATTTTATCCCCCCCTCAGTTACTAACCCATCTGTCCCCTACTAACTTCCTAATCCTGCCACGGATATTAGTTCCAGGGCAGTAATTCCCTTTCCAATGTTCCCTTACCCACTCTAAACCACTGTTTGGACACTTGATCCTCAGTGTTTTGGAGGACAAGCAACCTAGAAGGGTCACTAGATCTGTTGTTGCTTGATTTCCTTTGTACTCTCTCTCTCTCTCTCTCTCTCTCTCTCTCTCTCTCTCTCTTATTGATATTACAGTTAACTTCGTGCTTCGGAGATCTCATTGTACACCTGTCTTTTTACGGGGAAACGGTGACACCTGCCTTTCAACTAATTCTCACCCTTAAGCCGGTATCACACGACAGCTTTTATAGTCAACATTCGATGATCAACATATTGCTGGCAACATTTCTGGAATATTTTACACTGGTATCGGAAACTAGACTGAATATTTTAATAATTTTCATGGGGAAAAAATTTAAAATTTATCTTGAAAGGGGGTCTAGAGCAGCGATTCCCAACCTTTTTTTTGTCATTTCCCCCTCCAACCAGTTCAACCATCCAGATTTCCCCCTTCATGTGGACAAGGGAAAGAGTAGTCGAAACACACTGTGACTACACTCTCTCTCTCTCTCTCTCGGGCATGAGAAAATCCATCTCCGAGATTTTTTTTGTTATTGCTAGTAGTCGTAGTAGTAGGCAGTGTAATCATGTAATTATTTCCTCCCCTGGTAGCTTCAAATTTCCCCCCAGGGGGAAATTTCCCCCAGGTTGGGAAATGCTGGTCTAGAGGGTATAAAGCTTGGTGGAGGACTAGCGAGGAAGCTAAAAAAAATATATATATATACTGTATAGACCAAAAACTAACTACTCCCTCCCCCTTAAACCATACTGTATCATATCCGGATCACAGAGTAATAATAATATTGTCTGTGAACACCTCTGACTTTTCTTTTCACTATACGGGTACCTCATCTATTACAGATACGGTACATTCTGCTGTACTTTTGTATAACACCAACATGTTTATGAAGATAATTTTTAGCTGAATACCTTCAAACACTATAGTCTATTTCTTCCAGCTGATGGTCAACTCAATCCTTTAGCATCTGATTTCTCGATTCTTACTGGAAAACTATAAGTCTCTGCGTCATATTATTGTCAAGTTTTCATAATTAGCAACACATTTCGTTACCAAATCATGGTAATAGATATAGCAATTTACCATCAGCTGGAGAAAAAAACAGAGTATAGTCCTATTTAAAGGTCATTGCTAGTACATTTTGGCTCGAACGTCCCTTGATTTTGGCCCTGTCACTCTTTCAACTATGGGGGAGGCACTCGCTATAGGCAGTTCTGCCTTTTGCCTCCCTCAATCACATAGAAAAAAACAAAAACAAAACAAAAAAACAATAAACCAAATTCACGTATACCGACTATTAACACATACTGTTTTAATCTATTTTAATTTAGCTATATTTAGATGCTTTTGTGCAGCTTAGGAAGGATCTGTGGTAGTTAAAAGGGTTGTGCGAGATATATTGAAGCCTTATTATGGCTAGAGGTCCTTCCTAAGATGAATAAAATAATCTAATAGGTGCCAGAATATGATAAAAAGGGACGTCCCTGGTACTGCATGGGGTAATTAAGTTGTGAAGGTATGATGCTTTCCTCATGTTCACGGGTTTGTTATTCATTAAGTTGTGAAGGTATGATGCTTTACTCATGTTCACGGGTTTGTTATTCATTAAGTTGTGAAGGTATGATGCTTTACTCATGTTCACGGGTTTGTTATTCATTAAGTTGTGAAGGTATGATGCTTTACTCATGTTCACGGGTTTGTTATTCATTAAGTTGTGAAGGTATGATGCTTTACTCATGTTCACGGGTTTGTTATTCATTAATTTGTGAAGGTATGATGCTTTACTCATGTTCACGGGTTTGTTATTCATTAAGTTGTGAAGGTATGATGCTTTACTCATGTTCACGGGTTTGTTATTCATTAAGTTGTGAAGGTATGATGCTTTACTCATGTTCACGGGTTTGTTATTCATTAAGTTGTGAAGGTATGATGCTTTACTCATGTTCACGGGTTTGTTATTCATTAAGTTGTGAAGGTATGATGCTTTACTCATGTTCACGGGTTTGTTATTCATTAAGTTGTGAAGGTATGATGCTTTACTCATGTTCACGGGTTTGTTATTCATTAAGTTGTGAAGGTATGATGCTTTACTATGTTCACGGGTTTGTTATTCATTAAGTTGTGAAGGTATGATGCTTTACTCATGTTCACGGGTTTGTTATTCATTAAGTTGTGAAGGTATGATGCTTTACTCATGTTCACGGGTTTGTTATTCATTAAGTTGTGAAGGTATGATGCTTTACTCATGTTCACGGGTTTGTTATTCATTAAGTTGTGAAGGTATGATGCTTTACTCATGTTCACGGGTTTGTTATTCATTAAGTTGTGAAGGTATGATGCTTTACTCATGTTCACGGGTTTGTTATTCATTAAGTTGTGAAGGTATGATGCTTTACTCATGTTCACGGGTTTGTTATTCATTAAGTTGTGAAGGTATGATGCTTTACTCATGTTCACGGGTTTGTTATTCATTAAGTTGTGAAGGTATGATGCTTTACTCATGTTCACGGGTTTGTTATTCATTAAGTTGTGAAGGTATGATGTTTTACTCATGTTCACGGGTTTGTTATTCATTAAGTTGTGAAGGTATGATGCTTTACTCATGTTCACGGGTTTGTTATTCATTAAGTTGTGAAGGTATGATGCTTTACTCATGTTCACGGGTTTGTTATTCATTAAGTTGTGAAGGTATGATGCTTTACTCATGTTCACGGGTTTGTTATTCATTTTTTTTTTTCACCAACCAACTTTACTTCTAAAGTCAATTAATTAAATCAACAAATACATGTGGCACTCCAAGGACTCGAACCTAAGATACTCACACCGAAATACCCAATCAGGAGCTTTCTTTAAATCGCTCTTAGGCCTCACAAGTCTGGCTTAAGTGAACAGACTATAGTCAGAGACACATAGCGTATATTGAATAATATGTTGGCTTCCAATGACATTATTCATAGTTATTTTTGTAAATCCTTCCTTACCCCTATTCCTATTCTATTATGTTCAAACGCTTCTCACATTATTCTACCCTAGAGATTTAATGAAATGTTTAAATAAACGTTTGGTATGTACTGTATATATGTATGTATGAATGCATGTGATAAAAATATAACATAAGAACATAAGAAAATGGGAGTCTGCAGAAAGCCGATTGGCTTACACAAGGCAGATCCCTGTCACACCCAACCCTAATTATAAGCCCAGCTTAAAAACACCATTAGGACTTACCTCACCGAAACGGTCAGAGGTCAGAAAAAACGGGGATCTGCAGATCCCCACACCTGGGCCACACCTGACAGATCACCCTCACACCCAACCCATCTCGTCCATATGCCTATCTAATTGTATCTTAAAGCTCCCTATTGTTCTTGATCCCACTATAGCACTTGGTAGCCTATTCCACCTATCTACAACTCTGTTACCAAACCAATATTTGCCTATATCTTTCTTGAAACGAAATTTATCTAATTTGAAACCATTTGTACGAGTTTTTTCGCTATCACTGAGCTTTAGTACATTTTTCATGTCCCCTTTATTAATCCCACTAACCCACTTGAATACCTCTATCATGTCCCTTCTAACTCTGCGTCTCTCTAACGAATGTAAGCCTAATTTCTTTAACCTTTCTTTATACGGAAGATTTCTAATATTATGGATAATTTTTGTCATTCTACGTTGTACTCTCTCCAATGAATCTATGTCCATTCTGTAATAAGGACACCAAAATTGAACAGCATAATCCATATGGGGTCTCACTAATGACAAGTAAAGTTTTAAGATAACATCAGCAGTTCTGTTACTCACACTCCTAGAGATGAACCCGAGAATCCTGTTTGCCTTGTTTCGAACGCTTATACACTGTGTTCTAGGCTTCAAATCATTGCTAACAAACACACCTAGATCTTTCTCACAATTCGAGTTTTCTAATTCCATATTAGCTAGTTTATATTTAACATTTGTATGCATACATACATATATACAGACATAACATTTTAAGACCGAGTGTTCCACACATCAGTGCAGTTTCAGTCTCTTGTCCTAATGGCGGCGTTCCAGGCAACCCTGTTAAGGGCTGCTTCACTTGTCAAGTTCTTGGATTTGAGATCGGCGCGTATAGTCCGATCCCAGGTCTTCCTCGGTCCACCCCTTGGTGCAGCTCCCTCCACAATCACAGACCTGCATTTTTTCACCCAATTTTGTTCATCCATTCTCTCCACATGTCCATACCATCCCAGTCTACTTGTATGCATCACCTCGCTAATACTCTTTATACCTAAACGTCTCCTCAGCTCAACATTTGTTATTCTATCCTGTAGCCTGGCCCCACACATCCATCTCACCATTCTCATCTCATTACGCTCCATTCTGTTGACATCCTCTACTTTAACGGCCCATGTTTCTGAGGCATACGTCATTGCACTTCTAACACAGGAGGCATACACCTTTCCCTTCAGGGGGAGAGGCATTCTTTTCATGGTCAGGATTGGCATCAATTCTCTGAACTTCCCCCAGCCACACCTAATTCTAGCAACAGTGGCAGCCTCGGCCCCACCACCGGCAGAGATGGTATCTCCTAGGTAACAAAACTTGTTCACCAGCTCCAAAGACTCATTTCCAAAATTCACAGCCACAGGATCATCACTTAACACAAGCTCGCCTTTGCACACTACGCACTCAAATTTCTCTATTTCTGACTTATCCTTCGGCAGGGGCCCCTTTATTCTACTACAGCGCTTACTCCCATGGTGTACCCAACATCGACAGATGCTACATTGAATTGAGTTAACGCCCACTCCCTTTCCACACACTGCACATGGGTATGCACCGCTCTTTTCCACATTGCCTCGTCTCAATCTACAATGCATAACCTTGGTTTTGTTAATATTGACTCTTAAACCCTTGCTCGCCATGCCCTCTCTCCACTTTCTGAATTTGGCCTCAGCATCCTGCATACTGTCAGCTATTAGGACTAAATCGTCTGCATAAAACAGTTCCAACGGGAGTCCGCCTCTAAAAACTCTAGACAGCGCCTCCAAGACCATAATAAAGAGGAGGGGGCTTAACACTGAACCCTGATGGACTCCAACACGGACTGCGAACTCATCACTCAGTACACCCTTCACCCTCACCGAACTTCGCGAATCCTCATACATCTTCATTATCACACGCACCAGCCACTCTTCCACACCAAGTTTCCTCATAGCCCACTGCACAACATCTCTAGGTACCCTATCAAAGGCCTTCTCCAGGTCCACAAACACAAAGTAAAGATCCCTGCCTTTTAGTAAGTATCTTTCCTGTATCTGCCTGACTATGAAGATAGCATCGGTTGTACCACGTCCTGGCATAAAACCAAACTGCATATCATCAATAGAGATGCTTTGCCTGATCAAACCCTCAAGGACTCTCTCACAGACCTTCATGATTTGGTCAAGCATTTTCAGGCCCCTATAATTTCCTCTATCTAGCACATCCCCTTTTCCTTTGTATATATTTACTATTACACTTTTGAGGCAATCCTCTGGGATTTTCTCATCTTTAATAATGGTGTTTATCAACTCAGTGACTAAGTTTACACCAATCTCCCCTGAGGCTTTTATCATCTCAGCGACAATGTCGGAGCAACCTGGAGCTTTACCGTCCTTCATTTTATTGATTGCGTCGCTCACTACAGCTGGTGCTATCAAAGGAGGGGGCCCAGATATTGGTTTTTCGATACAAAGCTGTTCCTATGCTGATGATACAACTTTATATGCGTCAATTGCATCACCAATAGATCGACACGTAATTGCTACTGCTCTGAATAGGGATTTAGCCAAATTACATCATGGTGTGAACTTTGGGGCATGAAACTTAATGCTAGTAAAACACACTCCATTATCATCAGCAGATCTCGTACCTTGGATCCTCCCCATCCTTATCTACAAGCTTCTGGCGAGCAAATTGAGAATGTGGATACTCTGCGTTTGTTAGGAGTTACTCTTGATCCCAAACTTACTTTTGAAAAGCATATTCGTTCTTTCTCCTCTTCCATTTCCCAAAAAATTGGTCTGCTTCGCAAGGTTTATAAAACATTTGCTTGTGACGCCACAGTTATCAAGTCTTTTTATGCTTTTATTTTGCCACATTTTGAGTACTGCTCACCTGTCTGGTTGTCAGCAGCTGACTGCCATCTCAAGTTGCTTGACAGGTCGCTAAATTCCATCAGTTTTATTCTACCTAATTTGTCTCTTGATCTGTGTCATCGACGTAAAGTTGGTGCCCTTAGTCTTTTATTTAAAGTTTTTAACAACCCTCAGCATCCCTTACATGGGGTTCTGCCTGGGCCCTATGTCCGGGCTCATGCAACTAGATTCACAAGCAATCTTAATTATCTTGCCATGAGCCGTGTTAATTTTTCTACTACACAGTTTTCACGGTGTTTTGTGCCGGCCATGGTTGACTTGTGGAATAAGTTGCCAAATGAGCTAGTCAATTCAGCTAATATCTCCATTTTTAAGTCTAGAGTTAATGCTTTTTTGCAGCATTAATTCTAATTTGAAACTTATTTTATTCTATTTTATTGTATTATTTAAGCTTGATATCCTCCACTGCATAATATGTTATCTGTGTTTAATATGTGTATATGTACAGTACAGTATACAGTGTATGTTTTTATTTTTTCCTAAGTTGCCATAGTCTCTCTCCAGTGCCTCCGGGTGTTTTGTGTGGATTGATCTTGATGGTGTTTCTGCACCCTGGTTGGAGACTTCGGCATCTCATATAATAATAATAATAATAATTCAAACTCTACATTTAGCAATCGTTCATAGTGTACCTTCCATGCTTCTCTGATTTCATTTTCTGCATACACAATCTTCCCATTATCATCTCTAACACACTGTTCACCTATAATATCCCTACTGTCATTTTTAACTCGCCTAGCTAGGTTGAAGATCCCATTGGGATAGTCAGTGTTACACACTTGTTCGAGGACCAGGTCCTTAATGCGATTTTTAGCATTGTAAATAACTCTTTTGGCAGTTCGTTTAGCTGCCTGGTATTCCTCCCTGCTGCCTCTTCTTCCATGCTTTGAAGCATCTCCTTTTCTCTTTCACAGCATGTTCTACCTCATCGTTCCACCACCAAGAGGTCTTATTCCTGGGGTGACCCTTTGTTTTCCCACAGACTTTGTCAGTGGCAGCGATAAGGCTATGCTTAAGAAAGTTCCATTGGCTATTTACATCGTTAGGCCTAGCTTCCTTATTTCTATTCATTTCCTCCAGTTCATTATGAAACCTATCCCTAACTTCCTTGTCATTCAGCAGCCACACTTTCCTTTTGGGTATGTAAACCTTCTTGCGCTTAGGATCTCTGTATAAGCTCATGTCGCACACAAGTAGCTTATGCTGGGGGATGCATCTTCCCTATCTTTAATACCTTGCATTTGTCAATGTTAAACTTCATCTGCCAATTTACTGACCATTCGTGTAAGGTATCTAGATCCCTTTGGAGGCACTCTATATCTCTATCTGAATCCATTTTTCTCCCCATTTTGGTATCGTCTGCAAATTTACTTTCCCTACTAGTTATACCTAAATCAAGGTCATTTATGTATATAACGAACAACAGAGGACCTAATACAGATTCCTGGGGGACACCACTTTTGACTGCTCCCCATTCTGACTTCGTACCATTTATGCTGACTCTCTGCTTCCTACCAATTAGCCATGACCTAATCCATCCCAACAACGCCCCACCTATTCCATGTGCCTCAAGCTTTCTCATCAATCTCTCATGGGGGACTCTGTCGAAAGCTTTACTGAAATCTAAATATATTATATCATATGACTTGTCATTACCTACTGCTTCATATATCTCTGAGAAAAAAAATAAGCAAATTAGTAAGGCAAGAACGTCCCCGAGTGAATCCATGCTGAGAAGAATTTATTAAATTAAATGTATCTAAGTGGTTTCTAATTTTACTAGCAATAATTGACTCTAGTAGCTTTCCTATGATTGATGTAAGACTAATGGGACGGTAATAGGATGCTATTGATTTGTCACCTTTTTTGAAGATCGGAACTACGTTTGCAAGCTTCCAAACTTCTGGAACTATACCTGTCTCTAATGACTTGTTAAATAGAAATGTTAATGGGTAAATTAACTCATCCCTACATTCTTTTAATACTCTAGCAAATACCTCATCAGGACCAGGCGATTTATGAGGTTGCAGTCTGTCAATTTCCTTAAGCACATCATTTCTACTTATAGTAACCGTACTTAACCTATTTTCTATACTATCGCTATATACCTTACGGACTTCTGGAAACTGTGCCAAATTTTCATTAGTGAAAATGGAAAGAAATTGACTATTTAATGTACTGCACATTTCTAAACCATTTTCTGTAATTTCTCCTATCAAAGTTTTAAGGGGACCAATTACATCTCTAACCTTGGATTTATATAGTTGGTAAAAAGCTTTAGGATTATTTTTTGAGTCATTGGCAACCTTAATTTCATAATTTAATTTTTCTTTCCTAATATCCCTTTTTTTTTACCTGTCTTGATAGATTCTGATAGTAAGCAAGTAGGTGAATTTCGCCTTTCCTAATTTTTCTATATATTCCTCTCTTTTGTCCTAGAAGATCTAATAGTCTATTATTCATCCATTTGGGTTGGTTCTGTGTTGATCTAAATTTTCTTTTGGGGATATATTTATTTTGTGCATTGAATACTGACTCGATAAAATTATCGTATGTATCTACCAAGGTTGACGTCTCTTCCTGGCTTAAGATGAGAGGTGCCTGAGAAGGGGTACACTCATTTGGACACCTGGATCGACTTAATTTTTTGACCATAAGGTCCGCTAATAGGGCTCTTCTTAACCCACCATAATTGGCTTTTCTGAAGTCAGGTATTAATGTTGTATTCTCTCTGGTATTACCTTTCCATTGTATATTAAAATACACAGAATTGTGGTCACTATTTCCTAGGTGGTCCCCTATCTCTACATTATTTACCATATGTTCATTGTTACTGAAAACTAAATCGAGAATATTATTACCTCTAGTCGGCGTATCTATGAATTGAAATAAAAAACTATCTTGTACTACCTCTATAAACTCCTCAGAATCAGAGTCTCCTATTTGATGCTGCCAATCTATATACTTTTAAAAGTAGACAGAATGAATATAAACACCATGTGAGGAGGAGCACTTTATTGACAACGTTTCTCATTGGCCTGATGAAGCTATATGCGAAAAGCTGCCAATAAAGTGCTCCTCCTCAACTGGTGTTTATATTCATGAATGCATGTACAGTCGACCAAACGACAATCTTTACACTAACGTTCTAAAAATTCTGAAAGTTGATCGAAATCTTGTGATAATACCTCACAGACGTATGCTTCACCCGATTAATTCCGTCCACACAAGATTCTATACAGCTCACCAGTGTAAAGATTGTTTTGTGGTCGAGTGTACAACATACAGTACATGAGTGAAGGATACGGAAGCAAAAATAGAAATCCCTGCCATCACCAGACAACAGCCCTCGCTCAAAACACAAACACAACTCTCACAAAGGCTTAGGGGGCCCTGAATTATTGAGAGTCCCAGAGAGTATATAGTGTTCTGTTGTTCCCGCTCACTCCATATACTTGATTCTTTAGACACACTTCCTTCATTCTACACACTTGCTTCATTCTACATACTTGGTTCATTCTACACACTTGCTTCATTCTACATACTTGGTTCATTCTACACACTTGCTTCATTCTACATACTTTGTTCATTCTACACACTTGGTTAATTTTACACACTTGGTTTATTCTACATACTTGGTTAATTTTACACACTTGGTTCATTCTACATACTTGGTTAATTTTACACACTTGATTCATTCTACATACTTGGTTAATTTTACACACTTGGTTCATTCTACATACTTGGTTAATTGTACACACTTGGTTCATTCTACATACTTGGTTAATTTTACACACTTGGTTCATTCTACATACTTGGTTAATTTTACACACTTGGTTCATTCTACACAATTGAGCCTTTCTACATACTTTGCTCATTCTACACACTTGGTTCATTCTACTTGGTTCATTCTACATACTTGCTTCATTCTATTTGGTTCATTCTACAACCTTGCTTCATTCTACACACTTGCTTCATTCTACATACTTGCTTCATTCTATTTGGTTCATTCTACAACCTTGCTTCATTCTACACACTTGCTTCATTCTACACACTTGTTTCAGTCTACACACTTGGTTAATTCTACTTGGTTCATTCTACATACTTGGTTCATTCTACTTGGTTCATTCTACACACTTGGTTCATTCTACTTGGTTCATTCTACATACTTGGTTCATTCTACATACTTGGTTCATTCTACTTGGTTCATTCTACACACTTGGTTCATTCTACTTGGTTCATTCTACACACTTGGTTCATTCTACTTGGTTCATTCTACTTGGTTCATTCTACACACTTGGTTCATTCTACTTGGTTCATTCTACATACTTGGTTCATTCTACATACTTGGTTCATTCTACATACTTGGTTCATTCTACATACTTGGTTCATTCTACACACTTGGTTCATTCTACATACCGGTACTTGGTTAATTCTACATACTTGGTTAATTCTACTTGGTTCATTCTACACACTTCATTCTACATAGTTCATTCTACATATGTTGTTCATTCTACTTAGTTCATTCTACATATGTTGTTCATTCTACTTAGTTCATTCTACATATGTTGTTCATTCTTCTTGGTTCATTCTCCACACTTGTTTCAATCTGCACACTTTTTTCAATCTACACACTTGTTTCAATCTACACACTTTGTTCATTCTACACACTTGCTTAATTTTACTTGGTTCATTCTACATATTTGCTTCATTCTACACACTTGGTTAATTCTACTTGGTTCATTCTACACACTTGTTTCAATCTACACACTTGGTTCATTCTACACACTCTGTTCATTCTACTTACTTCATTCTACACACTTGGTTAATTCCACTTGGTTCATCCCATCTCCCCCCCCCCCCCCCACTCCATATACTTGATTGAGCCGAGGGTAAAATAATACAGGGAGTTGTTCGTCCGTATTAATCTCGCTCTGTTATAATATATGGACGCATATTATGTTTGCTTTATAATGTGATAAAACGTTGAAATAGTGATTAAACAACTTAACTTTTGTATATTAGTCCAGATTTGCCTTGCAAAAACCCAGCTATTGTGAGAGCGAGGAGGGGTAGTCATTTCTAAGCCACCCCTTAAGTAAACGTTTTTTGTTAATGGCCCTTAGTTAAAGAAAATGTATCGTCATGAATAACTGGAACACAATATAAGTGTTGTTTATTTGATTTAAGAGTTACACACACTTCATCCCTCTCCGCCATACTATAATGCAATTTATAGATGAGAATGACACATTTACTCGATTTTTTAGTAATTATTTATCTGTCCGTCTTCTCCGTCGTGTGTGAACGCCGCCTAGCGAGGTGGACGTAACAACCACTCACGTGACTCACTAGCCTCCTCCGACGACAATATTGTCATTAATAACCTCTATTACCCTAATCTGACAACCTGACATAATGTGGCCGCCCCCAGACCCCCGCTGCTCTTAAAATGTTTGTAGACGTCAAAATACTAGAAAGCACTGCTGGAGAATGAAAAGCACCTCAAGATCACGCATCGTAACAATAGAAAACGGAAGTTTCGAGGGTAAGCTCGCCGAAAGATTATTAATGTCCACAAATACTATATCATAGATTCAGCATTTCCGGTCTGAAGTTCACTATTCTATGGATTCCTAGTCATATCTCTTAATCTGGGACAGTGTTTAAGCAGTTTTTGTGAAGCGGAAGCCGGACTTGTAAATAATTACTATTTTATGTACTGCATTATCGTCAGGAAAACGTTAATCATGGGATATTGGTATCTGAACTTAATGACCTTTGAGTTAAGCTACTGCTGTTTTTGCATGGACATCAAAACACACTTAAGTAAATATTAAATTCAATTTAAATCGATTGAATGGCAAAAATGCGGCCCTGGTGAGAGTCGCCCTGATATTTACAAAACCATCTCCGGCTTAATCAAATGTTAGTAAATAATTTTACCAATAATATGCATTTCGGGGATTCACCTTGATAATTCGAGTTGTCAGAAAAGACTAGCATGTGTGTGCTAGAGTGTATAAACTAGGTTTCTCAACACGCCCGTCATTCTAAATCCAAGCCATATTCCTTCATATCAGCAGCAAATATTAACCTTCCTACCAATGCTCATCTCCCACTGTACTCTCGCCATTTGTCATGCACTGCCTCGCTCATTCACCTGCCCAGTAACTCCTAGTAAATCAAGTCGCAGTGATGTATGGCATAAATAAAAATAAACTGCAATTCTTGAGAACCTAGGTGATGTCAAGTTTGTTTCAGCACGCAGTTCCTTGGTCATATTTTCACTAAGGCACAAACCCGCCCATGAAAGATGTCAAAGTGATGTGTCCTACACCAAATCACCTGCCATTATCAATTCACATATATTACTAAGTTTTCTATTATCTTGGATCATCGTTTAATCCTTCACCTCGCCATGTCGTTTACTTGCTTCATCAAAACACTTATGGGGAAATTTTAATATATTTATTTATTTATATATTTATATTATCTATTTAGTTTCCTCCCTAGACCTTCATCAAGCCCCCTGACACTCTATCACCCTCCTCCACAGCCTCCTGATACTCGACAATCAACTCTCCAACCCCGGCACTCGATCACCATCCTCCGCAGCCCCCTGACACTCGATCACTATCGTCCGCAGCCCCCTGACACTCGATCACTATCTTCCGCAGCCCCCTGACACTCTTTATCACTATCTTCCGCAGCCCCCTGACACTCGACCACCCTCCTCCGCAGCTTCCTGACACTCGACCACCCTACTCGCAGCCCCCTGACACTCGACCACCCTCCTCCACAGCTTCCTGATACTCCACCACCCTACTTCGCAGCCCCCTGACACTCTATCACCTTCCTCCGCAGCCCCCCCGACACTTGACCACCCTCCTCAGTGTCCCCCCTGACACTCGACCACCCTCATCCACGGCCCCCTGACACTCATGCATGCAACTACACTGCCCCCTGACACTCGAGCATCCTCCTCTGTGTCCCCCTGTCAGAGTGGCCACCCTTATCGATGACTCCAAGTCAGTTAGGCCACTCATCTCACAATACCCAGTTATTCTGACCCCTTAGTTTTAGACTATCTAGTTAAGGCAATAGTAAAATGTGCTATATATTTTATGTAAATATTTGCTACAACGCTATTCTGACTTAATTTGAAATAAACTGTATTTAATTATAAGATTAATATTGGTTAGAACAATAAAATGTTATGAAAACAATTTCGCTCACATCGAGTATCACACAAAATTATTTGTTTTCTCTTCTATTTGGAGTACTGTTTAATTCTTCTTTTGGGGTGAACACTAAATTAATGGGAGTGACAAAAATTATATGTTTATTCATTTTACCTTTCAATTAATCTTTCAGGATGATAATGATGCCGTTGACAATATACATTCTAGGCCTCCCAAGCCAGTCACTATTTTGATTTGGTGATTTGTCCGCGATTTTGAAGAGGAGAGGTGTGTTGTATTTCAATGGACAAGGATTGATTGTGTAGCGAAATATGTTGCTAATTATGAAATATTGGCCTTAAAACTATGCAGATACATAATGTCTCCTATATGTCCATCAAATATAGATACATAAGCTGCAAAGGGCCTCAATATCCCAGAAGAATAAATACAACCAGAATAAAGTTGCCGTCCGACGATAATTGCCGGAAAGAGTGTTGGTGTGCTTGCGCCTTAAGGGGGAGGGAGTCGCGTTTTGGACCCCCTTCTCCCTCATGTTTAGCATATTAGTTTTTAGATTTTAAGACGTTCATTCCGTTACTTTGCCGATTTTGAGAACTTTCCCCTCATTTCTTCGTCAATATTTAAGACTTTTCGTGCCATTTAGGTGTCAATGTTTTCCTAGCGAGCCTGTAAATATAAAAGGAATCGGCCTTCGGCCGGGACATTTTTCTACCGAAAAATGTACAAATTTATCTTGAAGGAGAGTCTAGGGGGCGTTTCTTTAAGTTTGAGGGAGGTCTAGCGAGAAAACTAAAAAATACATTAATAAACAAATATATAGAGCCCAAAATATATAGAGACCCAAACCAAGCACTAACCCCCATAATGGTTGGGGCTGCTTTAATGGCTGGGCTAACATATCTGCGGACCATTATTGGCTAAAGTGCTTGTGTTGTGAACCGTGGCGCCGATTAACCCGCGGATAATGGGGGCTATTTTTAAAGCCACAGGTTGGGATAGACTCGCAGCGCACGATCAATCAAGAGGTGCAGGAAATACAACAGGGACATGAATATAGAAGGGGAGGCTTAGGAAGATATCGAGAAACAGAAACAAAGACAAAGAATGAGGATATAGACAAAATGTGGGAGGAACAATGGAAAAGATAAACAAACAAAAAAGTTAAAAAATGGGCCTAGGTAACTAAGCCAAAATTTTATATTATTGTTAAATCGATAGAGGAGACAAAAAACAAACCTACCTGAAACTAGTGTGCTAAGAAAAGTGAAAAGTCAGCCAAATTGAAGAAACAATTGTGTCAACATATCAGAACACACGATCTATATACGTAAGAGATGGTCTGAAATAGTGTGCTCCAGAGTTTACTGATTGCATAAATTAATGAAAAATACCATTAACC
This sequence comes from Paralithodes platypus, assembly GCA_032716605.1. Classification (NCBI taxonomy): domain Eukaryota; kingdom Metazoa; phylum Arthropoda; class Malacostraca; order Decapoda; family Lithodidae; genus Paralithodes; species Paralithodes platypus. Next base: position 9,283,147 of record CM064497.1, read on the forward strand.
CTTTGAGTACCAGCGACGTGTGATATACTTTATTCTTGCTATTTTTAGACAATAGTATGCAGCTTAGAGAGGATCTGTGGTAGCTAAAAGAGTTAGTTGCGATAGTTTGAAGCCTTATTATTATATATATTTTCCCCTCCACCTACGATCCTCGGAAATCGGGTCCCTAAAAATGTCCAGGGACACGGCCAGACACTCTTTCTAGCAACTTCTGCAACATTCGGTGCCTTTCATCTAACTTTCCCTCTGTTGATCACACATTCTCTTCCAAGAAACCTAACCGTCTTTTCCTCGCCAAGACTCAGGTGTCTGAGGCAACTGACAGGGCCCTGGGTGGGGCTTTGGTTTCCCGGGCGTTTCCGCACCCTCCTCAGCTCCCCGCCATGGAGTGGCTTCGGTCACCCAGGCTTTATTGTGGTAAGCAGGGAGGGTTCTGTGGGGGCGCTCGGTTATGGCCTTGGCTTTGCTCGGGGCCTTGGGGCTGTTCGGCCAGGCAGCTTGGGGAACAACAACAACAACTGACAGCAATTCATTCTGTCTCCTCCTATGGTCTCTATCCTAATTTATAAGCCACCCTTGTTGACGGCCCCCGTCTCAGTTTGGTCACTCAACGTATAGTAGCTAAATGATTTCGGCCTTAACATATCATACCATCCAGTTAAGGTATTATCAGTATATTATATATCTATATGTATACTCGGGCACTTATCCCATTGCATATATTTTATGTGTTACGACACTTTCAATTTAATTTGAATTAAATATATATAACTAAGATTGCTATAGGCTAAAACAGTCAAATCTTGCGAAACAAATTCGCTCACATCAAATATCACAACAACAAAAAACCTTTCTTTTCCATTTCGAGTAATTATTCTACTGTTTATTTGTTTACATTCAACTTAATAAATACTAGATTTACCTTGCATATTTTAATATCTAATATTAAGTATGTGGGAGTGATAACAAATTATGTTTCTATTAGTTCTAGTTTTGACAAATTAAGCTTTCAGTACAATCATGCTGTTTACAATATGCACTCTAGGCCTCCCAAGCCAGTCACTATTTTGATTTGGGAATAGTTTCTTCCCGAGATCTCTAAGAGGTGTGTTGAATTTCAATGTCCTTTGAGGATATATAGGGATTCAAGAAGTTATTTGTGTGAACATTAAATTCTTACAGTGTTACCTTCTTGTTAGTATTGTATATGTTGGTAGCAGGATGATTTGTAATCTATACTGGGGGGTTTTCTTCAGCTGATGCTAATTTGTTATGTACCCATATTCATTACTCAGTTATGGCGAAGCTATTGTTGTGAAATGTGCTTCATATTATAATAACTTGACATTAACATGATGCAGAGACTTAGCAGATTTATATATGTCTAATAACTATTAAATTATTCCAGTGCTATTCCTCGCTCTCCACTCTCCATTCCCCTACTTATGCCTAATATCTTAATCTCTTCTAAAAACGGTATGTATTTTCTGCTCTAAGAAAGCATACGGGCCAGATGATGTTCTGCTCTAAGAAAGCATACGGGCCAGATGATGTTCTGCTCTAAGAAAGCATACGGGCCAGGTGATGTTCTGCTCTAAGAAAGCATACGGGCCAGGTGATGTTCTGCTCTAAGAAAGCATACGGGCCAGATGATGTTCTGCTCTAAGAAAGCATACGGGCCAGGTGATGTTCTGCTCTAAGAAAGCATACGGGCCAGGTGATGTTCTGCTCTAAGAAAGCATACGGGCCAGGTGATGTTCTGCTCTAAGAAAGCATACGGGCCAGATGGTTCTGCTCTAAGAAAGCATACGGGCCAGATGATGTTCTGCTCTAAGAAAGCATACGGGCCAGGTGATGTTCTGCTCTAAGAAAGCATACGGGCCAGATGATGTTCTGCTCTAAGAAAGCATACGGGCCAGATGATGTTCTGCTCTAAGAAAGCATACGGGCCAGGTGATGTTCTGCTCTAAGAAAGCATACGGGCCAGATGATGTTCTGCTCTAAGAAAGCATACGGGCCAGGTGATGTTCTGCTCTAAGAAAGCATACGGGCCAGATGATGTTCTGCTCTAAGAAAGCATACGGGCCAGATGATGTTCTTCCTGTTGTCCTTAAAAACTGTTCATAAGCCGCTGTCACACGAGCGCTTTCTCCGTCAATTTTCCATGAGAATTTTTGTTCTCATATTATTTCGGGACATTTTCGCACTGGTATCGGTAACTAGACTGAAGGTAGATTATGTTAGACGGCTGAATTCTGATAAAGTGTATTTTTTTAAGCTTCCAGACCATAATTGCCCGTAAAAATTGCTCGAAAAAGGGCTTGTGTGACTCCGGCTTTCCTTGTTGATATCATGCCTAGGCAAGCTTTTCCGTCTTTATCTCTCCTCTTGCTGGAAGTTACTCTCATTCAAACTTTGTTTAAATCTATTTGTAATTCCAAGTTTCTTAAGGAGAGGTGGTTCGTTTTTCTGGGCCCCCTTCTCCCTCATGTTTAGCCTCATTAGTTTTCAGGTTCTAAGACGTTGGGCCCATTAGTTTGGCGATTTTAAGACCTTTCACCCCATTTATTTGTCAATCTTAAGACCTATCGTACAATTTAGATGTCGATTTTTTCCTGGCGAGCGACGGAACAGCAAAAAATCACTTACGGTATTGTTAACGAGTGGAACTACCTTCCTTACACAGATGTGGATAGCAGAACAATTGCAACCATTAAGACACTTTTGAAACCTAGCTTACCTAAAATATATTGGCTTCATGTAGATACTATTATCGATAAAAAGTGTCAGCTGTGAATATTGTCGCATTTGAGGGGATCTTAAATATGATAATCGTGAAGGTATGCATGTAAATTTGAATTGAATATCTAGATTTCTATTAATTTATTCAGATGACTTTATATCCTGAAATTATCTACATTTCTAGCTTTCTCTATTGCCAGCTAATTACCTCGCTTTACTACCATTGTCTTCCACTTTCCTGCAGCGGTTTGTGATAATCATTACTATAAAGTTAGTTGAAATAACCTTGAAAATTGGCAAAATGAATATAAACACCATAGGAGGAGGAGCACTTTATTGACGTTTCCCTCAACGTGGAGCACTTTATTGACGTTTCCCTCAACGTGGAGCACTTTATTGACGTTTCCCTCAACGTGGAGCACTTTATTGACGTTTCCCTCAACGTGGAGCACTTTATTGACGTTTCCCTCAACGTGGAGCACTTTATTGACGTTTCCCTCAACGTGGAGCACTTTATTGACGTTTCCCTCAACGTGGAGCACTTTATTGACGTTTCCCTCAACGTGGAGCACTTTATTGACGTTTCCCTCAAGCAGGAGCACTTTATTGACGTTTCCCTCAACGTGGAGCACTTTATTGACGTTTCCCTCAACGTGGAGCACTTTATTGACGTTTCCCTCAACGTGGAGCACTTTATTGACGTTTCCCTCAACGTGGAGCACTTTATTGACGTTTTCCCTCAACGTGGAGCACTTTATTGACGTTTCCCTCAACGTGGAGCACTTTATTGACGTTTCCCTCAAACGTGGAGCACTTTATTGACGTTTCCCTCAACGTGGAGCACTTTATTGACGTTTCCCTCAACGTGGAGCACTTTATTGACGTTTCCCTCAACGTGGAGCACTTTATTGACGTTTCCCTCAACGTGCTCCTCCTCATATGGTGTTTATATTCACTAGACATTTAGTACTGGCCACCTCTCTGATTGGTAAATATTCTCTCTCTCTCTCTCTCTCTCGCTCTCTCTCTCTCTCTCTCTCTCTCTCTCTCTCTCTCTCTCTCTCTCTCTCTCTCTCTCTCTCTCTCTCTCTCTCTCTCTCTCTCTCTCTCTCCTCTCTCTCTCTCTATCTCTCTCCTCTCTCTCTCTCTCTCTCTCTCTCTCTCTCTCTCTCTCTCTCTCTCTCTCTCTCTCTCTCTCTCTCTCTCTCTCTCTCTCTCTCTCTCCTGAACCAGCCATAACTTGGGATAATGTGGCCGGCATAAGCTATCCCCCTAAACTGTGCCTCAATAGATTAGTTTCCTATGGGGTCATAAACGCTTATATTGGGTCATTGAAGATCAAAGAAACTCGTGCCTCCTTGTTAGAGCGACGTCCTTTAACCCCTTCTGTACCGGCGACGGCTTTTTAACTTTAGTATAGCTATATTTAAGGGGAGGTTTTTAGTTTGTTCCCTAGACCTCCATCAAGCTTAAAATTACACCCCCTTGAGTCCCTTTCAAGATAAATTTGTAAATGTTTCGGTAGAAAAATGTCCCGGCCGAAGGCCGATTCCTCTTAAATTACAGGCTCGCTATCGCTCGCCAGGATAACATCGACACCTGAATAGCACGAAAGGTCTTAATATGGGGTGAAAGTTCTTAAAATCGCTAAACTAATGGGGCAAACGTTTTATAATATCAAAAGCTATGGGGCTAAACATGAGGGAGAAAGGGGTCAAGAAAAAATCCCTGAAGTGGAGATCTCCCCTTAAACGATGTTGTGCAGTTTGAGACGGACCTGAGGTAGTCAAAAGCGTTAACCCCTTCTGTACCGGCGACGTCTTTACAATTTTACTCTGGCTATATTTAGACGATCTTGTGCAGAGCTGAGGAAGGATCTGTGGTAGTTAACTCTTTCACGCTCATATGACGCAGAGGTTGCCAGATTAGCAATAAAAAATAGAGTTCTCTCACTCTTATAATTACCTCTTCAAAATGAGTTTTCTGCCCACAGCTAACTCACAGACAACTGCAGAGGTTGAAGTAACTAAACTAAAGGTTTGTAAATACCCCTGATGGTAACAAAGGCTTTAAAAGTATCCCCAATAGGCTCAAAATCGCGTCATATGTCGGTGGTAGTTAAATGGGTTGATTGAGATAGTTCGAAGCCTTCTAATTGCTATAGATCCCTTCCTCAACTGAATCAGATCTATTAGTAGTAGCCATAATATAACAATAAGGCTGTGGCGGTACAGAAGGGGTTAACTGCTGATAGTTGTCGTCGCACACCATCCTGTTCCTTTTAAGGGGAGGTCTCCACTTGAGGGATTTTTTTTCTCGACTCCTTTCTCCCTCATGGTTAGCCCCATTGTTTTTGAGATTTTAAGACGTTTGCCCCATTAGTTTGGTGATTTTAAGAATTTCCGCCCCATTCTGTCAATTTTAAGACCTTTCGTACAATTTAGGTGTCGATTTTATCCTGGCGAGCGATAGCGAGCCTGTAATTTAAGAGTAACCGGCCTTGGGCCGGGAAATTTTTCTACCGAAAAATGTACAAATTTATCTTGAAAGGGGGTCAAGGGGGTGACATTTTAAGATTGCTGGAGGAGTAGGAAACAATCTAGAGACCTCCCCTTAAGCAATACTTTTGTTTCTTTCACGACTTCCATCCTGACTACAACATACTGAATTGTTCTTATTCACTATTTTACTATTATCAATGTTATCACATACATTTACTATTATCAATGTTATCACATACATTTACTATTATCAATGTTATCACATACATTTACTATTATCAATGTTATCACATACATTTACTATTATCAATGTTATCACATACATTTACTATTATCAATGTTATCACATATATTTACTTAGTATCTTGTTTTTTCCTCTCGAATAAACATTAGGTTATGCATAGTGCAGTTGGGTGCAGTAAATGATTAATGATAAATGGATATTAATCGTATAGTCATGTACTGTCCTTATAACTGTCTTGATGGTGCAATGGTTAGAGCGTGTTAAGATCTGTATGAGATAGCCTAGGTTCGAGTCCTGGGAGAATCACATGCACTCCATTCATTTAATTTGGGGGTGTTATTGGTGTTAAAAATAATCTATTATACTATATCATTGGTACAGTCGGCTTAAGTGGAGGCTTTTAGTTTGGTCCCTAGATATCCTTCAAGCTTAAGATTAAACCCCCTTGAGCCTCTTTCAAGACAAATTTGTACATTTTTCGGTAGAAAAATGTCCCGGCTGAAAGCCGGTTCCTCCTAAATTACAGGCTCGCTATCGCTCGCCAGGATAAAATTGACACCTAAATGGAACGAAAGGTATTAAAATTGACAGAAATGGGTTGAAAGTTCTTAAAATCGTCAAAATAATGGGGCAAACGTCTTAAAATCTCAATAGCAGTGGAGTTAAACATGAGGGACAAAGGGGTTAAGAAAAAAATCCCTCAAGTGGATATCTCCCCTTAATAAGTGATGTCTCGGCACAAATTATGTTTTGATCAATGATTGGTATCCGCACTGTTTATACATGATCTCTTCTTTTTGAGTGAGATATACCAACATGTTCCTACCCTTACCCACCCTATACAACATCCGACAGACATTAATACAGCCCAGAGCGAACCGAACGTAATGACAGCCGAGACATGACTTATTAGCGCCACCGTACCTTCAATGGCTGTAATATATACTGTATAATTATTACTAGACTTACTTTCAGAAAAAAAACATGAGCTATTCCAATAATCATATATTAAATTCCCGGAGCATTCAACCATTAAATCTGGAAAGCCAGTAATCTCAACCCTTGCCAACTAACCCGCTACCAATTTATATCTCAAACCTAATTATTGTTTTTTTGTTTTTTTGTTTTTTTCTGCCCCCCCCCCCCCCCCCTCTTCCTTCTTCTTCAGGTTTAGCCCAATTAGTTTTCAGATTTTAAGACATTCGGCCCATTAGATTGGCGATTTTAAGACCTTTCACCCCATTTCTTTGTCAATATTTAGACTTTTCGTGTTATTAAGGTGTCGATTTTTTCCTAGCGAGAGAAAGCGAGCCTGTAAAAGGAGGGATCGGCCTTCTGCCTGAAAATTGTCCTCCCGAAAACTTAAAAAATATATATAGAAGGGGGATCTTGGGGATGTTATATATAGAAGGGGGATCTTGGGGATGTTATATATAGAAGGGGGATCTTGGGGATGTTATATATAGAAGGGGGATCTTGGGGATGTTATATATAGAAGGGGAATCTTGGGGATGTTATATATAGAAGGGGATCGTGGGGAATGTTATATAAAGAGGGGGGTTCTTGGGGATTTTATATATAGAAGGGGGATCTTGGGGATGTTATATATAGAAGGGGGATCTTGGGGATGTTATATATAGAAGGGGGATCTTGGGGATGTTATATATAGAAGGGGGATCTTGGGGATGTTATATATAGAAGGGGGATCTTGGGGATGTTATATATAGAAGGGGGATCTTGGGGATGTTATATATAGAAGGGGGATCTTGGGGATGTTATATATAGAAGGGGGATCTTGGGGATGTTATATATAGAAGGGGGATCTTGGGGATGTTATATATAGAAGGGGGATCTTGGGGATGTTATATATAGAAGGGGGATCTTGGGGATGTTATATATAGAAGGGGGATCTTGGGGATGTTATATATCTGGAAGGGGGATCTTGGGGATGTTATATCTGGAAGGGGGATCTTGGGGATGTTATATCTGGAAGGGGGATCTTGGGGATGTTATATATAGAAGGGGGATCTTGGGGATGTTATATATAGAAGGGGGATCTTGGGGATGTTATATATAGAAGGGGGATCTTGGGGATTTATCTAGAAGGGGGATCTTGGGGATTTATCTAGAAGGGGGATCTTGGGGATTTATCTAGAAGGGGGATCTTGGGGATGTTATATATCTGGAAGGGGGATCTTGGGGATGTTATATATCTGGAAGGGGGATCTTGGGGATGTTATATATCTGGAAGGGGGATCTTGGGGATGTTATATCTGGAAGGGGGATCTTGGGGATTTATCTAGAAGGGGGATCTTGGGGATTTTATATATAGAAGGGGGATCTTGGGGATGTTATATATACGAGAGGGATCTTGGGGATGATATATAGAAAGGGGATGGGGGATGTTATATAAAGAAGGGGATCTTGGGGATGTTATATATAGAAGGGGATTGGGGATGTTATATATAGAAGGGGGATCTTGGGGATGTTATATATAGAAGGGGGATCTTGGGGATGTTATATATAGAAGGGGGATCTTGGGGATGTTATATATAGAAGGGGGATCTTGGGGATGTTATATATATATCTGGAAGGGGGATCTGGAAGGGGGATCTTGGGGATGTTATATATATATCTGGAAGGGGGATCTTGGGGATGTTATATATAGAAGGGGGATCTTGGGGATGATTTATATAGAAGGGGGATCTTGGGGATGATTTATATAGAAGGGGGATCTTGGGGATGATTTATATAGAAGGGGGATCTTGGGGATGTTATATATAGAAGGGGGATCTTGGGGATGTTATATATAGAAGGGGGATCTTGGGGATGTTATATATAGAAGGGGGATCTTGGGGATGTTATATATAGAAGGAGGATCATGGGGATGTGTTATATCTGGAAGGGGATCATGGGGATGTGTTATATCTGGAAGGGGATCATGGGGATGTTATATATAGAAGGGGGATCTTGGGGATGTTATATATAGAAGGGGGATCTTGGGGATGTTTTTTGTTTAAAGTTTGATGGACGTGTTGGCAGGAAACTAAGAATATAATAAATAAGTGAAATAATCGACCAAAAAAAATGTAACCCTCCCCCCTTAACAATAGTGGTTGAATTAGTGCCGGTGGTTGCAATGGTTGAAATGGTTTACTGATGGAGTAGACCGGACACCATACAGTTTATAATTCAGTACAGCTCAGCGTAATCCCCCCTTCAAGCTAACCCCTTCTCAATCCCATTAATTGGATCTTCTCTCCCTCTGCCTCCTAAGCCTAAACTTAGACCTCCCATTATCCCTCAAATACAGCCCCCCCCCCCCCCCCCCTTCTCTCGCTCTCTCTCTCTATCCCTTCTCTCGCTCTCTCTCTCTATCCCTTTTCTCCCTTCTCTCTCTCTCTCTCTCTCTCTCTCTCTCTCTCTCTCTCTCTCTCTCTCTCTCTCTCTCTCTCTCACGTTCATAGCCTACAAATTGTGTTTCATTTTGTTATTCTCTCAGTAACTCTCCTCTCCTCTAAATCTACTTCCTGTATACGTTGACCCTCTTCCTTCCATTGTAGAGGGAGTCGGTCAATTGAGTTAGCCCGGCCCTAGAGCTGCTGTCGACCCCTAGCTAACTGAATTGAAGCCACACCCGATACAGTTTGCTCCCTCTTGGTGTCCCTGTTATTGGATCTATGAGGGCTCTGTTGCCCTCTTTGGTCTAGCTTACCTTGCAATATATCTTCGCCTTTATGGGGGGATGGCCGTATTTATTTCCTCATTCATATCTCTTTGTATCATATGTTTAGTTTCCTCCCTAGACCTCCATCAAACTTAATAAAACACCCCCAATATACTCCTTCAAGATAAATTTGTACATTTTTCGATATATTATAAAAAAAAAATCCAGCCGAAGGCCGGTTCCTCTTCAATTACAGGCTCGCCGTGATCCATGAAGGGGTGGCCATGAACGAAACGCCCCCATGCACCTCTGTCCCCAGTCAGTCGACGCCCCTCCTCCCATCCAGCACCGCTTACACGCATATACTTCTTAACTCCATCCCTCCATGTTTAACTCGGTCTACCTCTCCCTCTTTGTCCTTCCACCACACTATCTTACACTCTTAGTTATTCTCTCGCTTCCCATACGTTCCACATGGCCGAACCATTTCAAGGTGTTCCTTTTCATACTTCCCAGCACATCTACCTCCACACCACACCGCTCTCGTACTTCCTCATTCGTATGTCTACCCCGCCATGTAACTCTGCACGCACTTCTTAGTTCCACCCCTCTCTCTCTCTCTCTCTCCAACAAATATATAATGTCACTATAGTCGCCATCTAAAGTTGGTTGTCATGAACATAATGTCAATGTGTATATCTATTTAAGGGGAGGTATTTAGTTTGTTCCCTACGTTTTCATCAAGCTTAAAATTACACCCCCTAGATCCCCTTTCAAGATAAATTTGTAAATTTTTCGGTAGAAAAATGTCCCGGCCGAAGGCCGGTTGCTTTTAAAATACAGGCTCGCTATCGCTCGCCAGGAAAACATCGACACCTAAATGGCACGAAAGGTCTTAAAATTGACAGAAATGGGGCAAAATGTCTTAAAATATCCAAACTACTAGGGCGAACGTCTTAAAATCTCAAAAGCAATGGGGCTAAACATGAGGGAGAAAGGGGTCCAGAAAAAAATCCTCCAGGTGGAAATCTCCCCTTAACTGTATCTAGCGCACAAAGCTGGTTTGGGAAGTTTTGTGTACACTGATGCAAACAAACTGTATGTATATATATGAGAACCATTTAACCCCTTCTGACGTCTTTGGCATTATATTCTGGCTACTATAAGACGATATAATTCAGTTTAAAAAAAGGGGCCTCCAGCAAATAACAGGCTTCAAACTATATCACCTAACCCTTTTTACTACCACAGATCCTTTTTAAACAGCCCAAAATCGTCAAAATATAGCTAGAGTAAAATTGAAAAGACGTCGTCGGTACAGAAGAGGCGAACAGAGCCTTTCACCCAAAATACACTCCACAATCGTGAATAATATAGTCTCTCGCCCAAAAAGAAAAAAGAAAAAAAAAATCAGTGCTTTGAAGATGAACAATTATTAGAACGTTATTTCGCATTTCTCTATTTATTTCGTTTTGGTTCATATTCAATATACAATTAAGGGGATATTTTCACTCGAGGGATTTTTTTCTGGACCCCTTTCTCCCTCATGCTTAGCCCCATTGCTTTTGAGATTTTAAGACGTTCGGCCCATTAGTTTGGCGATTTTAAGAACTTTCGCCCCATTTCTGTCAATGTTAAGACCTTTCGTGGCATTTAGGTGTCGATTTTTTCCTGGCGAGCGATAGCGAGCCTGTATTATAAGAGGAACCGGCCTTTGGCCATGACATTTTTCTACCGAAAAATGTACAAATTTATCTTGAAAGGGGGTCTAGGGGGTGTTGTTATTAAGCTTGATAGAGGTCTAGGTTAGAAACTAAGAACCTCCCCTTAACGTAATATCCCAAACAGAATGCCGGAAGATAAGGCGTTAATACATACATTATATCATATATATATATATATATATATATATATATATATATATATAAGAACATAAGAAAATGGGAGTCTGCAGAAAGCCGATTGGCCTAAGCAAGGCAGATCCCTGTCCCACACAACCCCAATTACAAAGCCCAATTATAGGCTCAACACTCTAATACCCTGAGGATCATCTTACCAAACCGGTTAGAGATTAACGCAGGATTACGGGGGTCTGCAGAGCGCTGATTGGCCCAACCCGGCTGATCCCCCTTCACACCCAACCCTTCTCGTCCATATGCTTATCCAATTTTTTCTTAAAGCTCCCTATCGTTCTTGGTCCCACTATATCACTTGGTAGCCTATTCCACCCATCTACAACTCTGTTACCAAACCAATATTTGCCTATATCTTTTCTGAAACGAAATTTATCAAATTTGAAACCATTGGTACGAGTTCTTTCGATATCACTGAGCTTTAGTACATTGTCATGTCCCCTTTGTTAATCCCACTAACCCACTTGAACACCTCTATCATATCCCCTCTAACTCTGCGTCTCTCTAACGAATGTAAACCTAATTTCTTCAACCTTTCTTCATACGGAAAATTTCTAATATTATGGATCATTTTTGTCATTCTACGCTGAATTCTCTCCAATGAATCTATGTCCATTCTGTAATAAGGACACCAAAATTGGACAGCATAATCCATATGGGGTCTCACTAATGACAAGTAAAGTTTTAAGATAACATCAGCAGTTCTGTTACTCACACTCCTAGAGATGAACCCGAGAATCCTGTTTGCCTTATTACGAACGCTTATACACTGTTTTCTAGGCTTCAAATCATTGCTAACAAACACACCTAGATCTTTCTCGCAGTCTGAATTTTCTAATTCTAAATTAGCTAGTTTATATTTAACATTTGTTTGCATCTTCCCTATCTTTAATACCTTGCATTTGTCAATGTTAAACTTCATCTGCCAATTTACTGACCATTCATGTAAGGTATCTAGATCCCTTTGGAGGCACTCTATATCGCTATCTGAATCAATTGATCTCCCCATTTTAGTATCGTCTGCGAATTTACTTATCCTACTAGTTATACCTAAATCTAGGTCATTTATGTATATAAGAAACAACAGGGGACCTAAACCGATCCTGGGGACACCACTTTTGACTGCTCCCCACTCTGACTTGGTACCATTTATGCTGACTCTCTGTTTCCTACCAATTAGCCATGACCTAATCCATCCCAACAACGACCCTCCTATTCCATGTGCCTCAACCTTTCTCATCAATCTCTCATGAGGGACTCTGTCGAAAGCTTTACTGAAATCTAAATATATATCATATGACTTGTCACTATCTACTGCTTCATATACCTCTGAGAAAAAGCTAAGCAAATTAGTAAGGCACGAACGTCCCTGAGTGAATCCATGCTGAGAAGAATTTATTAAGTTAAATTTTACTAAGTGGCTTCTAATTTTCCTAGCAATAATAGACTCTAGCAACTTTCCTATGATTGATGTGAGACTAATGGGACGGTAATTGGATGCTATCGATTTATCACCTTTTTTGAAGATCGGAACTACATTTGCAAGCTTCCAAGCTTCTGGAACTAAACCTGTTTCTAATGACTTGTTAAATATAAATGCTAATGGACTACTTAACTCATCTCTGCATTCTTTTAATACTCTAGCATATACCTCGTCAGGACCAGGCGATTTTTGAGGTTTCAGTCTGTCAATTTCCTTAAGCACATCATTTCTACTTATACTAACTGTACTTAACATATTTTCTATACTATCACTATATACCATATTGACTTCTGGAATCTGTGCCAAATTTTCATTAGTGAAAACGGAAAGAAACTGACTATTTAATGTACTGCACATTTCTAAATCATTTTCTGTTATTTCTCCTATTGAAGTTTTTAGGGGGCCTATTACATCTCTAACTTTAGATTTATATAGTTGGTAAAAAGCTTTAGGGTTATTTTTTGAGTCGCTGGCTATCCTTATTTCATAATTTCTTTTTGCTTTCCTGATTTCCTTTTTGACCTGTCTTGATAGAGTCTGATAGTATATATGTAAATGATTTTCACCTTTCTTTATTTTTCGATATATTCCTTTCTTTTTTCCTATAAGATCTATTAGCTTATTAGTCATCCATTTTGGTTGGTTCTGCGTCGATCTAAATCTTCTTTTAGGGATATATTTATTTTGAGCATTGTGGAGTGAAGCAATAAACTGGTTATATGTAGGTGGCAAGTTTAACTCTGGCATATCCTGACTTAATCGCTTAACAATAGGGTCCACCCTTAAGTCTCTTCTTAGCCCACCATAATCGGCTTTTCTGAAATCTGGGATAAGTGTCGTATTCTCTTTAGCATTCCCTGTCCATGTATATTAAAATAAATAGATTTATGATCGCTATTTCCTAGGTGGTCACCAATCTCTACATTATTTATCATATGTTCATTGTTACTGAAAACTAAATCAAGAATATTAATACCTCTAGTCGGCGTATCTATGAATTGAAATAAAAAACTATCTTGTACTACCTCTATAAACTCTACTGAATCGGAGTCGCCTATTTGGTGCTGCCAATCAATGTTCGGAAAATTAAAATCCCCCATAATGCACACATTGCTAAACCTTGATGCTATTTTAATTTCCTCCCATAACGATTTCCGCCATTTCTACTCATATTAGGCGGTCTATATATAACTCCAATAACTATGGTCTCACTACCTTCGTTAACCTCTACCCAAACACTTTCATTATCATTATTTAGTCTAATACCTGATTTAATACAGCTTTTTAATGTACTCCTGACAAACACTGCTATACCCCCGCCCCTCCTACTTGTTCGGGCATATTTAAACAAACTATATCCTGGAATATCAAATTCTGCTAAAAAATGCCTAGATTCTGTATTAATCCACGTTTCAGTTAGCGCTATTATGTCTATATTTTCTGTGCTAACGAGTGCTCTAAGTTCGTTCATTTTGTTACATAAACTCCTACAATTTGTATAATATACCCTCAACCTATTACTTTTATTTGCAACTAATTTTCTATTGTGTTTAGCTAACTATTATTTCCTGTTGAACTACTAGCTCTAGACGGAAATTCTACTCTATCAGTATTCTCATCTTTACTATCAGTTACATGTGTAGTGTTATCGATACTACTATTACACATCACTATATCCGCACTATCTTGACTGATTATTTCTATTTTACTCACTGGTTTGTCACATGAAGTACCTGCTCCATATGGAGACAGTATTTTACTTACACACCCAGGTTTTTTTAACGAAACCCCGCAACAATCTTGTCGATATATATATATATATATATATATATATATATATATATATATATATATATATATATTATATATGGAGGTAAAATCACAAATACGTGTGATCAAATTATGTAGTAAAACTCGCTAGGAAAATTGAAACAATGGAACACCAAGCTTTCGTCTATTCTCTCAAGACATCTTCAGATATATGTACATATATTTTGTATATAAATTAAGTATGTTCCTAAAAATATGGCAACAGGCAGTAGGCTGGCAACACTTTTTGTATTTATATTATTATGTTCCTTCCAACAACCAACTATACTCCTAAAATCGATTAATGAAATTTACAAACACATGTGGCAGTCCGTGGATTCGAATCCAGGATGCTCACACCGAAAATCAACACCTTATGCATCGCACCACGAAGACAGTTATATGCTAGTTAGCAACTCACAGATGATTTAGGACGGGTATTTAAGCCTCACTCTCCCCCTGTTTTCTTGTATTACCCTGAAGATGTCTTGATAGAATAGACGAAAGCTTGTGTTCCATTGTTTCAATTTCCTAGCGAGTTTTACTACATATATATATATATATATATATATATATATATATAATATATATATATATCATATACATATATATCAAAGGGCTGTACGTGGAGATATAAGGCTTTGATGACTAATTTATGTGCATGTACTGTATGAGCAACTGTGTGTGTGTGTACGTGTGTGTGTGTGGCTGTGTGTGTATGTACGTATGTGTGTGTGTGTACGTATGTGTGTGTGTGTGTGTGTGTGTGTGTGTGTGTGTGTGTGTGTGTGTGTGTGTGTGTGTGTACGAGTGTGTGTGTAATAATAATAATAATAATAATCGGTTTATTTCAAGCCGGCAGCCAATGGGGCTGAAAATACACAAACTTAACCTAGATCTTATCCTAAGGGATCAATAGACTGATCCTGGCTGCTAACGAGAGCGCCTACATACTCCCGAAGGAGTAGGACGTGGGCAGGAGACTTTGTGGGCCCCCCGAGGCGGTCCGTCCAGACCTTGCCTTCACGGCCAGGGAAAGTTTTTGAGAGAACTTCCCCTGCCGGCGCGTGGGATCGAACCCCCGACACCAGAGCTAGTGCTCCCAATACAGAGTACTAAGCGCGCTCGTGTGTGTGTGTGTGTGTGCGTGCGTGTGTTCTTGAAAAAGTGTTAAAGTATGTCATGGTTTATATATTTTTGTAATCATAGGATCCTGCATGCGACGGGTACATTGTTGGAAAAATATGATGCCTTTTGTAATGTTTCACCACAAACTTGTCTGGGTTATTTATATACATGGTTATGTTTTCATGTATTTATTTTATATCTAAGATTTCTTTAAGGGGAGATTTTTAGTGTGTTTCCTAGAATTCCATCAAGCTTGAAATTACACCCCCTTGACCCCCTTTCAAGATAAAATTGTACAATTTCCGGCCGAAGGCCGGTTCCTCTTAAATTACAGGCTCGCTATCGCTCGCCAGGAAAAAATTGACACCTAAATGGGACGACAGGTCTTAAAAGTGACATAAATGGGGTGAAAGTTCTTAAGATCGCCAAACTAATGGGGCGAACGTCTTAAAATCTCAAAAGCAATGGAGCTATACACGAGGGAGAAAGGGGTAAAGAACAAAAATCCCTCAAGTGGAAATCTCCCTTTACAAACAGATCAGGCGAAATGCGAACATGCACGAGTTGTATGTACGTCTTTGTTACTTTCTAATGTAAATATACCATGTGTGCTAAATGATCGCGGGTGTTGTTAAAATATACACAATACTATAATATACTATTAATGAAAGCAAATACAGTATATAATGACTTGGATAACGTAGTGTATATATATAGGCTATCAATGTCGCCTTTCAATCATATAAATCATTACCATATTTCTAAAAGTTGTCTGGTATAAACACAATACTGTATGGATGTACCCTTTTAGAACGTTTAAGGGGCGATGGGTCCCCCTCCTCCCTCTTGTTTAGTCCCATTAGTTGTCAGATTATAAGACGTTCGGCCCATTAGTTTGGCGATTTTGTGATCTTTCGCCCCTTTGTCAATATTATGACATTTCATGTCATTTAGGGGTTGATTTTTTCCTGGCGAGCAATAGCGAGCCTGCAATTTAGGAGGAAACGGCCTTTGGCCGGGACATTTTTCTACCGAAAAATGTACAAATATATCTTGAATGGGAATCCTGGGGTTATTTTGATAGGTTTGATGGAAGTCTAGGGAGGAAAATAAAAATATAATAAATTAATGAAAAAATCTGCCAAAAACAAAAACATCCCCCTTCAATGTTTCAATGCAGGTGACGTCTTGTATATTATATTCTAGCTTGGTTTAGACGATTGTATGCAGCTTAGGACGGATCTGTGGTAGCTATGATGATTCATTTATATAGTGTGTAGCCTTTTCAATTGCTAAAGGTGCTTATTAAAACTGAAAACATCGTCTCATAGTAGCCAGAAGCCAGAATAAAATTAAAGAGACCACACCCACACACACCCACCCACCCACCCACACACACACACACCACACACACACACACACGTCAATAATTCCAGTATCCCTTTCTGTACCAGCGACGTCTGTTATATTATAATCTAGCTATATTTAGACGATTTTATGCAGTTTAGGAAGGATCTGTGGGAATTAAAAGGGTTGATTGGGATAGTTCGAAGCTGTATAATGGCTAGAGATCCTTCCTAAACCGAATAAAATCGATTAGCAGTAGCCATAATATAATAAAAAGGATGTCGACGGTACAGAAGGAGCTAAAATAAAAGGAGCCTTGTACAATGGGCCAAATTAACAAGGTTTCTAATAATTCCACCAACTACAGTATAAAGCCAAAAAAAAAAAAAAGTGTAATGCTTGGTTAGCGGTGAGTTATGTGCGGGTCGGTCAATAGTTACGACTTACAATGGTTGTATGTAATGTCAAGTGATTCATGTTCCACTTAAATGTATTACCTTTCTGCACGGACACACTCGCGCTCAAAAGGTGTAATAACCCACTTGCATAATTATTCAGACACTTGCTTGCTTCACTGTCTTGATACATACCTACATACATACCTACATACATACATACATACACACATACATACATACATACATATACTTTAGCACGTACCCTTTTTATTTTATTCTATTTGTATCTATTTGTTTGATTTTTATTGGGGTGGCCGACTCGAGACAGAGCTGTCTTGATACAAGATACAAATATTCCTCAGTCATACAGACAACAATGTGAACGTAAAGGATTTTATTTTTGTCTTTCCTTTAACTAGAAATATATCCTAACTTTATATCATAGAGACATAATGTCCGTTTTGAACGTGGCTATTCCATACTGAATACTATATAACAAAATATTTTATTTTTCTATACACTGAATTAACTAATCTAAGTATATATTATTATAGTACTGCTAACCACACTATTGCACAAGCTACAATAGGATGAAGTCCACAGCTCGTTTCATTCTTCACCGAGCACATCATTCAAATGGTTCAAAATACATGTTAGATAATATTATCTTGGCAAGATATAAATATTTCGAGTGTTTTCTTGCCTTGATTTGAGGATATAAATGTATACTTTTCTTACGTGTAGACCACAATATGTCAAATTTCATGATGCAAAATCAAGTCTTAATCACAAACACAGGTACTCCACAAGGATGTGTTTTGTCACCCATTCTATTTACCCAATATACTAGTGATTGTCGCTGTTATGCCAAGAATAGTCAACTTTTCAAGTATGCAGATGATACTGCCCTTGTCAGTCAGTGTACAAATAATGATATGGAATACCGAGAAGTAGAACGCTTTAGTACTTGGTGTAGAAGTAATTATCTAGACTACATCATTTATCAATCGAGGAATATTTAATTTGTAATTAATATTTTAGTTCTATACCCTAGTCCAAGAGAGTATGCCCAAAACTCTTGAACATAACCTCTATAACTCACAAACGACTGGAGTAATCGAGGTATTATTTCCACCATTAGGGAAGGTTCAGCCAGGGAATAGGTGTGGACATTTACAACCTATTTGCGCTAGCCCTTCTTGAGTTATGAGAGGTTGGGGTCTAGCTTTCCAGCCTACCTACTTGGAACAGGGTACAGGGCAACTACTGGGCTTCAATTCACTGTTGGATGTGTGATTTTATATATATTTTATTTTTTTTTATTTTTTTTCCTATATTCCAACTTACTTCCTCTCGGGCATAGGCTGAGAGCCTTAACATTCACCGCTTTACAATGAACAGTGAAGCCCGTGAGGTCTTGTTCCAGTCTAGGGAGTGAGACATGTGAAGCACGTAGAGTACAACGAGCACCTGCCATCGCTTCACATGAGGCACGGTGCTCTCATGGCCCGAAACGACCCCATCTCTGAAACCACCTCGTTCCCGTTCACTGGTCACCCACTACACTCGGACTCTCACACTTACACACAACGCCACCTGTTGAGCAGATAACTCACCAGGCATTGCACCCCTATAGCATATTTGAATATGGGAATATTCATACAGTGCTATTTAATCAGGGAACAATGAGGGTATTTTATTGACGTTTCGGTGGGCTTGTGGTAATGCACTGATACCAGGTACAGCACAAATTCCATCCCAATAATATCTTCCCATTGATACATCGGGATTTGAACCCGGGACCTTTGGATTACCAGGCCAGTGGCAAGACCACTCCACCACACCTCCCCATCTGCTTATATTTAATCTGAAGGTGAATTGCCATGTTCTCGTCTTGATTATTCAGCTATTACGATTTTGTTTTGCCGAAATATGATGTTAATTATGAAAACTTGGCATAAATATTACACCGAGATATAGAAAGTTCATATACTTCCATTATGTATCAATAAATTAGTTGCCAAGGGATTCAATGTACCGTCAGCTGGAATGAAACAGACTATAGTTCATGTAACGCTACGTCTCTCTTATTAATCTATATTCTACTTATCCATCCATTCATTATTATTCACATTTCATTTCCCTCAGTTTCACTTAACCCTTTGAGTACCAGCGACGTGTAATATATTTTATTCTAGTTATATTTAGACGATTTTGTCCAGCTTAGTAAGGATCTGTGGTAGTTGAGAGGCTTGGTCGAGATATTCTGCAGTCGTTATATTGCTAGACATCTTTCTTAAACTAAATAAAATCGTCTATGAGTAGCGAAAATACCACAATACGGATGTCACCGGTACTGAACGGGTTAACCCCTTCAGTATCGGTGACGTCCTGTGCATTATATTCTGGCAACCATTAGACGATGTCATTAAGTTTAAATATGTCATCCAGCAATTAACAGGTTTTTCGAACTATCTCCCGTAACCCTTTTACTATAATATTTCTTCACCAACCAACTTCACTTCTAAACTCAATTAATGAAATCAACAAATACATGTGGCACTTCAAGGACTTGAACCTAGGACACTCACACCGAAATTCCGCGCATTTATGCATTACGCTATCAAGACAGTTAAAGAAATGTGCACAAGCCTACGATTTATTATGCAGTTTCGAATCCTGCATATTAATCTGAGTATGTACATATATTCCAACTGCGCTATGGTAGCCTAATGTATAGACGAATGGAAGGAGTAATTAATGGGGCACTTAACCCTCGGGAAGGCCTCGCTATAAATTGCTCCTGAACCAGAATGAATTATATTTTTTCACCAACCAAATTCACTTCTAAACTCGATTAATGAAATCAACAAATACATGTGGCACTCCAAGGACTCGAACCTAGGACACTCACACCGATCCTTCTTAAACTGCACACAATCGTCTAAATATAGCTAGAATATAACTAATAATACGTCACCGGTACAGAAGGGGTTAAGGGGAGATATCCACTTGAGGGACTTTTTTCTTGACCCCTTTCTCTCTCATGTCTAGCCCCATTGCTTTTGAGATTTTAAGATGTTTGCCCCGTTACTTTGGCGATTTTAAGAACTTTCACCCCATTTTAAGACCTTTCGTGCCATTCAAGTGTCTATTTTATCCTGGCGAGCGATAGCGAGCCTGTAACTTAAGAGGAAACGGCCTTCGGCCGGGACATTTTTCTACCGAAAAATGTACAAATTAATCTTGAAAGGGACTCGAGGGGGTGTAATTTTAAGCTTGCTGGAGGTCTAGGGAACAAACTAAATACCTCCCCTTAACCACCTCCAGATAATTATAAACTAATGTACAGCATTATTGAACATCGTAGTCCAAATGAGATCCCATTATAGACAAGTCGCTTCCCAAATTACAATAATAATTTATGTTGCTCCCAGTGTTAATTAAGGCAGCCCACCTCGCTTGTTTTTATCTTTCTCTCCCTCTCTCTTTGGCTTGCATTCATTCGGCCCCATTCAGCCTACTGTTTTAAGACTTTTACCCCCATCCAGGTGTCAATATTTTCCTGGCGAGCGGTAGCGAGCCAGCATATATATAATTTTGTTTTCAAAGCAAGCTAAATTTGTACATTTTTCGATAGAAAAATGTCTCCGGCGAAGCCGGATTTCTCCATGCTGGCTCGCTATCGCTCGCCAGGAAGAAATCGACACCTGGATGGGGAAAAACGTCTTAAAACAGTTAGCTGAATGGGGCCGAATGGATACAAGCCAGGGAAAGAAAAAAAAAAAGAAAAAAAAAGAAAGAGAGAAAGAGAAAAAAAAAAAAAACGGTGACCCCCCTCCCCCCCCACCCGTAAATTACATAAGCCGGAGAACTTAGTGGTGGTTATTGCATATTATCATATACACGAATGCATGGTTGCCTGATGATTTACAATCATAAATTAATTATACAGTATACCACTAATTTATACTCTGGATTAGTCCACTTCAATGCAATGTATTTACGTATGTTAAGGGGAGGTTATTATTTTGTTCCCTAGACTTCCATCAAGCATAAAATTACACCCCCTTTCAAGATAATTTTGTACATTTTTCGGTAGAAAAATTTATTTTGGTGATTATATGACCTGTCACCCAATTTGTTTGTAAATATTAAAATAAAACTTTTCGCGTCATTTAGGTGTCGATTTTGTTCCTGGCGAGCGATAGCGACCCTGTAATTTAAGAGGAACCAGCCTTCGGCTGGTACACTTTTCTATCGAAAAAATTAAATTTATTTTGTAAGGTCTTGGGATGTACAGTATATACAGTATATACAGTATAATTTGTGTACTCATTTTTTATTTAGCTTGATGGAGGTCTAGGGAGGAAACTAATAAAATAAAATATAGATATATAGATATATAAATGAGCAAATAAATACGCCCATCCCTCCTCCTTAAGGTAAAACAAAGCTGGAATGGAGAATAAATTCCAACTTGTTTTTCACCAAAGGAACCATTGACAGGGGGAACGGAAGAGGTTCCCTCTCTTCCAGAGTGTAAATTTAATCTTCAGAGAGAAGTGGAATGAGTGTGAATGATATTGGATAAAAATGTATAGTGTTTACTGGAATTGCATGGATGGAAAGGAATGCGTGAGAGAGGGTGAAAGTGAATGATATTGGATAAAAATATATAGTGCTTAGTGAAGAAACAGCAATGGCTGCGACAGATGTGGGAATTAAGACACAATTGCAGAGCAGGGACCCAGTTTAGTCAACGTTTCGCCATGTAGGCTTCTGCATTCCTCAAGAAGCCAACCCGGCCAAACGTTGAATAAACTGGTTCCCTGCTCTGCAACTGTGTCTTAATTCCCATATAGTGATTACTGGAATTGCATGAATGGAAAGGAATGGTCGAGAAAGGGTGTTTTCCAGAGTTGAATTAACCCTTTTAATGGGTAGAGATCCTTCCTAAGCAGAATAAAACCGTCTAATAGTTGCCAGAATATAATGAAAAGGAAATCACCGGTACTGAACAGGTTAATGAAGCGTTATAGCCAGTAAAAGGTAGATAATCACCTTTAGGAAGCCGACTATAAATGTAAGCATGATTATTGTTTTGTTTCCTAGACCTCCAAGCTTACAATTACACCTCCTAGACCCCCTTTCAAGATAAATTTGTACATTTTTCGGTAGAAATATTTCCCGGCCGAAGGCCGGGACATCAGCTATATATTAATAAATACATATGTAATGTATATATTCATAATAATTAAATATAAAATTATCAGAGGCAAACGGGTTGACAACTTGCATACATACAAAAAGACAAAGAAATACTCAGTTGACCTGACTTCCTTCACCGAGCTTCTCAATCAAGCCGAGACCGACCCAAGTTTTATCTACGTAAACCTCCACCAGTCGCACTTCATACAACAGGTGTAATTTGCTTGAGTGTCTAAGCTTCAAGTGGCGTTGTTGCTTCTCTATCAATTATGTCATGTCAACACTATTATTGTCTTATGTATGTCAACACTGGTTTACTCACACTAACACTGTTTTATTCATGCCAGCAATGTTTCACTCATTTCTGTGCTGTCACATATTATGTCAACATGGTCTCACTTATGCCAATTATGTTTCACTCAAACCTATGTCGTCACTCATGTCACCAATGCTTCACTCAAACCTATGTCGTCACTCATGTCACCAATGCTTCACTCAAACCTATGTCGTCACTCATGTCACCAATGCTTCACTCAAACCTATGTCGTCACTCATGTCACCAATGTTTCACTCAAACCTATGTCGTCACTCATGTCACCAATGCTTCACTCAAACCTATGTCGTCACTCATGTCACCAATGCTTCACTCAAACCTATGTCGTCACTCATGTCACCAATGCTTCACTCAAACCTATGTCGTCACTCATGTCACCAATGCTTCACTCAAACCTATGTCGTCACTCATGTCACCAATGCTTCACTCAAACCTATGTCGTCACTCATGTCACCAATGCTTCACTCAAACCTATGTCGTCACTCATGTCACCAATGCTTCACTCAAACCTATGTCGTCACTCATGTCACCAATGCTTCACTCAAACCTATGTCGTCACTCATGTCACCAATGTTTCACTCAAACCTATGTCGTCACTCATGTCACCAATGTTTCACTCAAACCTATGTCGTCACTCATGTCACCAATGCTTCACTCAAACCTATGTCGTCACTCATGTCACCAATGCTTCACTCATTTCATTAATGTTTCACTCATGTCACCAATGCTTCACTCATTTCATTAATGTTTCACTCACATTAAGGGACTGGAGTTCTCAAAAAGGGGCTCTAGTCCTGACAATATTCTTGATTTACAGTGTGCTGGCTTAATAATTCAATAGGGTTGATAGCCTCTGAAGTCCTATTTTATAATACTAACTCATAGTATCAATTTTTCACTCTTGCCAACACTGTCACTCATGTCGTGTGTGTGTATGTGTCGGGGGGATTGACGTGTATATAGGTGGGGGTAATACTGTGTGTGTGTCGGGGAGATTGACGGTGCATATAGGGGGGTGGGGCGTAATACTGTGTGTGTGTCGGGGGGGGATTGACGTGTATATAGGGGGGTGGGGGTAATAGTGTGTGTGTGGCGGGGAGATTGACGTGTATATAGGGGGGTGGGGGTAATACTGTGTGTGTGTCGGGGGGGATTGACGTGTATATAGGGGGGGGTGGGGTATACTGTTGTGTGTGTGTCGGGGGATTGACGTGTATATAGGGGGGGTGGGGGTAATACTGTGTGTGTGTCGGGGGGGATTGACGTGTATATAGGGGGGGGGTGGGGTAATACTGTGTGTGTGTCAGGGGGATTGACGTGTATATAGGGGGTGGGGGTTACTGTGTGTGTGTGTCGGGGGGATGTGGCGTCGTGTATATAGGGGGGTGGGGGTAATACTGTGTGTGTGTCGGGGGGGATTGACGTGTATATAGGGGGGTGGGGGTAATACTGTGTGTGTGTCGGGGGGATTGACGTGTATATAGGGGGGTGGGGTAATACTGTGTGTGTGTCGGGGGGATTGACGTGTATAGAGGGGGGGTGGGGGTATACTGTGTGTGGTGTCGGGGGGATTGACGTGTATATAGGGGGGTGGGGGGGTATATACTGGTGTGCGTGTCGGTGGGGATTGGCGTGTATATAGGGGGGTGGGGGTAATACTGTGTGTGTCGGGGGGATTGACGTGTATATAGGGGTGGGGTGTAATACTGTGTGTGTGTCGGGGGGATTGACGTGTATATAGGGGGTGGGGGGTAATACTGTGTGTGTTGGGGGGATTGACGTGTACCATAGTGGGGGGGGTATACTGTGTGTGTGTCGGGGGGATTGACGTGTATATAGGGGGGTGGGGGTAATACTGTGTGTGTGTCGGGGGGATTGACGTGTATATAGGGGGGTGGGGGTAATGTATACTGTGTGTGTGTCGGGGGGATTGACGTGTATATAGGGGGGTGGGGGTAATACTGTGTGTGTGTCGGGGGATTGACGTGTATATAGGGGGGTATAATACTGTGTGTGTGTCGGGGGGATTGGCTGTATATAGGGGGGTGGGGGTAATACTGTGTGTGTGTCGGGGGGATTGACGTGTATATAGGGTGGGGGTAATACTGGTGTGTGTGTCGGGGGGATTGGCGTGTATATAGGGGGGTGGTTTGGGGGTAATATTGTGTGTGTGTCGGGGGGATTGACGTGTATATAGGGGGGTGGGGGTAATATTGTGGGTGTCGGGGGGATTGGCGTGTATATGGGGTGTGGGGGGGTGAGTGGGGGGGAATATTGTGGGTGTGTCGGGGGGATTGACGTGTATATAGGGGGGGTGGGGTAATAGTGTGTGTGTGTCGGGGGGGGATTGACGGGTATATAGGGGGGGTGGGGGTAATACTGTGTGTGTGTCGGTGGGATTGACGTGTATATAGGGGGGTGGGGTAATACTGTGGTGTGTGTCGGGGGGATTGACGTGTGTATATAGGGGGGTGGGGGTAATACTGTGTGTGTGTCGGGGGGATTGACGTGTATATAGGGGGGTGGGGGTAATATTGTGTGTGTGTCGGGGGATTGACGTGTATATATAGGGGGTGGGGTAATATTGTGTGTGTGTCGGGGGATTGACGTGTATATAGGGGGGGTGGGGGTAATAGTTTGTAGGGGGGATTGACGTGTATATAGGGGGGTGGGGGTAATAATACTGTGTGTGTGTCGGGGGGATTGACGTGTATATAGGGGGGTGGGGGTAATACTGTGTGTGTGTGGGGGGGATTGACGTGTATATAGGGGGGTGGGGGTAATACTGTGTGTGTGTCGGGGGGGATTGACGTGTGTGTAAGGGGGTATTACTGTACTTACTCTAGTTGTATTGCGGGAGTGAGCATGCTCGTTATTTCCCGCCTCCTATATGTGTAGGTGTTATATGTATCGTTGGAATGGCTGTGGATGTGTGTGTAGTCTGTATTTTTAGCCAATTGGCGACATCGGAAACGAAGGCTTAGGGTGGATCTGTATGGTACAATTCTCACTATAGACGGTACCGTCTCGCCCGAAGGCTTAGGTAGCCATCAGCTTAGGTGAACCATATGATACCCATCTCGCCTTGTACCATTTTTGCCAACCCCAGATGGGACGTCACAACGTCGTCCACTTATTCCAGGTACCTATTTACAGCTAGGTGAACTGAGGCTAACACATGAAAGGAGACAAGCCCAATTTGTCTCCGCCCGGCCGGGGATTGAACCCCCGACCCCTCGTGTGTGAGACGAGAGCTCTACCTACTAGGCTACGGGCTGTGTGTGTGTGTCGGGGGGATTGACGTGAGTGTAAGGGGGTATTACTGTGTGTGTGTGTGTCGGGGGGATTGGCGTGTATAGTAGGGGGGGGGGGGGGTATTAGTGTGTGTGTGTGTGTGTGTGTGTGTGTGTGTGTGTGTGTGTGTGTGTGTGTGTGTGTGTGTGATGGTTATGGCTGTGTGTGTATGGTATAGTCAGTGGGTAATGAGGGATTATGAGGGTATGTATGAGCTCTGGATGAGGGCAGTTTTGTGTGGATAGGATGCTGTCAGATTCCAATGTACGAGATCTATTAAATGATGCGTTATACTCACTCGTGTATGCTACTATGAGGCACAGCGGTATGCACATTCCTGGGGTTCGACAGTGGGTGTATATGGATCAAGTCTTGTTATAGACAGCTGTAATGATAAAGGGGGGGGGGGGGTAATTTTCCACCTATTAAGCTTAAAAAAAAAAAATCCGAAATATATTTGTAATATTTTCGGTAGGGTTATATCCCGGCGAAGGGCACGTTCCTCCTAAATGACAGGCTCGCTATCGCTCACCAGGAGAGAAATTGACACCTAAATGACACAAAAGGTCTTAATGTTGACAACGAAATTGGCGAGAGGACTTGAATCACCAAACTAAGGGACAAACGCCTTAAAATATCAAAACTAAGGGGGGAGAAGGACCCCCCCCCCCCCCCACACAAACTTCCCCTTAACTAGTGTGATGTGGAGTAGATCGGTATTAAGGTCTGTCATTGTTGTGTTGTTCTGTGGAGGTTCAAAACTAAAAAACTGGTGTAGCCTATATTTTTCCGTGGAATAAGATATGATGGAAGATATCGATCATAAGGAAGTTTGAATCAGAACATTGTAATGAAAACAAACTATTAATTAAAGCCTAAACATATTACCTGAGCCTCGTAAATTAGAAAACATTTCCCCGGACCCTCTGGCAGGCCGTCCATCACCGGATAATTACTACCAGGTTAATGGGTTATTAAGATAGCGAGTGAAGATTAAGTGGTCGCAAAAACTGGCCAACTTTGTTCCATTATCAGCGACAAATAGTAGTAGGCTCGGAATTCAATTAGGGCTGGTTGTGAGGCAGCGGCGTTAAGGGGGGTCACCGGCTTTTTTTTTTACCTTTCTCTCCTTTTCTCTCTTTCCCTGGCTTGTGTCCATTCGGCCCCATTCAGCCAACTGTTTAACCCATTGGCTGCGGCTATGTTTGGCCTATTTAGGGCATATTCAGGCACTCCTGAATGATAAATCAAGCATCTGCATTAAATGAAGTGTATTCTGCCGAAAACTAGGCAAAAATAGCTTCAAAATGAGACCAGAACGGGCCCTGTACTTGGTCTGGTTCACCCGCAGTGGTACCAGTGAAACGCGGGAAACCTGCTATTTGGTAGCACTCGCTCGCTTGGCTACACTGTTGTGAGACACAGAGAGAGACCCACGCGAGACACAGTGAACCTCAGTGAGCCACTCGCTGCTCTGAGGGTCGAAGGTGGGCCCCTCACGCTCCCGCCCACTGACACTCAATTTTTAAGTTTTTTTACAGGCTTTTAAAGCCTGGAAATTGCTGTAACTTGCCAGGACGTTCCAGAACGTCACCCGCAACGAAAGGGTTAAGAAGTTTATTTTTTAGCTTTCTCTCCCTCTCTTTGGCTTGTATCCATTCGGCCCCATTCAGCCAACTGTTTAAGACGTTTATTCCCATCCAGGTGTCGATTTCTTCCTGACGAGCGATAGCGAGCCAGCATTATATGGAGAAATCCGGCTTCGCCGGAAAAAAATGTTATCGAAAAATGTACAAAATTAGCTTGTCAAAACAAAAATATATACAGTATATGCTGGCTCGCTACCGCTCGCCAGGAAAATATTGACATCTGGATGGGGGTAAACGTCTTAAACAGTAGGCTGAATGGGGCCGAATATATACAAGCCAAAGAGAGAGGAAGAGAAAGATAAAAAAAAGAAAGGTGGGCTCCCTTAATATTGGGTGTGATCTCCAAAGCTTAAGAAGAGTCAAGCAACGTAACACTATCATTGAGATATAGCCTTAATATCCACTGGACAATGTACTCTGCACAATATATATTGAAACTTTAAAGACCATGTTTATCTATCAAACTCGCTCTCGCACATACACACAAACATACACAAGTACAAGTAGAAGTTTATAAATGTAAATACATTCTCCAAGAAGGGTATCCCTTCTCCTTAATATAAATGAGAAAAGGTTAAGTATCCTTTATTACGCCGTGGTAGACTTGGTTAAAGCATGGACAATCGTCCTAATTATCGGTGGTTCGAGCATGGCTTAGAGTATACAAACATTTAGTAGCTCACATGTATTTGTGAGATATACTTAATATAAAAATATATATTTATACACATATTATAAACCATGCAGGATTCGAGCCCAATCCGTCAAGGTTACAAAGTAATACAAGGAAATCAAGCAAACAACTGAGCTACTGAAGGGGATGGAAATTGGTAGGTTGGGTTTTAGATCGCATTATACAGTTACTCCTGCGCCAGTCTCCTTGTTGATGGTATTGAGTAGACTTACATTTACTGAATAGTTTGCCTTTTCATTGTTACTGTTTTTATGAAGCATTTTACATTTATATTTAATGGTATTCATCTGCTAAATCTGGATCCAGTTTAGTATGTATCTAAATCAATACGAATCTGAAGTATGTGCGATGTATAACGTACTTTGTAGGCAATTTTGTTTAGTCAGCACATTTTGAGATTCTGCATGAAAGTCCAAGCAATGTTGGACCGACTCAAGTTTTTCAATGTCCCCTGGTTCATGAGAAGCGAGACCAAAAATTGACACGGCCATATTCAAGATGGGGCCTCACTATGCGTTTTTTTTTAATAAACGGTACTATAATGTTCTCATGTTGTATAGAGAGAGAGAGAGAGAAGAGAGGGGAGAGAGGAGGGGGAGAGGAGTGAGAGAGGAAGTAAAGGGAGAGAGAGTGGGAGAAGAAGAAAGAGAGAGGAGAAGAAGAAAGAGAGAGGAGAGAGAGAGAAGAGATAGAGTGGAAGAGAGGGAGAGACGAGATGGAGAGAGAAGAGAGGAGAGAGAGATGAGAGAGAGAGAAAGAGAGAGGAGAGAGAGATGAGAGCAGGAGAGAAGAGAGAGATGGGGAGAGAGAGGAGAGAGAGGAAGAGAGAGAGAGTGCGAGAGAGAGAGAGAGAGAGGAGAAGATGATGAGTGAGAGAGAGAGGATGAGTGATGAGACGAGACGAGAGAGAGAGAGAGAGCGTGAGCGTGAGCCAGCATTAAATCGATTATTAAAGGGACCGGGTTTGAGCTTCGAATAAATCCTGCACGTCCGAAAAATGAATAATATAACGCTAGGAAAATATAAAACGGCGAAAACAAATACCGAGCCCGAACCAATGCAACTCTTTCATAAACGTGACGACCAGCGGTGGGCGCGGAATGTCTCTTTTGGGGCTTTAATGGCTGTACAGAGAGAAAGGGGGAGGGGGAAGGGGAGGGGGGGGGGGGGGGGGGGGGGGGGGGGGGGGGGGGGGGGGGGGGGGGGGGGGGGGGGGGGGGGGGGGGGGGTGGGGGGGGGGGGGGGGGGGGGGGGTGGGGGGGGGGGGGGGGTGGGGGGGGGGGGGGGGGGGGGGGGGGGGGGGGGGGGGGGGGGGGGGGGGGGGGGGTGGGGGGGGGGGGGGGGGGGGGGTGGGTGGGGGGGGGGGGGGGGGGGGGGGGGGGGGGGGGGGGGGGGGTGGGGTGGGGGGGGGGGGGGGGGGGGGGGGGGGGGGGGGGGGGGGGGGGGGGGGGGGAAAAGGAGGGGAGGGGGGGAGGGAGAGGAGAGAGGAGGAGGGAGAGGGAGGAGGGAGAGGGAGAGGGATGAGAGAGTACAACAAAGGAAGTACAAAAGGGAGTACAAAGAAAATAAGGCAACAACAGATATAGTGACCCTTCTAGGCTGCTTGTCCTCCAAAACACTGAGGATCAAGTGTCCCAAACAGTGGTCTCGACGTGGGTAAGGGAACATTGGAAAGGGAACTTACTGCCCTAGAACTAATGTCCGTGGCAGGATTAGGAAGTTAGTAGGGGACAGAATGGGGTTTTAGGTAAACTGAGGGGGGGATAAAATAAAGTTATTCATTTACAAACGCAGTCAAGGTCGCGGGTTTGTGATGCGAGATATTTGTTCCCTAGGCGGAGTTTAAATGAATCAACGGTGCTGCAGTCCTATAAAGATCTCGGGGAACGCCACATTACACAAGTGGACGACGCGATTGAAGAAGAAATTCTTAGATTCGTGTGAGTTAAAAGATTTACCAATAATTTTGCAACCGTGTTCCCCGCGTTGTAATTAGAGTTGGTCGATAGTGAAGTACTTACTGACAGTTTCATAGGTCGATGCCTTTGATGATTTTGAACACTTGAATAGTAAGTCAACCTCTTAATCTGCGTCTGGGGTTAAAGGAAATAGATGTAATTCTCTAAGACCGCGCCTTCGTATGGTTTGTTCTTTAAGGCTAGGTATCATTTTGGTAAACTCTACCGTTGAAACTCGTTTTCTAGCTTGTTTTATATCGTTTTTGGTAAGAAGGGCACTCAGGATTGAACGCAGTGGTCCAGAAGAGGGCGGACTAAGGAAATGTAAAGGGTGAGGATAACTTCTTTGGAGATATGCTCAAATGACCTTCCTATAAAAGCCAATTATTTTGTTTGCCTTCTTAACAACTTCTGAACATTGTTGACATCGGTTGTAGGTTACGACGACTCGATATTGTTACTCCCAGAATCGGTTTCCTCTGTTTACATTCTAAGCTGAGTGCCATTCATCGGAATAGTTTGGCTTTCTCATTTAGGTATCCGATATGTAGTACGTTACATTTAGTCCGCATTGGAAAAACATCAATTTGCCAAATTTGGGCCCCAACATGACAATTTATCTAGATTGTGTTTGAATATCGTCAACTTGTTCTTTTGAAGGAGTACGCTATTTTGCAATTTTGGTATCGGTCAGCAAATTTTGAGAGTGTCCCCAGGTGAGACCCTCATCTATGTCGTTGAAAAAAATGTAAATTAGAAAGAGAAATTGGTCCTAGTACCGATCCCTGGGGGACCGGCCGCTACTTTACATTGGTCCATTAAAAGGAATGTATGCATTACCATTTATGACTACTCTTTGCATTTCTGTCCGCTGAGCTAATTTTCGATCCCTTTCAACACACCGTCTTGTATTCCATGCGCTTTTAGTTTTAGCATGTAAACGTTTGTGTGGGAACTTGTCAAAGGCCTTTTGAAAATCAAGGTAATATTAATATCTACAGCTTGTAACAACCCTCTCATCGTAGAGGTAAGGACATCGTGGAAGAAGTTCTAAGAGGTAGTCGTTAAACAGGAACGTTTTTTTTACGAAAGCCGTGTTGTGGGAATCTGCTTAAGTAAGTTATTTGCCTCTAAGTGATTTACGAGTCTGTCTCTTTATGACCATTTCGAACATTTTACAGTACAGTGAGGGTTAAGCTAATTGGGACGATAGTTTACTGGGTAGGGATTTGCTGCCTTTTTGGAATATCGGTGTTACGTTGGCTAGCTTCCACTGATCAAGGCATAGTCCCAGACTGCAAGGATTCATTGAATAGCAATGTCATGGTTTTGGAGAGCTCATCCCTTAGCTTCCTTTAGAAACTCTAGGCGAGATTGTATCAGGTCCAGGCGTTTTATTTTACCTTGAGTTTATCTAAACAATTAATACTACTTCTCTCTCTGTAACGGTGATTTAATTGCTTAGAACATCTTGAATTAGCCAATCTGAATTCGGCGATGGTGTAGGGATAATCACTGAGGTCTTCGGTTTGTAAAAAACTGGATGCAAAGACGGTAGTTGAGGGCATTTACTCATTGTTAACTTTCCGTCTTTGGTGTATTCTCCATTTTCATCGACTAACGGTGCCAAAGTTGAAGTAACTACTTTTTTCTTTCTGATATAAACTATAGAATTCTTTCGGGTTTGTGTGGTGGGGTTTGTTTGGGTTTGTTTTTACTTTGATTCTCAACATGTAACTCCAGGGTCTTTTTACTTTGCTTAATTAACTTTTTGACTTTGGCGTTCGTAGCTCTACAAATTTCAACCCGTCGTCTTCGGGGCGGTAAGATTTGTGAGGATTTTAATCTATCATTAGCAAATGTTTTTAAGCAAGCAGACCAGTCTGAAATATCTTTTATTTGTATATTCCACCAATTTGGGCTTAATCAGTATGGCCGGGTTATGGCCTGACGCCGTATTTTCGCATGGTATGCAGTCGT
>CM064497.1:9317104-9427509 GCA_032716605.1 Paralithodes platypus
GTTGAGTAAAGATGGGACTATGGATGAAGAGGTGCGGGAGAGGGTACAACTTGGGAAGAGGGTTGTAGGAACGCTAAAAGCAGTAACAAGAACTAGGGTGGTCAGTATGGAAGTGAAGAAGTCCTGCATGACAGTGTGGTAATCCCGACACTGACTTACGGAAGCGAAGCATGGACGGTGGTTGAGAGGACTAAGACCAAGAGTGAGAGCAGTGGAAATGAATTAGTTAAGGAGTGCGGGCGGAGTTACAGGGAGGGATAGACAGACTAATGAGGAAGTAAGAAGGAGGTGTGGTGTGGAGGTAGATGTGCTGGAAAGTGTGAAAAGGAACAACTTGAGATGGTTCGGCCATAGGAACGTATGGAAAGCGAGAATGACTAAGAGGGTGTACGAGAGCGAGGTGCAGGGACAGAGGGGGAGAGGGAGGCAGAGGATGAGGTGGAAGGATGGAGTGAGGAACTACATGAACGAAGGCGGTGCTGGTTGGGGGGAGGGGCATCGACTGACTGGGGACAGAGGTGCATGGGGGCGGTTCGTTCGTGGCCAACCCTTCGGGGATCACGGCGTCAGGCAATAGATAGATAGATAGATAGATAGATACCTCATCAGGACCAGGCGATTTATGAGGTTTCAGTCTGTCAATTTCCTTAAGCATATCATTTCTACAAATAGTAACCGTACTTAACCTATTTTCTATACTATCGCTATATACCTTACAGACTTCTGGAAACTGTGCCAAATTTTCATTAGTGAAAACGGAAAGAAATTGACTATTTAATGTATATAGGCCTACCGTAAAGTGGGGTAACTTCGTACTGCGGTGATAACTTCGGACATCGGCGATAATAAGTAATTAGACATTGTCATTATATAATGGAAACACTTGTTATTGCTTTTTTTTGTGGGGTCCGTTTAGAGAAATGGCAAAGGAAGAGCATGTAAAAGTCCTAGGAAACTGACATGAGTATATGTACACTAAAAAAATATTATATAGACCTATATGACGAAAATATGTAAATTTTTCGCTACCCTGCCAAACTTCTATTGCCCTGAAGAAATTTGTTTGTATGAATGATGTTGTGACTAATATAATTTTGTAGTAACATTACCAGAGACAACATCCACCAAAGGAAATTGTTACACTTGTATAACGCTCTAGCTAGAACACTATCATTCAGCCGATAGTGTATTTAAAAAAAAATTGCTAACTTCGGACATGGAACAAAACAATCGTTTGTTATTATTTGCCCTATGAAATCATTCATAATACTTGTCCATCATTAACATGGTGGTAAAAGATCAAATAATCTGATAATCATTCTCTGAGTCCAAAAACCCATAAAAATATGCTAATATGCTAACCGATTTATATATTTCGGATAATTCTGGATATATAATATATATAAATTAGGAGAGGCATATATCTTGTCCAAATTTTGTTTTATCTGCCGAAAGAAACACCAACAAATACGTTAGGCCTATACCTATAAAAATGCTCAAATTCACAAAAGTGTATACCGTACCCGGTATGCAGTGATATACTGTATAT
Organism: Paralithodes platypus; assembly: GCA_032716605.1. NCBI lineage: Eukaryota > Metazoa > Arthropoda > Malacostraca > Decapoda > Lithodidae > Paralithodes > Paralithodes platypus. The sequence goes on from CM064497.1 coordinate 9,318,654, forward strand.
AGTATACATATCTATATATTTTCACTAGGCCTAGTTAATTTTCGAGTTATTGATTAGACAGCATTGGTTATTTTTCCTGCTCAATATTTTCTAAGAGTGAGCTCAATGCCTAACGAGAACAGATCCAAGCAGAATATACCGGTATGTTAAACATCGTATATATCCCCCTCCTATACTGATTATACAGGCCTAAAAGTATTGACTGTGCATTTTCCACTTAAACATCGGACAGGAATAAGCAGCAATAATAAAATATTCATATAAAATAGTAGGAGCCGAAAAATGAATGAAATAAGGCCACGAACGTACGTCCGAAGTTCTCCTCCGTTTGTCCGGAGTTAGTCCAGCTTGCTTGGCAATCATTTTCCATAAGAAATCACCTATGTCCGAAGTTATCCATACATGTCCGAAGTTGTCAACTTTTCAAAGAAACTTCAGGACATCATTTAGGATAAGGCTAGCTCTCGATTATAGGGGTTAATTTTAGAAGGCTTCCTGGATTACGGCGCACTATCACCATACATCACTTGACCTAGTTAAATCTCTATAATGTGTTTACACTCGGGAGCGATTGTTAAAAAACATCGAAAAATGTCCGAATTGACCCCCTGTTACGGTACCGGTACTGCACATTTCTAAATAATTTTCTGTCATTTCTCGTATCGAAGTTTTAAGGGGACCAATTACATCTCTAACCTTGGATTTATATAGTTGGTAAAAAAGCTTTAGGATTATTTTTTGAGTCATTGGCAACCTTAATTTCATAATTTCTTTCCTAATATCCTTTTTTACCTGTCGTGATAGATTCTGATAGTAAGCAAGTACCGTACTGTAGGTGAATTTCGCCTTTCTTAATTTTTCTACATATTCCTCTCTTTTTTCCTAGAAGATCTAATAGTCTATTATTCATCCATTTGGGTTGGTTCTGTGTTGATCTAAATTTTCTTTTGGGGATATATTTATTTTGCGCATTGAATACTGACTTGATAAAATTATCATATGTACCGGTATCTACCAAGTTTGACGTCTCTTCCTGACTTAAGATGACAGGTGCCTGAGAAGGGATACACTCATTTGGGACACCTGGATCGACTTAATTTTTTGACCATAGGGTCCGCTATTAGGGCTCTTCTTAACCCACCATAATTGGCTTTTCTGAAGTCAGGTACTGTATTAATGTTGTATTCTCTCTGGTATTACCTTTCCATTGCATATTAAAATACACAGAATTGTGATCACTATTTCCTAGGTGGTCCCCGATTTCTACACTATTTATCATATGTTCATTGTTACTGATTAAATCGAGAATATTATCACCTATAGTCGGCGTATTCTATGAATTGAGATAAAAAACTATGCTGCCAATCTATATTAGGGAAATTAAAATCCCCCATAATGCACACGTTGCTAAACCTTGATGCTATTTTAATTTCCTCCCATAATGATGTTCCGTCATTTCTACTCATATTTGGCGGTCTATACACATAACTCCAATAACTAAGGTCTCACTACCTTCGTTAACCTCTACCCAAACACTTTAATTTTCATGATTTACTCTAATACCTGATTTAATACAGCTTTTTAATGAACTGACAAACACTGCTATACCGCCGCCCCTCCTACTTGTTCGGTCTAGAAACAATTTATGAAATTATTCTATTATTGCACCTGTACAAGTTAAACAAAATAATATTGTATTTAACAGGAGATATGACGAGGTAAGTGATGTACTGATGTAGTATAGGTGGCAATATGCGGAAATGGATTATAAGGGCATTCCGCCCCCTCTGAGTCTGACCCCCTTATGAAAATCTACGGTTACTCACCCCACCCCAACTGGATTTCTACCGTTTTACCCAACCAGCGGGGGTGGGGGGGCAGCAGCCCCCCACCCATAATACTAGGATAGGTTCGGTAAGGTTGTTAGGTTAGGCTAATGTCTCTCTGAAACATTGTAAAATCTGTGTCACATCTAGATTGATAGACTTTTGTCAGGGGGGGGTGGAATGCCCTTATAATCCATTTCCGCAAATTGCCACCTATACCACATCACTTACTGGTACCTCGTCGTACCTTCCTGTTAAATACAGTACCGGTAATAATTTGTTTAGCTCGTATAGGTGCAATTATAGAAATTTACCCAATTTATTAGGGAAAATAGGGACCAATAGACTCGCCATATTTTTCTCATTATAGTCCGCATGGAGGAATTTTGTTATCGACACTTGAAAAAACCTGATTTCACAGAAATAACACAAAAAATCTGTCAAAAGATGTTAAATAGCGGGGGTGTGGGGGCGGCAGCCCCCACCCATAATACTAGGATAGGTTAGGTAAGGCTAATGTCCTTTCAAAGGGGTATACCGTATAGGCTAGTAAACACTAGGATAGCCTATACAGTATATACTTGGTCAGAGGTAAGAAGAAGAAGAGCAAATGTACTAAAGCTCAGTGATAGCGAAAGAACTCGTACCAATGGTTTCAAATTAGATAAATTTCGTTTCAGAAAAGATATAGGCAAGTATTGGTTTGGTAACAGAGTTGTAGACGGGTGGAATGGACTACCAAGTGCTATAGTGGGATCTAAAACTGTAGGGAGCTTTAAGATAAAATTGGATAAGCATATGGACGAGAAGGGTTGGGTGTGAAGGGGGATCAGCGTGGGCCAATCAGCGCTCTGCAGACCTCCATAATCCTGCGTTAATCTCTAACCGTTTTGGTAAGATGATCCTCAGGGTATTAGAGTGTGAAGCCTATAATTGGGCTTTGTAATGAATTGGGGTTGTGTGGGACAGGGATCTGCCTTGCTTATTAGGCCAATCGGCTTTCTGCAGACTCCCATTTTCTTATGTTCTTATGTCCTGGTGTAGTCTCCTTGGATACAGTACGTTTCGTCACCAACCCGTTCAGTTCAGTTGGAATTCGGGAAGTTTAGCCTTAACGTCGGCACTTCCCTAAGAGGTTTTGTTATTTTTCTTTTTGTGACGTGCTCTATTTGTCTAAAAATAAATATATCTCATTTTTCATCCGTTTTTATGAAATCTTCTTTCTTCTCTTTCAGGTTCTTCTCTCTTCTTCTTCCTTCATCTTGTTTCTTTTCTTCTCACTTCTCACTGAGCTTTAGTACAAGGGGACATGACAAATGTACTAAAGCTCAGTGATAGCGAAAGAACTCGTACCAATGGTTTCAAATTAGATAAATTTCGTTTCAGAAAAGATATAGGCAAATATTGGTTTGGTAACAGAGTTGTAGATGGCTGGAATAGGCTACCAAGTGATATAGTGGGATCAAGAACGATAGGGAGCTTTAAGATAAAATTGGATAAACATATGGACGAGAAGGGTTGGTGTGAAGGGGGATCAGCCGGGTTGGGCCAATCAGCGCTCTGCAGACCCCCGTAATCCTGCGTTAATCTCTAACCGTTTTGGTAAGATGATCCTCAGGGTATTAGAGTGTTAAGCCTATAATTGGGCTTTGTAATTGGGGTTGTGTGGGACAGGGATCTGCCTTGCTTAGGCCAATCGGCTTTCTGCAGACTCCCATTTTCTTATGTTCTTATGTAACCTATTAAGAACTGGTCAGGGGACTGCCCAAAATGTACAAATATTACCTGTATATTATATTAGGGCTTAGGCCTAGATTAACCTAACCTAACCCTAATATAATATAACATAACATGGCCTATACATTTTGAAAAACTCACAAATTGCGAGACGAGAGACTCATTCATTCCATTTTGGAATGGAGTGACATGAAGCGAAATAGAACGATATAGGCCTATTTTAAGAACATAAGAACATAAGAAAATGGGAGTCTGCAGAAAGCCGATTGGCCTAAGCAAGGCAGATCCCTGTCCCACACAACCCCAATTACAAAGCCCAATTATAGGCTCAACACTCTAATACCCTGAGGATCATCTTACCAAACCGGTTAGAGATTAACGCAGGATTACGGGGGTCTGCAGAGCGCTGATTGGCCCAACCCGGCTGATCCCCCTTCACACCCAACCCTTCTCGTCCATATGCTTATCCAATTTTTTCTTAAAGCTCCCTATCGTTCTTGATCCCACTATATCACTTGGTAGCCTATTCCACCCATCTACAACTCTGTTACCAAACCAATATTTGCCTATATCTTTTCTGAAACGAAATTTATCTAATTTGAAACCATTGGTACGAGTTCTTTCGCTATCACTGAGCTTTAGTACATTTGTCATGTCCCCTTTGTTAATCCCACTAACCCACTTGAACACCTCTATCATATCCCCTCTAACTCTGCGTCTCTCTAACGAATGTAAACCTATTTTCTTCAACCTTTCTTCATACGGAAAATTTCTAATATTATGGATCATTTTTGTCATTCTACGCTGAATTCTCTCCAATGAATCTATGTCCATTCTGTAATAAGGACACCAAAATCCATATGGGGTCTCACTAATGACAAGTAAAGTTTTAAGATAACATCAGCAGTTCTGTTACTCACACTCATAAGAAACATAAGAAACATAAGAAAATGGGAGTCTGCAGAAAGCCGATTGGCCTAAGCAAGGCAGATCCCTGTCCCACACAACCCCAATTCAATTACAAAGCCCAATTATAGGCTTCACACTCTAATACCCTGAGGATCATCTTACCAAAACGGTTAGAGATTAACGCAGGATTATGGAGGTCTGCAGAGCGCTGATTGGCCCAACCCGGCTGATCCCCCTTCACACCCAACCCTTCTCGTCCATATGCTTATCTAATTTTATCTTAAAGCTCCCTACAGTTTTAGATCCCACTATAGCACTTGGTAGTCCATTCCACCCATCTACAACTCTGTTACCAAACCAATACTTGCCTATATCTTTTCTGAAACGAAATTTATCTAATTTGAAACCATTGGTACGAGTTCTTTCGCTATCACTGATCTTTAGTACATTTGCCATGTCCCCTTTGTTAATCCCCGCAACCCACTAGAACACCTCTATGATATCCCCTAACTCTGCGTCTCTCTAACGAATGTAAACCTAATTTCTTCAACCTTTCTTCATACGAAAGATTTCTAATATATGGATCATTTTTGTCATTCTACGCTGTACTCTCTCCAATGAATCTATGTCCATTCTGTAATAAGGACACCAAAATTGGACAGCATAATCCATGTGGGGTCTCACTAATGACAAGTAAAGTTTTAAGATAACATCAGCAGTTCTGTTACTCACACTCCTAGAGATGAACCCGAGAATCCTGTTTGCCTTATTACGAACGCTTATACACTGTTTTCTAGGCTTCAATACATTGCTAACAAACACACCTAGATCTTTCTCGCAGTCTGAATTTTCTAATTCTAAATTAGCTAGTTTATATTTAAAATTTGTTTGCATCTTCCCTATCTTTAATACCTTGCATTTGTCAATGTTAAACTTCATCTGCCAATTTACTGACCATTCATGTAAGGTATCTAGATCCCTTTGGAGGCACTCTATATCGCTATCTGAATCAATTGATCTCCCTATTTAGTATCGTCTGCGAATTTACTTATCCTACTAGTTATACCTAAATCTAGGTCATTTATGTATATAAGAAAAACAGGGGACCTAATACCGATCCCTGGGGGACACACTTTTGACTGCTCCCCATTCTGACTTGGTACCATTTATGCTGACTCTCTGCTTCCTACCAATTAGCCATGACCTAATCCATCCTAACAACGCCCCACCTATTCCATGTGCCTCAACCTTTCTCATCAATCTCTCATGAGGTACTCTGTCGAAAGCTTTACTGAAATCTAAATATATAATCATATGACTTGTCATTATCTACTGCTTCATATACCTCTGAGAAAAACTAAGCAAATTAGTAAGGCAAGACCTCCCTGAGTGAATCCATGCTGAGAAGAATTGATTAAGTTAAATGTTTTCTAAGTGGTTTCTCATTTTCCTAGCAATAATTGACTCTAGTAGTTTTCCTATGATTGAAGTGAGACTAATGGGACGGTAATTGGATGCTATTGATTTATCACCTTTTTTGAAGATCGGAACTACATTTGCAAGCTTCCAAGCTTCTGGAACTATACCTGTTTCTAATGACTTGTTAAATAGAAATGTTAATGGATAACTTAACTCATCTCTGCATTCTTTTAATACTCTAGCATATACCTCATCAGGACCAGGCGATTTATGAGGTTTCAGTCTGTCAATTTCCTTAACCACATCATTTCTACTTATAGTAACCGTACTTAAGGGATCGGTATTAGGTCCCCTGTTGTTTCTTATATACATAAATGACCTAGATTTAGGTATAACTAGTAGGATAAGTAAATTCGCAGACGATACTAAAATGGGGAGATCAATTGATTCAGATAGCGATATAGAGTGCCTCCAAAGGGATCTAGATACCTTACATGAATGGTCAGTAAATTGGCAGATGAAGTTTAACATTGACAAATGCAAGGTATTAAAGATAGGGAAGATGCAAACAAATGTCAAATATAAACTAGCTAATTTAGAATTAGAAAATTCAGACTGCGAGAAAGATCTAGGTGTTTGTTAGCAATGATTTGAAGCCTAGAAAACAGTGTATAAGCGTTCGTAATAAGGCAAACAGGATTCTCGGGTTCATCTCTAGGAGTGTGAGTAACAGAACTGCTGATGTTATCTTAAAACTTTACTTGTCATTAGTGAGACCCCTATGGATTATGCTGTCCAATTTTGGTGTCCTTATTACAGAATGGACATAGATTCATTGGAGAGAATTCAGCGTAGAATGACAAAAATGATCCATAATATTAGAAATTTTCCGTATGAAGAAAGGTTGAAGAAATTAGGTTTACATTCGTTAGAGAGACGCAGAGTTAGAGGGGATATGATAGAGGTGTTCAAGTGGTTAGTGGGATTAACAAAGGGGACATGACAAATGTACTAAAGCTCAGTGATAGCGAAAGAACTCGTACCAATGGTTTCAAATTAGATAAATTTCGTTTCAGAAAATATAGGCAAATATTGGTTTGGTAACAGAGTTGTAGATGGGTGGAATAGGTACCAAGTGATATAGTGGGACAAGAAAACGTAGGGAGCTTTAAGAAGAAATTGGATAAGCATATGGACGAGAAGGGTTGGGTGTGAAGGGGGATCAGCCGGGTTGGGCCAATCAGCGCTCTGCAGACCCCCGTAATCCTGCGTTAATCTCTAACCGGTTTGGTAAGATGATCCTCAGGGTATTAGAGTGTTGAGCCTATAATTGGGCTTTGTAATTGGGGTTGTGTGGGACAGGGGTCTGCCTTGCTTGGGCCAATCGGCTTTCTGCGGACTCCCATTTTCTTATGTTCTTATGTTAACCTATTTTCTATACTATCGCTGTATACCTTACGGACTTCTGGAAACTGTGCCAAATTTTCATTAGTGAAACGGAAAGAAATTGACTATTTAATGTACTGCACATTTCTAAATCACTTTCTGTCAATTTTCCTATAGAAGTTTTAAGGGGACCAATTACATCTCTAACCTTGGATTTATATAGTTGGTAAAAAGCTTTAGGATTATTTTTTGAGTCATTGGCAACCTTAATTTCATAATTTCTTTTTTCTTTCCTAATATCCTTTTTTACCTGTCTTGATAGATTCTGATAGTAAGCAAGTAGGTGAATTTCGCCTTTTCTAATTTTTCTATATATTCCTCTCTTTTGTCCTAGAAGATCTAATAGTCTATTATTCATCCATTTGGGTTGGTTCTGTGTTGATCTAAATTTTCTTTTGGGGATATATTTATTTTGCGCATTGAATACTGACTTGATAAAATTATCGTATGTATCTACCAAGTTTGACGTCTCCTCCTGACTTAAGATGACAGGTGCCTGAGAAAGGATACACTCATTTGGACACCTGGATCGACTTAATTTTTTGACCATAGGGTCCGCTAACAGGGCTTCTCTTAACCCACCATAATTGGCTTTTCTGAAGTCAGGTATTAATGTTGTATTCTCTCTGGTATTACCTTTCCATTGTATATTAAAATACACAGAATTGTGATCACTATTTCCTAGGTGGTCCCCGATTTCTACACTATTTATCATATGTTCATTGTTACTGAAAACTAAATCGAGAATATTATCACCTCTAGTTGGCGTATCTATGAATTGAGTTAAAAAAACTATCTTGTACTACCTCAATAAACTCCTTTGAATCAGAGTCGCCTATTTGTTGCTGCCAATCTATATTAGGGAAATTAAAATCCCCCATAATGCACACGTTGCTAAGCCTTGATGCTATTTTAATTTCCTCCCATAATGATGTTCCGTCATTTCTACTCATATTTGGCGGTCTATACATAACTCCAATAACTAAAGTCTCACTACCTTCGTTAACTTCTACCCAAACACTTTCATTTTCATTATTTACTCTAATACCTGATTTAGTACAGCTTTTTAATGAACTCCTGACAAACACTGCTATACCGCCACCCCTCTTACTTGTTCGGTCATATTTAAACAAACTATATCCCGGTATATCAAACTCTGCTAAAAAATGCCTGGTTTCTGTATTAATCCACTCCTAGAGATGAACCCGAGAATCCTGTTTGCCTTATTACGAACGCTTATACACTGTTTTCTAGGCTTCAAATCATTGCTAACAAACACACCTAGATCTTTCTCGCAGTCTGAATTTTCTAATTCTAAATTAGCTAGTTTATATTTAACATTTGTTTGCATCTTCCCTATCTTTAATACCTTGCATTTGTCAATGTTAAACTTCATTTTGGTACATTTTGGTACATTCCACTCTCTTTGACATCCTGGGCGAGAATATATTGGGTGTGATAGGGATCTGCCTTGTATGGGCCGATCGGCTTTTTGCAGACTCCCATTTTCTTATGTTCTTATACATTGAAGTGATTCATTAGTTTCGAACCAAGCTAATAATAAGGCTTTTTGGGCTAGAATATACATTAGAGTGACTTATTAGTAAAATAATAATTAGTTTCGAACCAAGCTACTTTGGGCTACTAAACATAGTGGTGACGAAACGGGTTTTTGGGGACGAAACGGAATGGAGAGTACATTCGTTAGAGAGACGCAGAGTTAGAGGGGACATGATAGAGGTATTCAAATGGGTTAGTGGGATTAATAAAGGGGACATGAAAAATGTACTAAAGCTCAGTGATAGCGAAAGAACTCGTACAAATGGCTTCAAATTAGCCTAGATAAATTTCGTTTCAAGAAAGATATAGGCAAATATTGGTTTGGTAACAGAGTTGTAGATAGGTGGAATAGGCTACCAAGTGCTATAGTGAGATCAAGAACGATAGGGAGCTTTAAGATACAATTAGATAGGCATATGGACGAGATGGGTTGGGTGTGAGGGTGATCTGTCAGGTATGGCACAGGTGTGGGGATCTGCAGATCCCCGTTTTTCTTATAATTGGGGTTGGGTGTGACAGGGATCTGCCTTGTGTAGGCCATTCGGCTTTCTGCAGACTCCCATTTTCTTATGTTCTTATGTGATGAATCATGAAACGTCCATACCCCGTCTCCTTTTTTTTTTTTTTTTTTTTTTTTCTATATTCCAATTACTCCCTCTCGGGCATAGGCTGAGAGCCTGTACATTCCACCGCTCAACACGGTGAAGCCCGTGAGGTCTTGTTCCAGTCTGGGGAGTGAGACATGTGAAGCAACCATCATGGCTCGAAGCAGCTCCATCTCTGAAGCGGCCGGTTGCTTCGCCCAAGTGCTTCACCGTCTCACCCTCCAGACTCAGACCCTCACTCTCAGAACGCCACCTATTGAGCAGTGAACTCACTTGAATGTTACCATAGCTTAATTAGTGGTAGTTTTGGTGGTCAATATTAAGGAGACGGACCACAGCTGGGATCTCATTTCTAATGGTAGTAGTTTTGGGTTCCTATCATGTTATGCTTCATTGCTAGGCCTAGCCTAGGCTATACTTTTTATTCACCGGAAAATATTTTTTGTTCTTAACCTAAGATTTTTGTTTTTAGCATTAGCCTAGGCCTAGGCTAACCTAACCAAAAAACCTAACCTAACCTAATAGCCCCCAAATACATTTAGGCGTAATTGTTTAATCGAAGTCCTCTTTTTCTAGTTATTAAAAAACGAATTCTATGGTGTAGGCGGCAGGCCTATTATAATATATTATGTAATATATAATATATCATATTATGATAGCCTATATAGAACAAATAGAAGCAATACTGCAATAGAACTGTTCAAATGACCTGGGAAGTGTATAGGCTATTAAACCAAATATAAAATTTGAATAATGAGGTAAGAGATAGGCCTAGGATGTTTTTTATCACTTTTCAACCCAAGACCAGCGGGGGTCTGGGGGCAGCAGCCCCCAGCATACCTTAGATTAATGACCAGCTATGTAAATACAGTAATGAACATTTGGTTTAGTCTGTGCTCAAAAATCCTTTTCTTTAGGTCATACACTAAACAATTACCCATTTAGCCTAGGTTAGGTTAGGTTAGGCTAGCCTCAACAACAACAACAAAAAAAAAAAAAAAAAAAAAAAAAAAAAAAATCCGGTGGATAAAAAGTATAGGCCTAGCCTAGGCTATAGCAATGAAGCATAAAATGAAAGGAACCCAAAACTACCATTACAAATGAGATCCCAGCTGTGGTCCGGCTCCTTTATATTGACCGTTTCGGTTATAGGTACCGCCTAGCCTATAGGGCCAGCTATTGTTTTGAAATGGTACTTACCCAACATAGTCAGTAGAAGTCATGGGTGAAGAGAGTGGGAACCATGGTAGAGGCGCAGGGTAGCCTCGGACCGCTCATGACACTCACACGCACGCACGCACACACACTTTATTTACATCCACGTTTTGAGCAATCGTTGTTAACTTCGAAGCACTTTTTGAATAGGGTTGTAAAATGGCTACTTAATCCGACACTTGTGATCCGGTTTAAATGGACTTACTGATTATAATCAGGTTTTAGAATGTTTCTTAGCACTTTATGTAATACTGGTCTAGGGGTTCAAAAGGTACTACTATCACTTAAGCTTATATAAAGGTATGAAAATTCTACTTTAACTGGCCGGTTTTGCTTTATTTTCTTGGGTTTGAAAATATTCTATTTAGGCCCTAATCACAAACTTCACCTTTGCCACGTAAAGAGTACTACCGGTAGGTGGTTTTAGAAGACACTGGGATCACTGATTTTAGCCAACTGGACAGTGCTATAAGGCCATATTTCTCTGGGAGTGTATATATATATATATATATTATAATCTTCCCTTCCAATGTTTAGTTAAGGCCAAAGGAAGTATTACAATACCCTCGTGAGCAGTTTTAATAAATATTGTAATAATAGGCTTTTGTTAGGTCCCCCCCTTAAACATAGTAGGCTCCCAGGGCAGTTACTAAAGGAGCTAAGTTACAGTGGGTATAGGAGAGTGGTGGTATAGTCAGCCAGTCGCGGATGGTGTAAGTTCACCACCATCACCTCTCTCTCTCAGTGACTCGGCACCATCACCCCCTCACTCACCACTCACTAACACCATGCGAGCACTGCACTTCGTATCACTATTATCTCTTATATGAAACACTGTACTATCACATCTGCACATCATCACTGGGTAATTCACCCGACTGGGGGCAAATGCGGCATATTAGATCACCATGAGACGCGAAACATTACCCTCGCACCGTTCGTCAGACACTGGTGACTCCGCCGAAGTTTAGAGCGAAATCGGGAGGTGGCCAAGGTTTGGATAATTTTACCCGTGCGCGTTCCATCTCCACTATATTTCGGCAATATTTTCTAAACTATCTTATACTGAGGGCTCTTTAAATATTCTAAAGTACATGTCTGAATTAAACAAATTATATTACAATCAATTGGCTTTTGATATTAAAGTGTCTACAGTATTTCCTTCAAACATATTGTTCGAAAGATGATGACTGAACTAAACAATATGAAACAACGGGAAGCACTCTGGATTTAAAGGCTTGTTTATCCCAGTGAGGCTCGTGGGTTGTGAGACCTCGCCGCCGACTTCACACGTACTTGCTCATTTACCGGTTTTACTTTCATTAAGCAATATATCTAAGCTAATGAAGTACTGTAGCATCGTTTTGATGTGACATTCAGTAATTCTGATAAACTGATAGACTAAAAATCAGCACCCAACATCTAAACAGAGTAAACACATTTTCTGTGTTATGTAAAGCGGTCGGTTTTACTTTCATTTACCCATTTCTCTTGCTGATTCCCATTTTCTATAAACCAGAGCACAAGATACCGCCGACTCTGTCATCTCACCAACACCCGCCATCACACCATAACCTTAATCAAAGCCTTTACCATTATCCTACAATCACATCATATTTTAAATACATTTAAGCACTAGAAAATTACTCACACTGTCACACATCTGTATATTAAATTCCAGCCTCTCAATAGGCCTACATCCATAAACATTCGTACAATATTGCATACATTTTTTTATCACATTACATTAGTTATCACACCCTCTCCCACCCCCATTTTCAGGCCCACATAAATACTATTTGGTCTATATTTGCCATTATATTCACTAGTGTATGTAGTGAATGGCTAGTGGACAATAGACTATCTCTTCACCTGGGCAAGACGGAAGCCACCTTATGTGGAACAAAACGCAAACTGAAAGACAGTGTGAGTTTCGCGGTCAACTGTAATGACATTCCTATAACAACAGTGTCACAAGTTAAATATCTCTGACTAAAACTGGACGCGAGTTTGTCAGGTGAAACAATTTTGGAATCTATCCTGAGTAAGTGTAGAGCACGTATAAAATACCTGTATAGACAGGTGGGATGCTTGCCCGCGGCGACCAAAAAGACCCTCTGCCAAGCGCTTGTTCAATGTCATTTTGACTATTCTGTGTCATCCTGGTACTCTGCATCATCTAAATCAGCACAGCACAAACTTCAGGTCACTCAAAATAAAATGGTTAAGTTCATGCTGAACCTAGGACCCAGATCACATGTTGGCCAGGAACAACTTCAGTCAAGGTGATGGGCTGGTCTATCAGAGTGAGAACTGAGCGATCTCTGCCATACCCATAGCTTACTCTGACTGTTCCTTTTACTTATATATTTTCTAGATCTCGAGTGACGGTGTCTCTTCCGTGGATCTTGGTAGATTGGGAGGTCATCCCAATCTACCAAGATTGGAAGCCAAAGCGTCACAGTTTTCCCTTGCCCCTCAACATTTTCTTCATAATTGCTGAGGGGCACAGGGCCCTGGGTGGGGCTTTGGTTTCCGCGCCCTCCTCAGCTCCCCATCATGGAGTGGCTTCGGTCACCCAGGCTTTATTGTGGTCGGCAGGGAGGGTTCTGTGGGGGCGCTCGGTTATGGCCTTGGCCGTGCTCGGGGCCTTGGGGCTGTTCGGCCAGGCAGCTTGGGGAACAACAACAACAACAACAACAACAACTTCAGTCACTAGGTATGCTCAATGTCTCTGACAGGGCCAAACAAATCAGGCTCACTAATGACTTCAACATTTTCTATGACAGAGCTCCAGAGTATCTAAAGAATGATTTTGTTAAAGCAAATGAGAGGAGTGGACATAATACAAGAAACAGGATGTTTAATTTTAAGGTCCCGAGAATCCAAGGACAGGGTAAGCAAACATTCTTCTTCACTGCCATCAAAGACTGGAACGACCTACCCCAGTCAGTCCGTGAAAAGAGAACACTGTATTCCTTCAGACGTAGCCTGAAGGAACACCTGAACCGGACAGCTGCGAGAAGGGAGCACCAAGCTTATGTCTACTACTAAATACGACATAAGAGATAGACAAACCAAACTGATATGATTACTGATTACGGATTACTGATATTTACTATAGGATGTAAGGTATCTTAAAATAACCCCCTAGAAATACTTTCTCTAAAGTATCTATTTCTTTATCCTCCCCATTTCCCCAGCTAACCTAATCCCACAAGGACCCCAATGGAAATACGCCTAACGGCCTTATTGGGCTATCCTTAGTTGGAATTATGCAAGGCTGGTACATGTCATATTTGTAACATACTATGTGGTACCAACTCTGTAAATTGCTAACTGAATAAATATTATTATTATTATTATTATTATTTACTTCTAATACTATTCCCACACCCACCATCACTCCCATTTCAGTTACTTTCAGCTATATATTCAATGTTAGATTAACTTTGAAAAGTTAACAGCATGAATGGTGTTAACACCATATGAGGAGGAGCACTTTATAAAGTGCACCTCCTCATATGGTGTTTATATGCTTTATATTAAATCACCCCCAACCATTATTCCAACTACTCTCATTATTTTTTCACTCCCTGCAGTATCACTTCTACTCCCATTATCACTCACTCTCCCACCATCACTACTCCCATTTCAACTATTACGAGCAGATTATTTTATCACCATAACTCCCACTCGCTCTCCCGTCACTACTCCCACTTCATCTACTTAGTGTTTAATATTCACTCACCATCATCACCTCCTTCTTCCATCAATTACTGGATTCCCATTCCAATTTCTTCCGGCGTTATATAAATGCACTTAACATTAGGCCTACTCCTTTCACCATTACTCTCACTCCCGCTCCCCTCACTACTGCCTGTTCAAACTAATTTATTTGTTATCTCCCTCCTAACACCATTTACCAATCTATCAGTCCCAGTGCATTTCCCACCAGTACTCTTAATTCAACTATTATAATTATATTTCTTACTCCTGCCGTCATTCCTTTCATTATAGTTCTACCTTACATATTTAACGCAATCCCACCAGTAATAAGGCTACATGTATAACCAGTACACTCGGTCTTGCTAATACACCTGTTATGTTAGCAAAAACAAGTGTCGTCGATTCTTCTAACTGGGATAAATTAGGAGTTGAATACATATATAGCCTACAATACAAATGCATTATGTTCTTATGTTCTTATGTTCTTATGTTATACAAGGAGTAGGCTACAAGACAACGTTTTCTTTGCACACAAATAATATCTCACAAATCGAGATATTACACATAATCAATAGGCCTATTCAGATACCACAAGTAATACTGCAATCGTCCCTTTATACATAGGTTAGGGCAAGTTCTTCGACTTTGATTAACTATCAAGTGAATTAGATTTGACATTTGAGGTATGGAAATACATCTTTACGCGAGTTCTTAGCCTCTAGCAAGTATTTATATTACGTATAACAATATTATTATTATCAACTTACTGTACACAATCATATATCATGGAAATGGGTTTACGAATACAATGTAGTTTGGTTTCTTTAGACTAATTAATACACAATTTATTTTAGTTTGCCCGCACATCTGTACTGAAGATACATTTTCCTTCTATTACCTGGTTTTCTATGATTCGGCCGCTTAGGACGGTAACTATAACAAATATAACTTGGTACGTAATTTCACGTCTGGTGTTGTGTTTTCTCATCTATCTATCTATCTATATGCTCAGGCCCAATCCCCATTTTGGGGGTAGCCGACTCAAGACAGAGCAAGAACAGGGAAAACACAAAAACAACATAAAACAAAAAATAAACACAGATACAAAACACAAACTCACACACATCCAGGTCACCCAGGAGAAGACCCAGAGACCAAGGTTACCAAGGTCGCTCCAGCACTCCCCCGGCCCCTGACCACCCGGAGAGGTTCCGATCTCGGCAGGCAGACATGCAGCGGAGCCAAAGCCACAAGCCCTCCCACCACACTTCCAGGCACACCCTTCATATTAATCGTCCCCCCAGGCCAGGCGCCTGATGGACTATTATCTAGTCGAACTTGCGCCCGACCCCTTACTCCAAATGACCACGTGTTCACTCAACTATTCACAAGCATTCTCCATTCACTCCTGTCCACCACCACTTCCCCTGCCTGATCTATAGTCATTCCTCTATCATCCAAAGCCTTTCTTACACAGTCTCTCCATCTCAATGGGGGTCTTCCTGCCCTTCTATCTCCCCTTGTACCTGACTCACATATTTTCTTTGTAAGCCTTTCATCTCCCATTCGTTCAACATGACCATACCAGCTCAGCACCCTTCTGTCCACTCTGGCTGACAAATGTTCCTGCTGCCCCACTCTCCTACGTATCTCTTCATTCCTCAATCTGTCTCTACGAGTAACTCCACACATACTCCTCAAGCAGCTCATCTCCATCACATCCAGCCCTCTTTTCTCCTTTTTCTTCAGAGCCCATGTCTCAGCCCCATACATCACTGTTGGCACAACAATTCCTTGATACAGTGCACTTTTTACTTTCACTCCGAGATTTCTTGTCTTCCACATACTTCCCATCTAGATCCAGCTATTTGAATATTTTGTATTATGTTTTTTACACCAACCAACTTCACATCTAAACTCAATTAATGAAATCAACAAATACATGTGGCACTCCGAGGACTCTAACCCAGGATACTCACATCGAAATTCCGCGCACTATGCATTACGCTATCAAGACAGTTAAAGAAATATGGACAAGCCTTCGATTTATTGTGCAGTTTCGAATCCTGCATATTAATCTGACCATGTACATATATTCCAACTGCGCTATGGTAGCCTAATGTATAGACCAGAATGTCCAACTATAACCATAAGAGTATTAAATAGGGGATGGCAAGGATACTCGTGTGTAGTGTTTTCGTAGTCCAAGGGATATAACGTTAGCACAAGTAAGGACTCTAAAAGAGAGACGGAACTGCTCTAATTTTGCGCAAGTGATTTTCCGGGTGTAGGGGGAGGACTTAATGATTTACTATTATCAGTTTTATAGGGCGACTTAGGTAATCAATGAATGCTAGACTACTCGGCCCACGGGACAGCTCGGCCCACGGGACAGCTCGGCCCACGGCGAGACAGCTCGGCCCAGTAAAAACAAGACAGCTCGGCCCCGTGTTAATTACGAGACAACTCTTAATTAACCTAACCTAACCTAACCTAACCTACACATTATGAATCGAGAGAACTAGCCTATGACATAATTATACAATACACAAACATTTCGCCCACATTACACACATGCCATAAACGGGAGGCCATGTATGCAGCACCAAATCCTGCAAATCCTGTCCTCTGCGCATGCGTGAGAATCTTAGGCCCCTTGGCACAATTTTGTTTTCCTTTATACTATTGTATTATCTTAACCTAACCTAACCTAACCTAACTTAAATTAACCTAACAGTTGAGCCTAAATAACATAATAAAAATATTAGGGAAAAGGCCGCGGATACGCAGAGGACAGGATTTGGTGCTGCATACATGGCCTCACCCATAAACCCTCCACTTAGCTCTCCCCATCCTAATCCTGACTGCTGGTCTCGTCAAATTGACCCATAGCAAAACATGGGGCCGAGCTGTCTCAAATAATGGGCCGAGTTGTCTCGCCGTCGTGGCCGAGTTTTCCAAAAGTGGGCCGAGCTGTCCGAGCCGAGTTGTCCCATGGGCCGAGTCGTCCAGTCACCGTAATCAATCACTGTAAGGGGATTGCACTCTGGAAGGTCTCGAACTACATCCTTAAATTATCGTAGAGTGGAGTCTCTTTGCTGTTGGACGGCCTCGAACGATAACCGAACCACATCCTGTAAGTGCTGTAGAGGTGAGTCTCTTGTAACTAACCATGGGCCTAGTTGGTGAGCTTCGAGACTCACGGTTTGTAGACACTAGCCTCGGGCCTCGTTGGTGAGCTTCGACTTTCAAAGGTAAAAATTATAGTCTTGAACCTAGCTGGTGAGCATCGAGCCTCACAGTTTACTGACCAAAAACAGGGAATTGGTTTGATACTTCTTCCTGGTCGGCTGAGGTAGTGTCCAACCTCTGCTGCGTTCCTCCTGTTGATGGTGTTGAGAGTGAGAAGAGCTTGATTGGATTGGTGTTTCTTTGTGGAATGCTGGTAGCCATCTCGGGGTGGAGCTTGGCGGCGCGGGGGCCATTCCGGGCGAGAGAGACGTGCTGGGGCTCTGTTGTGGTGGAGGTTATGTCCTTCTGTATGGGAGGCTGGTGTGGTAGTAATTGAAGCAATTCTTAGGTTCTGCATATTAACACCCCTGAAATAGACAAAGGTCCATTTTTCACCATGTATATTTCATTAAGTATTGGCAATAAAAAATAAAAAAATAAGATGAATAAACAACATCAAGCACTAGAGTTGAGTGGTATATGATATGGTATGAGTTTTGGTTGGTAATATATATTTAAAATATTCGTAAATGAAGTAAAGGTATTTTGTAACTGAATTATTTAATTATATACTATACATTGATATAATTTGTTTCTTATAGGAGAAATCTAAAAAATGCATGACTGAAAAATTTAGCCTCACAATACATATCATTGTACACCCATCCAGTCAGTACTTCTAAAATATAAGCACATGCAATCGTTCCCAATTTGCATTCCAACCAGTAATCCCACTCCTACCTGTAGGCTATACCGGTACTGTAGATGTATTCAAACTAGTACAATACGCTCATCTAGTCAATCATCTTGCAATATTACAACCATTACCACCATTACTCAATATTACCATTATCATTGAAAATATGGAGTTTTACTTGGTTTGAAGGAAATCACACTGGTTCAATAATAGTCTTTATTTGAGACGAAAATTATTAATTAGGTCAGGCAACTCTTCCTCAGTGCTAATGTACACCCTGCTATAAAGTCTATTTTCTTTGAAAGGCATATAAAGCAGGGCTTTGTTGCAAGATACACTCTCCAATATTGATGGTGGTATAAGATATCTCTCTGGGCTGCTTGAAAATGTAGAGTCTGGTAGAGCGCTATACATTTATGTGAACGTTACTTGCAGAGTTGTTGGCTAGAATCTCGGAGTCGATAGTTGTAAAATTAGCAGAGATGCCATTTGTGAAATTTGCCAGTGGTTCACTAGTTGTAATCGTGTTGAGAATAACATCCAGGGTTATTGCTGATTTTCTTCGTTCTGGGTAGTCTTAACTATTTGGCTGGAGTTTCAGGGTAGTAATTTGAGGGTAAAGGGGAGTTCACACATCCACGAGTGTCATCCCGAGTTCCGTCGAATTGCTACTCGTAACACACTCGGCACCATACTTAGCAACATTTGTGAACAGTCGTAGAATACTCGGGATAGTCGTGGGTAGTCGGGCGTATGCGTTAGGTCGGCTAAACATTTTGAACATGTTTAAAATTTGGGCCCGCACGTGCCACGATTTTTGGATGCGTATGGCACTCGTACAACCGTCGTAGTGACTCTTACTAATTATTATGAATTCGTAGTGGATTACTGGGAACTCGGGCCAACTCGGTGTGTAGTTTAAGGTAGAGTTGTCTGCGTATGAATGGATGGGAAATGGAGGTACAGTTGAGATCACATTTTATGAAAATTAGAAAGAGAATGGGAGATAGGACAGAGCCCTAAGGAACACCGGAGTTGATAGGATGAGGAAGTGAGCGATGGCCATCCACAACCGCAGCTATGGAACGGCCGGAAAGGAAATTAGAGACAAAGGCATACATGGAGGGATAGAAACCGAAGGAGGGTAGTTTAGAAATTAAAGATTTGTGCTACACTCTATCGAAAGGCCTTCGATATGTCTAGTGCAATAGAAAAAGTCTCACCGAAGTCCCGAAAGGAGGATGACCAAGAGTTAGTAAGATATGAAAGAAGATCACCAGTAGAGCGACCCTTAAAGCTCGGTTCACACATACACGAATTAACGTCCTGTCCGGCCCCGACCTCTTAATTTGCCTGCAAACGGGCAAGGATGCCGGCAAAATCGCCCATGGACGGTACAGGGATGTGTGGTGTCACCAGCACACGGGAGGGGGGGGTGGGGGGGGGGGGGAGGCGGCGGGCATTTTGTGCATGTATAAAATGGTCGGTGTGGGCCGGGGCAACTGCCACAAAACGTGTCAGGCCGGGACATACATGGGAGCATTCGGCATCTAGACGCCAACTGGGGGGTCTAGACACCAACTGGGGGGTCTAGATGCCAACTGGGGGGGGGGGGGGGTCTAGACGCCGACAAATGGGATGAGAACGGCGGCAAAAAACCATTGAAAGGAGAGTCGGCGATGTGGCACCGTCGTGTCACGTGAGCTGGTGACACCTCACCTCCGTGTACCGACCATAGGCAATTTTGCCGGCGTCCCTGCTCATTTGCAGGCAAATTAAGGGGTCGGGGACGGACGGAACGTTAATTCGTGCATGTGTGAACCGAACAAAAGGGGTCGGGGACGGACGGGATGTTAATTCGTGCATGTGTACACATGGGGCCTCCAGATTGATGCCGTCCTGCCTATTTTTTTGGTCGTGGCCGGACGGGACGTTAATTCGTGCATGTGTGAACCGAGCTTAAGGAAGCCATACTGGCGATCTGAGAGTAGATTATGAGAAGAGAAATGCTTAAGAAATTTGGATGCAAGAATAGTTTAAAAAACTTTAGAGATACAAGAGATGAGAGCAATTGGACGATAGATGAAGGGTTGAGAGCGGTCACCCTTCTTTGGGGCAGGTTGAATGAGAGCAAACTTCCAGCAAGAAGGGAAGATGTTAGAGGAGAGACAGAGACGGTAGAGTTTGCCTTGGCAGGGAGTCATCATGGAAGCACAGTTTTTTAGTACAACAGGAGGAACACCGTCCGGACTGTACGCCTTCTTAGTATTAAGCCCAGAGAGGGTAGAAAGTATATCTTTAGGAGAAATTAGGATATTAGGCATAAGTAGGAGAGGGAGGAATAGTACTGGAATCATCCAAGGTGGAGTTTCTAGCAAAAGTTTGATCGAAGAGTTCAGCTTTGTCAGAGGAAGAAGTGATGGTTGTGCCATCAGAGTGGAAAAGGGGAGGGAAAGATGAGGAAGAAAATTGTTGGAGAGGTTTTTGGCTAGATGCCAGAGAGCTTGGGAAGAACTAGAGTTGGATAGTTCAGTATATTTATTATTGATGAAAGAGTGTTTGGCAAGCCAAAGAACAAATTTGGCTTGATTCTGAGCAGAAACATAGGAAGAATGAGATTCTTAAGTTTTAAGGCGTCTGGTCTGAACCGTTTGAATGCTTCCTGCTTGTTGTGGACAGCAGTAGAACAAGCGTGAGTATACCAAGATTTTTTTGCATTAGACTGAGAGAAAGAAAATGGAATGTACGCTTCCATGCCAGAGAGGATTACCTCGGTAATGCGTTCAGCACTCTTCGAGGGTCCTCGACCACGGAAGCAGAAGTCATTCCATGGAAAATCAAAGAAGTATTGCCAAAGAGCCTCCCAGTCGGCAACGCCAAAGTGACACAAGCGTCACCGGCTGGGAGGATCGGGTGGCCGTACTGGAGAGATACGACAGGTAACGGAGATAAGTTTATGGTCGGAGGAGCCCAAAGGAGAGAATAGATTGACAGTATAAGAAGAGGGTTAGAAGTCAGAAATAAGTCAAGAATGTTGAGCCGATCTCCAATGCGATCCGGGATACGGGTGGGTTGCTGGACCTGCTGCTCTAGGTCATTTAGGATAGAAAAGACGAAGGCTTGTTCACCAGGTTGGTCAGTAGTAAGAGGAAAGCCATTGGCAGTGGTGAACGTTGAAATCTCCTAAGATGGAAATTTCTGAGAAGGGAGAGATGGATAGAATGTGTTCCACTTTAGAATTTAGATAGTCAAAGAATTTGGGAAAGTCGGTAGAGTTAGGGGAAAGATAGACAGCACAGAAATATTTAGTATGAGAATGACAGGATAGCTTGAGCCATGAAGTTGAGAATTCAGGGGAGTCGAAATCGGGAACACGAGAGCAAGTGAGTTTCTTGTGCACGTATGCAACATCCGCCTTTGGCTTTGAAACTAGGATAGAGAAAGTAGGAGGATATAGAGAAGGGGCTGCTGGCAGTTGCCTCAGACACTTGGGTTTCAGTGAGGAAAAGAAGATCAGGTTTGGAGGAGGAGAGATGGTGTTCAACCGAGTGAAAATTAGAGGAAAGGCAGCAAACATTGCAAAAGTTGATAGTACGAGTGAGAGTCCGTGGTCCAGAGCATTTAGAGGGGTTGTCAGGGGAAGTAAAGGTCGGGCGGGTGTGGGGGCATTTATCCCCCCCCCCCCCCCTTGGGGACTCCGAGGCTTGGTGCGTGTTTATCATCATATGTATATATATATATATATATACCGGTATATACTGTATATACAGTATATAGTATATATTATATACTTTTTTTTTTGTGGAAGGAGGAAGTGTGGTGTGCATGTTAAGTGTAGTGAAGTAGATAGGAGGAAGAGGTGTTTGTGAGAGCTGGCTGGACTACTCTCAGTGTAAGTGAGGCACAAAGGGAATCAGTAAGAGAGGCCAAGCAAATGAAACAGGAGTTCCAGCGACTCCTTATCAAATGCCTACAGCCTCTCCTAGGTATAGCCCTGTTCGATTGGTGCCTACAATCTACCCCCATTCCCCCTATTAGTCGCCTTGTAAGACGCGCAGTAGGATGCATGGGGCATATTCTTTTTTTCCTCTACCATAAGATGAAGGCCCCCTTACCCCCTAGGGGGATTTAATTGCACTTGCATTACGCAACTAGACTATGCAAGGATCCTAAAATTTATAGTATTCATATGATAAAGAACACAAAATATGGCAAGCAAAAATACATGAATATTATATCATATTGGAGGTGTTTGGTGTTGTGGTGAAATTGATAAAATTATAGAATATATACAGTATATATGAAGTAAAGGAAATAATAAATGATCAACAAAAAGTACTGCCATTTTGTTTTATATCCGGGTAAGACTGCCGTGCTGACAGCCATTAATAACCTATGTTTGCTGTATTATAATTGGTCTCCTTTATCAATCGTTGTCAGCTGCAAGGGTAATTTATGAGGGCATTTTAAAAGGTTTGATATATTAAGGGGGTAGGGCTTGTTTTATGGTCTATATATTTATATATTTATACATTTTTGAGTTTCCTCGCTAGACCTCCATCAAGCTTTAAAAAAATACCCCCTAGACCCCCTTTCAATATAAGTTTGTACATTTTTCGGTAGAAAAATTTCCCGGCCGAAGGCCGGTTTCTTCTAAAATTACAGGCTCGCTATCGCTCGCCAGGAAAAATTGACACTTAAATGGCACGAAACGTCTTAATATTGACTGAGAAATGAGGGGAAAGGTCTCAAAATCGCCAAACTAACGGAACGAACGTCTTATTATCTCAAAATGATTATGCTAAACATGCGGGAGAAGGGGGTCCAGAAAAAGCGACTACTACCCCCTTAAACAGATATGTGCTATAATTAACGATGGCGCTACGTTGAAGAATATTTCATGGAAAGAAAGTTATATTGATCCTATGTAAGCACACACAATTGTTTAAGGGGGTAGTATTCGCTTTGTATGGACTTCCTTCTCCCTCGTGTTTAGCATATTAGTCTGAGGTTTTAAGACGTTCTTTTCGTTAGTTTGGCGTTTTTGAGACCTTTCGCCTCATTTTTTGTTGTCAATATTAAAACCTTTCGTGCCCTTTCGGTGTCAATTTTTTCCTGGCAAGTGATAGCGAGCCTCTAATTTAGAAGGAACCGGCCTTCGGCCGGGAAATTTTTCTACTGAAAAATTTACAAATTTATCTTGAAAGGGGGGTCTAGGGGGTGTTTTTCTAAGCTTGATGGAGGTCTAGCGAGGAAACTAAAAAATACATAAATACATAAAAATATAGACCAAATACCAAGCACTACCCCCTTAAATGTTTAACTGAAGTAGGATTATATAAATGTAGATCAAACCGAAATAAAATGCGTATAATTAATATTATACATATGGATGAAAACTTATAGTTTTTGTTTTTGTCTGTACATAATAAATATACATGTATTGTTAGCACACATATCCATAGTGGTATCTGAATGTGTATGAATTTATCTATAACGTTGTTCGTATGTGAAAGTGGGAATGTCTCCTGGTAATAGCGTTAACATACATATACTACTGTACACTATTAATTGTTAAGGGGGCCTACCTCGCCTTTTTTCTCTTTCACTCCCTCTCTCTTTGGCTTGTATCCATTCGGCCCCAATCAGCCTACTGTTTTAAGACGCTTACCCTCATCCAGGTGTCAATATTTTCCTGGCGAGCGGTAGCGAGCCAGCATATATATGTTTTTGTTTTGATAGCAAGCTAAATTTGTACAATTTTCGATAGAAAAATGTCTCCGGCGAAGCCAGATTTCTCCATACAATGCTGGCTCGCTATCGGTCGCCAGGAAGAAATTTATACCTGGATGGGGATAAACGTCTTAAAATAGTTGGCTGAATGGGGCCGAATGGATACAAGCCAGAGAAAGAGAGAAAAGGAGAGAAAGAGAAAAAAAAAGGCAGATGGCCCCCCTTAACACGAGAGAGAAGAAGTCCCGAAAAAGCGACTACCTCCCCCTTAGTCATTTTATAATTAAATCTGGACTGCCTCAAAGGGACCATAGGGTCTGTAAAGTTCGTGTATCATTGTAACTCTGTGAGAGACTCCCTCATTTGCACACTCTCGCTCTCGCTCTCGCTCTCGCTCTCGCTCTCGCTCTCTCTGTAGCTAATTGCCATACTTTATTGTTTTTATGTTGTTGTTGCTTGCTGGGGATTAAGAAGGTGGATAAGGACATTTTGCATTTATTGAGATACTGTACTGAAATATAGAAAGTATGTTGATATTATTTATAGGCAGGTCTCAATTTAGAATATGCTGGATAACAGCAATGTAAATTTGTTTAGATACTGAGCGGAAGCTTAGCATCCATATGGAGTATATAGCTATATGACCTACAGATAATTCTCTAATTCAAATGTTGTGCTGTTTGTTGTTTGTATTTATTATATGAAAAGGTTTAAAAAAGAAGTGGTAGACTGTTGATCTGTGTAAATATGATTGAACTACAAAATCTGTATATGAGGAAGGATACACAGTGTGAGGCAGGAGACACAGTGTGAGGCAGGAGACACAGTGTGAGGCAGGAGACACACAGAGTAAGGCAGTAGACACAGTGTGAGGCAGGAGACACAGGGTGTGAGGAAGGAGACACAGTGTGTGAGGCAGGAGACCCACAGGGTGAGGCAGGAGACACACAGGGTGCGGCAGGAGACACACAGGGTGAGCCAGGGGACACACAGGGTGAGGCAGGAGACACACTGTGTGAGGAAGGAGACACACTGTGTGAGGAAAGAGACACACAGGGTGAGGCAGGAGACACACAGGGTGAGGCAGGAGACACACAGGGTGAGGCAGGAGACACACAGGGTGAGGCAGGAGACACACAGGGTGAGGCAGGAGACACACAGGGTGAGACAGGAGACACACAGGGTGAGGCAGGAGACACACAGGGTGAGGCAGGAGACACAGGGTGAGGCAGGAGACACACAGGGTGAGGCAGAAGACACACAGGGTGAGGAAGAAGACACACAGGGTGAGGTAGGAGACACACAGGGTGAGGTAGGAGACACACAGGGTGAGACAGGAGACACACAGGGTGAGACAGGAGACACACAGGGTGAGACAGGAGACACACAGGGTGAGACAGGAGACACACAGGGTGAGGCAGGAGACACACAGGGTGAGGCAGGATACACACAGGGTGAGGCAGGAGACACACAGGGTGAGGCAGGAGACACACAGGGTGAGGCAAGAGACACACAGGGTGAGGAAGGAGACACACAGGGTGAGGAAGGAGACACACAGGGTGAGGCAGGAGACACACAGGGTGAGGCAGGAGACACACAGGGTGAGGCAGGAGACACACAGGGTGAGGCAGAAGACACACAGGGTGAGGCAGAAGACACACAGGGTGAGGTAGGAGACACACAGGGTGAGAGAGGAGACACACAGGGTGAGACAGGAGACACACAGGGTGAGACAGGAGACACACAGGGTGAGACAGGAGACACACAGGGTGAGACAGGAGACACACAGGGTGAGACAGGAGACACACAGGGTGAGACAGGAGACACACAGGGTGAGGCAGGAGACACACAGGGTGAGGCAGGAGACACACAGGGTGAGGCAGGAGACACACAGGGTGAGGCAGGAGACACACAGGGTGAGGCAGGAGACACACAGGGTGAGGCAAGAGACACACAGGGTGAGGCAGGAGACACACAGGGTGAGGCAGGAGACACAGGGTGTAAGGCAGGAGACACACGGGGTGAGGCAGGAGACACACGGGGTGAGGCAGGAGACACACGGGGTGAGGCAGGAGACACACGGGGTGAGGCAGGAGACACACAGGGTGAGGCAGGAGACACAGGGGGTAAGGCAGGAGACACGCAGGGTTGAGGCAGGAAACACACAGGGTGAGACAGGAGACACACATGGTGAGGTAGGAGACACACAGGGTGAGGCAGGAGACACAGACCTGGATCAATAACTCTACCTTGTTAATGTCCCCACTGACCTGTCAACCTCTCTAACCCCCCCCCCCCCTCATCTCCCCTTGCCTCCGTATTATACATACATACAGTATATACAATACATTAATTGCTATCTACCCTGTATTATCCTTTTTATCATATAGGCCTATCTACTTTCTAATTCACAAATATACTGTAATTAATCAATATTCAGCGTACTCAAACTCTGAATTCATGTTGTTTGTCCATAAATATTGAACTAGATTTTAGAAAATGTACATAAAACATCTTTTTTCTCTCTTTTTTTTCTTTTTTTTTTTTTTTCGTCTGTAAGTTCTCTTCAGTCGGTTCAACACACCTCCGTAATAGTAATATTAATGTTGCTTACGTACACATATGTTCACTGATCTGTAAGTTAACTACCCAATCCATATATCTAACACATACTTGTACTAATGTTAGCTAACTTTATGTGTACACGATACCGGTGATTAAATATGCTACATAATACAACACATAGATAATTAAAGCCCATTAGATTTCAGATTTTAAGAAATTCGGACCATTAGTTTGGCGATTTTAACACCTTTTGTCCCATTACGTTGTAAATTTTAAGATTTTTCGTGCCATTTAGGTGTCGATTTTTTCCTGGCGAGCGATAGCGAGCCTGACATTTTAAGAGAAACCGGCCTTTGGCCGGGAAATATTTCAACCGAAAAATGTACAAATTTATCTTGAAAGTGGGTCTAGGGGGTGTTTTCTAAGCTTGATGGAGGTCTAGCGAGGAAAGTATAAAATCAATGAATAGATGAACTATTAGACCAAAAACCAAGCACTACCCCTTTAAGCCCTTTTGAGTAGACCAACAGGATAATATATAAGGCTCTCTGTCCATCCAACAACCCCGTGGATTATGAGGCTGACATAAAATGTAATTATAAACAAACTTTACCTCAGGAGTCTATAGGAAAACATCGTAGGGGAAGTAAAAGTAAAGACTGAAGGAAAAGTAATATCAGTTTAGCTGAGAACGTTAGAATTACGAGCTACAAGGAAATATTAATACCTCGAAGTCGTTGCGGCCGTTGGAAATACTATAGATAAAAAGAGCGATTGCATGAAGCAGCACATCCACAGAAAGTGTGCAAATACTAACTACTCACTTTCGAAATGGCTCTACTGAAAAACTATTTGAACCTCACAGAGAATGGTGTTCTAGGTAAATAGGGCAGATCTCGTATGTTAACAAATGCCCACATACTGTATACTATCATTTAGTCTCTTCAGCTCTAACTCCAGAGATAGTTGAGCGATGCATTCACGTAATTTTAAACATCTTATAATAATCTAGATTGTTTAGTATTTAAAATACTTCAATGACTTTACCTCCAAAGAAAAGAAACCTAGAACTTTCAACTGATTATCATAGTAAATTGTCTTCAGTGGCAGTATTTGTGCGATATAAAACAAAAAAGAATTGTC
This sequence comes from Paralithodes platypus, assembly GCA_032716605.1. Classification (NCBI taxonomy): domain Eukaryota; kingdom Metazoa; phylum Arthropoda; class Malacostraca; order Decapoda; family Lithodidae; genus Paralithodes; species Paralithodes platypus. Next base: position 9,346,469 of record CM064497.1, read on the forward strand.
TGAAACTCGGCTTACTCTGTACTCACCCTTCAACTTCATACTCGAGGATAATCCCAGGCAAAGTTCCAGGCAGCGACTCTAGTCATCCCAAGTAAGTCTTCACGTGATTGATGGACTTGCTGCAGACATGAGGTTTCCTTCGCTCAGGGTTGGCACACACCAGCTCGTAACTTTAGTCTTAATCCAAGAGACCTTATTTTTCCAGTGGCTCGATTATTTGTTCAGTACTTCAAGAACCAGTACGATAATAATCAGGGACCTAACTAGGATCATAGTGTCATTTGCATAAACAAGGTAATGATGCTAACATTTGCCGACTAATGCTTCACAGCGACTTTGCCTGACTGCTTGGTCAATACAAGCGAGGAAAATTGTTGAAAAATCGAACATGCCCGGTTAACTCGGAATTCACAGATATTTAGGAAGATGTCCGCCCACCATACTTGACAACACCTTTGGTTTATGAATACTGTGCAATGAAAGTACTAGATTAATGGTCGCTGTGGGAATCCCGCAGAGATGTAGAAGTTTCAGTGTCTAATTACACCGAGTCAGAAACCTTCTGGGATTTCTTCTCTAATTCAGTGACCTACCGATAATAGGTGTGCTCTTATTAGGAGACATTGATTTCGAATTATGTAATAATGGCTAGATATGCGGCTTGTGTGCTCATCGAGACTATCCTGAAGCTTCCATTGAGGCCACCCAAGATCAACAGGAAGAAACGATATGGATTTTGGAGGATCCGCATGGGCTTTGGCAAAATTATTGAATGGTCACACAATCATATGACTCATAAATCACAACATTTTTGGATATTGCGATTAACATAACTCCCCTATTGAAAAACCTTAGGTGTCTGATAATCAGAACTCTAAATCTTTTTCTAAGCTAGGCATTTCTAGATTCATTCATGAAAGTTAATAGTGTGATTAGGACTTTGCGTGGCCGATAATTATGCATAACCTTGCACTTCTACAATTTTAATGATACATGTCATATCTCAGTCTATTGATCCAGGTAAAGCAGGTCCTACATAAAGGATCAAGCCTTTCAGGATTGCTCACGTCTACTGTAAATTGGGATGTAATCTTCAAACATCAGATCAAACTTAGAAGAGAGAGAGAGAGAGAGAGAGAGAGAAAGAGAGAGGCTGGTGGTGTAGCAGTAGTGGTCAATAATAACTGTGGGAGGCCTTGTACCTGCCATGCTGCCTCAACGCTACCATGTTGCCTCAACGCTACCATGCTACCATGCTGCCGCAACGCTACCAAGTTACCTCAACGCTACCATGCTACCTCAACGCTACCATACTGTCTCAACGCTACCATGTTACCTACCATGCTGCCTCAATGCTACCATACTGCCTCAACGCTACTATGCTACTTCAACGCTACCATGCTGCCTCAACGCTACCATGCTGCCTCAACGCTACCATGCTGCCTCAACGCTACCATGCTGCCTCAACGCTACCATGCTGCCTCAATGCTACCATGCTGCCTCAATGCTACCATGCTGCCTCAACGCTACCATGCTGCCTCAACGCTACCATGCTACCTCAACGCTACCATGCTGCCTCAATGCTACCATGCTCCCTCAACACTATAATGTTGCCTCAATGCTACCATGCTGCCTCAATGCAACCATGTTGCCTCCATGCTGCTTCAACACTACCATGCTGCCTACCATGTTGCCTCAACGCAACCATGTTGCCTGCCATGCTGCTTCAACGCTACCATGTTGCCTCAATGCTACCATGTTGCCTACCATGCTGCCTCAATGCTACAATGTTGCCTCAACGCTACCATGTTTCCTCAACGCTACCATGTTGCCTCAACGCTACCATGTTGCCTCAACGCTACCATGTTTCCTCAACGCTACCATGTTTCCTCAACGCTACCATGCTGCCTCAACGCTACCATGCTTCCTCAACGCTACCATGCTGCCTCAACGCTACCATGCTGCCTCAATGCTACCATGCTGCCTCAACGCTACCATGCTGCCTCAACGCTACCATGCTGCCTCAACGCTACCATGCTGCCTCAATGCTACCATGCTGCCTCAACACTATAATGTTGCCTCAATGCTACCATGCTGCCTCAACGCAACCATGTTGCCTCCATGCTGCTTCAACACTACCATGCTGCCTACCATGTTGCCTCAACACAACCATGTTGCCTGCCATGCTGCTTCAACGCTACCATGTTGCCTCAATGCTACCATATTGCCTACCATGCTGCCTCAATGCTACAATGTTGCCTCAACGCTACCATGTTTCCTCAACGCTACCATGTTGCCTCAACGCTACCATGTTGCCTTAATGCTACCATGTTGCCTCAACGCTACCATGCTGCTTCAACGCTACCATGCTGCTTCAACGCTACCATGTTGCTTCAACGCTACCATGTTGCCTTAACGCTACCATGTTGCCTCAACGTTACCATGTTGCCTCAACGCTACCATGTTGCCTACCATGCTGCCTTAACGCTAACAGAGAACTCTAAGGGTATATTGAGAATCACACACAACCACAACAGATCTAAGAGATTAGGAAAGTGAGGGTGGAATAGAGAGCGGAGAGTTCACACTGTCTGCTAATATTCCAGTGAGGATGACATTGAGAGGTGGAGAATACAGGAGAATGCGTGTGGTAAGTGATGCAGGGGGCCTCTGTCCAGTCAGTGTGTGCTAGAACAGGGCACGAGAGTGTAAGCAACGTATCGCCTATAATGTTGCACGTATGAGGAGCGAGGGACTGGAGTTCTTTAAAAGAGGTTCCAGTCCTGACGCTATTCTTGACTTACAGTGTGCTGGCTTAATTATCCAGAAGGGCTGATAGCCTCTGAAGTCCTATTTTAACTAACTAGTATGAAGAGGTTGACTGGTATGCTTGCTATACGAGCTAGTATAATCTGCTATAGTGACTAGTTGCGGTTCACTATTCCCAGACAGGGACGACAAGGCTGACAAGGAACGGGATATTGCTGTATACTGGCAGGATTCCTACCAGGATATACAATGAGCGGATAAGGGAGACTACGGGAGATGTTGCAAGCAATGAGCAGCAAAGTGTAATATTCGAATGGTAGGGGTAAAATGAAGTTCAGAGAGCATGTTTATGACCATAGTCGACATAAGTGATGAAAGAATTTTACGCATTGCTACGTTTGAAAAGATGTCACCTACTGAGAATAATGGGCAAAGAGGGTGGACATATACAGTAAATTACCAAATAATGGTAGTTAGGGACCACGTTGAGCCGAGAGCTCAGAAGTGCAATAGTTATTCCATGTAAGTTGACAGTGACGTGTGCGAGTATTGACTTTTGTTTTGATGGTGTAAATGATAAGGTCACAGGCGACGCTGTACATGCAAAGCGAAACAGGAGGAATGCAAGAAAAATAGGTCAGGAGGCGACTGTAGTGAATTAAATTAACTATAGTCTACCCTATAAAGGAAGGAAGAAAACTTAACTTGAACCTTATAAAGAAAACGTAGAGTCACTCGGGAATATCAAGAGTATACTGTAGGTCACTGCAAAGATTGGTGACCACTGCACCCTGTAGTATAACTACTAATAACACACACAACCTCTCAACACTTCAAAAAGTGGATACGAGGTGCCGGTGTAAAGGCATATCCCTCAATACCTTCACCTAACCTGAGCTCTGTGGTGGTGTCCTTGATTACGGCCTTTACATAGCTTTCATTCTATCAGATTCAAGATCCCTTAATTAATCCACAATATAAGATTATTTGGCAAAAATGTCCACCCTCGCTGTCCATATTATTTTATATTGTTATTTTGCCCAAGTAAAATTATACAACAACAACAACAATAATAATAGTAAACTTCATGATAAATAATAAAAAACTAAAACTGGTTTACTTCTTGGTAAATAATAAATACTGAAGGAGGGTTACTTCTTAATAAATAATACAGAATAAAGCTTGGTTAGTGATGTAAATGTTATCTCCTAATATAAACTCCGATAATCAGTTTGTTTACACCTGGCGTGAAGGTATAACCATTGATTTCGGGGCTGATGAATGCTTGTGTGCTTGCTTTTTGTGGGCGAACTGTTATATGTGTTCTTCTCCTGTCACCTCTTTTTCCTTTCTTGTGTCTTGCTGATCCTCCCTACCCCTTGTGGGAGTAAGGGCTGGCTACTGACTGATTGACTACACATGGCGGAGGAGTCAATGCCTTAATAGCAGCTGTTATTCGATACTTAAGTGGAGATGGTTGATATTTCTGGCCCCCTTTCTCCCTCATGTTTAGGCCCATTAGTTTTCAGATTTTATGACGTTCGTTCCATTAGTTTGGTGATGACAAGACCTTTCACCCTATTTCTTTGACAATATTAGGAACTTTCGTGCCACTTAGGTATCTAGGGGGTGATATTTTAAGCTTCAAGGAGGTCTAGCGACAAAACTAAAAAATGAATAAATGTATAGACCGTAAATATAAACCCTACCCCCTTAATGTATAGACCGTAAATATAAATCCTACCCCCTTAATGTATAGACCGTAAATATAAACCCTACCCCCTTAATGTATAGACCGTAAATATAAACCCTACCCCCTTAATGTATAGACCGTAAATATAAACCCTACCCCCTTAATGTATAGACCGTAAATATAAACCCTACCCCCTTAATGTATAGACCGTAAATATAAACCCTACCCCCTTAATGTATAGACCGTAAATATAAACCCTAACCCCTTAATGTATAGACCGTAAATAAACCCTACTCCCTTAATGTATAGACCGTAAATATAAACCCTACCCCCTTAATGTATAGACCGTAAATATAAACCCTACCCCCTTAATGTATAGACCGTAAATATAAACCCTACCCCCTTAATGTATAGACCGTAAATATAAACCCTACCCCTTAATGTAAAAACAAGAAACTAGAAGGGAGGGATAGTGAGGGGATGGAAGGACAGTGAGGGGAAGGGTTGTTGTGAGGGGAAGGGGTGAGGGGAAGAACATGTCTCTCACTGGGTTCTTTTGCAAGTTGTAGCGGGTCCAGGTAGAGAAGTAGAGAAGAGAAAGATATTATATTTGAAAGATTTCCAAATATCAGCTGAACTGAAATTTAAAACAAGTATATAGGAGAAGGGAAGAGTAAATATGATAAGTAAATACAAATAAGGAAACATAAGATAAGAGGAACAAGATAAAAGAGGATTAAGAGTAGAGAAAAGAGACGAAAAATAAGTATCGAAAATTAATAGGCATAAAAAATGAGAAACAAATAAGTATATAGCAGCTAAGAAGAAGAAGAATAGGAGAGAGAAGAAAATTATATATATATATATATATAAACAAATGGTGTGAGTAAGAAGAGAAGACCAGAAAAGAAGAACATATAAGATAATATAAAATAACAGAAACAGAAGTATTGATACTAAGAAAAATAGAATAGTCAAAAGAGAGAAGAGAAAAGGTGAATATAGCATTACTTTTAATTATTCAGAATAATATTTGAGATTAATCACAATATTCTATTGCTGGTACTATTCCTTAAGAAAACCAAATTTAATACAAATATTCATTAAAGTTTTAATGATTATTTTATCAAGCAAACATTCGTTTTTACTACTAGAAATGTTTCATAGTGTCTGCCCTTTTGCCTGTTTTTATACACATCCATATAGTTTTCAAGCAAGAGAGCTAAGCACCTACACAAGAAATTCGAAATATTTGAGGAAGAAATCAGGTGCTATTGAATGCACACTTGGTGAACGGGGAAAGGGGTGCACCCAAGGAGGTTAAATAAATAGGTGCACCATCCTTTCTGACCACCAACCATGGCAGCAGATTCAGACCATATATATATATATATATATATATATATATATATATATACACACACACAATAGTAGCGCGTTTGACTTATTATAACTGAAAGGTCCTGGGTTCGATATTTTGAGATGCCTGCCGCGGGATTCGAACCCTGGTTAGCGACTTCAGTAGGTGATTGAGGTCACCCCAGGTCTGCGCGCTAACCCACTGTACTACCACGGACGTACAATAAAATAGCAACCTTAGTTCTCCTTGAAAGAACCAGGTGATAATCTCGTGGTGATACACGTGGTGGGTTTCTTAGACTTCGCCACCAACGACTATTTTATGCTATTCCAGACGTCAACTCTGGTAGTTTTGTGGTTGCGGGATTTTTGCTGGTACAGGGTATTACAAAAAAAAATAAAAATAAAATAAAATAAATACAAATAAATATATATATATATATATATCTGCTGGCTCGCTACCGCTCGCCAGGAAAATATTGACACCTAGACGGGGGTAAACGTCTTCAAACAGTAGACTGAATGGGGCCGAATGGATACAAGCCAAACAGGAAGGGAGAGAAAGAGAAAAAAAAGCGAGGTGGGCCCCCTTAAGGGGAGATCTCCACTTGAGGGATTTTTTCTTGACCCCTTTATCCCTCATATTTAGCCCCATTGCTTTTGATATTATAAAACGTTTGCCCCATTAGTTTAGCGACTTTAAGAACTTTCACCCCATATTAAGACCTTTCGTGCAATTCAGGTGTCGATTTTATCCTGGCGAGCGATAGCGAGCCTGTAATTTAAGAGGAACCGGCCTTCGGCCCGGACATTTTTCTACCGAAAAATTTACAAATTTATCTTGAAAGGGACTCAAAGGGGTGTAATTTTAAGCTTGATGGAGGTCTAGGGAACAAACTAAATACCTCCCCTTAAGGACCACGCCTCTTCAACAAACTTCCACGGCGAGTGAGAGACATGAGAGGTGTCTCACTATACAACTTCAAGAGAGCCCTCGATGTCGAACTGCATAGTGCCCGATAAGCCCATCATCGCAGGGGACCGTGCCGCCCCTTCGAACAGTCTGCTGTACCAAATATCAACCCAGAACGAGGGGCCACTAGAAGCGTGACTAACATTACAATAGGTAACAGTAGGTAGGCTTAAGGGGAGATTTCCACTTGAGGGATTGTTTTCTTTACCCCTTTCTCCCTCATGTTTAGCCCCATTGCTTTTGAGATTTTAAGACGTTCGCTCCATTTATGTCACTTTTAAGACCTTTCGTGCCACTTAGGTGTCGATTTTTTCCTGGCGAGCAGTAGCGAGCCTGTATTTTAAGAGGAATCGGCCTTCGGCCGGGACATTTTTTTACCGAAAAATTTACAAATTTATCTTGAAAGGGGGTCAAGGGGGTGTAATTTCAAGCTTGATGGAAGTCTTAAAAAACACACTAAAAACCTACCCTTAACTCTGGTATGAATGACTACAGGAATGTGTACCGTCCTGTTCTGCCAATTTTTTTCTTTGGTATTGTGTTAGATAATTACAAAAGAATATATTTAATTCTCATTATGAAAATATCCAATGTATATAACAAGTCTACGATAATAAACCAGCTACTTAATTATAAGGTGGTAACCGGAGAATGGCAAGAGTAGATGGCTTTAATCACCCACAAGACTAATATTAATAATTCAACAACCAGACTCACCCCGCTGCCAAACACACAATAATTTCACAATGAACAGTACACGGTTACATACAATACAAATATGATACTCTTCTACGAACTTGAGAAACTTAAAACTCCAATACATGCAGTAGATAATCGTACCTTACATTACTTTCCTATACTCCAGAAATATACAATAAAGGGAGTTGCTATGTGGTTTGACGGGTGTATGTGTGTGTGTGTGTGTGTGGAGGGGGGGGGGAGGTGGACACACACTCACTCACTCTCTACCATCAGTCTTCACTCACTAGTTGACAAGGTAAGGTGTACTCTTAACCCATTCAATATTCAGTGACATCCTTTTCATTATACTCTGATAATGATTAGACGATTTAATACAGCTTAGGAAGGACGTCGACCAATTAAAAGGCTACATACTATCCCAGTTATTCCTTTTAGCTATATTATATCCTTCCTAGGCTTCATAAAATTGTCTAAATGTAGCTGAAATCAAATAAAAAGGACGTCATCGGTACTGAACGGGTTAATTCGCAAACTAGATTTCAGTCACAGATTGAGTAATAAGTTAACATAATTATATACATATACTGTATAACATACTGTATATATTTTATACTACTTTGGTGATAAGTACATACAATAAGTAATTTAATATGATTCATTGGAGATAATGTTAAATCATTAAATGGTATGAGAAAAATCTGGCTCGTCGAAAATTGCCGAATAATGCGCTCGTGTGACACCGCCTTAACCACTTCTGTACCGGGAAAGTCTTTTTTTTTATTGTATTCTAGCTATATTTAGGTAATTGTGTGCAATTTAAGAAGGATCTGTGGTAGTAAAAAGTGTTCAGTGAGACAGTTTGAAGCCTGTTATTATTTTGTATGGGTATATAAATGCACTATAACCGTATTTTAGCTGGTAATTCTGCTAAAAAAACGATGTCTACGGCTCTAACTTCCTTATAGGCTGAAACTCGCAAGTGGTCAATTGATTGATGTTACTCCGTGTTGTGTATTAACCCATTCAGTACCAGGGACGTCTTCTTCATCATATTCCGGCAACTATTAGACGATAATATTCAGCTTAGGAAGGACCTATAACAATAATAAGTCTTCAAACTATCTCAACCAACCCTTTCAACTATCAAAGATCCTTCCGAAGCTGTATAATATCGTCTAAATATAGCTAGAATAATATATAACACGTCGCTGGTACTGAAAGGGTTAATGGCTGAGCTTGAAGACTCCCCCTAGCAACACTGAGCATTATCATAATATTATTCAGGGTACCATTTTCTTTATTAATTCGTATATTTATTTATATTATTTATTTGTTTATTAATTAATTAATTTATATATATATATTTTTTTTAGTATTCTCGCTAGACATCCATCAAGCTTAAAAAAATAGCCTTATGACCCCCTCCTTCCAGATAAATTTGTGCATTTTTTTGTGGAAAAATGCCTCGGCTGAAGGTCGGTTCCTCCTAAATTACAAGCTGGCTATCGTTCGCCAGGAAAGAAAAAAAAAAAAACTAAATGGCACGAAAGGTCTTACAGTCGACAAACTATTGGGGCGAATGTATAAAATTACAAAACTAGTGGGACTCAAGACGAGGGAGTCCAGAACACCCGCCCCCTGCATAAAATCGCCTGATAATAGCCAGAAAACAGAAGAAATGCGTCATCGTATCTTCTAAGTGGCAGACTTTATAATTCAGTTTAATAATGAATGAAGAACCTGTGAAAGGAAATGGGAAGACAAACAGTGAATTATCCAGTTTGTCTCGATTACTAATGAGGTGTGTGTGTGTGTGTCAGTCATCGGTCAGTTAATTAACCCGTTCAGGACGCCCTGTTCACTTGATTCTGGCAAACACTAGACGATTTTATTGATTATTAGAAGGTCTTGCACGAATCAAAGGGGTTAAGTGTATCTTAGTTACTCCACCGACCCCAACAATTTCCTACTAATCTGAATAAAATCGTCTATTAAATGTTAGAATAAAAGGCAGAAATGAGGTATCGTATCTTGAAAGGGTAAATTAAGCACTATCATTATTTATGAATTTTAGGCCCGCTCAAGTAGCCATCATCAGGTAAATATCATGATCCTTACAAAATAATGAAAACAGTTTAACAAATTATTTCGTCTAATGGGCCAACAAATATACAATTAGTAGGGGTAGGCAGCCCCGCCCAGGGAAGTACTACCGCCAAGGTTTCGGGAGACTCAGGGAATAGCCTGAATTCCATTTTCTCTCCCAGGCCTTGGTAGCTGGATACACATCTTTCTGCCTCACACATCAGGGGTATCAGGAAAACCCTCTTTATATAACATACACATCCAACTTCACGACATTGCCCTACATCGCTATCCTCTATCCATAAAACACTACTCTTCCCACTACATATCATACATGTAACACCATACACCTTACCCAATAAATATGGCAGTACAATTGTTAAGAGCAAACCTGGTGGTCCCTCGGATATCCACCCCCGGCAGGGTTGGGTCATTGACACAGGGCCCTCCCGGTCGTCATCATGCGACTGTGTCAAGAGCATTGCAACGTCCCAAAGCTACTCGTCGGTGCAGCTTTTTCTTTAGCAATATAAGGGGACTTCACTCTAACATCAATTCTGTACACCAATTTCTTCAAGCAGAATCCCCTACTCTCCTTTTTTTGACAGAGACTCAAGTAACATCCACATCTGACACATCTAGATTTAATTTTCCAGGTTATCAACTGCTCCAAAATTTCAGACCTAAAGGAGGTGTATGTTGCTTCGCAAAATCTGAAATTGCCCTGGAGGAGGTTACTGGTTTCAATTGTCCCTATTTGATTATTCTTTATTACAAATTAATTTCTGCTGGTAAATTTAAATAAATATGTTGCATCTACCGTTCCCCAAATACTCCTCCAGAGCAAAGTCTTTTTGATTCTCTGGCCTCACAACTCAGTGTCCTCAACTTAAATGCTTCTTCTGAAATCACTGTGTTGGATGATTTTAATGTCCATAATGTTGAATGGCTCACTCATTCAGCCAGGACTGATGATGCGGGTCTTGAATGTGAGCTATTTTCAGACTCATTTAAGCTCACTCAACTAGTCAACCAACCCACCCGTGTACCAGATAATCCTAATCATAATTCCCACCTACTGGACTTATTTTTAACAACCAATTCAGAAAATTATGATGTTACAGTGAGGTCCCCACTTGGATCTTCTGATCACTGTCTGATACAGGCCACCTGTCTATCACCTACCACACCTTCCCACTCTGAACCTGTTTTGGTGACTAAATGGCATTACGATAGGGCAGACTGGGAGAGTCTTCAAGGTTTCTTTATTGATATTCCCTGGACCTCTCTCTTTTCTAATGATGCACACTCCACCTTGAGCCACATACAAGATTTGTAAAAATTGGAATGGAAACTTTTATTCCTCATCAAAAGTACAGTAAAAGATCTAATTCACCTAAATGGTTTGACCATAATGTGCTAGAGTAACTGAACAAAAAGCAATAGCCTACAATGCATACACAAGATCAAAAACACATGAAGCCTTTAATTACTTTAGAAACATCAGAAATCATGCCAAAACTGTATTAAACTTAACTAAATCAAACTTTCTCCACAAGCAGGCAAATAAACTTCTAAATAATCCAAATGATAACAAAATATTTTGGTCTACTCTTAACTCATTCAAATCCAACTTCACAACTGCTTCATCCATTCCACCATTAAAATCTCCGACTAGCAATCTTGTAAGTGACCCACGAGGTAAAGCTAACCTTCTTGCGGATATTTTCTCCACCAACTCAACCTTAGATGAAATAAATCAAGATGTCCCTGTACTTAATTTTAATTCGCCTGAAATTCCCTCACTAAAGATCCACACCAGACATGTCAAAACTATTTTGCAGAATCTCTCAGTAGATAAGGCTCCTGTTCCAGATGAAATTCCTCCAATAGTACTTAAGAATTGGTCCTTGGTGCTCGCTCCTGTATTGGCAACATTTTTCCGTCTATGTACTCATACCTCATGCTTCCCAGTACCCTGGAAAGAAGCAAACATCTATCCAGTTCCTAAAAAAGGTGCCTCTTCAGATCCATCAAACTACAGACCAATAGCTATAACTTCCACTCTTGGTAAAGTCTTTGAAATTATATTAATCACATAATTAAGCATCTTGAGAATAATAAATTATTCAGTGATAGGCAATATGGTTTTAGACGATATCGATCAACTGCAGACATTCTTTGCCTTCTTACGCATCAAATCAACCAAGCTACAGACCAACATGGTGAAACACATACAATAGCACTGGATATATCAAAGGCATTTGATAGAGTCTGGCATCAATCCTTATTGTCGAAGATGTCACACTACGGCCTTGCATCATTAGTTCCACTAATTTCTTCTTATCTTCATAACAGAAGAATACGTGTAATGGTAGATGGCCTTTATTCTCAATTTCACTCAATAAATGCTGGTGTTCCGCAGGGATCAGTTTTGGCCCCAACTCTGTTCCTCATTCATATCAATGATCTCATATCTACCACTCATAATCCAATACATTCCTACGCAGATGACTCAACACTCCACAGTTCCTTCACATTTACCAATTCTTTCACCCAACCCGATCTTATAAATTCAAAAATAAGCACTGCAATTTCTCTGAACCAGGACCTTTCTAGAATTGAAGAATGGGGACAAAAGAATCTAGTTTCCTTTAATGCACAGAAAACCAAGTACATTCAATTTTCTAACAGACAGAATCTCACCGACTCCCATATATTTTTTAATGATGTAAATATTCCCACTTCCCCTAGTATTGACATTCTCGGTGTAACATTAACTACTAACTTGAGCTGGACACATTATGTTAGAAGCATTGCTAAGAATGCCTCTAAAAAAACTGGGACTCCTGTACAGAGTTCGAGAATTCTTCACTGACGAGCAGTTGGCCGTAATATATAAAAGTCATGTGCGTTCTCAGATGGATTACTGTTCACCTCTGTGGAGTGGAAGTGGAGTGGTTGCATTGAGGCAGTTGGAAAAAATTCAAAATAAAGCTATTAGATTAATCAATAACCCTGCAATCACACAGGACCTTCCTACATTATCCATACGAAGAAACATTGCATCCCTTGCATTATTCTACAGATATTTTCAACAAACAGCAATTGTTCCGAGGAACTTGCTTCAATTGTGCCGCCTCTCCACATCTTTCCCCGTAGAACTAGGGCAGCTGAGAGCACCCATGAATTTACACTTTCTCCTCCACAATGCAGAACTTCTTTTTATTAAAATTCATTTATCCCTAGAACGGTAAATCTACAGTTATACTACCCCTCCCCCACTGCCCCCCACCACCTCCCCCCTTCAAAACACGCCTTTTAGCGTGTTTTTGGATGGTTCAGCAGACGCGGAAACTGGAAAAAACTTATTTTGATAACAAATTATCACCAACCAGATAAGAGTTTTTCAGGTAATTTGTTGTTTTTTATTTTTTATTTGATATACAGTGTTGTTTAATACCCAGGACGGTCAATATACAGGAGGCGCTACAATATAGGTAGCAAAATTCTAATGGTAGTTTTGGGTTCCTATCATCATATGCTTCATTTCTATATACTTTTTATCCCCGGGAAAAAAACAAAAAATCTTGGGTTTTTTATTTGTTTCTTGGATTTTTTTTTTATTTTTTGTATTAACCTAACCAAAAAACCTAACCTAACCTAACCTAAATGTATTTGGGGGCTATTAGGTTAGGTTAGGTTAGGTTTTTTTGGTTAGGTTAATGACCAAAACAAAAAATCCCAAGAAAATAAATGAAAAATCCCAAGATTTTGTTTTGTTTTCCCGGGGATAAAAAGTATATAGAAATGAAGCATATGATGATAGGAACCCAAAACTACCATTAGAATTTTGCTACCTATATTGTAGCGCCTCCTGTATATTGACCCCGAGGACCATCGCATTTTAGTATTTTTATTATTAGCCTAACCTAACCTAACTTAACCTAACCTAACCGAAAACTAACCTGTCTCGCGACCGGTCTAAACCCAGCTCACGTTCCCTGTTTATGGGTTCGCGAAGGTTTGTAATACTTCAATGTATCTATTACAAGTCAAATATACATTTCCGCACATCATCAAACTATACTAAGTCTACTACTAATAATATTAACCCATTAGTACCAACAAAATAGCGACAAAATAGGGGTAGTATAACTGTAGATTTATCATAGGTTTTCCTGAGATTTCTAATTAATTACAAATACTATATATTAATGCAAATGACCAATTTTGTTTATAAAAAACACTCGGAAAATGCGTGGTATTAAAATAAAAAAAATCCCCCCCCCCCCCCCCCCCCGCTGTTTGGGTACTGGCTGAAAAACTTATTGTTTTACAATATATATAATATGTAATTTAGTTGTTTTAGTTTGTCTCCCTTATAATACATTTCAGCTCTTGATGACATATATATAGCAATGATGTATATGCTCTACCGGACCTATTAGACCTAAAAAGATCGATGGGCTAACTTGTCGGTCCAAAACATCAGTATAACCAAGGCGTGTATTGAAGGGGGGAGGTGGTGGGGGGTAGTGGGGGAGGGGTAGTATAACTGTAGATTTACCAAATCCAGTTGTTACAAACATTTTATTAATGGAAGATGCCTTTAGGCACATGGACCTTTTTGTTTCATCTGTGTTTTTCCTTCCTCCGTTCATTGTCTCTTAAAAAAAAAAAACAACAACAATACAGTCAACTTAATACGTTGACCAAAATAAAGCTTCTTAACAAAATAAATATACTAAATCAAACTAAAATAACTAAGTATGGTGACAGGAAATGCAAGCATTTTAAAACCTAAAGTATAACAAATTGAAAAAAAATAAACATAAATAATCGCTATGAACTACAATACAGTGAAACAAAAAGGTATAAGACCGCTTACCAATTGCGTCCCTACCCAACCCAAGACTAGTACAAACTGAAACATATTAAGTTACTATGGTTCCTAAAGATCCAAATACCCTAAATTAAGTCTAAAATTTCAATAGAGCCCCAAACGAAGCACCAAAATACATCCAAACTAATTTTGGAAATATTTGGAAGTTTTTCGCCCAGTAATGCTTCATATTGGCTGACGATTATAGCGATGATTTGAAAATTATTGGTGAAAATGGATGATCCGGAGACCTAGTGATTTCTAACGGCAAAACAAAAAGGATATTTTGCTTGAAGACCTCCCTGTTGTATGGCTTTTACCCATGTGTTCGAATATCCTTATCCTAAAGAAACGCCCCGAACATCCGACATATCAAGCCTCACAGCTCGGACAGGTTAATAAGTAAACAATATTCGAACACAACTGGTCCGCCACTCTATCCTTTATTTTGAAGACATTTCCTACTCTGAAATCATTCGTAAGGATAATTCTGAAATTTACTGAAGGAAAGCAGTTGTTTAATCAATTTACATTAGTTTTCTATATTGGTAACTACTCTTCCCATAACACGGTATCTTCACATACTTAATAAGTTTCGGCCGAACAGTTATTACCGGTAATTTATCACCTCGTTGCTTAATACCTAAAACACATTCAAAACTCTATCAACAGTGTCTACTTATAGTTATTCTTAACGTAGTAATCTAGTGGCTTACAAAAGTCTTAGTGCAATTTAAAGTAATTCAAACAAACGTTATATGCTCCGTTTAACAAGGTCTTAATGGAATTAAGCTTATAAATTTCCGGATTATAACTGTACCAATTGAATCCTAATCCAGTAAACGTTTTCTTGTAGATATTGGCTACTGCTTCATTACCGGTGTGCTCAGTTCCACCCACGGTCTGTCTGTCCGTCCAGTAGGCTCGTCCCTACAGGTCATTCAATTATAACTTGTTCCAAGTCCATAAGTAACCAACATATCTCAGAGTACGTATCATGAATATCGACCCAAATTTTCTCATGGTCATTTTTGATGGGGTGTGTGGGGGTGGGGTGGTGTCATGATCTTATGTTAGTTATAAGTTATTAGTTTCTATGTTGGTGCCAAATATAATTACTAATCAATTTTAATCTAAATAATGTACGCCTATTATTTTGAGTGGTGGTACTTGATAATCTCATTGTTCCAAGCAATATGTTAGCGACAGTATGTAAAATTATAGTCATTGTACTAAAATGGTTTAACTTACTTTTCAGAATATTATCGGGGTAAGATGAGCGGCGTGACCACCAAGCGGGTACCAGGGGGGCGGGGAGAGACGCTACTGCTGGTGCGGGGGGCGGGGCAGGTAGTGAGGGTGGGGGGCCCGGGGGAGACAGTCAAGCTGGGGGACTCCATGGGGGACCTACACATACTAACACCACATAAACAAGGTCAAGGACTCTCCATTGCTGTCGATATGTGAGTATTCTATCTAAAATTGTGTTCATGGATAACACTCGTGTAGGACTATTATTTTCTAACATATTTTAGTTTTAGTAAATACCAGGGTCCAGAGAATATAGGGTCAACCCACCAGCCAGGTACCTGTGAGTGAGTGACGTCACACGGCCCACGCTCTGGCTGAACCCCTCATATATAGGGGGCAGATATGTGAAACATATGTGGGAATTGTGCGTTTCTTGATACAAGTGTCAAAATTGGCACACACAATAATAAACTCAGTATAATCAAAATTAGCTATAGGGCCATCAAAGGTTTAGCCTATGTTGGCTTTGGCAGCCCCTTTTCAATTAATCTCCATAAGAGTACTGAAACACCGATATTTACCCCAAACTGTATACTGTGGTAGAGATGTCAAACTAGTTTCAAATGACTCGTCTGGACAAGGGAAACAATAAATGTTCAGACAATGTTTATAAAAAAAGTTGTCCATTTGACTTGTACTGGGCCCTGTAGTTCAAACAAATTAGTGGCAATTGGCAACAATTCTTACCAATTTGTAGCATGATAATAAACTTCATGGACCAGTACAAGTCAAACGGTCAACATTAGCCAAACATTCTCTGAATATAAGTTGTTTCCCTTGCCCGGACGAGTCATTTGAGACTAGTTTGACGTCTCTACCACAGTATACAGTTTGGGGTAAATATCTGTGTTCCAGTACTCTAATGGAGATTAATTGAAAAGGGGCTGCCAAAGCCAACATAGGCTAAACCTGTGATGGCCCTATAGCTAATTTTGATTAGACTGTGTTTATTATGGTGTGTGCCAATTTTGACACTTGTATCATGAAACACACAATTCTTCCACCTATCTGCTGCACTAATAAGACACCTTGTTTTTGTGATATATTGAACTATGCGTGTAACTAGTCATATTTAATGAAACAGGACAAAAGAAAACATTGACATAATTCAAACCTAAGTTTATTTTGAAATTAAATGTGCATAAATATGAAGTAATAAATTATATATGGTGACGAGCATACAATATATAACTTATATTCTCTGGACCCTGGTAAATACTAAACAAGCCTTCGAGGCATTCTCTTGCAGTGATCAATTTATAGTAACTGGAAATTGCATTGACTACTAACGACAGTTCATGTATATGCATCATAACTGATTATCTATACATAATAAAAATGAGATAGTATTGTGTCGTACCGAAATAAATTTCGTACGACCTAATCCCTAAAAATAAAAAAAATGAATATCAAAATAAACACAAATATTGTTTATTTCGTATGTATTTTGTTTCCCCAGGTCTCCCGAAATGCAATAGTAAGTGACCAATTAATGTAAACACCATTTGAGGAGGATCACTTTATTGAAAACGTTTCGCTGATAGCTTCTTCAGGTCATCTGCGAAACGTTGTCAATAAAGTGCTCCTTCTCGAATGGTGTTATTATTCATTATGTCAATTTTTTCGGAGTTCATTATTATTAAACCCTTGAGGATCATGACGCATTTTGACAGTTTATTATGGCTATCATTAGACGCTTTTTATATCATTTAAGAAGGATCTGTGGGAGTTAAAAAGAAAAAGGTAGCTATCTCAATAAAACCCCTGGCTTCCATACACCTTTCCTAATCTGAATAATATCGTCTCACCATAGCCAGATAATATGAAAGTAGTGCGTCTTAGATCCTCAAAGGGTTAACAAGTGGCAGCTTTATTGGTTTGTTAATTAATTTATTTTGTAGTTTCCTCGCTAGACCTTCATTAAGCTTTACAAAAAAAAAACACTCCTTAGACCCCCCTTCGAGATAAATTTCCACATTTTTCGATATACATTTTTTGTCCCGGCCAAAGACCGGTTACTTTTAAAATTACAGGCTCGCTATCGCTCGCCAGGAAAAAAATCAACATCTAAATGGCACGAAAGGTCATGATATTGATGTAGAAATGGGACGAAATATTTTAAAATTGACAAATGAATGGGGGTTCGCCCCATTAGTTTATCTGAAAAGTAATGGGGCTAAACATGAGGAAAAAGGGGGACCAGAGAAACGACCCATCTCCCCTTAACCCGTTCAGTACCGGTGCCGTCCTTTTAACTATATTCTGCCTACTAACGAGGGAGTACTAGGCTTATTTGTATACGCAATGGCACCATCATATTGAATTAGGATTGTTTGTCTTTTCTCCTCAGGAACGGGAAGATAGCGATGGTGGGCAGCGACAGTGAGGTAGCAGCAGAATACCATGGGTGTGTGTGGAGTAGTGTGGTGGAGGCAGGTGGAGGGGTGGTGGTGCCGGGCCTAGTGGACGCTCACACCCACCCGGTCTGGGCAGGTGACAGGGTCCACGAGTTCGCTCTCAAGGTAACACACGCAGTATTCATAACAAGTCAACCTTTAAGGGGAGGGTGGCCGTGTGTTTGGTCTATTCATTTATTTATTGATATATTTTTTTAGTTTCCTCCCTAGACCTCCATCAAGCTTAGAAAAACACCCTTTCAAGACAAATTTGTAAATTTTTCGGTAGAAAATGTCCCGGCCGAAGGCCGATTCCTCTTAAAATTGCAGGCTCGCTATCGCTCGCCAAGAAATAATCGACACCTAAATGGCATGAAAGGTCTTAAAATTGACAACGAAATGGGACGAAAGGAGTTAAAATCGCCAAACTAATGGGCCGAACGTCTAATAATCTCAAAACTAGTCGGGCTAAACATTAGGGAGAAGGGGGTCCAGAAAAATGGTCTGCCTCCCCTTTAAGCGCTGTTCACACATGCACAAATTAACGTCCTATCCATCCCCGACCCCTTAATTCGCCGTGCCTAGGCGGCGTCCTTTTTGTGCATGCATAAAATGGTCCGTGTGGGTCGGGGCAACTGCCAGAAAACGTGTTATGTCGGGGACACCCACGGGACACACACGGGAGCAGTCGTCGTCTAGACGCAGCCTGGCGGCGTTTAGACGCCGATTGACGGGATGAGAACGGCGGCAAAAAACGTTGGAACGGCCCTAGTGGCCGTCGTGGCCACATGGGGCCTCCAGATTGATGCCGTCCTGCCTATTTTCTTCGTCGGGGACGGACGGGACGTTAATTCGTGCATGTATTTGTGCATGCATAAAATGGTCCGTGTGGGTCGGGGCAACTGTCAGAAAACGTGTTATGTCGGGAACACCCACGGAAGCAGTCGTCGTCTAGACGCAACCTGGCGGCGTCTAGACGACGACTGGCCGACTAACGGAATGAGAACGGTGGCAAAAAAAACTTTGGAACGGCCCTAGTGGCCATCATGGCCGCATGGGGCCTCCAGATTGATGCCGTCCTGCCTATTTTCTTGGTCAGGGACGGATGTGACGTTAATTCGTGCATGTGTGAACCGAGCTTTAGCTAAAAGCTCGGTTCACACATGCACGAATTAACGTCCCGTCCGTCCCCGACCCCTTAATTCGTCGTGCCTAGGCGGCGTCCTTTTTGTGAAGCATAAAATGGTCCATGTGGGTTGGGGCAACTGCCAGAAAACGTGTTATGTCGGGGAGACCCACGGACACACACGGAAGCAGTCGTCGTCTAGACGCAGCCTGGGCGGCATCTAGCCGACAACTGCTTCCGTGGTGTGTGTCCGTGTGTGTCCCGTGGGTGTCCCGGCAAAAAAACTTTGGAATGGCCCTAGTGGCCATCGTGGCTAAATGGGGCCTCCAGATTGATGCCATCCTGCCTATTTTCTTGGTCGGGGACGGACGTGACGTTAATTCGTGCATGTGTGAACCGAGCTTAAAATCACGCTTGTAAATGGTGTCCCGCCTTCACAAATGCAGCTTAATCTCTCTTTACATACAAAAGAAATATTCATTAAAATATTGAGGAAATATTGATTGTAAAGGCTTTGTAGCATAACAACGGTAGAAATGTAATACTTTTTCAAAATGATTTTTGTTACAGTACTTCAGACAGTAGCTACCAAGGGATTTTCTAACCGGGGTCTGTAGCTGTAGCATGTCAATGATGTAGTAGCGCAACCAGGAAGGTTCCAAGGAGAAAGGAGTATCTTTGGGAGGGGATAGCCCTCTCCCTGTCTCGAAAACGGTTTAAATATGACATACTTATTTTCGCATTCTGGTGACCTCCAGGGACGTTATTTGTTTCTTTTCTAAATCGGCGAGTTCGTAAACGAATAATAATCTGTATCTATCTATATATCTATCAATCTCTATCTATCTACAGTATATCTATCTATGGAGAGAGAGAGAGAGAGAGAGAGAGAGAGAGAGAGAGAGAGAGAGAGAGAGAGAGAGAGAGGTGAAAGGAAGAAACATGCCAGCAGTTGAAAATTTAAAGACAAAGCATATAAGGGAAAAAAAGGGTGGAAGAGTCAAGGAGAGACCATGAAAAAAAAAAAAAAATACAAATACAAAAACATAAAACCGCCAAACTAATGGAGCAAACCTCTTAATTAAAATATAAAAACTAATCTAATAGGGCTAAACATGAGGGAGAAGTGGGTTCAGGGAGAAGTGGGTTCAGAAAAAAGAACCTTCAGTAAAAATATCCCGTTAATGAAGGTAATGTATGTGTGTGTGTGTGTGTGTTTAGGTTGGAGGAGCGAGCTACATGGAGGTACACGCTGCAGGGGGTGGCATCAACTACACCGTGGACCAGACCCGAGCTGCTCCTGAAGACCTGCTGTTGGACTTACTTATGTCTCGTCTCACTCGCATGGCACGGGCAGGTTAGTCTACGTTAAGCCGGTATCACACGAGAACTTTTATAGTCAACATTCAATGATCAACATTTTCCTAGCAACATTTCTGGACTATTTGCACTGGTATCGGAAACTAGACTGATGGTAGATGAATTTAGGCAACCGAAATATCATATATGTTGACCACGTAAGCTGCCAGACCAGTGTTGAGGATAAGTGTTGAGTGAAAAAGCGCTCGTGTGATACCGCCTTTAGATAGCCTGTAGTATGAGAAAGCGGACAGTTTTATTTTTATTTTTATTTGGTAGCCTTTTTGGTGTCAACGGGGTGAAATCTGATAACTGATCATGTACAATGTACATCCTAAGTCTGTAGAAGTATTGCTGAATGTTAATTATGGGTATGGACATATATGTGTGTTAAGGGGGGTCACCTGCTCTTCTTACCTTTTTCTCCTTTTCTCTCTTTCTCTGACTTGTATCCATTTGGCCCCATTCAGCCAAGACGTTTATCCCCATCCAGGTGTCGATTTCTTCCTGGCGAGCGATAGCGAGCCAGCATTGTATGGAGAAATCCGGCTTCGCCGGAGACATTTTTCTATCGAAATATGTACAAATTTAGCTTGCTGTAAAGCAAAAATATATATATGCTGGCTCGCTACCGATCGCCAGGAAAATATTGCAACCTGGATGGGGGTAAATGTCTTAAAACAGTAGGCTGAATGGGGCCGAATGGATACAAGCCAAAGAGAGAGGGAGAGAAAGAGAAAGATAGCGAGGTGGGCTCCCTTAAGAGTAGTTAATGGCACCAATAGAACTAATATGCCGGAGGTTAGCCGGTATTTGTTACTATAGAGTCTCTAGCTTACACAACATATTACTCAAAGTTAGTCCAACACTATATTCATCTTCTCAAAATTTGATTTGTCCGGAATGTTGCAAACTGATCCAGCCTTTAAAACTATGACACATTCCAAAGCCGTGGAGCCGTGAAATACAATCAACAAATCAATTGTCTCTACCCCTTGGTTTGGTTATCTTCAATGAGTATGAGTCATGATCATTTGACTTCTGCTCTCTACACAGCTTGCAACACATTATGCACAAAGAAACACTCAAGTACTGTATAGTAAGATATTGATATGATGACTGGCATACATAACACCGCAAGGCAAGATAAATGTATTTGGTTGATTGTACAAGTTTGACCAAAAGACAATCACAGAGACGCTCAGAGTGACCCTGCTGAGGATCGATTGCAGTTCCTGAGAAAGAGTTATTCCCCCGGCCGAGGAAGAACCAAAGGGAAGTGGTCTTGACAGTAATGCTACCCGTAAGGATAGAGAAGGGCACTGAATGACCAGAGGCAGTCTGATGATTGATATCATCCCCTGACTCCTTAAGTTAATGACATTTACATATGGTTACTTTTACCTCTGCCAAACAAAGTTTGCTAATATTATGTATTCGTTACTGCATGTGTCTTTTTATGTGTGATTGTCTCTGTATATCGGACTGCTTATTTGGAAGTAGAATTTTCAAACTTTAATTGACTTATTTTGATGAAAACTCGCCAGGAGCTTGATTTGGTACCATAATAGAAATGATTAATTTTTGTCCAATACCCGAAGACCCCCCTCCCCCAAGCTGGGAAGCTATGACTTAGACTTGATCCCGTGCATCTTTTAATGAGAGAGAGAGAGAGAGAGATACCCTGAATAAAGCTGAAACTTGACTAAGTACTCTATAGCAGAGTAAGAAGCCTGGTTTTGCACGTCAGCAATTAACAGGCTTCGAACTATCTCACTAACCCTTTTTACCACAACAGATCCTTCTCAAACTGAAAAAAATCGCCCGAATATAACTAGAATAAAATATAAAAAGATGTCGCCGGTACAGAAGGGGTTACACCTGTTATACAGTAAACTATAATCCAGTACCAGCGATTGACTTGAACCCGTGCAAACCATTATTTTCATATATCCCGCTGTTAAACAAACAAACAAGCAGACAACAACGATGAGTAATCTCGGTAAACTTCATTTGGCTGAGGAAAAGTTTACACACAACATTAAATCCCAAGTGAGAGGTGAATGACAACAGAAACGATACAACAATATGTAGACAAATAGCAAGGGGAAAAGTGTTAATTACTGACGAAGCAAGAATAAAAGAGAATATAATATACATTTTAGTAAGTGGGAAGTATAAAATAAATATACCTTTTTATGTGTAGAGGCAGCAAAGAGACAGCTATTGGACAAGGGCTCCATGATTGCGTTTATAAACGGCCCAAGCTACCGAGGACCCCCTACGCTCCCCAAAACCTTCCTCCATCCCCTTCCCCCTTCATCTCACTTTCGTCTTGTCTTGTTTCTTTGCGGTGTTGCACTGGCACCCTCACCCCCACAGGCCTCATCCGCCAGCAGAACCCTTTGAGAACCACCCCTCCTCCTCCCCTGCAGCCACCAGCCCTTTCTCTCTCGTCTTTTGCATCTTGCTCATTGTTGTAAGAAACTTGATACAGGTTAGGAGGAACCTTTCAAGGGGGTGGGCAGGGACACCATACAGAGCATTATGCAGAAGACAGTAGAAATGAATGATGATATGACTGGTTGCTTGTTTTTTTATAGACTAACAGCATGTGAAAGTGCCCTTCAAAAATACATTTGGAAGTCAGTCAGACTCTAGGGCCTAGGCCATGCGGATCGTCACTCTGACTTGAGTAAGGAACCTTAACCAACCTAACAATTGAGTCTCCGTGTTACTAACTTACTCGTCTTCCTCACTTCCCTTAAGCTATCATCTTTGGGGCCCAATCTTCCCAAGGGACTAATATAACTCTCGCTCTGAGAACCCTTCCCTGGAATCCCCTCCCTCCATCTTGAAGGATTCAGGGTCCACTTGAGTCCGCCTACCACCCCATCTTCCTCCCTGTGAGCCTCATCCAAATATGATTCCCTCTCCCCGAATCCCATGTTCCACTCCTCCAACAGTCATTATTTGTTGTGGGTCACTCACAGGGCCATTATTTCACTTAGGAATGTTAGGGCTTGTTCTAACATGTATGAAATGTAAGTAGTTTTTATGTCGTTAACTGTAGATGGTGTTACAATAATGATATTACAGTGGGTTTATTGTAAAATAGAATTGTGCAACATGTATGTTTTATTCTACTGAGAGAGAGAGATAACTAGCTAGAAGGAGAGAGAGAGTGAGTGTGTGAGAGTGAGGGTGAGTGTATGTTAAGGGGGAGAGTCTATAGGGGAGAAAGACTGAGAGACAAGTAGATTAAGGAGACCAAAGTGAGAGAAACCTGATGGGAGAGATAGAGGGAGGGGGTGACTGGGGAGGCATAGGAAACTGATCAGGAGGCACTGGTGTTAATTGGGGAAGAATGACTGCATGAGTGATGATTTATTCCATTCAGTATGAAGAATATTTTTTAGATTAAATTCTAGCTAACATTAAATGATTTTAACATATTAGGAAGGGACCATTAACGATATTTCATCTAACCCTATGGTTCACTGAAATCCTTCCTAATAAAACAACATAAACATAAATATACTTGAACAAATAAATACATTAACCCCTTCTGTACCGGCGACGTCTTCCAGCTATTCCAGCTATATTTAGACGATTTTTTGCAGTTTAAGAGTGATGTGTGGTAGTAATAATGGTTAAGTGGGATAGTTCGAAGCCTGTTAATTGCTAGAGGCCCTTATTAAACTGAATAAAATCATCTAATAGTAGCCAATAAATGGTTAAAAGGACGGCACCGGTAATGAAGGGGTTAACACAAAACAACAACACACCTCTATTTAGATTAATGTCTTTGGTCGCCCCCCCCCCCCCCCCCACAGGCACGACGTTGGTGGAGTGCAAGAGTGGGTACGGCCTGAACGTGGAGACTGAGCTTAAGATGCTGAGGGTGCTGGAGAGGGCACGACCACTGGCGCCACTCCACATCTCCCCAACCTTCTGCGGTGCCCACTCCGTCCCTAAGTCAGTTACATTGTTATTTCGGTGTCAGTATGCTAGGTTCGAATCCTTGGAGTACCACATGTATTCATTAGTTTCATTGATTTCATTAATTAGGTTTATTTGTAAGTTAAGTTAAGTTTGTGATATTATGAACATGAGGTTACATATATACATAAGGCTGCACAGAATGCGGTTCCTACTATATAATCCGGATTTAATATGTAACCAGTGTGAGAGAGAGAGGGAGAGAGAGATTGAATGAGAGTGAGAGAGTGAGTAAGTGAGAGTGAGTGAACAAAGGTACAAAGGCAGTCAAGGAACAACAGTTCTAGCTACCCCTTGAGGTTGCTTGCCCTCTACATCACTGCTGCTCATAGTGTTCATCAATAGCTTAGAGTGGGTAAGGGATAATTGGAAATGGAAGTACTGCCCCGAGACTAATATCCAAGGCAGTGTTAGAAGATGTTAGTAGGCGATTATATGGGTTAGTAACATATCGCTGCTATAAGTGATCCTTCGTGTATCTGGGGAAAAGAGAGTAACATCTTAGTTATTTATTTATTAACGTAGTGATCCTGGATGTATCTGAGGAAAAACAAAACAAAAGTAATTAATTTTTATTCACTTACATAATAATATTAATGTAGTCAGTCGTGGATTTTAGGCAAGGAGTTTGCTTAGGCAATATTTAAATTTATCAACGCTGCTGCAGTCTATAACATTTCGAGAAAGTCCATTCCACAAGTTGACAACTTAGTAACTTAGTTGAAGAAAGCCTTAGACTCGTGCGAGTTGAAAGATTTACTAATTAATTCGTAATCATTTCCTCGCGTGCAATTTGATTGGTCCATCGTAAATTACTTATCAAGTTTATGTTGTCGATGTCTTTGATAATTTTGAACACTTGAATTAGGTTGCCTCTTAAACCTCTCAGTCACCGGGCATTACTTAATTAAGTTAATTGTTTTTTTTTTATTTCTCATTAAATCAATTGTCTATCCCAGCGAATCCCCGATGGCGCGGCACCAAAAATGTTTAGTATCTCCCAATTTTCATCCACAATTTTTTTTTTTTTTTTTAAAGAGACAATGAACGGAGGAAGGAAAAACACAGATAAAACAAAAAGGTCCATGTGCCTAAAGGCATCCTCCATTCATAAAATGTTTGTAACAACTGGATTTAAACATTTGTAGATTGTAAGTTTGTGGAAAGCAATTCGAGGGAAGTGAATTCCAAAGAGTAGTAGCTCTGGGGATAAATGAATTCTGATAAGTAGAAGTTCTGCATTGTGGAGGAGAAAGTGTAAATTCATGGCCGCTCTCAGCTGCCCTAGTTCTACGGGGAAAGATGTGGAGAGGCGGCACAATTGAAGCAAGTTCCTCGGAACAATTGCTGTGAAAATATCTGTAGAATAATGCAAGGGATGCAACGTTTCTTCGTATGGATAATGTAGGAAGGTCCTGTGTGATTGCAGGGTTATTGATTAATCTAATAGCTTTATTTTGAATTTTGTCCAACTGCCTCAATGCAACCACTCCACTTCCACCCCACAGAGGTGAACAGTAATCCATCTGAGAACGCACACGACTTTTATATATCACGGCCAACTGCTCGTCAGTGAAGAATTCTCGAACTCTGTACAGGAGTCCCAGTTTTTTAGAGGCATTCTTAGCAATGCTTCTAACATAATGTGTCCAGCTCAAGTTAGTAGTTAATGTTACACCGAGAATGTCAATACTAGGGGAAGTGGGAATATTTACATCATTAAAAAATATATGGGAGTCAGTGAGATTCTGTCGGTTAGAAAATTGAATGTATTTGGTTTTCTGTGCATTAAAGGAAACTAGATTCTTTTGACCCCATCCATTAATTCTAGAAAGGTCCTGGTTCAGAGAAATTGCAGTGTTTATTTTTGAATTTATAAGATCGGGTTGGGTGAAAGAATTGGTATATGTGAAGGAACTGTGGAGAGTTGAGTCATCTGCGTAGGAATGTATTGGATTATGAGTGGTAGATATGAGATCATTGATATGAATGAGGAACAGAATTGGGGCCAAAACTGATCCCTGGGGAACACCAGCATTTATTGAGTGAAATTGAGAATAAAGGCCATCTACCATTACACATATTTTTCTGATATGAAGATAAGAAGAAATTAGTGGAACTAATGATGCAAGGCCGTAGTGTGACATCTTCGACAATAAGGATTGATGCCAGACTCTATCAAATGCCTTTGATATATCCAGTGCTATTGTATGTGTTTCACCATGTTGGTCTGTAGCTTGGTTGATTTGATGCGTAAGAAGGCAAAGCATGTCTGCAGTTGATCGACATCGTCTAAAACCATATTGCCTATCACTGATTAATTTATTATTCTCAAGATGCTTAATTATGTGATTATTTAATATAATTTCAAAGACTTTACCAAGAGTGGAAGTTATAGCTATTGGTCTGTAGTTTGATGGATCTGAAGAGGCACCTTTTTTAGGAACTGGATGGATGTTTGCTTCTTTCCAGGGTACTGGGAAGCATGAGTACAAAGGAGTACAAAGGAAATCAAGCAACAACAGATCTAGTGACCCTTCTAGGTTGCTTGTCCTCCAAAACACTGAGGATCAAGTGTCCAAACAGTGGTTTAGAGTGGGTAAGGGAACATTGGAAAGGAAACTACTGCCCTGCCACTAACGTGGCAGGACTAGGAAGTTAGTAGGGGACATATGGGTTAGTAACTGAGGGGAGGATAAAGTTATTCATTTACAAACGCAGTCAGTCGCGGGTTTGATGCGAGATATTTGTCTAGGCGGAATTTAAATGAATCAACGGTGCTGCAGTCTATAACGTCTCGGGGAAGCCCATTCCACAAGTTGACAACTCGATTGAAGAAGAAATTCTTAGATTCGTGCGAGTTAAAAGATTTACCAATAATTTTGCAACCGTTTCCCCGCGTGTAATTAGATTGGTCGATAGTGAAGTACTTACTACAGTTCATATTGTCGATGCCTTTGATGATTTTGAACACTTGAATTAAGTCGCCTCTTAATCTGCGCTGGGTTAAAGGAAATAGATTTAATTCTCTAAGACGCTCTTCGTATGGTTTGTTCTTTAGGCTAGGTATCATTTTGGTAACTCTACGTTGAACTCGTTCTAGCTTGTTTATATCTTTTTGGTAATAAGGGCACCAGGATTGAACGCAGTATTCCAGAAGAGGGCGGACTAAGGAATTGTAAAGGGTTAGGATAACTTCTTTGGATTTATGCTCAAATGACCTGCCTATAAAGCCAATTATTTTGTTTGCCTTCTTAACAACTTCTGAACATTGTTGACTCGGTTTTAGGTTACTCGATATTGTTACTCCCAGATCAGTTTCTCTGTTTACATTCTTAAGCTGAGTGCCATTCATCGAATAGTTTGCTTTCTCATTTAGGTATCCGACATGTAGTACTTTACATTTATCCGCATTGAAACTCATTTGCCAAATTTGGGCCCAACATGACAATTTATCTAGATTGTGTTGCATATCGTCAACTTGTTCTTTTGAGAGTACGCTATTTGCAATTTTTGTATCGTCAGCAAATTTTGAGATTGTGCAGGTGAGACCCTCATCTATGTCGTTGATGTAAATTAGAAAGAGAATTGGTCCTAGTACCGATCCCTGGGGTACCCCGCTACTTACATTGGTCCATTTAGATGCCTTACCGTTTATGACTACCCTTTGCTTTCTGTTGCTGAGCCAATTTTCTATCCATTTCAACACACCGTCTTGTATTCCATGCGCTTTTAGTTTTAGCAGTAAACGTTTGTGGGGAACTTTGTCAAAGGCCTTTTGAAAATCAAGGTATATAATATCTACAGCTTTACTCTCATCGTAGAGGTTGAGGATATCGTGGAAGAAGTCTAAGAGGTTTGTTAAACAGGAACGTTTTTTACGAAAGCCGTGTTGAGTATCTTTAAGTATGTTATTTTCCTCCAAGTGATTTACGAGTCTGTCTCGTATGACCGTTTCTAGCATTTTACATACAACTGAGGTTAAGCTAATTGGACGATAGTTACTGGGTAGGGATTTGCTGCCTTTTTTGAATATCGGTGTTACGTTGGCTAGCTTCCACTGATCAGGCATAGTTCCAGACTGCAAGGATTTATTGAATAGTAATGTCAGTGGTTTGGAGAGCTCATTCTTAGCTTCCTTTAGAACTCTAGGCGAGATTGTATCAGGTCCTGGCGTTTTATTTACCTTGAGTTTATCTAAACAATTCAATACTTCTCTCTCTGTAACGGTGATATTGCTTAGAACATCTGAATTATCAATCTGAATCGGCGATGGTGTAGGGATATCACTGAGGTCTTCTGTTGTAAAAACTGATGCAAAGAAGGTATTGAGGGCATTACTCATTTGTACTTCGTCTTTGGTGTATTCTCCTTTTTCATCGACTAACGGTCCAACAGTTGAAGTAACTACTTTTTTCTTTCTGATATAACTATAGAATTCTTTCGGGTTTGTTTTACTTTGATTCGCAATATGTAACTCTAAGGTCTTTTTACTTTGCTTAATTAACTTTTTGGCTTTGCGTCGTAGCTCTACAAATTTCACCCGTTCTTCGTCATTTTGTGAGGATTTTAATCTATCATTAGCACATTTTTTAGCAAGCAGGCAGTTTGAAATATCTTTATTCCACCATTTGGGCTTATTATTATGGCCTGGACGCCGTATTTTCGATGGTATGCAGTCTTGCACTGCTTTTAGGTAAGTGGTTTCGAATAACTTCCAAGATGTATTTATGTCGTTATTGTTAATTAAAAAGCTCCAGTCAGTTTCTTTAAACATAGCTCTAAGTTTATGGAAGTTTGCTTTCTTGAAATTAGGGACTTTTTCGATGCTACTATTTGGTTCGTTACTAGTAAACTTTAAAGTGAAAGTTATCGTACGATGGTCGCTGTTACTGAATTCATCACCAACATTCAAATTCTCTATCAATTCTTCTTTTGTTGCAAGTACAATGTCAAGAACGTTATTACCACGGGTCGGCATTCGAACAAATTGATAAAGCGAACTCTCTTGCAAGTTCGTATACAAGTCATGTCCGGAGTGTGAAGTAAGAGTATCGCCCCACTTGGTCACAGGTAAATTAAAGTCGCCAAAAATTACGGTATCTTGTGAGTTACTTACATCTGCAATTTGTTCGTAAATTTCTCGGTCAGTTTGCACTGATTGAGCTGGAGGTCTGTATATTAACGCAAGTATTATTTTTGTACCTTTATTATTCTTTATTAGCACAAAAGATGTGTCGACGTTCACAATTTGAGGTTTTGACACGAGGGTCGGGTTAAGACTTTCTTTGATATAAAATAAAACGCCACTTCCATTTTTATTTATTCGGCTGTTCTCAAACATTACATAACCGGGAAGTGAATACTCTGCTAAAAAGTCTCTATCTTGTGTATTGAGCCAAGATTCTGTTATGCCAATCACATCATAATTTTCTGTAAACACTAGTTCCTCTAAATCTGAAAATTTATTGCGTATGCTACGAGCGTTTGCATAGAAAACCTTTAAAGTTGCGGTTTTAGAACTCGCAGATCGTTCTTTCATCGAATTTTTGGTTCTGGTCGGATCTACATTTACATTCGTGGCTGTCCTCGGTCCTCGGTCGTTATCCCTGACGGTTTTGAATTTGGGTCGTGTTGGTGGAGCTTTATCCAAATTCGCGGTTCTTGACGGATTAGTATTTAATTCCTTTGTAGATTGCCGTCCTCGCTGTCTTCGGTCCTCCTTCCTGGTTGTCCTGTGCTGAGTCGATTTCTTCTCCGAAAATCCTTCACCGCATCGTTGAGAAGACGCCCAAAACGCGCTGCTCCCACCTGGTTCAGATGAACTCCATCATCCGAAAACAAATAGTCATCGTAGTAGAAATTGTCCCAGGTGTCGACGAATCCCACGTTCTCCTTCCTGCAGAGGTTTGCTAGACAACGATTTGTGCTGGTGGCTATGTTGTAAAATCGGCTCTCTACACCGAGCCGGGGGACGATTCCTGAGACGATGATCCTTGATGACTTCTCCTTAAACGACTTGATCAGCTGCTGGTACTTTAAAAGCAAATCTTCCGACCGGGTTCGCTGTATATCGTTGGATCCAACGTGGATGACGTACATTGTATTTGCAGGGGCCAGCTTTGATACTTCGTCAACTGCTGCAACTACGTCATCCACACCACCACCAGGGATACAAAAACGCTTCCTGGTCTTAGGTGCCCTGGCGCAAAACTCTGTGAGCTGACCACGTATCATCGAGTCTCCCACGAGCCGGACTTCTTCTATTTCCTCTTCGTCATCTGAGTCTGCGAATATCTGGAAACGGTTTTGACACTCGGTAATCGGTATGTGTTTCCTGGTCTTGGGGCAAACGTTGTTCCTCACGACAC
The DNA here is from genome assembly GCA_032716605.1 of Paralithodes platypus. Lineage (NCBI taxonomy): Eukaryota > Metazoa > Arthropoda > Malacostraca > Decapoda > Lithodidae > Paralithodes > Paralithodes platypus. The sequence goes on from CM064497.1 coordinate 9,377,500, forward strand.
GGAAGTTGTCTTGAGGGGGAAGAGAGTCGCTATTTGTATCTGGAGTATCGGAAACATCAGCTGAAATGGCTACTGTAGGCGTTGAATTGTTGGCAGTTGACGTTGGGGGCTGCTGGAGTTGCGGTGACAATTGAAGTTTGTGGCACTCCAACGTTGAGTGTTACAAACTCTTGGAGTGATTCCAGCTTCATGGTGAGGACGTTGATCTTGTTGTAGGCTTCATCTAATTTCACTGTAAAATTCTCTCGTTGCTGGCAGAGCCGGCAGACTTGAAGATCGATAGTAGCAAACATGGACTCACCAAACCTACCGGCGCAGTTCGCACAAGCGCGAGGCATGGTGACAGTCACTTTCTTCAGATCACTTCACTCACTTAAAAAACAATTCACTCACTTTACAACACTTCACTCACTTTAAAAACACTTCAATCACTTCAACCGAAAACAAATATGCTGAAATACGCAGAAATAGGATATCAGGGGTGATAGCCTAACCGAAAACAAAAATGTTGAGATACGCAGAATTAGGCTTCCAGGGGCGATAGCCTAACCAAAAGTTTTTTTTTTAAAATTGAAATACGCAATAATAGGCTACCAGCGTTGAATAGCCTAACCGAATATAATAAAATTAAAATTCTCAGAAATAGGCTACCAGGTGTGATAACCTAACCTTAAACAAATATATGTATAACAGAATATGTAACTAAATATACAATTCACCAAATAGAGATTATATAAAAATAAAGTGTGACTGCACACAAGGGGTTAATATACTGTGTCAACAGATGACCCTGGTGTCACTGAAGCCTAGTAAAGCAGTAGCCTACTCTTTTTAGATAAAAAAGTGTATCAGTCAAAGGTTATTACAAGATCGTGCAAGCAACAACTAAAATTACAGATATATATAGCTACAGTAGGATACCAAATACAATATCTACAAGAGTTAATAATAAAACAGATTGGCTGGCTATAGGCTAGGCTAGGTTTGGGTTAGGTTAAAAGCTTGGCAGGTTGGGTTAGGCTAGGTTAGTTTGTACAAATACCACCCTTAGCTTAAAGTAAAATCAGTCTGAGGAGAAAAAGTCAAGAATATATCTAGGGGGAAAAGATAAATGAATGCACTTAAATTTGGTACAAAATTTGCTGGAATTTAATATGTATAATCCCCAAAAAAGGTTTGTTTACAAAATGGTGTCGGCGTTAGTCCCTGTAGGCGGTTAGTTAGTAAACAATATTGTTTATTAGCAAATTAATATGCAAAGCTTTACTTACATACAAGGCAGTTAAATTGATACTTACTACAGTAGGTAATGGGTAAAATTAGGGGCTACGATTTTATATAAAATAGTAATAAGAGAGCGTTTGTTTACAAAGCAAAACAAAACAATAGATGGCGCTAGTGGCGCCCTGTCCGAGCAGGAGTCTTGTGATAAACACAAAGTTTTTCAGTCAATACACAGCGAAATATCGTGCAGTGTTACTTACTAAGCTACAGGATGGTTAAACGTGCTCTTAACCACCTTTCATGCACAAGAATGAAGAGGATGAGTAGTTAATACTCAAATTATGATCGATATCGTGAGAGCGTTGACAGAGCGTCTGCAGCGTCTGGCGGTAGCACGAGGTATGAGTACACAGACGGAAAAATGTTGCCAATACAGGAGCGAGCACCAAGGAGCAATTCTTAAGTACTATTGGAGGAATTTCATCTGGACCAGGAGCCTTATCTACTGAGAGATTCTGCAAAATAGTTTTGACATGTCTGGTGTGGATCTTAAGTGAGGGAATTTCAGGCGAATTAAAATTAAGTACAGGGACATCTTGATTTATTTCATCTAAGGTTGAGTTGGTGGAGAAAATATCCGCAAGAAGGTTAGCTTTACCTCGTGGGTCACTTACAAGATTGCCAGTCGGAGATTTTAATGGTGGAATGGATGAAGCAGTAGTGAAGTTGGATTTAAATGAGTTAAGAGTAGACCAAAATATTTTGTTATCATTTGGATTATTTAGAAGTTTATTTGCCTGCTTGTGGAGAAAGTTTGATTTAGTTAGGTTTAATACAGTTTTGGCATGATTTCTGATGTTTCTAAAGTAATTAAAGGCTTCATGAGTTTTTGATCTTGTGTATGCATTGTAGGCTATTGCTTTTTGTTCAGTTACTCTAGCACAAATTATGGCCTTAAGGGGGGTGACCTGCCTTTTTCTCTCCTTTTCTCTCTTTCTCTGGCTTGTATCCATTCGGCCCCATTCAGCCTACTGTTTTAAGACGTTTACCCCTATCCAGGTGGCAATATTTTCGTGCCGAGCGGTAGCAAACCAGCATACATATATTTTTTTACAAGCTAAATTTGTAAATTTTTAGATAGAAAATGTCTCCGGCGATGCCGGATTTCTCCATGCAATGCTGGCTTTCGCTCGCCAGGAAGAAATCGACTCCTGTATGGGGATAAACGTATTAAAACAGTTGGCTGAATGGGGCCGAATGGATACAAGCCAGAGAAAGAGAGAAAAGGAGAGACAGAGAAAAAAAGCAGGTGACCCCCCTTAACCGTGCTTTATTATGTATCAGAAGATAGAGGGATGGCAATACTACATTATTACTGATAGAAATACCATGAAGCTTAATGATTATCGTGAAAAATGAATATTAGGAATGTTTCCCAAATAAAATTTCCGCACTTAAACTCTCAAGAAGATATTTCGGAAACTCACTAAATAACTATGGCTTTGTAATATGAAATCACAAGCATTTGTTCTGCTCTATTCGATGGTTTATTCAGATAATATCTATCATAAATATTGGAATTTATATAATATTCTATCATGATCGTTCTTCGCTTATAAAATATGGCCGCCGGACTGAAGATATTCACTCTAAATCGGTTTTAGACCATAAACATTACCTTTTAATTGGTTGATATACATACATAAAATGAGGAAAGGGTATTGTATAATATTGAGGTAGAAAAATATCAAAACCTTGAAATATCATCTTGAAAATGTATGCCAAAGAAAATAATGCCGTTATGTGTAATTGAACGGACAATTTCATACACAACTTCAGCAATAACATAGCATTTTTAGGAGTGCACACAATAGTATTTTTATACTTTTTCCATTGGTATCATCAAAATTCATATCCCTAAATATTTGATGTTATATGAATATTTTCATCCCTGTCATGTGAAGAGTAATCTTGGTAAAATTCGCTTCACTCTCTGCGTACATTTCACTTCATCTGGTAAATATAGTGCAATACTTAGAGCAATGAATAAGGAAACTTTGAAAATAAGAACTAAGTTTACCACTAAAACTACTCTGTCGTATTAAAACAACAGTTTTATAATTGTCACCATACTTCACTACAAAATGTTCAAAGTAACTGAGAAATTTTGATGGGAACTTTGCAGTTTACCGTCAGTTGAAAAGAAACAGACTACAGGTTAGGTTAGGTTGAGAGGCTAGCTAACATAATATGGCCGTTAGCATATGCAAAGTCGTGACTCGAGTGAAACTATATTTATAGGACCAATTATTAAGATAAACTGATCCTAGTGTTACAGTATTAAAATAACCCATTGAAATACTGTATTCACAACTCATGGTTTAGTCTTGTATTTATTTCATAAGTATATTTCCAAGTATTTATCATCATGACTGTACGAACTGCTCCAATTGGATAGTATTCTTTCTTCTACTTAAATAGCGAACTCTGGAGCTCTCTCCCTCAATCAATCTTTCCTTCATCCTATGACTTAAACGGCTTTAAACTTCGTGTGTCCAGGCATTTTGACTACAACGTCCACTGAATTTCGCTCTGTCATTCTTTTTGACTCTGGGGGAGACAATCGTTACCGGCAATTCGCCTTTTGTCTCCTTCATTCACATAGGACAAAACTGCGTTACTTAGCGAGTTTACGTACTGTACGCCATCCCAGTTCTAACAAGTGGTTCTGATTGCCTCCATGTATATAGTATACATACAAATCTGATGTTCTTTAGTGCTTGAGGTATGGATTAGGTTGGAGTAGGGCAGACAAAGTTAGGTTAGGTCAGGTTATACTAATATACAGGACTAATATACAGTAGGTGTTGTGTTGTGTACTGATGATCATAACTGGGTTGTATATTATAAACTGTACTGCCACACCCACACATCCAGCCGTAATGTTCTCTACCCCCCACCTCCACGGTACATCAATTAAGGCTTAATTATACAAACTAACAGCCTGTCACTCATTCCACTCAGGTAGGTATATAGCATTACATAATATCATATACAGTATATATATATATATATATATATATATACCGGTATATATATATATATATATATATATATATATATATATATATATATATATATATATATATATATACAGTATAATACAGTCATGGTAATTAGGATTTAGTTTGCTCTCTATACAGATGTATGCTGTATTTTATCAGCTTTAAATTATTCTGATTCAACCATGTTCTATTACCCCTCTCTTTTTTTTTTTTTTTTTTTTTTTTTTCTATATTCCAACTTACTTCCTCTCGGGCATAGGCTGAGAGCCTTAACATTCACCGCTTTACAATGAACAGTGAAGCCCGTGAGGTCTTGTTCCAGTCTAGGGAGTGAGACATGTGAAGCACGTAGAGTACAACGAGCACCTGCCATCTTGCCTTCACATGAGGCACGGTGCTCACTCATGGCCCGAAACGACCCCATCTCTGAAGCCACCTCGTTCCCGTGCTTCACTGTCTCAAACCCTACACTGGGACTCTCACACTTACACACACACAACGCCACCTGTTGAGCAGATAACTCACCAGGCATTGCACCCCTATAGCATATTTTGAATATGGGAATATTCATACAGTGCTATTTAATCAGGGAACAATGAGGGTATTTTATTGACGTTTCGGTGGGCTTGTGGTAATGCACTGATACTAGGTACAGCACAAATTCCATCCCAATAATATCTTCCCATTGATACATCGGGATTTGAACCCAGGACCTTTGGATTACCAGGCCAGTGGCAAGACCACTCCACCACACCTCCCCTATCTATCTATCATTATCTCTACATTATCTATCTCCAATTTGTACCATCGCGTCGCCGTAGGTGTTAAGCACAAGGTATTATTTCCGACCATGTGTTTGTATGTGTGTGTGTTCGATCACAAACTATCTCTAAAGTGAACGAATATATTTTGAGACTTATTGAGAGCTTTCATTGGGTACACAAAAGGGTCCATTTATTTCTGGTTAAGGGGTGTGATCTGTTTTTGTTTTCTCTCTCTGGGTTGTATCGATCTGGCCCCATTCAGCCTACTGTTTTCAGACGTTTATCCCCATCCAAGTGTCGATTTATACCTGGCGAGCGATAGCGAGCCACCAAATTTTAGATAATGAATTAGACAGCTGTCTAAATTTGTAAAATTTTTGATAGAAAAATGTCTCAGGCGAAGCCGGATTTCTCCATAAAATGGTGGCTCGCTATCGCTCGTCAGGAACAAATCAACACCTGGATGTGAATAAATGTCTTAAAACAGTAGGCTGAATGCGGCCGAATGGATACAACCCAAAGAGAGAAAAAAAGAAAAGAAAGCAGGTCATCCCCTAGAACCTTGGCTGGATGACCCACCTCCTATCACTCCTCTCTTGGACCCCCCAAAATATAACCAGGAGACATTTTTACACAATGTTTACAATAATCAAGGTACTATAGTCTATTTGCTGTAAGTAGACGATAAATCATGACCTCTTTCCTCTGTAACTCAAAAAGGGCTATAGCAAATTGCCTGTGAATTTCCACATCTATTTCTTGACTGACTCTTCCCAAATAGTAGAAATATTAGTTCGATTACTCTAGTCGTTTTTGAGTTACATAGGATAGAGGTCATGATGTCTCGCCTACTTACAGCGAATAGACTATAGACCCTATTCCAAGCAAGTAGACACAAACTCTTGAACATTAACCTCTAGAACTCACAAACGACTAGAGCAATCGAGCTAATATTTCTACCATTTGGGAAGGGTAGGCCAGGGAATAGGTGTGGACATTTACAGCCCATTTGCTCTGACGCTTTTTGAGTCACAGAGGTTAAGGTTAATGAGATCTGGACTTGCTATTTGGAACAGACTATGGGGGTTATTCCCTTGGATTATGATGATATTATCTTCAATGCTACTGCTCGGAATTACACGATTTTAGGAGCTACTTTCTTTGGGTCATAATACATATCTCATTAAGAGGAGACAGGCTGGTTTTTATGGCCCATTCTCCCTCGTGTTTATCCCCATTAGTTTTGCCATTTAGTTTGTTGAGAGACTCAGACCAAGAGTGAGAGCAGTGGAAATGAATTACTTAAGGAGTGCGTGCGGAGTTACATGGAGGGATAGACAGACTAATGAGGAAGTAAGAAGGAGGTGTGGTGTGGAGGTAGATGTGCTGGAAAGTGTGAAAAGGAACAACTTGAGATGGTTCGGCCATATGGAACGTATGGAAAGCGAGAGAATGACTAAGAGGGTGTACGAGAGCGAGGTGGAGGGACAGAGGGGGAGAGGTAGACCGAATATGAGGTGGAAGGATGGAGTGAGGAACTACATGAACGAAGGCGGTGCTGGTTGGGGGGAGGGGCGTCGACTGACTGGGGACAGAGGTGCATGGGGGCGGTTCGTTCGTGGCCACCCCTTCGGGGATCACGGCGTCAGGCAATAGATAGATAGATAGATAGTTTGTCGATTTTAAGACCTTTAGCCCTATTTAGACCTTTAGTGCCCTTTAGGTATCGTTTTTTTTCCTGGCGAGCGATAGCGAGCCTGTAATTGTGGAGGAACCAGCCTTCGGCCTTGACATTTTTCTACCGAAAAATGTACAAATTCATCTCGAAGGGGGATCTAATGAATGTTTTTAAAGTTTGATGGAGGTCTAGGTAAGAAACTAAAAAAATAATGAATACATTAATAAATAGACCCATCACAATAACCACTGTCCCCTTAAGTAACTCTTGTAACCGATTGTTCCAGTGTGTCTGTCTGTCTGTTCACACACTGTATCCAGAATAAATGGATGAATTATGATGAGGCTTGGTCGGTCCCTTAATATCTTACTAGAAATTTTCAAATAAACTTTTCGTAACATTAGATGCTCCCAAGGGGGGGGGGGGGGGCATTATGTCCAATACTCTTTCAAGGAATAACACGAGTTTTCATTGCTATAATCATTGCCTGCTTCATTAATTACCTTGTGTGTCTCCGTAGGTGGAAAGAAGCAAGGTGTTAATTCCACCCTCGTGTGTATGTGTGGTGTGTGTGTGTGTTCGCAAAATATCTCGAAAACCAGTGAATAGATTTCGACGAAACTTTGACAATCCCTCTCTCTCTCTCTCTCTCTTTCTCTATTATATATATATATATATATATATATATATATATATATATATATATATATACAGTAGATAGATAGATAGATATCATACATATCAGTATATATTTAACATGTTAGTATACAGTATGTGTGTTAATTATAATTTACTTTGATTTAAATTATTCTAATTTTTATGCTGATTTCCCTTGACATAAAAACACCTTCATTACCAGGGGGAAGGGAAAAGGGTTGGTGAGGGAGTGAGGAGGGAGGGAGGGAGTGGAGAGGGAGAGAGAGAGAGGGAGAGAGAGAGAGAGAGAGAGAAGAGAGACGAGAGAGAGGAGAGAGAGAGAGAGAGAGAGAGAGAGAGAGAGAGAGAGAGAGAGAGAGAGAGAGAGAGAGGGAGGGAGGGAGGCTGCTGCTGCTGACACACTCATTACTGGGGGTGAGGTTGGGGGGGGGGAGGAGGGGGTGCTAACAGATCTTATAGTAGACAGAGAGGGGCCAACATCTGTCATAAGGTGCTATGCAGCTATAGCGTATACAAACCACTCTATGGAAGGTCACACTTTTGTATCTACAACAATATTTTGATTGAGATAGTAAAGGTAAAGAATATTTGCAATCATGATAATTCCATATTGTGAAATGTTTGTTACTGCTAACACCAAGTAAGATGCAAAATATAATATAGGTAAATATCAGAGAGAAACGAAGATACAGGTGTATATGCCCTGTCACTCTAGTAACTTTATAGGCAGATTAATAAACAAAGTAAGCCTGCTACCATACTGCCAATATATTGATAATTTAGGAAGAATAATTACACGAGAAGCAACGCTAAAGGTATACAAGCTGTGCTCAGTAGATTGCGTGAGGGCTATCTGTGGGGAGGACATTTTCTCAACTGGCAAGAGAGGGAAAGCATGGTGGGATGAGGAGTAGTTTTAGCAGTGGTAAACAAGGTGTATGTGGAATGTAAAATATTTATTGTGAAATAAGAACAAGACATTACAATATATGTAATATATAGGTGAACAATTTCTTATTGGACATTTATTTGTATTTCTTTGACTGAGAATAGATAAACTTCTTTGGCAATAAATACTTGAATATAGGAAGAAAATATATAAGTATGACATAACAAATATTAAACATATAATGTGAAACAGTTGATAGATAACGCATAATAGAAATGATTGAAGTAAACCACCACTTTTCAGCGCCAGTGCCCTCATAACCCTTCCAGTACCGGTGACGTATTTTTTATTTGATCTTAGCTGCATTTAGACGAATGTGTAAAGCTTAGGAAGGATGTATGGTAGGCAAAACGATGGATTGAGATAGTCGGTAGCATTTTAATGGGTAGACGTCCTTCCTAAGCTGAATAAAATCGTCTAATCGTTGCCCGAACGTAAATCAAAAGACGTCGCCGGTACAGTAGGGGTTAAGGGGAGATGGGTCGTTTTTCTAGATCCCCTTCTCCCTCATGTTTAGTCCCAGTAGTTTTCAGATTTTAAGATGCTTGCCCCATTAGTTTGTCGATTTTAAGACCTTTCGCCCCATTTCTTTGTTAATATTAAGACCTTTCGTGCTATTTAGGTGTCAATTTGTTATCCTGGCGAACGATAGTGAGCCTGTAATTTGGGTAGAATCGGCCTTCGGCCGGGACATGTTTCTACCGAAAAATTTACAAATTAATCTAGAAGGGGGATCTAATGGATGTTTTTTAAGTGATAGAGGTCAAGGGAGGAAACTAAAAAATAATAATAAATATATAAAATAATCGACCAAAATATAAACCCTTCCCCCTTAACCCTTTGAGTACCAGCGACGTGTGTTATAGTTTATTCTAGCTATATTTAGACGCTATTGTGCAGCTTAAGAAGGATCTGTGCTGGTTAAAAGGGTTGTTTGAGATAGTTTGAAGCCTGACCATTGCTAGAGGTCCTTCCTAAGCTGAATATAATCGTCTAATCATTGCCAGAATATAATTAAAATTATGTCAGCGCGGTACGGAACGGGTTAAGGCTTATAAAATTAATATATGTCATGACCTTCCAGGGGTATGAGTGCTGAGGAGGCGACGAGGCTGGTCATAGAAGAGCAGCTACCGGCGGTCATGGCTGCTAAGGACAGGAAGGAGGTCAGTCAAAGTGTTAAGGGAGTAGTGGCTAGGTTTTTGGTCTATTTGCATATTTATACATTAGTTTTTTAGTTTCCTCGCTAGATCTCCATCAAGCTTTATAAAAAAAAAAAAAAAACCACCTCTCCCCTAGGACCTAGACTCTCCCTACAAGATATATTTGTAAATTTTTCGGTAGAAAAATATCCCGGCCGAAGGCCGGTTCCCTTTAAAATTATAGGTTCGCTATCGCTCGCCAGGAAAAAATCGACACCTAAATGGCACAAAAGGTCTAAAAATTTACAACAAAATGGGGCGAAACGTCTTTAAATCGCTAAACTAATGGGGCGAACGTATTAAAATCTGAAAACTAATGGTGCTAAACATGAGGGAGAACAGGGGCCAGAAAAACGAACCCTCTCCCCTTACCTATACTGTGTTCACTATAGGTAGGACAGTAAGGTGGTCAGTCAGTATGTTAACCTTCACTATACTCTGTTCATTATAAGTAGGAGAAGAAGGTCAGTCAAAATGAATTGGGCAAGCAGGAACACATGTTGAAATAATCATGTTTCTCTGTCTCTTTACCTCTTATTCTTTAAGTAACTCCAATGAACTACAATGCTTTCGTTTTCTGTCATTTAAGTTTATTATTTTGTTAATAACTTTTTCTTCTTGATATTATCATTCTTGTATTTATTTTTCTCTCCAGATCTCCGTGGATGCCATCGATGTATTTTGCGAGGCTGGAGTATTCAACGTGGATCAGTCTCGCAGGATCCTAGAGGCTGGGAAAGGTTATGGACTCAAACTGAACTTCCACGCTGATGAACTCAATCCACTTGGAGGAGCCGAGGTTCGGTGTAGTAGTTACTCCTTCTATATTCGTTTTCTATGTTTTAGAAAGAAATTATTATAGACAAACATTTTCTTTCTGAAATTTAAGGAGAAACTATATTCGTACAACGTAAGATTTTCAGCAGCAACGATTGGGGACATGAAAAGGGCCGCCCATGGCGAACATGCTATACCAGGTATTGACATTTGCAAAAACATGCCTGGCCACACATAACAGATCCATATTTTTTCTAACGTACCTCATTTGGGAGTGTATATTTGTCCAAAAGACTTAGACAATATCCCCCCCCGAACCTAATTGCCCTAGCATAAACTACCTAACATTAGGATAGGTTGGGTTAGGAATGGATGGTTAGGTATTCTAAAATATATCCAATGTAGTGAAAAAATTAAAAACAAAACAAAGACACACACAAAAATAATACGATAATCGAATTTGCAAGGTTGGAATTCAAGCCTTCGAAATGGACATCTACACAAAAGTTGGGTGAAAATGTTATCTCAACGGCTCAATTCCTTGTCTGTGTTCTGCTAGTCGGATATTTACTAGAATTGATTATAATAAATATAGTTGATGGTGGCGTGGTATGATTGACTAGCAATTGCAGTATATTACAGGCCTCCGAAACAATAGCTACTGCTAAAATATGTGAAAGTGCAAAATATTATACAAAATTATATGTGCATCTGGCAGATATCCATAGGATCTTTCATTTATTACAAGGATGGTGAGAGACGTTTTAGTAAAATTAATGCCGTCAATAATTCTGTCGTTTGTTCAGTGATTATACCATACCATAAAGAAGAACTATAAGTGACTATTGATTATACACATAGTCACATACACATATATCGTTTATTAAGGCAAGTCTTGAACCCCTTGATCATTTTGACACAAAACCAGGCATAAATAAAATCCTCATGTAAGAGGGGGGAGGGGGGGGGGGGGTAAACTTGAGGCTCTGATATCTTACTTTAACTTTTAGTAGACAAATGGGTTGGGTATTGAACTGGTCTTCTCACAAATATCCCAAGCTCCCACTGCTGGGATTGAACTCAGGACTAACTAACTAGTTACTAGACTGGCACAATAACCATTGTGACAATAGAGGCACCCCACTTGTCTGAATGATTTAAGTCAAGTGAGTTTTACATTCAATGTCTGACACCAAGTTTAGCTCCGTTATACTCACATGGTCAATTTCCATGGCAAGAGGATAACATTGAAGTTAACCAGAGAGAAACACACGTCAGCAGAGGATCAGTTCATAATGCACAAGAAAAATCAATATATATTTTTTAAAGAGTTAGATATAGGCATGCACTGTGAGCCCTGGTCACCCAAAGGTAGTTGTGGAAACAGAGAGGGTAATCCCAACTGCAACATAGTAGTTATGTGGGAGTCCTGGCTCCAGCACCACATTGCTACCTCCTGGGATCATAATTTGTAAGATTGTTCAGAGCAGTACATTGTTCCCAACTACAAGTGGGGACTTTAGCCCCCACATATTGATATAGCATTATCTCAAATACCATCCAATGGAATAACACGATGTTTGGTGGCTATATCCCTTGATTAAATTTACATTGTTAATTATCTGTTATTATCATCTGTTCCAGTGTATCTTTCCGAATGTGCGTTTGTGTATATCTGTTTGTCTATTCGTGCAATATCTCGAAGGTAAATTCATGGCACCTGAAAATTACTAAGAGAGGATTTTGTTCTATAAACGCTATATTCATGGTGTTAGTTTTTGCTTAATTTCCGACTTTACAAGTTATGGAGATGCTCGAATGACCACGATGGGAAGTGAGGGCCCTTCCCATTATGAGGCCACATGAGCATATCACCCTAAAATTCAGCCTAGGGCCAAAAATTGCATGCATTCTGGATGTATGTGTCAGAATCGCGCAGGGTTTGCATACCGTTCTTAATTTCTCACAAATTCTCCTTTTCAGATGGGTGCCTCTATAGGAGCTGAGGCCATGAGCCATTTAGAGGAGGTGAGTGAGGCTGGCATGGAAGGGATGGCTCGTGCTGGTAGTGTGGCCGTCCTACTACCCACTACAGCTCAGATACTCCGCCTCCCTATACCCCCAGCCAGAGCCATGATACAAGCGGGAGTGACGGTGGCTCTCGGATCGGACTTCAATCCTAATGCATTTTGTCTTTCAATGGTGAGTTGTAGATTTTATAGCAGTATGTACGATTTTTTAATACTATTAGCTATTATACACAAGTAACTTCAGCCAAATGGTGAGTTATCTGCTCAACAGGTGGCGTTGTGTGTGTGTAAGTGTGAGAGTCCGAGTGTAGGGGTTGATACAGTGAAGCACGGGAACGAGGTGGCTTCAGAGATGGGGTCGTTTCGGGCCATGAGTGAGCACCGTGCCTCATGTGAAGGCAAGATGGCAGGTGCTCGTTGTACTCTACGTGCTTCACATGTCTCACTCCCTAGACTGGAACAAGACCTCACAGGCTTCACTGTTCATTGTAAAGCGGTGAATGTTAAGGCTCTCAGCCTATGCCCGAGAGGAAGTAAGTTGGAATATAGAAAAAAAAAAAAAAAAAAAAAAAAAAAAAAAAAAAAAAATCCGCATGCACTCTTTCAAATTGAGACTCCTCTCTGGATCATATCTATTGGGGTTGGCAAAACTTCTAATACGTGTAAGTTATTATTAAAGTTGAGCAGTTTAAATGATAATAAAATTCCTTAAGTCCTTAACTTACAGTATATATTAACTTGTCACTACAACAGGATGTTAGGTGTTAAAGGAAAAATTCATGCATATATAAAATGTTGGCTTTCAAACAGAAAGAAGAGTGGTGATAATAGGAGTAGAATCTGAGTGGGAGAAGGTTTACAGTGGATTGCCCCAAGGATTGGTCCTGGGGACAGTATTGTTTCTTTTCTATATAAATTACATTAATGTAGGACTAAATAACACTATCTCAAGCTATCTGATGACGCAAAGATAGGAAACTCGCTATTAAACAAAGAAAAACACAAGGATCCAAATGGAAATACGCCTAATGGCCTTATTGGGCTATCCTTAGTTGGAATTATGCAAAGCTGGTACACGTCATATTTAAAACATATTATGTTGTACCAACATTGTAAAATGCTAACTAAATAAACATTATTATTATTATTATTATTATTAATATTATTAAATAAAAGAGTTGTTGTTGTTGTTCCCTAAGCTGCCTGGCCGAACAGCCCCGAGTCCCCGAGGAAGGCCATGGCCACGATCGGGCTTTCCCACAGAGCTCTCATTGAGTGTAGATTGCGTTGTTGGCGTAAGTGGTTGTGTGAAATGCAGTCTTCTATGATGTGTTTAATGGTATGGGGTGCTGTGTTACATCCCGGGCAGGCGTCGACAACGGAGTCATCCAGTCTCTTCTGATAGCTCAGGAGAGCTGGATGGTGTCCGCATCTCAGCCTGGCCAGGTGGACTCTGTCCTCGCGAGGAAGGGAGGATTCGGAAGGATGGATTTCGGGAGGTCGTGCATGCAGCTGAGTGTTGTCTGTGAGTGAGTGGATGGATCGGTGAGAGATATGAGTATGGATGTGCCTCTGGAAGTTGGTTCGGGGTGGGCAGGGAGGGAGAGAGGATAATAATTGTGTGTGATACCGTGTGCTGGGTGTTGTTTTGATATTTCTTGGTGTCTGTGGGTGTGTTGCCATGTAGTTTAGTGGGTGGTCTTGGTTCGTGGAGGCTGTTGCCAGGAATTGAGCGCCTCTCATGTCCAGATGGTCTTTGACTTTGAGAATTTTGGTTTCTTGATGTAGGTGATCTGTGGGTGCAGTAGCTGTGCAGCCTGTAATGATCTTCAGGGCTTTGTTTTGAATAATCTGTAAGGTCTTATGATGTGTTTCAGCTAGGTTAGAAGCCCAGGCTGGGCTTGCGTATTCCATCACTGATCTTATGTATTGTTTATATACTGTGGTGGTAGTTTCTTTGTTGTGTCCAAATTTTGTGTGAGCAAGTGACCTGAGGGCGTTAAGTCTGGGTGTCAGTTTCTTTTTAATGTTTGTGGTGTGCTGTTTGAATGTCATATGAGTATCATATGTTACTCCTAGGATTTTGGGTGTGTGTGTATGTGTTAGGGGTGTGTTGTTTATGGTGAGTTGAGGGATGTATTCGTGTTCTCCTGTCCAACTTGTGAGCAGGGTTGCGGTGGATTTGGCTGGGGCTAGATTAAGTCTGTTTGTAGTGCACCAGCCATGTAGTGTGTTGAGATAGGGTTGAAGATATGTTGCTCTTTTTGGGTCATGGTGTGTGCATGTGAGTGTTATGTCATCTGCATAGGAGGCTAAGTTTATTTGGGGCGTATTGGGTGTAGTTATATCGTGCATGTACAGATTGATAAATAAAAGAGTTGAGTGAGTGTATGAGAGTTAGGTGGAAGGGTTGGAATAGAGAGGTATATGAGTGAGAGTGGTGTCGGGAGGAAGGAGGGGGCTGGTTGACAGAGAACAGAAGGTCATGGAGGCGATTAATTCATGGTCATTCCTTCGGGGATCAAGGTGTCTGGCAATAGATCATTAGATATATCATTCTATATGTATAAATGTCATGTTTCTCCTTCTCTGTTTACCCTCAGCCCCTTGTGATGCACCTGGCCTGCGTGATGATGAAGATGAGCCCCAGTGAAGCACTCACAGCCGCCACCCTACACGCCGCCCACGCCCTCGGTAGATCACACTCGCATGGCTCCATACAGCCTGGCAAGGTGGCTGACTTAGTGCTGCTGGACGCTCCTAGGTCAGTATATGGCTTACTCTCACACAAATACAAAAACATGCACATACACCAACCCACAATAAAGATCACACACAAACACACAATTTCGACCATGCATAGACACACATTAAAACTCTTTCCCTCTCATACTTACGCACACATACACATACCCTAACATACATTATATGCAAAACGCACAATCATATACATTATGGTACACACATTCGTATTAATGTGAATACTGTTTTTCGATTTGGTCCTCTGATGTGGAATATCAGAGTATGGATAATGCCTTCGATCCTCCAAAATGTCTCTATACTGTCGTCGTTTAAGCTACGCCTAGCCAAATGAGACTTGAAGATCTTTATAGTGTCGGACATGGGGATCACGCTACGTAAGGAGAATTTCCGAAATTCACCAAAGCGTGCACTCTAACGCCTGGCTCTCACGTTGCCACTGATGGACCAATATGAACTCAACTAACGCATATGAAAGGCATCTCCAAGGTCTACAAATGCACCTACTTCGATCCTACCTGCAGGAACGCATTTTGTTTAACCCTTAACTGGCGGCGCGCAACTTATGTCGAGTGAAATAAATGTGGACTATGTGGCGGTGCACAACTTATGTCGACCGCCATTTTCAGCACGTAATGTTGCTGAGAGAGAGAGCTGAGCGGTGGGAGGAGCGTAGCAACCCTATGACCGTTCCCCACCACCGCGGTGGACCAACTGAACTGTATCCCACCTTCTTCCCCCCTCTCACACTCGCTACACAGGAAATTATGTAAGGAAATTACCTAATTATAGGGTTTTTGCACTCGTGTTGCACGATCGTTGCAAGAGAACCAGTGGTCGTACAAGGATGATTCGGGTGTCATTGGAAAGCTCTGTTTACGCCCTTTCAGGGATAGATACTTGTTTTACGCTCTGGGTCTTATTTAGGCATGAAAATGATCACGTAAACAACCCTATTTAGGGTAAAAAAAAACTGCTGGGCGCTACGGTCAAATAGACCGCCTAGCCCGCCAATAAGGTGTTAATACCGATATACAGCCGCCAGTAGCGACAGCAGTAAAAACAAAATTATAATTATATATACCGGTATATACACAGTATATACATACATTGTTGATGCTTGAATTACTTTGTTTTAACCATATTACTTCCAAAGCTTTACAGTATCTGCCATTTTATAAAAATATTATATTTTGACTTTCTATTTGTACTGCTCTATTCTTAATATGACTTGTTGTATGTAAACGTATATTCATTGACATATTTCTATATACTGTTTATGTTTTTTCTAAATACAAATTATAATTTGATTGATTGATTGATTGATTGATAGTTGAGTTACGGGTGAGGGACATTATTTGGCCAACAATTTAAGTTCACCGCTGCTCCTCTGGTACCAACAGAGTAATTTACTGTGAATGTTCTATCGAATGAGCCTATATATCTCGATCTCGTAGCTGGTTTACTGTATGACCAATAACACCAGCACAACTCAATTTCTATATCGGTGGACTTCGCTGCTGCCGGTATATTTCCACTCTGTAGACATTGCCAGCTATTGCTTTTATTGGTCACATACATTTCATTTTTAAAGTAAGTACAGGTACATTTTGAAAAGGATAAATCTAATGATGACATGGTAAAACTTATTGGCTTCTAGTAGAAATATATTAATACATAAAATATAATAGGAATAATTGATACTTAAGTAGCAGTATTGAGTACGGTACGAGTTAAATATATTGTTTATATTAATTACCAGGTGGGAGCACTTGATCTACCAGCTTGGAGGGACTGACCACGTCATCACCCACGTTATTAGGGCCGGCCAGGTGGTGCATAAGAGGCCTTACTGAACCACCTTCTACTGACTCTGACCTCTTCAAAGGGTTAAAGGAGCCCACCTCGCTTTTTTCTCTTTCTCTCCCTCTCTCTTTGGCTTGTATCCATTCGGCCCCATTCAGCCTACTGTTTTAAGACGTTTACCCCCATCCAGGTGTCAATATTTTCCTGGCGAGCGGTAGCGAGCCAGCATATATATATTTGTGTTTTGACAGCAAGCTAAATTTGTACATTTTTCGATAGAAAAATGTCTCCGGCAAAGCCGGATTTCTCCATACAATGCTGGCTCGCTATCGCTCGCCAGGAAGAAATCGACACTTGGATAGGGATAAACGTCTTAAAACAGTTGGCTGAATGGGGCCGAATGGATACAAGCAAGGGAAAGAGAGAAAAGGAGAGAAAGATAGAAAAAGCCGGTGAACCCCCTTAACAACTTTAGACTATAGTGTGCTGTGTTGTGGCCGTCAGCGTCACCGGTTGAAAGGCTTATTTCAATTCATGGTGAGTTTGAAGAATTATAACGTCAGTTTACGAGGCAATTATATTTTGAAAACCACACATGGCTATGATTCTACAGCTATGCCGATAATGAAAGTGACAAAGATGAAAACATTAACGATTTTTCAATTACTTATGAATTTTCATAAATTACCCCCACGAACATAAACAAAGATTTTTTTTTTTTTTTTTTTGCGGTTTGCTTTGTGATTTTAGCATAAACCATTACATTAACCATTAATTAACCTAATACGTTAGGTTAGGCTAGGTTAATTTCTTATCTTAATACTGCAAATAATTACAGGTATGTTCACCACTGAATTTAATAATCTAACCTAAACTAACTTAACTAGAGTAGATTAGGTTAATTTATGTTAGGTTATTATCTTACCTTTTGTATGCTTTTTATCCCATAATTTCCCTCAGCTTTATAGCATTGCCCACTATCTGGAGCCGTGGCTTGTCAACATTAACCGAGAGAGGAGTGGTGGAAATTATTTGTGTCTGAAAAGAAATAAAATTAAATAATATTTCAATATATTATTTGTTTTTATCTTTGGAGATGCACTCTCCATGTATTAAGGATCAGTGTGTTTATTGGTGTTCTTCTAGAAAATTGGAGTCATGATTCTTCAGAATTACACAATTCGTATTAGCCTACCTGTGGACGATTATTGTATTTCTGCAGTAGTATAATATTATTAACTAATGCCAAATTGCATTTACTTACTTCTGTTTACCAGTTTTATTTCACTTTGATAATTAGGGTGAACCTCCATTGCCTCCAGGTAGCTCCTGTACAATCCACCAGAGTGATATATACAACATACAAGGCTCTTTGTTCCAGAGACAATAAATATCCTGGTGGAGATTTTTAGTATCTATTGTTCTTCCTTTTGTTTTGTACTTTATAATTCACATTATATTCTTATCACTGTTTTACTTTTATTGGCATTTCATTAACTTTCTAATAATAATTGTATGAATTATACAGGCATGAAGTGGTCGTCTCACTATTTTATATTGAGCATCATTATAAAATAACTATATTGGCAATAAATAAGACTTTCTATTAATTTTTCATTCTGAAGGTAGTCGAACTATGATTAATTCAATGAAAAACACTGGTAACTTTATGGCCGTCTCAATAATGAGGAAAATTCAGGAAGAAATATTAAGAATACAAAATAATTACTGTATTCTTAGTATTATCATGGCTATAAGTAGACGATTCTATCAATTTACTTAACATTCTGATTCAGTAGGTCCTGCCTAACATTCTGATTCAGTAGGTCCTGCCTAAGCAGGACATTACAGCCTAATGTCGTTTATTCCTAGATAGAATGATAATAACAGCGTCATATATATTTAAATAGTTCAGAGGAAATATATTTGTGATACACATAAACACAGTAATCAGCCGATTAGTTGTAAAGAAATCATAATCAAGAGACAAACAAGTAAATTTTAAAATATTGTGACGATACCGACAGAATGAAACAACAGAATGCTATATGACTATCTTGACCGTGGACAACCTTTTAAGTCCTCCTGCACCTAAGACCACCAAACTGTAATTTATGAAGTGGAGACCCAACAGTTCACGGAAAATCATAACTAAAATGGAGTTCAACCACAACTGACTTAGGCAATCTTGTAGCTGGAACATAAGGCAATTGTCACAAAATATGAGAAATAGCATAATTTGACGGCGAGAAACAGACAAACTGAAACACTGAGATGAAAAATAGTAGCATAACAATAATAGATGCCAAACACAAAAACCTTCTGAACTGAACGATTACTTTTACAGCTAGTTTCTATACCCTGTTCCAAATAGGTAGTCCAGAAATCGTGAACCCTAACCTCTGTAACGCAAAAAAAAAAGGCTACGGCAAAATTGGGCTGTAAATTTGCACAGCTCTTCTCCTGGCTGACCCTTCGTCTATTGTCACCCTTTAACCCATTCAGTATCGGTTACATCCTTTTTAATATATTCTGGCAACTATTAGACGATTTTATTCAGCATAGGAAGGGCGTATACCCATTAAATGGCTACAAACTTTCTCAATTAATCATTTTAGCTACTATATATCCTTCCTAAGCTTCATTTAATCGTTTATATGTAGCTGAAATCAATTAAAAAAGACGCCACCGGTGCAGGGAGGGTTAAAAAATAACAAAGGGGTAACTTAGAAATTAACTTAAGCAAACCCACCCTTGTTTAAGATACGTTGGTGTATAAGTTGGTCGGCAAGGTAGGTTTTATTTCATATGACTATAAACTGAATACGTTAGCAGCTGATATATCGATACCTAATGGAAACAAAACATGAAACTACTGTCTCTGAATCATCATCTTGCCAAGTTTTCAAAATTAACAACATTTTTCGTTACAAAATCTTCGTAATAGCTTTAAGTAATTAAATGAGGATATGACAATTTACCGTCAGCTGGAAGAAATAGATTATATTACGTTTTGTAATGATTGTTTCACTTGTCCAAGCCTTCTGACAATATCTACTGCCCTACACAGTATATAATTATATTGGAAATTATCATTCGTTACGTGCTTTTATTCTTCATTAACTCCTCAGTACATTCTGAATAATGTTTTAGCGGAAGGATTATGAATTTGTAATTGTAAATATGAGTGTCTGTGTGTGTTTCTCTTGGAATATCTTATTGGTATGTACAGTTTTACGGGTTGGCTTGATTTTCTATTTTAGTTACTCATAAAATCCTTATTTTCTCTAAATGCATTTTCATAGAAACCAAATATTTATTTGGGTAACACCGCAATATTATACATATTTTTGTTTTATATTTTGACATTATTATTAATTTGAACCACTAGAAAGGTGAAGTAGCCAGAATTATACTATTTGTAATTTCGATTTAAATATAAGTACGGGTTGCAAGTGCCGCAGTCTAAAGCCACACAGAAACCAAAAACAATGTACAGTAGATATTTTAGTTGAAGGTGCTGCCGATACAGGTTTTTGGAAGGAGACTTATTATTGTTCATCGAGTTAGTTTGTCAACATCGTTTTACTTCTCTTCATTTACTTTGCTAACCTAGCTTTACAATTTATATAACAATTAAATAACTTTATTGTAAGGAGTTATCTGAACAGTGATTATATAAGGAATAAGCCAGGTGTTTTATTTATATATATAAATTATTAGATTCATTAATAAGGTTAGCCATATGGATTACGGACGTGGGTTCAATCGTGGTGGGCTTAGGGGTCATTCCGCGGGCGTGGAGGTTGGGGTAGGGGCAGTGGTGGTCACAACACGTACTATAATGCCACTAATAACTACAATAACTATTACAACCGCAATAATCCATCATATTATATTAATAGGCCTAACCAGCCACTTTATTATGATGATCGTATTAACCAACCCATTCAGTATCAGCATAATAACACCAACTATGTTAATATTAAAGTTCCTACTGTGTCCCTGTCTGCCCCGAGCCAAGCCGATATAATCACAAGGCCTACCGCTGGATGGACACAACGAGAGCCCGGTGCCAAACTACGATACCCGGACTCTGATTGCAAGGTAGATTTGGATGTTATCATTGAAGGTGAGGGTGGAGAGCCCGACTTATATTACTATTCGAACAGGGTAATGGAATCAGTACAGAAAACTGATGAACTGGTGCCCAGAGGAGAAGGCTCATGCGCCCATACAAGAGGAGGCGGTGCCTGAACTATCACCAAAGGAGATGGTGCCTGAGCCCTCGCCAGACGAACCTGTGCCCGACCCAACGCCTGAGGAGGCTACGCCCGAACCAATGCCAGAGGAGGTGGAGCCCGAACCAATGCCAGAGGAGGCGGTGCGCAACCCGATGCCTGAGGAGGCGGTGCCCGACTTAGCGCCAGGGGAGGCGGTGCCCAACCCAACGCCAGGGGAGGCGGTGCCCAACCCAACGCCAGAGGAGGAGGTGCCCGACCCAACGCCAGAGGAGGAGGTGCACAAGCCTTTGCCAGAGGAGGAGGTGCAATAGCCTTTGCCAGAGGAGGAGGTGCATGAGCCTTTGCCAGAGGAGGAGGTGCACGAGCCTATGCCAGAGGAGGAGGTGCACGAGCCTTTGCCAGAGGAGGTGCACGAGCCTTTGCCAGAGGAGGAGGTGCACGAGCCTTTGCCAGAGGAGGACGTGCACAAGCCCTTGCTAGAGGAGAAGGCGCCTGAGCCCTCACCAGAGGAAGAGGCGCCTGAGCCCTTGCCAAAGGGCTCACCAGAGCAGGTGCCGGTGGCACCGCCTAAGGAGGTGCCGCAGCCAAAGAAGAAAAAGAAGGGGGCTTGGAAAAATATCCGAAAGGGTTTGTGTACAGGTTTGAACATTTTAAATTGCAGTTGCTGTGATTTTTGTGATAAGAATACACAAAATTATCAGGAAAATATTTTTTGTTTTGTTTTAAGTGAAATTGTGGGAATAATTGAGCTATAGCAATGACCGATGCGGGCTCAAAAACCCTATAGCATTCAGCCTTGACCGGCTGAATGAAAATGACAATAGCGAGATACACTTAACATTAACCCTTTCAGTACCGATGTCGTCCTTTATCTTTATTCTGGCTACTGTTAGATGATTTCATTGTTTAAAAAGGGCCTCCAGCAATTAACAGGTTTTGAACAATCTCACTTAACCCTTCTTTCTACCCCATATCCTTCTTAAACTATACAAAATCGTCTAAATATAGCTAGAATGATATTAAAAAGATGTCGCTGGTGCAGAAGGGGTTAAGGTGTATATATTTGTAAGTGTTTTGTAACATATAGGTGTATATATTTGTATGTGGTTTGGTTTGGCCCCTGATGCAGACCCATCGAAATGCACTGGACCGCAACCTTCTCACTATTAATAGAATTCTGCAACATTCGTGGCCTTTCCTTTAGCTTCCACATTTACTTGTGGAACACCTCTTCTCCTCTGCCAACCCGATAAATTATCTTCTCTTTCTCACCGAAACCCAGTTGTCTGGGACTACTGACAGCAAACCCTTGTCTGTATCCTCCTTGTTTTCTATGTCTATTGTTGGAGATAAAAGGCATGTTGCCTGTAACGAGTGTCATCCTCCAAAGCCAAAAGAGTGGCAGAGCCAAATTCAAGGGACGTTGGAGTCAAAATGCCTGGACACACAAACTTTAAAGCAGTCTAGGCCATAGGATGAAGAAAATATTGATCGAGGGAGAGAGTTCCCGAGTTCACTTGTTGAGTAGAAGAAAGACTGAAAATTTACCAATTCTTGGGTTGGAGAACTGAACAGAATAGGAGTGGGACTATGGTAAAAGGAGGGTGCCTCGCACTCGCTGCAAGCTCTGAAGAACACTGATTATTGAAATAGCGATAGAAGAGTGAAAGAGATGCAACTAGTAAGAGGAAGTGAGTTGATGAACCAAAATGCTTTTGATTCTACTCGTTCGAGAAGTGCGGTATGGGTGGAGCCTCCCCACACATGTGAACAATACTTAATACAGGGGCATACTGTGCCCCAATACAGAGCAATAAGCTATGCGGGGGTGAAGAACCCACGGAGACGGTTGAGCACACCTAACTTTTGGGAAGCTGTTTTAGCACGAGTGGTAATATGATTTTTCCAGGAACGATCGGATGAAAAAGATTCACCTAGAATATTGAGAGAAGATGAAATGTTGAGTTGTGTATTGTTGAAGAATAGTGGATAATATTGTGGAAGATTGTGATGGAGAGATAGAGGGAGAAACTGGGTCTTGGAGGAATTGAAAGTAACAAGATTTTCTCTGCCCCAATCAGAAATAATTGAAAGATCAGAAGATAGGCGTTCTATGGCCTCGTCACGTTTGTTTTAGAGTGCTTGGATGCTGAGTTGGTGTGAAAAACTAGTTGAATAGTGTAAGGTTGAGTCGTCAGCATATGAGAGGATAGGACTAGAGGTACAGTTAATAATAATAATAATAATAATAATACTAGTTCTTAAAGCTATCGCATGCTAAGCCAGCTAAGGATAGCCCAATAAGGCCGATTAGGCATATTTCCATTGGGGTCCTGTACTACTACCCCATCCCCTTGCTCATGAGGGACGGTAACGACTCAGTGCTTGTGAAATACCTTTACTGCGCCAAGCGTGGGCGCGATCCTGGGCCTTCTGAGTGGAAGTCCAAGACGCTAGTCACTACACCAGCGAGCCGCTAGTTGGGTTGGGTGGATCATGAACCTCTTTACTGTGTGTATCCTTTAGAAAGTCCTATATAAAGGACTGCGAGTATCCTATCCATAGACACAAACTTTTCAGGCTAATAAAAACTGCGCCAGTGTATACACGATCCCCATACTTTGGTGGCGCGATCTATGTGAAGCCACCCATTGTTGGAGGGCCAATGAGGTATAATCTGTAAAGAAACCGTGGGGTCACTTCCTTCTGAAAGCCCTCCAATTAAGGGGGGATGGTTCACTTTTTGGGTGATTTTTGCATGTATTAATTATTTTTCTAGTTTCCTCCCTAGACCTCCATCAAATTTAAAAAAAAAAAAACATCCATTCGATCCCCCTTTTAGATTAATTTGTACATTTTTCGGTAGAAAAATTTCCCGGCCGAAGGCCGGTTCTTCCAACATTACAGACTCACTATCGTTCGCCAGAAAAAAAATCAACACCTAAATAGCACGAAAGGTTTAAATATTGACGACGAAATGGGGCGAAAGGTCTTAAAATCGACTAACTAATGGGGCAAACATCTTAAAATCTGAAAACTAATGGGGCTAAACACGAGGGAGAAGGGGGTCCAGAAAAACGGTCTGCCAAATTTTAATGCTTTATTTCTCGTAATGGTGAAAGTGATATTTGATGATGATCCAGTGTGCTAACCAAGGACCATGCTAAATAATATACAGTATATACAGTATGTCCCTCAAGGTCCCCCCATGTATGTGTGTGCAGCTAGGGGCGGGTGGGGGGGGGGATTTATATTCCTGGGAAGCTTAAAAGGGGAGATTTCCACTTGAGGGATTTTTTTCTCTGGAGTCCTTGCTCCCTCATGTTTAGCCCCATTGCTTTTGAGCTGTTAAGACGGTCGCCCCATTAGTCTAACGATTTTAAGAACTTTCGCCCCCTTTCTGTTAATTTTAAGACTTTTCTTGCTATTTAGGTGTTTTTTTTCCTGGCGAGCGATAGCGAGCCTGTTATTTAAGAGGAACCGGCCTTCGGCCAGGACATTTTTCTACCGAAAAATGTACACATTTATCTTGAAAGAGCGTCCAGGGGGTGTAATTTTAAGCTTAATGGAAGTCTAGGGAACTAACAAAACATCTGTATGTTTGGCAGGAGGATGTAACAAGGGTATTTTGGTGCGGTGGTTAGAGCTTCAAACCCGACATTTTAATATAATTTATCTTCTACGACAAAAGCTATAAATAATCCTCGTTTGTGATTAGTCTTCTTGGTGCATTAGCTTTTACACGCAAATTAATTTGTCATTATATTGTCCTGTAATATTAATATTTGAATTATTAGTTCTTATGAGAAGCTTGAGAAGCTTTAATCGTTATTAAAATTAATTTTGAATTATACATTTAATAAAATAATTCATGGGCATGTAATATAAATCTTAACTAGGCCTATGTCTCTGAAGGCTGATCATATGCAATACAAAAACACGTTCTTATAGCGAAATTATGTTTAAGAAAGGAACGTTTGTTATTTTTAGAGGCGAATTTATCAGTACCAGCTATAATGAGAAGGATGTGAATTGAGTAAGTTTATTTTGATAATATCACCTGAGTTGCTTTAAATGTCATTATATTTTATCCTAGTACATCACACCACAATTGTTTTTATTTCTTACTTTTCACCACAAGTCCCGACAATTTTATGGAATGTTGTCGCAGAAAACCATAAAACTTTTTCTACAAAACATCCAATTGTCAGAGACCCCAGACACGACATATCATTATCTTTAGTGGCCAAAACTTTGAAAGGGTCGAGTCGATCAATAGTCTGGCCGCGGACCACAAAAGCAAAACAGAGTTTGGTGGCCTGGCAATACAATAACACCAACACTAGCCATACATTAGGATCTCGTATCTTGTAAATATAAAGTACCCAATCTATATATATTTATCTGTATTAATTTACTATGATTCTAAATGATGCTATGTAAGAAAAGGGGAGGTACGTAGAATCACAACTCATGGAAAAGGGTTTGTTACAGAAGAAAGGTGGTAACACTGGGTAGAAGGTGCGCGCGCGCGGATCATTTCTATCATGCACACATCATTCACAAGGAACGCAGTCACTGATGGTCGTCCCTACTGTTACATGCATTCATAAAACACTTACAATCATTATCCTGCTAGTTAAAATCAAGAAGTATGTAAGTAAGTAAGTAAGTAAGTTAGTATGAACAGTAGTCATTGAAGTATCTGCGTCACCACACTATGTTTAGAAACTGCAAACGTCGATACCAACTTGTAATGGGCGAGCACATTATTTACTGTTTTAAAATAGCCTGGGCTAAAAATAAACTTTCACTGCAGTAACTTTGCGTGCTTGAAGCTATTTTAATGCATCTTCGTGTTCAAGTTACATGATACACATACAGGTATGTGTATTTATATCTATGACCAATAATGGCTCTTAATTCCTCTCCTCATTATCGGGTATTATAAACCAGTGTTAAGGGGATAGTGGCTATTTTTTGGGTCTATTAATTTATATGTTATTTTATTTTGTTTTTAGTTTCCTCGCTAGACCTCCATCAAGCTTAAAGTAACACCCCCTACACCCCCCTTCAAGATAAATTTGTAAAGTTCCCGGCCGAAGGCCGGTTCCTCTTAAAATTACAGGCTCGCTATCGCTCGCCAGGATAAAATCGACACCTAAATGGCACGAAAGATCTTAAAATTGACAACGAAATGAGGTGAAAGGTGTTAAAATCGTCAAACTAATGAGCTACACGTCTTATAATCTCAAAACTGATGGGGCTAAACATGAGGAAGAAGAGGGACCAGAAAAACAACCCACCTCCCCTTAAGTACATTGTTAACCCGTTCAGTACCAGGAACGTCCTTTTCATCATATTCTGGCAACTATGAGACGATTTTATTCAGTTTAGGAAGGACGTCTAGCGATAATAAGATTTCAATCTATCTCAACCAACCCTTTTAACTACCACAGATCCTTCCTAAGCTGCATAATATCGTCTAAATACAGCTAGACAAAAATATAACACGTCGCTGGTACTCAAAGGGTTAAAGTCATAAGGAAAAACACTGGTAGCATAATTATGGCCCATATGTTTTATTGGTTGAGTAAGTTTAATAAAAATGTATTAGATTACATGTCATTATATCTATGCATTATAACACCCACACCCACACACACACATACCTACACCCACACATACCTACACTCACACATACCCACACACACACTTCTGGTATACACAGCCAGTAGACAGTATCAACCATTAGATCTCAACCAGTGCCAGCTCATCTATTAACCCCTTCAGTACCGGCGACTACTTTTCATTATATTCTGTCAACTATTATACGATTGTATTTAGCTTAGGAAGGACGTATACCAATTAACAAGCTACAACCTCTCTAAATTAATCCTTTTAGCTACCACATACCCTTCCAAAGCTTCATAAAATCGTCTAAATGTATCTGAAAAAAAAAAAAAAAAAAAAAAAAAAACTTCGCCGATACTGAAGGGGTTAATGTATGATTAGATTATGTTCATACACAATGTTGGTCCAGGTTTAGTTGGCCATTGTTGAGCTAACACTGGTTAAGATCTATTGCTTAACCCCTTCAGGAGAAAATGCTCCATTTTTCGGTATATTCTGGCTAACATTAGACGATTACACTTCGCTTTGGAATTTACTGCAGGCATCAAAGGGGTAAAATTTATCTCTGTGAATTTCTTGGCTCCCATAAGTTCTTTCTAGTGACCGGTCAACTCAACCAGTAGACCATTTCAACCAGTAGCTCTCAACCAGTGCCAAATCAACCAATACGGTTAGGTTAGGTTAGGTTAGTACTATATTTTGGCACTGCTTTGGTTGGTCTGGGTTAATTTGGCACTGGTTGAGAGCTACTGGTTGAAATGGTCTACTGGTTGAGATGACATGGAACCGTTCTTTCTCAGCTAAATAAAGTTATGTAACCCCTACTGTACCGGCAACGTCTTTTTAGTTTTACTCTAGCTATATTTAGACGGGTTTGTGCAGTTTAAGGGGAGGTATTTAGTTTGTTCCCTAGACCTCCATCAAGCTTAAAATTACACCCACTTGAGTCCCTTTCAAGATAAATTTGTACATTTTTCGGTAGAAAAATGTCCCGGCCGAAGGCCGGTTCCTCTTAAATTACAGGCTCGCTATCGCTCGCCAGGATAAAATCGACACCTGAATTGCACGAAAGGTCTTAATATGGGGTGAACATTCTTAAAATCGCTAAACTAATGGGGCAAACGTTTTATAATATCACAAGCAATGGGGCTAAACATGAGGGAGAAAGGGGTCAAGAAAATAATCCCTCAAGTGGAGATCTCCCCTTAAGAAGGATCTGAGGTAGTCAAAAAGGTTAAGTGAGATAGTTCCAAGGCTGTTCATTGCTGGAGGCCCTTTGTAAACTGAATGCCAAAGTCTAATAGTAGCCAGAATACAGTTAAAAGGACGTCGCCGGTACAGTACTCATTAATGATAACAAAATACAATGAGGAATGACGTTATCGTATGCTAAAATGGTTAAGGGGAGATGGGTCGCTTTTCTGGTCCCCTTTCTTCCTCATGTTTAGCCCAATTAGTTTTCAGATTTTAATATGATGTTTGGCCTATTAGTTTCACGATTTTAAGACCTTTCGTCATACTTCTTTGTCAATATTAAGATTTTTCGTGTCATTTAGGTTTCTATTTCTTCCTGGCGAGCGAAAGCGAGCCAGTAATTTAAAG
Organism: Paralithodes platypus; assembly: GCA_032716605.1. Lineage (NCBI taxonomy): Eukaryota > Metazoa > Arthropoda > Malacostraca > Decapoda > Lithodidae > Paralithodes > Paralithodes platypus. The sequence continues at coordinate 9,405,892 of CM064497.1, forward strand.
TTTGATGGAGGTCTAGAGAGAAAACTAAACACGATAATAAAAAGATACATACATTAGCAAATAAATACGCCCATCCCCCTTTAAATATACTGTATAATCCTGGGAATCCGGTAAATGTCGTAGGGATAGTACCGGTATGGGAATCACGGGAAGCAATAATGGGTTGTGGTGAGCTACTAGGAATGTATAGTGCCGTACATTAATTGAATGATCTCCCTAAATACTATCTACTCTCTTCATAAAATACTCTGCTGAGGATCCATTTGTAGCTTCTGAGAGGAAATTGCTCTTTATAGAAATAATATATATGGTAAAAGAATAGCCAAATACACTATAACAAGGCTTCTTCAGTTCTAATTTCAGCCATGGATGCGTTTATAATCACCCTGAAGCTAAACATCTTACTTTAAGGGGGGTGACCTGTTTTTGTTCTGTCCTTTTCTATCTTTCTCTGGCTTGTATCCATTTGGCCCCATTCAGCCTACTGTTTTAAGACGTTTATCCCCATCCAGGTGTCAATTTTTTACTGGTGAGCGGTAGCGAGCCTGCATATTTGTTATTTTTGTTTGAAAGCAGGCTATATTTGTACATATATAATGCTGGGTCGCTATCGCTCGCCAGGAAGAAATCAACACCTAGATGGGGATAAACGTCTTAAAATAGTTGGCTGAATGGGGCCGAATGGATACAAGCCAGAGAAAGAGAGAAAAGGACAGAAATAACAAAAAGCAGGTCACCCCCCTTAATCCGCATTGTCAAACCCGCCTATTAGTATTCTTTGTAATTTAGTTTGTCTATTGATTTCATTATGTACGTGTTTCCAACGAAAGGAGACGAGAAACATCAACCGGCCCTCATTGCTTAAGCTTTTAAACCATGGAATAAGCTTAGAAAGGGGAGGGAGGAGGGAGGGAGTGAAGGTGGAACAGTGGTAATGAATGACAGGGGAGGGAGGAGGGAGGGAGTGAAGGTGGAACAGTGGTAATGAATGACAGGGGAGGGAGGAGGGAGGGAGTGAAGGTGGAACAGTGGTAATGAATGACAGGGGAGGGAGGGAGGGAGTGAAGGTGGAACAGTGGTAATGAATGACAGGGGAGGGAGGGAGGGAGTGAAGGTGGAACAGTGGTAATGAATGACAGGGGAGGGAGGGAGGGAGTGAAGGTGGAACAGTGGTAATGAATGACAGGGGAGGGAGGGAGGGAGTGAAGGTGGAACAGTGGTAATGAATGACAGGGGAGGGAGGGAGTACAAAGTACAAAGGAGTACAAAGGAAATCAAGCAACAACAGATCTAGTGACCCTTCTAGGTTCTTGTCCTCCAAAACACTGAGGATCAAGTGTCCAAACAGTGGTTTAGAGTGGGTAAGGGAACATTGGAAAGGGAATTACTGCCCTGGAACTAATGTCCGTGGCAGGATTAGGAAGTTAGTAGGGGACAGATGGGTTAGTAACTGAGGGGGGGATAAAATAAAGTTATTCATTTACAAACGCAGTCAGTCGCGGGTTTGATGCGAGATATTTGTCTAGGCGGAGTTTAAATGAATCAACGGTGATGCAGTCTATAACGTTTCGGGGAAGCCCATTCCACAAGTTGACAACTCGATTGAAGAAGAAATTCTTAGATTCGTGTGAGTTAAAAGATTTACCAATAATTTTGCAACCGTTTCCCCGCGTGTAATTAGATTGGTCGATAGTGAAGTACTTACTACAGTTCATATTGTCGATGCCTTTGATGATTTTGAACACTTGAATTAAGTCACCTCTTAATCTGCGCTGGGTTAAAGGAAATAGATTTAATTCTCTAAGACGCTCTACGTATGGTTTTGTTCTTTAGGCTAGGTATCATTTTGGTAACTCTACGTTGAACTCGTTCTAGCTTGTTTATATCTTTTTGGTAATAAGGGCACCAGGATTGAACGCAGTATTCCAGAAGAGGGCGGACTAATGAATTGTAAAGGGTTAGGATAACTTCTTTGGATTTATGCTCAAATGACCTGCCTATAAAGCCAATTATTTTGTTTGCCTTCTTAACAACTTCTGAACATTGTTGACTCGGTTTTAGGTAGTCGATATTGTTACTCCCAGATCGGTTTCTCTCTGTTTACATTCTTAAGCTGAGTGCCATTCATCGAATAGTTTGCTTTCTCATTTAGGTATCCGATATGTAGTACTTTACATTTATCCGCATTGAAACTCATTTGCCAAATTTGGGCCCAACATGACAATTTATCTAGATTGTGTTGCATATCGTCAACTTGTTCTTTTGAGAGTACGCTATTTGCAATTTTTGTATCGTCAGCAAATTTTGAGATTGTACAGGTGAGACCCTCATCTATGTCGTTGATGTAAATTAGAAAGAGAATTGGTCCTAGTACCGATCCCTGGGGTACCCCGCTACTTACATTGGTCCATTTTGATGCCTTACCGTTTATGACTACTCTTTGCTTTCTGTCGCTGAGCCAATTTTCTATCCATTTCAACACACCGTCTTGTATTCCATGCGCTTTTAGTTTTAGCAGTAAACGTTTGTGGGGAACTTTGTCAAAGGCCTTTTGAAAATCAAGGTATATAATATCTACAGCTTTACTCTCATCGTAGAGGTTGAGGATATCGTGGAAGAAGTCTAAGAGGTTTGTTAAACAGGAACGTTTTTTACGAAAGCCGTGTTGAGTATCTTTAAGTATGTTATTTTCCTCTAAGTGATTTACGAGTCTGTCTCGTATGACCGTTTCTAGCATTTTACATACAACTGAGGTTAAGCTAATTGGACGATAGTTACTGGGTAGGGATTTGCTGCCTTTTTTGAATATCGGTGTCACGTTGGCTAGCTTCCACTGATCGGGCATAGTTCCAGACTGCAAGGATTTATTGAATAGTAATGTCAGTGGTTTTGGAGAGCTCATCCTTAGCTTCCTTTAGAACTCTAGGCGAGATTGTATCAGGTCCAGGCGTTTTATTTACCTTGAGTTTATCTAAACAATTCAATACTTCTCTCTCTGTAACGGTGATATTGCTTAGAACATCTGAATTATCAATCTGAATCGGCGATGGTGTAGGGATATCACTGAGGTCTTCTGTTGTAAAAACTGATGCAAAGAAGGTATTGAGGGCATTACTCATTTGTTCTTCGTCTTTGGTGTATTCTCCATTTTCATCGACTAACGGTCCAACAGTTGAAGTAACGACTTTTTTCTTTCTGATATAACTATAGAATTCTTTCGGGTTTGTTTTACTTTGATTCGCAATATGTAACTCTAAGGTCTTTTTACTTTGCTTAATTAACTTTTTGGCTTTGCGTCGTAGCTCTACAAATTTCAGCCGTTCTTCGTCATTTTGTGAGGATTTTAATCTATCATTAGCAAATTTTTTAGCAAGCAGGCAGTTTGAATATCTTTATTCCACCATTTGGGCTTATTATTATGGCCTGGACGCCGAGTTTTCGATGGTATGCAGTCTTGCACTGCTTTTAGGTAAGTGGCTTCGAATAACTTCCAAGATGTATTTATGTCGTTATTGTGAATTAAAAAGCTCCAGTCAGTTTCTTTAAACATAGCTCTAAGTTTATGGAAGTTTGCTTTCTTGAAATTAGGGACTTTTTCGATGCTACTATTTGGTTCGTTACTAGTAAACTTTAAAGTGAAAGTTATCGTACGATGGTCGCTGTTACTGAATTCATCACCAACATTCAAATTCTCTATTAATTCTTCTTTTGTTGCAAGTACAATGTCAAGAACGTTATTACCACGGGTCGGCGTTCCAACAAATTGATAAAGCGAACTCTCTTGCAAGTTCGTATACAAGTCATGTCCGGAGTGTGAAGTAAGAGTATCGCCCCACTTGGTCACAGGTAAATTAAAGTCACCAAAAATTACGGTATCTTGTGAGTTACTTGCATCTGCAATTTGTTCGCAAATATCTCGGTCAGTTTGCACTGATTGAGCTGGAGGTCTGTATATTAATGCAAGTATTATTTTGGTACCTTTATTATTCTTTATTAGCACAAAAGATGCGTCGACGTTCACAATTTGAGGTTTTGACAAGAGGGTAGGGTTAAGACTTTCTTTGATATAAAGTAAAACGCCACCTCCATTTCGATTTATTCGGCTTTTCTCAAACATTACATAACCGGGAAGTGAATACTCTGCTAAAAAGTCTCTATCTTCTGTATTGAGCCAAGATTCTGTTATGCCAATCACATCATAATTTTCTGTAAACACTAGCTCCTCTAAATCTGAAAATTTATTGCGTATGCTACGAGCGTTTGCATAGAAAACCTTTAAATTTGTTATTTTAGAACTCACGGAACGCTCTTTAATAATATTTTTGGTTCTTGTCGGATCTACATTTATGTTCATGGCTGTCCTCGGTCCTCGCTGTCTTCGGTCCTTATCGCTGGTGGTCCTCGGTTTGCTCTGTTTTTTTCTTGGCGTTGGATGATTTATGTCACTGCTGCTTCTTCTCGGATGGCGTTTTTTGATCCATGGCTGCGGACTGCTTCGTGTAGGAGACGACCCATGCGTGCTGAACCCACAGGGTTTAGATGAGTGCCATCCTTGCGGAACAGAGTAGGCTGGTTGTAGAAGTTGTCCCAGAGGTTGATGAATTCAACTTCTTCCCTCAGACACAAATGTTTTAGTCGGCTATTTGTGCTGAAAGCCTTGTCGTAGAATTTGTCAGGTGCGTCGATCTTGGGGAGAATGCCTGAGATGATGATATTCCTTGACTTGTTTTTGTAGTGCTGGATCATCTTGCGATATTTCTCCATCAACTCTTCGGATCTGGTGCGCATGACGTCATTTGAACCAGCATGGATGACAAAAAGGGTATTTTCATTTGCATCCTTTGTGGTATCTTCGAAGGCTTCCACAATGTCGTCCAGTCCAGCTCCTGGGATGCAAAATCTTTTTCGTTGATTTGGGACTCTGTCGCAGAACTCTTCGACCTGCCCTCGTAGGATGGAATCCCCAACGAGCCTGGTCTCTTCTGGTTCGTCTTCCATCTCTACCAATATCTCAAATCTGTTGGACATTGTGACTGGTAGATGAGACCTTTTCTGCGTTGGCCGTGCACCGTTCCTCACTGGTGTAAATCCGGAAACCTGTGGTGGCGGGACTCTACGTACAGGTCGGGGAGAGGAGTGGTTAGAACGGGGGGTTGGTACTGTTCGTGCTAGCAGGCTTCTTGCACGAGGAGTGGGGGAGAGACTAAGGTGAACAGGGCGGCTGTCCTGGTTTGATGTCGGCTCAGGTTCGTCAGAAGCATCTGCTGCAGTGTCTACTGCAGGTGTTGGATTGTTGGCAGATGACGTTGGGGCGGTGGTGGATGCTGGAGTTGAAACAATTTGAGTTAGTGATACTCCAACGTTGAGTGTTACAAACTCTTGGAGTGATTCCAGCTTCCTGGTGAGGGCGTTGATCTTGTTGAGGGCTTCATCCAATTTTGCTGTCAAATCCTCTCGTTGCCTGGCAGAGTCGGCAGACTTGTGGATCGGCAGGAGCAAACATGGAAGCACCAAACCTACCGGCGCAGTTCGTACAGGCACGAGGCATGGTGACGATCACTTTCTTCAGTTCACTTCACTCACTTAAAAACACTTAACTCACTTTAAAAAACACTAAACTCACTTTAAAAACACTTCACTCCCTTCAGGTCGCTTCACTTACTTAAATAGGCCTAACCGAAAACAAAAAATGTTGAAATACACACAAATAGGTTATCAGCGGTGATAGCCTAACCAAAAATTAAAACAAAACAAAATTAAATTTGAATACGCAGTGATAGCCGAACCGAAAACAATTTTATGTTTATTTAAACAGAAATAGGCCACCAGGGGTTATAGCCTATCCTAACCGAAAACAAAAATTATGAAATACCGGTACGCAGAAATAGGTCACCAGCGGTGATAGCCTAACTGAAAATTTAAAAATTGAAGTACGCAGAAATAGGCCACCAGGGATGATAGCCTAGACTAACCGAAAACAAATAACCGAAAAACAAAATTGAAGTACCGTACGCAGAAATAGGCCACCAGCGGTGATAGCCTAGACTAACCGAAAACAAAAATAACCGAAAACAAAAATTATGAAATACTGGTACGCAGAAATAGGCCACCAGCGGTGATAGCCTAACTGAAAATTTAAAAATTGAAGTACCGTACGCAGAAATAGGCCACCAGGGATGATAGCCTAGACTAACCGAAAACAAAAATAACCAAAAACAAAAAAGTATGAAATATGCAGAAGTAGGCTACCAGGGGTGATAACCTACCTAAAAAAGCAAAACAAATATATATATATATATAATAGAATATGTGACTAAATATACAATTCACCAAATAGAGATTATATAAAAATAAAGTGTAACTGCACACAAGGGGTTAATATACTGTATCAACAGATGGCGCTGGTGTCACTGTAGGCTAGTCAAGCAGGATTATATTTAGATAAACAAAGTTATCAGTCAAAGGTTACTACAGTACAAGATCATGCAAGCAACAACTAAAATTACAGATATATATAGCTACAGTAGGATACTGAATACGATAACTACTAGAGTTAATAAGAAAATACAAAGCTAGGTCGATTTAGAGGTGCGCGTGCGTCGCCTGCTACAAGCTAGGATAACAAATGTAAACAACAATGTTTATCAGTCAGAAAAGCAATAAAATAACATGCACGGCAACTACAGAACTATGTGGAGGTTAAACAAGCACTTAACTACTGTTCATGCAATGAATAAAGGGAATTGGGATATGAAATACTCAAATTAGGATAGAGTTTTCTCAGTGGCGATGCGGAGCTGTAGGCGGTGCTAAAGCCGGCGGGTGAGTGAAGGTGGAACAGTGGTAATGAATGACAAGGGTGGGAGGAGGGAGTGAAGGTGGAACAGTGGTAATGAATGACAGGGGAGGGAGGGAGGGAGTGAAGGTGGAACAGTGGTAATGAATGACAAGGGTGGGAGGAGGGAGTGAAGGTGGAACAGTGGTAATGAATAACAGGGGAGGGAGGGAGGGAGTGAAGGTGGAACAGTGGTAATGAATGACAGGGGAGGGAGGGAGGGAGTGAAGGTGGAACAGTGGTAATGAATGACAGGGGAGGGAGGGAGGGAGTGAAGGTGGAACAGTGGTAATGAATAACAGGGGAGGGAGGAGGGAGGGAGTGAAGGTGGAACAGTGGTAATGAATGACAGGGGAGGGAGGGAGGGAGTGAAGGTGGAACAGTGGTAATGAATGACAGGGGAGGAGGGAGGGAGTGAAGGTGGAACAGTGGTAATGAATAACAGGGAGGGAGGGAGGGAGGGAGTGAAGGTGGAACAGTGGTAATGAATGACAAGGGAGGGAGGAGGGAGGGAGTGAAGGTGGAACTGGTAATGAATGACAAGGGTGAGAGGAGGGAGGGAGTGAAGGTGGAACAGTGGTAATGAATAACAGGGGAGTGGGAGGGACTGAAGGTGCAACAGGGGTAATGAATGACAGGGGAGGGAGGGAGGGAGGGAAGTGGAACAGTGGTAATGAATGACAGGGGAGGAGGGAGTGAAGGTGGAACAGTGGTAATGAATAACAGGGGAGGGAGGAGGGAGGGAGTGAAGGTGGAACAGTGGTAATGAATGACAGGGGAGGGAGGGAGGGAGTGAAGGTGGAACAGTGGTAATGAATGACAGGGGAGGGAGGGAGGGAGTGAAGGTGGAACAGTGGTAATGAATAACAGGGGAGGGAGGGAGGGAGGGAGTGAAGGTGGAACAGTGGTAATGAATGACAGGGGAGGGAGGAGGGAGGGAGTGAAGGTGGAACAGTGGTAATGAATGACAAGGGTGAGAGGAGGGAGGGAGTGAAGGTGGAACAGTGGTAATGAATAACAGGGGAGGGAGGGAGGGAGTGAAGGTGGAACAGTGGTAATGAATGACAGGGGAGGGAGGGAGGGAGTGAAGGTGGAACAGTGGTAATGAATGACAAGGGTGGGAGGAGGGAGTGAAGGTGGAACAGTGGTAATGAATGACAGGGGAGGGAGGGAGGGAGTGAAGGTGGAACAGTGGCAATGAATGACAGGGGATGGAGGGAGGGACTGAAGGTGGAACAGTGGTAATGAATGACAGGGGAGGGAGGGAGGGAGTGAAGGTGGAACAGTGGTAATGAATAACAGAGGAGGGAGGAGGGAGGGAGTGAAGGTGGAACAGTGGTAATGAATGACAGGGGAGGGAGGGAGGGAGTGAAGGTGGAACAATGGTAATGAATGACAGGGGAGGGAGGGAGGGAGTGCAGGTGGAACAGTGGTAATGAATGACAAGGGTGGGAGGAGGGAGGGAGTGAAGGTGGAACAGTGGTAATGAATGACAAGGGAGGGAGGGAGGGAGTGAAGGTGGAACAGTGGTAATGAATGACAGGGGAGGGAGGAGGGAGGGAGTGAAGGTGGAACAGTGGTAATGAATGACAGGGGAGGGAGGAGGGAGGGAGTGAAGGTGGAACAGTGGTAATGAATGACAGGGGAGGGAGGGAGTGCGTGAAGGTGGAACAGTGGTAATGAATGACAGGGGAGGGAGGAGGGAGGGAGTGAAGGTGGAACAATGGCAATGAATGGCAGGGGAGGGAGGGAGTGAAGGTGGAACAGTGGCAATGAATGACAGGGGAGGGAGGAGGGAGGGAGTGAAGGTGGAACAGTGGTAATGAATGACAGGGGAGGGAGGAGGGAGGGAGTGAAGGTGGGACAGTGGTAATGAATGACAGGGGAGGGAGGGAGGGAGTGAAGGTGGAACAGTGGCAATGAATGACAGGGGAGGGAAGGAGTGAAGATGGAACAGTGGTAATGAATGACAAGGGTGGGAGGAGGGAGTGAAGGTGGAACAGTGGCAATGAATAACAGGGGAGGGAAGGAGTGAAGATGGAACAGTGGTAATGAATGACAAGGGTGGGAGGAGGGAGTGAAGGTGGAACAGTGGCAATGAATGACAGGGGAGGGAAGGAGTGAAGATGGAACAGTGGTAATGAGCGAGAGCGGAGGGAGGGAGTGAAGGTGGAACAGTGGTAACAAATGAGAGAGGACAGAATCAAAGGAACAATCATACACTTAACACACAAAGAACAAAAAACGTAATAATGATAAAAACAGTCTATTAAGAGTGAAGATATGACAAGAAAGGAGGGAGGGAGAGGGGAAGGAATCACACAAAGAACAAAAAACGTAATAATTAAAAAACAGTCTATTAAGAGTGAAGATATGACAAGAAAGGAGGGAGGGAGAGGGGAAGGAATCAAAGGAGCGGTCCGGGCCAGATAATGAACTCTCCACAAAGATAATAAAGGATCAAGCCAGGTACCAGGGAGACTGAGAAGGAGATGGATAATTATAACCCCTTTGAGCGATCACTGTCGTTAATGGGATAAGTTTTTATTTTGTTTTGGTGTACATATTTATTTATTTATGTATACATTTGTTTTGTTTCGTCGCTAGACATCTATCAAGCTTTAAAAAACACCCCCTAGACCCCCCCCCTCCCCCTCGAGATAAATTTGTACATTTTTTGGTAGAAAAATGTCGCGGCCAAAGGCCGGTTCCTCCTAAAATTACAGGCTTGTTATGGCTCGCCAGGAAAAATCGACACCTAAATGGCACGACAGGTCTTGATGTTGACAAAGATATGGGACGAAAGAACTTAAAATCGACAAACTAAAGAAACGAACGTCTTAAAATATCAAAACTAATGGGACTATACATGAGGGAGAAAGGGGTCCAGAAAAAACAACTACCTCCCCCTTAAATGATATCTTTCAATAGGTTCTCGGAGTCAAAACACCGTATGAGATTATTTGTGCCACTTAATTTCGAGAGGTTCTTCCTTAACTGAATGGAATCGTCTAGTATTAGCCAGAGGACATTAAAAACGACGTATGCAAAGTGTTATTGGTTTAAGAGAGAAGGGGATCAGAGGAATAACTAGGCCCAGATAATGAACACAACACAGAGATAATAATGATGTAGTCAGCTACCGCCCGCAGTAAAAGGGAAGAGGTAATATTATAATCTATATTTTTATTAATTTCACCACAACACCAAACACCTCCAACGAAATTAATGAAAGCATATATGTGATCAACCGGGATTCGAACCTGGGTTATCACACACAGATTTGTAAACACCACCAGGACGGTTAACCCATTTTGTATGATAACGGCTTTTTCGTTATATTTTGGCTATCATTAGGCAATTGAATTAAAATGTTAATTATTGAGATACTTTTCACTTCTACCAATAGAATTGTCTAGTGTTAGCCAGATAATATGGAATTACACTATCGCAGTAGAGGTGCATTTATGAGAGGGCTGAGAGTGAAAGGAACAGTGAGGCATAGAAAATGATTGACCTCTATATACATAGTAAGTTATCAAGTCAGTTACCGGGGAGAATATTAGGGAGATGGCTAATTTTAACACCTTTTGTGCTATGTCTAATAGTAAATTATATTATTAAATTCATCTATCATCAGTCTAGTTTCCTATCCCAGTGCAAAATCATCCAGAAATGTTGCCAGGAAAATATTGATCATCGAATGTTGACTATAAAAGCTCTCGTGTAATACCGGCTTAACCCCTTCTTTACCGGCGACGTCTTTTTAGTTTTAGTCTAGCTATATTTAGACGATTTAATGCAGTTTAAAAAGGGCCTCACGCAAGGAACAGGCTTTGAACTATCTCACTTAACCCTTTTACTACCACAGATCCATCTTAATCTGCACAATATCGTCTAAATATAGCTAGAATATATTTGAAAAAACGTGGCCGGTAAAGAAGGGGTTAAGCAGTAGCTATAGCATACCAGCCTCCCACTGCTCTCCCCACACCTCAACAGGTGGTTGCCGCAGTCTCACTTCTCACACTGTCACATACCTTTTGATGCCAAAGTTTCCCCAGTGGGTTGGGTGCCCCGACAGATCTCCTGGTGATTATAATGGTCCTTTACATCCTTGGTTAGGCTATTCAGCTTATCAACACCCTAATCCCTGGAAGGTCATTGGACGAGCACTTGAAAACCTACTGTATGCCCGGCAGTATTTGAGTGAAACCCCAGCTGCTCTATCCAAGACTATCTGCTCACCACAGCTTTAAGTGGAAGGGGATGTTAGGGAGACATTTTTTGTCGGAAAGTTTACTCAATAATAATTTTTTGTATTGGAGTTGGGGGATAGGAGAAGAGCGATTAAAAAGTAGAGGACAGCTAGGGATAGAAATCTGTTCCACCTTCACTCACTCCCTCCTCCCTCCCCTGTCATTCATTACCACTGTTCCACTTTCACTCCCTCCCTCCCCTGTCATTCATTACCACTGTTCCACCCTCACTCATTCCCTCCCCTGTCATTCATTACCACTGTTCCTCCCTCCCTCCCCTGTCATTCATTACCACTGTTCCACCCTCACTCATTCCCTCCCCTGTCATTCATTACCACTGTTCCTCCCTCCCTCCCCTGTCATTCATTACAACTGTTCCACACTCACTCATTCCCTCCCCTGTCATTCATTACCACTGTTCCACCTTCACTCCCTCCCTCCCCTGTCATTCATTACCACTGTTCCACCTTCACTCACTCCCTCCCCTGTCATTCATTACCACTGTTCCACCTTCACTCCCTCCCTGTCATTCATTACCACTGTTCCACCTTCACTCCCTCCCTCCCCTGTCATTCATTACCACTGTTCCACCTTCACTCCCTCCCTCCCCTGTCATTCATAACCACTGTTCCACCTTCACTCCTCTCCCTCCTCCCTCCCCTCATCGTCTATCATCCACTGATGTTAGATATTTCCCAATGGCACAAGCCAATGTACTTGATAATTACAGTATATGTACATATTATGACAATGGCGATGGTGGTAAGACTGGTAGTGACTATAGTGGTGAGAATGATGGTGAAATGATGATGATGATGATGGTTAGGTGGATATGTGATGACGTGATGGTAAGAGTAGAGGTGAGGAGGAAGGTAGAGCTATGGGGTCAGTGAGAATATAGAGTGATAGTGGTGATAATGGTGATGAAAGTGACGATGATGGTTAGGTGGATAAGTGATGACGTGCTGGTAATAGTAGAGGTGATGAGGAAGGTAGAGCTATGGGGTCAGTGAGAATAGAGTGAGAATTATGGTGATAAAGTGATGATGGATGACGATGATGGTTAGGTGGATATGTGATGATGTGATGGTAAGAGTAGAGGTGATGAGGAAGGCAGAGGTATGGGGTCAGTGAGAATAGAGTGAAAATGGTGAGAATGGTGATGAAGTGCTGGTGATGAAAGTGATGATGATGGTTAGGTGGATATGAGATGACGTGCTGGTAAGAGTAGAGGTGAGGAAGAAGGTAGAGATATGAGGTCAGTGAGAATAGAGTGATAGTGGTGATGAAGTGATGGTGATGAAAGTGACGATGATGGTTAGGTGGATATGTGATGACGTGCTGGTAAGAGTAGAGGTGAGGAGGAAGGTAGAGATATGAGGTCAGTGAGAATAGAGTGATAGTGGTGATGAAGTGATGGTGATGAAAGTGACGATGATGGTTAGGTATAGTCCGTTCATTCTAGGTTGGGCAGAAATCGCAACCCTTAGCCTCTAATAACTAAAAAAGGACTAGAGTAATTGAGCTAATATTTCTTCCAAATAAGAAGACGTGGCTAGGGAATATGTGTGAAAATTGACAGTTCATTTGCTCTAGCCCTTTTTGAGTCACAGAGGTTAGAGGTTACGATTTCTGCCCAACCTAGAATGAACGGACTATTGTTGTGGGGTGACACGTAATACTCGGAGAGGTGAGGGGGAAGGTATAGAGTAATGAGGAACAGAGAGGAGGGAGTATTGGCGGGGAAGAAGAAAAAGGTAGGGTAGGGTAGGGGTAGCAGAATTTCAAAGGGTATAACAACTGAGATAGTACATCAGGGGAATTACTACTACAGGAGGCTAGGCTGGGGCAACAGGACCTAGCTTATATGTAACTACCATAAATAGAATATCAAAGCTAGACCTGAATGTAAGAAGGTTTATGTCAAATGTACTGTATATACACGCAAGCAGGTATAATGTACACTTTAGTCTTGTCTTTAGCACACATTTTTCTAATATAAATGAATTTACACCAGGAACTCACGTAAACCAAATGTATCTCTTTCCTGTATGCACATCACATGCATGGTAAAAGTTCAGTATATACTGCCAGATCTTTATTTATGTTCGCTACCCAAGCAAAAACTTAAACCGGATAGGAACAAGCCCCGACTCCATTCTCTCCTACTTAATATTAACTTTCTCACCATCTACTTCTCCCTCTATTCTTGCCCCGTCCTTCCAAGAATTCGAGTTACCACATTTATAATGGTTTGCCTCACTGTTATGCATTTATATTATGTCAATATACCAGTATGTATGGCGGTTTGTATGTACAGTATGTATTTATGTCATTATGTATGTACAGTATGTCAGTATACAGTATATGGCGGTATGTCAGTATGTATGGTGGTATGTATATCAGTATGTCAGTATGTATGTCAGTATGGTTCTCCACACTCCCTCTCTACCCCTCATCATCTTTCCAGCCTCTGGCCCCTTCACAGAGGAAGCTACCGACCCTCTCACGGTCTAATTAAGGGAGGTCACCGGCTTTTTTTTTTCTCTTTCTCTTTCTCTCCTTTTCTCTCTTTCCCTGGTTTGTATCCATTCGGCCCCATTCAGCCAACTGTTTTAAGACGTTAAACCCCATCCAGGTGTCGACATCTTACTGGCGAACGATAGCGAGCCAGCATTGTATGGAGAAATCCGGCTTCGCCGGAATTTTTTTTCTATTGGAAAATGTACAAATTTAGCTTGCTGTCAAAACAAAAATATATATATGCTGGCTCGCTACCGCTCGCCAGGAAAATATTGACACCTGGATGAGGGTAAACGTCTTAAAACAGTAGGCTGAATGGGGCCGAATGGAAACAAGCTAAAGAGAGAGGGAGAACAAGATAAAACAAAAAGCGAGGTGACCCCCCCTTACGCCAGATTAAAGTAAGCTTATATAACGCTATCAAGATACCCAGCCCTTTACTCGCTCTTTGCCTTATAGATTTTATTAATATATATATTGCTAAGTCACGTACTTGAAATATCACAAAATACTAAGTATACAAAATAGTTTTTTTTCCTCGCCAAAAAAAAAAAAAGAAAACAAAAAAATATAATGAAAACATAATGATAATAATATTTTGTGCTGACACACAAACAATGTTGCTATATTTTCTTTCCTACATTGCAATATAAATTAATGTTGCTTCCATGTACTATAATAGGCATTGTACACATTATACTATCATCTTATGTATTATATAAAACATACAGTATATAATTTTGTTCCTCTTAGGTCATTTTTTTTCTGTTACAATCCCCCATATAACCTTAAGGGGGGTCACCGTTTTGGTTTTGTTTTATCTTTCTCTCCTTTTCTCTCTTTCTCTAGCTTGTATCCATTCGGCCCCATTCAGCCAACTGTTATAAGACGTTTATCCCCATCCAGGTGTCGATTTCTTCCTGGCGAGCGTTAGCGAGCCAGCATTGTATGTAGAAATCCGGCTTCGCCGGAGAAGTTTTTCTATCGAAAAATGTACAAATTTAGCTTGCTGTCAAAACAAAAATATATATATGCTGGCTCGCCACCGCTCGCCAAGAAAATAATGACACCTGGATGGGGGTAAACGTCTTAAAACAGTAGGGTGAATGAGGCCGAATGGATACAAGCCAGAGAAAGAGAGAAAATGAGATAAAACAAACCGGGTCGGTCCCCTCAAGTCAATAACGCCTGAGTCTATGTTTACAATGGCTCAGTAACAAGTAATTAGGGGGAGAAAGACTTAATCATCGAGCCAGTCGGACGTCGATATTCCTACTGATTTTCGAACACAAAAGAAAATGGTCAGATAATTGAGAGAGAGAGAGAGAGAGAGAGAGAGAGAGAGAGAGAGAGAGAGAGAGAGAGAGAGAGAGAGAGAGAGAGAGAGAGAGAGAGAGAGAGAGAGAGAGAGAGAGAGAGAGAGAGAATAATGTAAACACTACCAAAGTTTAGATGTAATCGTTTCTTGAAAGTTTATCATCCTTTATGTGGTGAAGTTAGAATAATTGTCATGATGTTACCTTAGGGAATATATTTAGAGACGGATACATTAAGGCGGGATGGGCCGGTTTTCTGCCGGTTTTCTCCCTCATATGTAGCCCCATTAGTTTTTTAGATTTAAAGATATTCACCCCATTAGTTTGTCGATTTTAAGCTCCACACATCTCCTTTATTTCCTATAGGAAATGTCCTTGATTGATTTATTGGGCGGTCCTGATAATCTGGTAAGGTGAGTGGCACCAATATCATTATTAGATTGGTGCCCCCCCCTTCCCCCCCCCCCCCCTAGAGGTTGCCGTTCTATTCAGGCTTAGGAATGGGAGTTATAGTTTCTTCTCGGTTCGTTTATTGTACCCTTTCAATATTTCTGTCTTCACCAGCTCAGGGTTAAGGTGAGATGGGACGTTTTTTAGGTCTATTAATTCATGTATTCCTTTATTTTTTTAGTTTCCTCGCTAGACCTCCATCAAGCTTAGAAAAACACCCTCTAGACCCCCCTTAAAGATATTTTTGTAGATTTTTCGGTGGCTCGCTGTCGGTCGCCAGGAAAAAATCGACACGTAAATGGCACGACAGGTCTTAAAATAGACAACGAAATGGGGCGAAAGGTGTAAAAATCTAAACTAATGGACCGAACGTCTTATAATCTCAAAACAAATGGGGCTTAACACGAGGGAGAAAGTGGACCAGAAAAAGACCCATCTCCCCTTAATAGAAGAGGATTGTTAGCAAGATAAGATAGCAATGGGTGAGCTCACACATGCGGATCTTGTGTTCGAGTAATGTGATAAGTTTCTTAAATTGTGCCACAGCTACTTGTTGATCTTATTTATATGCTTACATTTGCTCAATTACGTCATCCAAGATAAAGTGGTTGAAACAGTAAGGACAATAAATGGCATGGATGGGCCTCGACAATATGTTTGAGTATCCGCCATGGCCCATATATAGTCATCAATCAAAGGAATCGGGCTTACAATTGCGGACATGGGCTACGTGTGATCAAATTTGTTGTTGTTGTTGTATTAGCCCCAAGATTCTCTATCATAATATATTCTACCTCTCTCAAACCTATCCTAACTTAATTTAATGAAGCCTGACCCAATCCAACATAAGCTAGTCTAAGCTAACTTACGGCCGTATTCTAAATAAATAAATAGATAAAATCTAAAGTAATTTTCTACATATTTCAGTAATCAACGTGTAGAGTTTCTCTGTGATATATTTTAAGAATATGGCCCCAAATTCAACATACCCCAAATTCACCTAACCTAAGCACTTGTATAAATTTCGAAACACAATAGCCACTATAGGGAACAGTATATCCTCCAGAGATAAATACCCCTGAGATGAATTACCCAGGACGTTGCACCTGGGGGGGGGGGGGGAGAGAGAGAGAGAGAGAGAGAGAGAGAGAGAGAGAGAGAGAGAGAGAGAGAGAGAGAGAGAGAGAGAGAGAGAGAGAGAGAGAGAGAGAGAGAGAGAGAGAGAGAGAGAAGGGGCGGGGGCTGACATGGGTGGAGAGCTGACTGACAGGGAGTAGAAGGAACTGATATGGGTGGGGATGGGGCTGTTATGGGTGGAGAGAGTACTGGACAGGGTTGAGAGTGGGCTGTCATGGGTGGAGATAGGGCTGACAGGGGTAAAGAGGTGAATGACAGAGACAAGAGTGGGTTGACAGGGTAGAGAGTGGGCTAACATGGGTGGAGAGAGGGCTGACCAGGGTAGAGAGTGGGCTGACAGGAGTGAAAAAGGGACTGGCAGTGTGGAGAAGGAACTGATATGGCTGGAGGGGGACTGATAGGGGTGGAAAGACGGCTGCTAGGGTGGAGGAGGACTGACAGAGTGAGGGGTTGATAGGGGTGGAAAGGGGCTGATATGGGTGGATAGGGGGCTGACAGGGGTAGAGAAAGAAGCTGACATGGGTGAATAGGTGGTTAATAGGGCGAGGAGGGTGCTGGCAGGTGGAAAGGGGGCTGCCAGAGGTGGAGAGGGGGCTGAGAAGAGTGTAGAGGGAGTTTACAGGGGCGTGAAGAGGAGATATATGGAGGTCTTGTGAGAGAGAACAGAGAGAGGGCGAAGAGTATACTTTTGGTCGATTATTTCATATATGTATTATTGTATATATGTATTATTGTATATATGTATTATTGGTCGATTATTTCATATATGTGTTATTGTTTTAGTTTCTTCTAGAGGTGGACCGGATATTGATTTCTTGATATTTGCGGATGCGGATATTTATTTTCAGTATTTGAGGATTGGGAAGCGGACAGTCCTATTTACTTCTTAACCCTCTGAGGATCCATGCAAAGGACCATGATGCACTTTTTTTTTTTTTCTCTGACTATTATTAGACGATTTTTTTTCAGATTAGGAAGGGTATATGGAAGTCAGAGGGTTGATTGGGATAGTCTTTAGTTCTTTACCCTTTTAATACCCACATATCCTTCCTAAGCAGCATAAAATCGTCTAATGATAGCAAAAATAAACTGCTAAAACGTGTCAGAGCTTCAAGGGGTTAATAGTTAATTAGTTATTCTGTAAAAGTGTAAATATAATAAGTTTTTATGAACTTTTACGTTACTTTTAGTTACGAAAATATCCGCACTATATCCGCATTATTGGATGCGGATGTACAAAATGATGCGGATACGGATATCCGGTCCACCTCTAGTTTCTTCCATAGACCTCCATCATGCTTAAAATACACCAACTTGACCCCCTTTCAAGATAAATTTTTACATTCTTCGGTAGAGAAACGGCCGGTTCCTCTTAAATTACAGGCTCGCTATCGCTCGCCAGAAAAAAATGGACACCTAAAGGCCATGAAAGGTCTTAAAAGTTGACTGAAATGGGGCGAAAGTTCTTAAAGTCGCCAAACTAATAGGGCGAATGTCTTAAAATCTCAAAAAGCAATGGGACTAAACATGAGGGAGAAAGAAGTCAAGAACAAATATCCCGTTAACCCTTTCTGTACCGGCGACGTCTTCTGTATTCTATTCTAGCTATACTTAGACGATTTTGTGAAGTTTAAGAAGGATCTGTGGTAGTAAAAAGGATTAAGTGAGATAGCTCGAAGCCTGTTTATTGCTGGAGGCCCTTTTATACACTGAATACAATCGTCTAATAGGATCCAGAATAAAGTTAAAGAGACGTCGCCGGTACGGAAGGGGTTAAGGTGGAGAGTGGATGAGTGGATGAGAGCAGTAGATGGGTGAGGGCCTATCTATAGGGCAGGCAGGGGGAGGTGGGAAGGGACTGACACATTTTATGACGTTCGGCCTATTAGTTAGGCGATTTTAAGACATTTCGCCACATTTCTTTGTTAATATTAAGACTTTTCGTGACATTTAGGTATAGATTTCTGGCGGGCGATAGCGAGCCTGTAATGAGGAACCGGTCTTCGGCCGGGACATTTTTCTATCGAAACATTTACACATTTATCTTGAAGGAGGGTCTTGGGGGTGGTGGTAATTTGTTAAGGGGAGATATCCACCTGAGGGATTTTCTGCTTGACCCCTTGCTCCCTCATTTTTAGCCCCATTGGTTTTGGCATTTTAAGACGTTTACCCCATTAGTTTGGCGATTTTAAGAACTTTCGCCCCATTTCTGTCAATTTTAAGACCTTTCGTGCCATTTAGGTGTCGACTTTTTCCTGGCGAGCGATAGCGAGCCTGTAGTTTAAGAGGAACCGGCCTTCGGCCGGGAATTTTTTCTACCGAAAAATGTACAAATTTATCTTGAAAGGGGGTCTAGGGGGTGTAATTTTAAGCTTGATGTAGGTCTAGGGAACAAACTGAAAACCTCCCCAAGCCTGACGGAGGTCTAGGGAGGAAACTAAACACGCTAATAAAAAGATACATACATTAGCAAATAAATACGCCCAACCCCCCTTAAATCATGGGTGAAACGGAAGTGATAAGAAGGGAGGGAGTGTGAAGGTGGTACAGTTGGCCAAGTGTCTCCGCTGTATTAATGTCTGTCAGATGTTGAATAGGGTGTGTAAAGATAGGAACATGTTTGTATATCTCACTCGAAACGACGAATTAATGCTTAGATAGTGCTGATACCAATTATTGATCGAAACATACTTGGTGCCGCGACATCACTTATTTGGCCGACTGTACAGGAAAGGAGAATAGGGCTAAGCAGGAAGGAAGGGAAGTGGTCAGGGTTGCCACATCAAGTCCGCTAGATAATAATTCAATGTTCAAAATCGCTAGAATCATGACACATTCTCTACATTCACTCTATAATGCCTCAAATCTCCAGAATATCGCTAGAATTCATGCCGCTGGATATAAAACATTGCCACTAGATCGAGGTAAATACCTCTAGATCTAGAGGGAAAGTAGCTATTTGGCAACACTGGAAGTGGTGGAGAGAGTTGGTAGAGGGGAGAGAGGATGATGGAGGGGTGGTCATAGGAGAGAGCAGAGGGGAATGGTGGGGGTTGGCAGAAAGGGAGAAGGGTTGATGGTTGATGGAGGTGTGATTGTAGGAGAGAGCGGAGGGGAATGGTGGGGGTAAGTTGGCAAAAAGGGAGAGAGGGTTAAGGGGTTGTTGGAGAGAGGTGGAAGGGACCTAGGGGTGGAGCTGGTCTGTTGGGAAAGGGTGGGTGAATTGGGAAAGTGGAGAGGATGGTTGCAGGGAGGGGTTGATGGACTAGGGTGGAGGGAGGGGGATGGCTATTGATGTTGGAGTGGTGTTGGGGGTGGAAGGGTGGATGTGAGTTGCCATAGGGAAAGTAGATAGTAGAAGTGGTTTGGAATGTGTGTGTGTGTGTGTGGGGGGGGGGGGGGGGAGCTGGATGGAAAGGGTGAGGGTGAAAAGTTGATGGTGGAGGGTTTGGCAGGAAGGAAGGAGATAATTGTAATTGGTGGAAGGAGATACATAGATGGAAGGATGAAATTGATGGAAGGATGAAATTGATGGAAGGATGAAATTGATGGAAGGATGAAATTGATGGAAGGATGAAATTGATGGAAGGATGTAATTGATGGAAGGATGTAATTGATGGAAGGATGAAATTGATGGAAGTATGTAATTTATGGAAGGATGTAATTAATGGAAATATGTAATTGATGGAAGGATGAAATTGATGGAAGGATGTAATTGGTGGAAGGGGATATATAGATGGAAGAATATCATTGATGGAAGGATGTAATTGATGGAAGGATGTAATTGATGGAAGGATGTAATTGATGGAAGGATGTAATTGATGGAAGGATGAAACTGATGGAAGGATGTAATTGATGGAAGGATGTAATTGATGGAAGGATGTAATTAATGGAAATATGTAATATGCATTAAGGGGGAATAAGATGAAAGAGTGGAGGGGGTTTGGTAGGAAAGAAGGTTGGATGGATGCTGTCAAGAGATCAGAGAGAATGAAGGCCATCAAGGGGAGGTTTTTAGTTTGTTCCCTAGACCTCCACCAAGCTTAAAATTACACCCCCTAGACCCCATTTCAAGATAAATGTGTACATTATTCGGTAGACAAATGTACCGGCCGAAGGACGGTTCCATTTAAATTACAGGCTCGCTATTGCTCGCCAGGAAAGAAATCGACACCTAAAACTAAAGGGCACGAAAGGTCTTACAATTGACAGAAATGGATCGAAAGCTCTTAAAATCTCCAAACTAATGGGGCGAACGTCTTAAAATCTAAAAGAAATGGGGTTAAACATGAAGGGGTCCAGAAAAAAAAATCCCTCAAGTGGAAATTTCCCCTTAATTAAGGGAGTAGCGGAAGGGGATAAGATAGAGGGGACAGATAGAGGGGGGGGGGGGGAGACAGGACGTATACTGGTGGAGTTGACGGAGGTGGTTGAGGGGAGAAGAGAAGAGGCAAGAGCTGAAAGGGGATTAATGGATCAAAGGGGGTAATTGCATGAGAGGTGACTGGGTGGAGGATGGCTGGATGGTGAAAGGGAAGGGAGGATAGTAAGGGCCGAGTGGGTGGTGGCAGACTTAATGTAAGGAGGTATGTTTATATATTTGTTTTGGTCTATTTATCTATTTATTTATGTATTTATTAGTTTCCTCGCAAGACCTCCATCAAGGAAATGAGGAAGGGAACATGTTGGGAGGGAATGTGTACGAGGGAGGAGGGATGAAGGGGGAGGAGGTGGAGGGAGGGGGTCAAGTCAAAGGGTGCTTGCAGAAAGACAAGAGAGCTGGGGTGGGGGGGACAGGAGGGCTAGAGAAACCGAGTGGAGAATTGGAAGAAGGGGAGGGTGTGTGGAAGGACTGGATGGTGGAGAAGGGGTTGATGGAGAGAGGTGGAAGGGACCTAGTGGTGGAGCGGGTCTGCGGAGGGGAGGGTGGATGGATTAGGAAGGTGGAGAGGATGGTTGTGGGTAGGGGCTGAATGACTAGGTTCGAAGGAGGGGGTTGGTAGAGTGGTGTCGGTGGTGGAAGATATGTGGAGCCTGAGGAGGGAAGGAATGTTGGAAGGAAGCTGGATTAGGGTGAAGGAGGAGGGAGTGTTATAGG
>CM064497.1:9427609-9773686 GCA_032716605.1 Paralithodes platypus
CGAGATACAACAATTATACAAGGTAGAACAGTTTTTTTTTCCTGTTCGGGCTCTGTCGCGAGTCGGCCACCCCAACTTAAAAAAAAAAAAAAAAAATGGGGTATGTTCCTCATTAGAGAGAGAGAGAGATTAGATAGATAGATATATAATAATATTAGATAGATAGACAGATATTAGATAGATAGACATATATTAGATAGATAGATAGACACTAGATAGATAGATAGATATAGATAGATAGAAGAGTTGCTATAGGAGTGTCTATGGTAAGAGAAGAGGGCGCGAGTGGTAATGGCCTGTGCTACTGTTCAAAGAAGAAACGGATATGTTGAGTGGGGACGAGATGAGGGTTGCAGAATTTGGTGCAGAGGTTTGAAAATGTATGTGCAAAGCGAAATTTAAAAGCGAATGTAACAAAGACTCAAGTTATGGTCTTTGAGAGGAATGGAGCTAAGGATTGTATATTGACGTTGAATAGGTATGAAATTAGAAATGAGAGCTATTTTAACCCTTGTTGTACCGGTGACGTCCTTGTAACTTTTATGCTGGCTACTATTAGACCATTATATTCAGTTTAAAAAGGGCCTAAAGCAATTAACAGGCTTCAAACTATATCGGTTAACCCTCTTTACTACCACAGATCCTTCTTACACTGCACAAAACCGTCTAAATATAGATTGAATACAATGAAAAAGACGTCGCCGGTACAAAAGGGGTTAAGTATCTCGACAGTATGAGGAGTAGGAACAGGAGACTGGACGATGATATGTGTGCTCGCGCTCTCTCTCGCTCTCGCTCTCGCTCTCTCTCTCTCTCTCTCTCTCTCTCTCTCTCTCTCTCTCTCTCTCTCTCTCTCTCTATCTCGCCATCCGAGAAGAAGCAGCAGTGACATAAATCATCCAACGCCAAGAAAAAAACAGAGGCAACCGAGGACCACCAGCGATAAGGACCGAAGACAGCGAGGACCGAGGACAGCCATGAACATAAATGTAGATCCGACAAGAACCAAAAATATTATTAAAGAGCGTTCCGGGAGTTCTAAAATAACAAATTTAAAGGTTTTCTATGCAAACGCTCGTAGCATACGCAATAAATTTTCAGATTTAGAGGAGCTAGTGTTTACAGAAAATTATGATGTGATTGGCATAACAGAATCTTGGCTCAATACAGAAGATAGAGACTTTTTAGCAAAGTATTCACTTCCCGGTTATGTAATGTTTGAGAAAAGCCGAATAAATCGAAATGGAGGTGGCGTTTTACTTTATATCAAAGAAAGTCTTAACCCTACCCTCTTGTCAAAACCTCAAATTGTGAACGTCGACACATCTTTGTGCTAATAAAGAATAATAAGGTACAAAAATAATACTTGCATTATATACAGACCTCCAGCTCAATCAGTGCAAACTGACCGAGAAATTTACGAACAAATTGCAGATGTAAGTAACTCACAAGATATCGTAATTTTTGGCGACTTTAATTTACCTGGGACCAAGTGGGGCGATACTCTTACTTCACACTCCGGACATGACTTGTATACGAACTTGCAAGAGAGTTCGCTTTATCAATTTGTTCGAACGCCGACCCGTGGTAATAACGTTCTTGACATTGTACTTGCAACAAAAGAAGAATTAATAGAGAATTTGAATGTTGGTGATGAATTCAGTAACAGCGACCATCGTACGATAACTTTCACTTTAAAGTTTACTATAACGAACCAAATAGTAGCATTGAAAAAGTCCCTAATTTCAAGACAGCCAACTTCCATAAACTTACCGCTATGTCCAAAGAAACTGACTGGAGCTTTTCAATTCACAATAACGACATAAATCATCTTGGAAGTTATTCGAAGCCACTTACCTAAAAGCAGTGCAACACTGCATACCATCGAAAATACGGCGTCCAGGCCCAATGGTGGAATAAAGATATTTCAAACTGCCTGCTTGCTAAAACATTTGCTAATGATAGATTTAAAATCCTCACAAAATGACGAAGAACGGGTTAAATTTGTAGAGCTACGACGCAAAGCCAAAACGTTAATTAAGCAAAGTAAAAAGACCTTAGAGTTACATATTGCGAATCAAAGTAAAACAAACCCGAAAGAATTCTATAGTTATATCAGAAAGAAAAAAGTAGTTACTTCAACTGTTGGACCGTTAGTCGATGAAAATGGAGAATACACCAAAGACGAAGTACAAATGAGTAATGCCCTCAATACCTTCTTTGCATCAGTTTTTACAACAGAAGACCTCAGTGATATCCCTACACCATCGCCGATTCAGATTGATAATTCAGATGTTCTAAGAATCTAAGCAATATCACCGTTACAGAGAGAGAAGTATTGAATTGTTTAGATAAACTCAAGGTAAATAAAACGCCTGGACCTGATACAATCTCGCCTAGAGTTCTAAAGGAACCTAAGGATGAGCTCTCCAAACCACTGACATTACTATTCAATAAATCCTTGCAGTCTGGAACTATGCCCGATCAGTGGAAGCTAGCCAACGTAACACCGATATTCAAAAAAGGCAGCAAATCCGTACCCAGTAACTATCGTCCAATTAGCTTAACCTCAGTTGTATGTAAAATGCTAGAAACGGTCATGCGAGACACTCGTAAATCACTTAGAGGAAAATAACATACTTAAAGATTAAAATGTAAAACTTGCAAACTAAACAAACCAAAATTGGGACAAGGACAATATAAAGTCAAATTAAATTATCAAAATCGCTATGTGGAAACAACGTTTACTAAAATGAAAATTATTAAATAAAAGAACACAATCCACCACATAGGGTGTACATTACTACATGAGCAATTTAATCTGTTTCCCAAGCAAACTAATCGCACATATAACAACGCACTATCGTCACGTTAAAGGAAGTAGTCAAGTTTGGGAAGTCCGGGACGTTCTGGCAAATTTTACTAAACTCTGCATGAATAAAAAAAC
Source organism: Paralithodes platypus (assembly GCA_032716605.1). Lineage (NCBI taxonomy): Eukaryota > Metazoa > Arthropoda > Malacostraca > Decapoda > Lithodidae > Paralithodes > Paralithodes platypus. Next base: position 9,430,557 of record CM064497.1, read on the forward strand.
TACATGTTTAATTTCAAAATATTATTAAAATCAAATTTGCAACATGACAAGACTTTATCAATAGTACAAAATATTGATAACATATCTATACTATTACAAAATAATATATAAAATACAGTACAGCACTCACTAACGATAGTGCTATCGGGTAGGTACCTGTAAGCATAGCAAGCCTCAAGTGACCCCTATCAATAACTACCCTACAAATAACCTACATTTAGAGCACAAATAAACTAAGGAAATCGCAAAAGTAAGCAATTGATACTATCGACAATGAATACATATAATATAAAGACAATAATTGCAAAATATGAAGTAACAACAGATTTAAACAAAGAGTACTCTTTTAACAAGAACAATAAATTTAAAAAATCATCAATATTAATATTAATAATAATAATAATAGAAAAAGAAAAAGATAAACAATAAATACAGACAAAAAGTAAGCAGAGGTTATACAAGAAACTTCAAGTTAAAAATACTTGATTAAAATTATTGATGTCAAATTTTAGAATACAGTCACAATAATTGACCCTAAAAAGATTAAATTTATGGAACAATTTACTTGCCTCAAAACCTCTGTCCACTAAGAGTCTGTATAGTAACCTAGCTCTAGCCCAAAAGTCATCTACTTTAGTGCAGATTTTACAAAATCTTATTAATTGGGAATAAAAACAATTATAAGTTATTTTACTATCGATATTACTACTAGGGAAAGGAAAGTTTATTACGTTAAAATTAAAATCATACTCAACACTCAACACGGCTTTCGTAAAAAACGTTCCTGTTTAACAAACCTCTTAGACTTCTTCCACGATATCCTCAACCTCTACGATGAGAGTAAAGCTGTAGATATTATATACCTTGATTTTCAAAAGGCCTTTGACAAAGTTCCCCACAAACGTTTACTGCTAAAACTAAAAGTGCATGGAATACAAGACGGTGTGTTGAAATGGATAGAAAATTGGCTCAGCGACAGAAAGCAAAGAGTAGTCATAAACGGTAAGGCATCTAAATGGACCAATGTAAGTAGCGGGGTACCCCACGGATCGGTACTAGGACCAATTCTCTTTCTAATTTACATCAACGACATAGATGAGGGTCTCACCTGTACAATCTCAAAATTTGCTGAAGATACAAAAATTGCAAATAGCGTACTCTCAAAAGAACAAGTTGACGATATGCAACCAACACAATCTAGATAAATTGTCATGTTGGGCCCAAATTTGGCAAATGAGTTTCAATGCGGATAAATGTAAAGTACTACATATCGGATACCTAAATGAGAAAGCAAACTATTCGATGAATGGCACTCAGCTTAAGAATGTAAACAGAGAAACCGATCTGGGAGTAACAATATCGAGTAACCTAAAACCGAGTCAACAATGTTCAGAAGTTGTTAAGAAGGCAAACAAAATAATTGGCTTTATAGGCAGGTCATTTGAGCATAAATCCAAAGAAGTTATCCTAACCCTTTACAATTTCTTAGTCCGCCCTCTTCTGGAATACTGTGTTCAATCCTGGTGCCCTTATTACCAAAAAGATATAAACAAGCTAGAACGAGTTCAACGTAGAGTTACCAAAATGATACCTAGCCTAAAGAACAAACCATACGAAGAGCGTCTTAGAGAATTAAATCTATTTCCTTTAAACCAGCGCAGATTAAGAGGTGACTTAATTCAAGTGTTCAAAATCATCAAAGGCATCGACAATATGAACTGTAGTAAGTACTTCACTATCGACCAATCTAATTACACGCGGGGAAACGGTTGCAAAATTATTAGTAAATCTTTTAACTCACACGAATCTAAGAATTTCTTCTTCAATCGAGTTGTCAACTTGTGGAATGGGCTTCCCCGAAACGTTATAGACTGCATCACCGTTGATTCATTTAAACTCCGCTTAGACAAATATCTCGCATCAAACCCGCGACTGACTGCGTTTGTAAATGAATAACTTTATTTTACCCCCCCCCTCAGTTACTAACCATCTGTCCCCTACTAACTTCCTAATCCTGCCACGGACATTAGTTCCAGGGCAGTAATTCCCTTTCCAATGTTCCCTTACCCACTCTAAACCACTGTTTGGACACTTGATCCTCAGTGTTTTGGAGGACAAGCAACCTAGAAGAGTCACTAGATTTGTTGTTGCTTGATTTCCTTTGTTCTCTCTCTCTCTCTCTCTCTCTCTCTCGCTCTCTCTCTCTCTCTCTCTCTCTCTCGCTCTCTCTCTCTCTCTCTCTCTCTCGCTCTCTCTCTCTGTGTGTGTGTGTGTGTGTGACATTGAGCTAAATAACCTTACTTTGAGCTGATGGCACTGAGTCTGAGTAACATCTTTCAAATACAAACACAAACCCAAGTAATATACTGAACAGTACCATCAACCAATCACCTCTAATTAAATCTTCTAGCCTAATGGGAACGAACACACACACACACATACACAGTAGATGAACAAGTGGAAAAGTCCGGGATTGCTGGTGTATGAATGTGTAAACGTATTGGAGAGTTTTAAGACTTACTCTGACTGGCTTGGATATATGGGTTAATTAATTGAATGGTAGTAGCACGATTAATTTAAGAGAGTATGTAAAAATAATACAGGAGAACACGGTGGAAAGGTGAAGTGAAGAATGATATTACATATGGGAGAATAACATGAGTTGGAGAGAGAGAGAGAGAGAGAGTGAGATGGTGTATAATCTTCAAAACAGATACCAGCAATGCAATTGCAAATCATGAACAACAGGCCAAATATAAACATTTCTTCAACCTTCAACTAGAAATACCTCCTCCATGGGTATTTCCTCTTCCCTATTCCTCCCCATCACTGTTGAAAAAGAGGACGTTAATAGAGCTTTCACCTTGTCATTAAGGAAGCTAATTAACAGTGTGTCTCATCCATTCTACTGTTTTACCTCCACCCCTCACCTACACTAATCCCAATCCCAATCGCGCTCTCGCTCGCTCTCTCTCTCTCTCTCTCCACTTTTTCATTTGCACATAATTACAGCTCCAGCCATTTTTATTAGCCGTCTTAGTTTACTGCATATTATTCGCGCCATGGCAGTGCATATTTATTAGCAATTCTTAGATGCGAATTGAAAGGCAGTCGATAAATTCTAGTTTACCGTGCTTAGTCACAACAACCAATTAGTACGGTAGAGCTAATTAGTCATGTCTCAGCTGTCATTAAGTTTGATTATTTAACATACATCATCCTTGTCTAATTATGTATACGTCGTGTATTTATATTGTCCTAGTTCTGTTTTGTACAGGTATATATATAATAAAGTTGATACCTAATTGCTACCATTTGACCTTACTACGAGTAACCTCCTTAAGGTAAATAAACTGCCTGATATTATTGTTATGTCATGTTGGGACCCTTATGCCCTATATCTCCATTCACAGTAAATATAATAAATGTGTGAAAACCCGATTCGAAACGAATAAATAAAGTTTTAGATATTGTCGATACCAATTATTGATCAAAACATATTTGGTGCCGAAACATCACTTATTAGGCCGACTGTACTCTTACTTACTACCATATAATTGTAGTGTTGGCACTGCTTTCCTTTAGTTTATAGCAACTCTCGGTTACCTATTTGTATTAACCCATTCTGTGGTGATGGGCTGGTCTATCAGAGTGAGAACTGAGCGATCTCTGCCATACCCATAGCTTACTCTGACTGTTCCTTTTACTTATATATTTTCTAGATCTCAAGTGACGGCGCCTCTTCCGTGGATTGACCTCCCAATCTACCAAGATTGGAAGCCAAAGCGTCACATTTTTCCTTTGCCCCTCAACTTTCTCTTCATAATTGCTGAGGGGCACAGGGCCCTAGGTGGGTCTTTGGTTTCCCGGGCGTTTCCGCACCCTCCTTAGCTCCCAGCCATGGAGTGGCTTCGGTCACCTAGGCTTTATTGTGGTCGGCAGGGAGGGTTCTGTGGGGGCGCTCGGTTATGGCCTTGGCCTTCAACGGGCCTTGGGGCTGTTCGGCCAGGCAGCTTGGGGAACAACAACAACAACCCATTCTGTACTGGCGACGTCTTATATATTATATTCTAGCTATATTTAGAAGAGTTTATGCAGTTAAAGAGGAATCTGTGGTAGTAAAAATGGTTACTCGAGATAGTTTGAAGCCTGTTAATTGCTGGAGGCCCTTTTGAAACTGAATATAATCGTCTAATAGTAACCATAATAAAGTCAAAAGTACGTCGCTGGTACAGAAGGGGTTAAATTGTAGCAAAAGTAAATGTGCAAAGATAAATTTTCGTAACAATCAATTTGTATGTCAACAATGAGCAAATGTACTAGAACTATACCCAGCGAAAATTACTACTAAAACTCACATGTCTAGCTATTAATAGTTTACAATGCATTACTATTATTATTCATAAATATCAATATATGTCCTTCAAAATATTCTTATTGTGAGTGACGATGGTATTGACATCTTTTTCGGGGATCACGGCGTCCGGCAATAGATAGTTAGATAGATAGCATTTAGTTTTGTTGAAACAGCTTCTTAAGGGGAGATTTCCACTTCAGGGATTTTTTTCTGGATCCCTTTGTCCCTCATGTTTAGCCCCATTGCTTTACGAATTTTAAGACGTTCGCCCCATTATTTTGACGATTTTTAGAACTTTCGACCCATTTCTGTCACATTTAAGACCTTTCGTGCCATTTAGGTGTCGATTTTATCCTGGCGAGCGATAGCGAGCCTGTAATTTAAGAGGAACCGGCTTTCAGCCGGGACATTTTTCTACCGAAAGATGTACAAATTTATCTTGAAAAGGGCTCAAGGGGGTGTAATTTTAAGCTTGATGGAGGTCTAGGGAACAAAGTAAATACCTCCCCTTAACCTATCCTGATTTTTTTTTTTTTTTCATGATGCACACATCTGAAATTTATCTTTGTAATTACCTATCCTTGTAACTCGATAATTTCCAACCCAGTGAAAGCCAAATTTAATGAGTAAAAATTAAGTTTCCTATGAAAAATATAAAAACGTGTAATTCTTGGTATAGAATAAATGTGATTGCTGACCGTCATTATCTAAATAGTAGCTGTTTTTTATTCTAGTAGCCAACTCGAACTCTCCGAAATTAGTTGCCTTCAGATTTGATATTGGTAGTTAGAAGTGCGTCATATTGCCAATATAACTATAAAAATCAACCTGGGTTTCTGAAACATGGGATAGTAATTTCAGAGCAGTCCCCTGCCGTCTAAGCCATGAACCCCCTTATAGAACAACGGACTTTGTATGATAGTCAACAACAGATTGTTTTATCAGTTACCGAAATATTTTCATCCCATATTATTGCCATAAAAATATAAGAATTATTGGTTAAAACTGAATAGCACTCGAGTATAAAAAGACATCAATTCTACAACTTAGCACCCTCGAGATTTAAGACTATATTTTAAATACATAAAGGTATCCTGTGTAATAAATTGGTCGATATCGGTACACTAAATTACCTCTAGTTGGCTTGGTATGATAATATACTGATATATTGAAGGCTTGCTGTCAGCTAAACGACCCAAGAAATTAATTCGCGGGATTCTCTCTCTCTCTCTCTCACACACACACACACACACACACACACACACACACACACACACACACACACACACACACACACACACCTACCCACCCACACACATACACTTCACCTATCTCACACATCTTCAGACTTATCCTCTCCTTTTCAGCCGTGCAGACTTACACACCTTCACAAGACGGTTCAACCCATTAAGATACAATTTATCACACACCGCTGTCTGTCTCTCCACCACCACTATCTCTTCTTGTCTCCATGGGTATATCTCTCCTTGCACTGGTCTCTTACTCTTACCATTCTTACTGTTCATATTCCTATTGCTCCCTCTCCGTTTCTTAATTTTTCTTGTTACAGAGAAACAAGGAATGGTGGAGTATTGTTTTTACGGAGTCTGTTTGTGTGTGTGTGTGTCTGCGCCCTGTAGTGATGATTATGGCAGTAATAGTGATTGGGATGGTGGCGGTGAATGTGGTAGTAGTAGTGAAGATGGTGTTGATTGTGGTAATAGGGAAGAAAATAATTGCGATATTAACCATCATAATCCTTTAGCTGCTGCAGACGTATTGGTAAGTCCTATGGAAAATAGGCCTGTACTGCAGGATACGAACCCATAAGTTTTGGTAATATAATACAGGACGAGTTGGTTGTACCAACCCGTCCTGCTTGTTGCCAGACGCTCCCATGAGTTTGTAAGCTTAAAAGTTAAAACCCATGCTAATATCAGTCTGCTATATGCATTGGTTGAGGGAGGATGTTTTTCCAACAAGGTGTTATAGAAGCTGAAATACAACGAAAACAGGGCTACTTCATCATTTATTTATGACGGCAATATACCAGGTGCAAATGTGAGATTCATTTCATGTTACAGTCCATAATTCTGTATTCACTTGTTTTCACTTCACTTACTAACCCCCATAATTTACCAAAAGATAACTTGCTTTTCACAATACATAGACGGAGGTCTATGTAAATATAAATAAAATCTGTCTTCTAAACACAAAACTTGATACAATAGCGGATTATTTCATAAAGCTCTCATAAGCATAAAATACGAAATAGGAGGTGAGAGACAATGTGATATGTTTGGTGAATGGCCGTGAGCTGGCAATAACAAGGAAACTTTCGTTCTTTATTCCCAAGCAGCCTCAGGATGAATTAATGAAGACTTATATGTAGTGAATTTGACTATCTTTTCATTGGAAATTGAAGTTAGCAAATTATTAGTAAGAGTACGTCAGCATTCGGAATAATTATGAGATACAATGTTATTAATAGAGATTATTATTAAAAATATATTTTTGCAATTAGCTAGTTTGACAAATGGTTTCCAGGGCGGGTGCCCAACTCAGAAAGGAGTTGAAATAGGGGAGCTATCCCCCCCCACCAAAGGCGGCTTTCTAGGGCCTTTCCTAGCTGATGCCGAGAGGATTGGGTTCTAGTCATGTGGTGATGGGCTGGTCTATCAGAGTGAGAGCTGAGCGATCTCTGCCATACCCATGGCTTACTCTGACTGTTCCTTTTACTTATATATCTTCTAGATCTCAAGTGACGGCGTCTTTTCCGTGGATTGATCTCCCTACTGCCAACCTAAAAGTTGGCAGATTGGGAGCCAAAGCGTCACATTTTTCCCTTGCCCCTCAACTTTCCCTTCATAATTGCTGAGGGGCACAGGGCCTTGGGTGGGGTTCAGTTTCCTGGGCGTTTCTGCGCCCTCCTCAGCTCCCTGCCTTAGAGTGGCTTCGGTCACCCGGGCTTTGTTAGTGGTAAGCAGAGAGGGTTTTGTGGGGGCGCTCGTTTATGGCCTTGCTCGAGACCTTGGGGCTGTTCGGCCAGGCAGCCTGGGGAACAACAACAATAACAACATGGTTTCCAGCTGAGAACGATAAAACAAATAACTAAAAATTCCAAGGAAACAATATGAAGGTTCAAATTTCCTAACCAGTCTGAGGCCAGCCCCTTATAAAAATTGGCCCTATATCTTCTTTAAGATATAGTGCATGAGCCTCTTGGTTGGTGGAGAAGGGTGGGGGGGGGGGATGATGGAGGACAGAGGGGGGTGGGGGGAGGTGTGATGGAGAAGGGTTGTATAATGACTGCGCTGCTCCCTGGTGGTGGTGAGTTAAAGCTGCAGCCGAACCAGGAGCAATAGGAGACAGAAGAACAATGGGAATATGGCAGAATAGGGATAGGGGTAATAGACCAGGAGGAGGAGGAAGAGGAAGAGAAGGGTGAAGGAGGAGGAAGAAAGGGGTGGAGGAGGAGGAAGAAAGGGGTGAAGGAAGAGAAGGGTGAAGGAGGAGGAAGAGAAGGGTGAAGGAAGAGAAGGATGAAGGAGGAGGAAGAGAAGGGTGAAGGAGCAAGAGAGGGTTGAAGGAAGAGAAGGGTGAAGGAGGAAGAGAAGGGTGAAGGAGGAAGAGAAGGATGAAGGAGGAAGAGAAGGGTGAAGGAGGAGGAAGAGTAGGACGAAGGAGGAAGAGAAGGGTGAAGGAGGAGGAAGAGAAGGATGAAGGAGGAAGAGAAGGGTGAAGGAGGAAGAGAAGGGTGAAGGAGGAGGAAGAGAGGGTTGAAGGAAGAGAAGGGTGAAGGAGGAAGAGAAGGGTGAAGGAGGAAGAGAAGGAGGAAGGAGGAAGAGAAGGAGGAAGGAGGAGGAAGAGAAGGGTGAAGGAGGAGGAAGAGAAGGGTGAAGGAGGAAGAGAGGGTTGAAGGAAGAGAAGGGTGAAGGAGGAAGAGAAGGATGAAGGTGGAAGAGAAGGGTGAAGGAGGAGGAAGAGAAGGGTGAAGGAGGAGGAAGAGAAGGGTGAAGGAAGAGAAGGATGAAGGAGGAAGAGAAGGGTGAAGGAGGAAGAAGAGAGGGTTGAAGGTGGAGGAAGAGATGGGTGAAGGAGGAGGAAGGAGGAAGAGAAGGGTGAAGGAGGAGGAAGGGAAGGGTGAAGGAGGAGGGGAAGGGTGAAGGAGGAAGAGAAGGATGAAGGAGGAGGAAGAGAAGGGTGAAAGAGGAGGAAGAGAAGGATGAAGGAGGAGGAGGGAAGGATGAAGGAGGAGGAGGGAAGGATGAAGGAGGAGGAGGGGAGGATGAAGGAGGAGGAGGGAAGGATGAAGGAGGAAAAAGAGAGGAAGAGAAGGAAGAGAGAGGAAGGAGGAAGAAGAGAGGAGAGGGTGAAGGGAGAAGGAAGGATGAAGGAGGAGGAAGAGAAGGATGAAGGAGGAGGGAGAGAAGGATGAAGGAGGAGGAAGAGAAGGGTGAAGGAGGAAAAAGAGAAGGATGAAGGAGGAAGAAGAGAAGGATGAAGGAGGAAGAAGAGAAGGAGGAGGGAGAGAATGGTGAAGGAGGAGAAAGAGAAGGATGAAGGAGGAGGAAGAGAAGGGTGAAGGAGGAAAAAGAGAAGGGTGAAGGAGGAAGAAGAGAAGGAGGAGGGAGAGAAGGATGAAGGAGGAGGGAGAGAAGGATGAAGGAGGAGGAAGAGAAGGGTGAAGGAGGAGGAGGGAGAGAAGGAGGAAGGAGAAAGGGGTGAAGGAGGAGAGGATAAGCAGGAGTATAAGAAGAAATAGAAGGAAGGTCGAGCCAGAAATACGAGGAGGGGTAATAAGAGGTGTTGAAGATGGGCATGGTGGAGGACAATTGGGGAAGCTATGAGAATGGTGGTGGTGTTCCCTGGTGGCAGAGAGTTGAGCCCACGTTATTTTATTGATATATTTATTTTTTATTTTTTACTGGTACCGTATATATATATATAATTGTTTTAGTTTTCCCTATACAGTACCTCTATTGAGCTTAAAAACCCATCCTGAAGATCCTCTTAAGAGATATATTTGTAAATTTTTAGGTAGAAAAATGCCCCCGGCCAAAGGCCGTTTCCTCATAAATTACAGGCTCGCTATCGCTCGCTAGGAAAAAATGGACACTTAAATGGCACCAAAGGTCATAATATTGACAAAGAAATGGGTGAAAGTTTTAAAAATTGGAAACTAATGGGGCTAAACATGAAGTAGAAGGGGGTTCAGAAGAACACAAATACAACTCCTTAAAGCTGCAGCCGGACCAGGAGGAGGAGGAAGAAGAGGAAATACGATGATGATGAGGAAGAGTAGTAATAAGAAGAGGAGGACGCGGAGATAAGGGTCTAGAGGGGTGAGGAGGAATAGGACGAGCATTGTAAAGGAAAACGATCAACAACGTATACACTGATTGCTCCTCGTTGGAGTAATAGGATTGAGAAAGTAAAGCCCTATGAAGATTGTAACTAAAAAGGATGAGAAGAAGGAATACGAATTTAAGAGTGAGGGGACTAAGAATCCAAAGAATAGGAGAAGCAGAGAAGGATGAAGGAGACTGAGTAGGAAGATGAAGAGGAGCAATAAATAAATGGAGAACAGAAGGAGCAACGTAATCAGTGATGGCAGACTTCGCTGCTGCCGACCAACGGCATCAGCAGAAGTACAGGAAGAATCCCATACGGGTGTATGGGCATTTGCATCTCCCACGAAGAGAAGGGGGCTAGAGAAGAAGTCAATAAAGGAGGGGAGAATGGATAAGTTATAGTGATAAACAGGTTGATTATATACACTGCACAAAGATATAGTACTGACACCAGGGATAGACAGTGTAATGGCCGAATATTCAAGATAACTGTCCCAGAAGGAGAGGGAAGTGTAAGTTAATATATTGTGAAATTATTTGGCAGAGCCTACTTCATTTCGGTCATTACCGAATGGCTGACCAACCGATAATCAAGAATAGTGGCAGGACACAGCCCTTCGTGTTGGAGGCAGAGGCAGAAACGGGAATAGCCTATGTCTTGATGAGACGTAGAACCTGTTCAAGGTGGAGCCGGGAGAGGAGTCTGTTTACATTCCAGTGGATGATGGAAGGTATATACATTATGTGAGAGAGGTAAGGTTCTATAAATCAATGGTGCTACTGGATTTCCAAAGTTGTTTGTAATACTGTACATTATCAAAAAAGGAAACATTGAACGGTCAGATGGTGGCAAGATCGATAAGTCATTTTGAAAGCTGCGAAATGTGAAAGCGAGAGATATTGTCAATAAAAGTCTCCTTTAAGTAGGAAGCATCTAGCCAGAGTGATAGGTGATTGGCACACAGGCAACCACGCCCATGTGTGTTAGGAGTGTCAGTAATATCGACGGTGCGATCAAACAAGTTGCAGATAATGGTCGATACCGTATCACAGTTAGCAAGAGGTGCGGCGAGGCATATATATATATATATATAAAAAACAGGAGTGGCAACCACAATCGTCACGGAGGGAGGAGATAAGTAGTTTAGCCTTGGTAGTCCGAACACAGGACATGCAAATACATCCAACTTCACAAGAGTAAGAAGGCTTAGAGGAAACTGGATTAGTGATGGTTTGATCCATAGGAGGTACAGCAGAGGAAAGTCCAGGAGTAACAAAGTCAGGGGAAGGAGAACTAGGCAATCGAGATGTAGATGGTCTAACAGGACGATTCCCGGTGCCAAGATGAGAAGCTTTCATACAGGGTCTGATACCATTGAGAAACAGGGTTCGACAATGGAGAAGAAGGGCTTGGTGCCTTATGTTTATGAGGTCGAAGAGATCGAGGAGGGTGCTTCAGTGGAGGGCATAAATTTATCGTTGTGAGTTGTGTTGTGGTTAGAAGATAGAAGCGGTTGCTCATCAGACAGCAAAGCAAACACATTAGAAGTGTCTATACGTGTAAGACCTTAGCCTAGATATTCCGTATATACTATATTATAAGTCTAGTGAGAATCGAACAGTTAGTATTGGTCGATTAAAGAAGTGTGAAGCACTTGAGAATCCTCGAAGGAGGAGATACGGGCGCTATATAAGTAACCAGACGATTATTATTATTATTATTATTATTATTATTATTATTATTATTATGAAAAATAGTAGTAATGATCTTTTTTTTTACCTATGATCTTGACCTTTGACCTTACCGTTCAGAATATTTGTATAAAAGCAGGTCAATATAATATAAATGTTTCAGGTAACTTCTACAGTAAGAAATTTGAATACAAAATAAAGATATGAAATATATTACCATGGGGACATTGGATTGTTTTTCTTTTTTAGCCCTGCGCAGTCTGCAAAGGCACCGCACCATCTGTTGACATATACTGTATACCTTTAATCACATCTTCGAAAATGCTGTCCGATATTCCTCCCTTGAATGTCATACTTGTAGCGCAGTTTAATTAAAATGTCCATCAAACTGCTATTTATTTCCTGTACAGTAATCATGGCAATCATGAGAAGCCACTTGGAAAATGTCAAATACACCATTTTCGCCTAATATCAATTTTTCCGAATTAAGAATTATGATTATGCTGTGGTATATTGATTTCCAGATGATGGAATAGTCACTAATATTTCCACCAAATGAAATGCGACTCCGAGAGTTGCAATTTTAATGTTTCTAAAATAACGCAAGTATTTGAGGAAGTTTTCTTACTGTTCCTTAAGATCACATGTATTACTCACGAGATTCCTACTCCCCTCATAATGCATATTCTCGCTTTCTGCTACTTCTGCGGGAGCTCTAAGGGTGGTAAAGCACAATTCTTCATATCCTTAATTTTTCTAGTGCTTTCGCGAGTAGTCTGTAATCAGTGCAGCGAAAATTACGGGTTATTCTCAGGTAATTTATGTTAGCCTAGGGAATAATAAATTTAGAGTTTCTTTGTACTGTCATCGTTTAGGAGCTTCTCAGTAGAACAGTACACGAAGGGACAGAAGCAACAGGTAGACTTACCTTTTGCCTCCTTAAGAAGCTCATTTAGTTTCTCTTCTTGTAAGCTTGTCCTTCGTTCAGGGACTGACCTTTGTATCGGAACTAACAAAGTCAAGGTTAATAAATAGGGAAAGTTAGTAGGATAAGATGGTCATGCTTCGCCATTTTTTTGTAACCATATTGTATTGTTTGAGAGCTATTTCAAACTAGGTTAATAGGCATCGGAGAGCCAAGATGGAACCCGAAGTTTGCCAGGCTACGCCCACACCACTCTAACTTTACTATATGCAGAGCATATCCATTGACCTAATGAAGCACTATACCCCTTTGTGTGTACAGGAAATAAATGCTGGAAGGAAACTTGAATGTACTGAACCTGTAATGGGGAAAGATTAAGTTGTACTACGTATTGTGTATTAGCTGCGAGTCCATTGTGGTGTCATTAACGCAAAACATTTATGAAATATTGACATAATTATCTAAGCCAGTTCACTCAGTTACAATTTGATATGCAAGATAATAATAGTTCTGACAAACCTGCTTTCACTGTCGCCGCTCTGAATATATACAATGTGGATCATGTCAAACCACCAGAGGGCCCGAGGGATGCCACAAGGACCTGTGTGTTATGTGGTGCCAACAGACTTCCTCTAACCCCATGCCAGGTTTTTCAGGCCCCCCTTCTTTCTCATGTTTAGCATATTAGTTTTAAAATTCTAAGACATTCGGCCCATTAGTTTGACGATTTTAAGACCTTTCGCCCAATTTTGTTTTCAATTTTAAGACCTTCATGCTATTTAGTTGTCTACATTTTCCTGGCGAGCGTTAGCGAGTCTGTAATTTAGGCCGGGACATTTTTCTACCGAAAAATTTACAGATATATCTAGTGGGTGTTATTTTATAAAAACTTGATAGAGGTCTAGAGAGGAAACTAAAATAATAGTAAAAAGATAAATAAATGAGCAAATAAATACGCCCATCACCCTTTAACCCAAGAACAATCACACACAATTATTGTCCTCTCTCCCTCCCTGCCCACCCCGAACCAACTTCCAAAAGCACATCCATACTCATATCTCTCACCGATCCATCCACTCACTCACAGACAACACGCAGCTGCATGCACGACCTCCCGAAATCCATCCTTCCGAATCCTCCCTTCCTCGCGAGGGCAGAGTCCACCTGGCCAGGCTGAGATGCGGACACCATCCAGCTCTCCTGAGCTATCAGAAGAGACTGGATGACTCCGTTGTCGACGCCTGCCCGGGATGTAACACAGCACCCCATACCATTAAACACATCATAGAAGACTGCATTTCACACAACCACTTACGCTAACAACACAATCTACACTCAATGAGAGCTCTGTGGGAAAGCCCGATCGTGGCCATGGCCTTTCTCAGGGACTCGGGGCTGTTCGGCCAGGCAGCTTAGGGAACAACAACAACAACAACCCAAGAACGGCGAGAACACTCTTAAGAGGTTTTACTGGGCGACGGCGAGAAAGCTCTTAAGAAGGAAGGCCTAAAAAAAACTTTTAAAAGGCCCCAGTAGCACTTAAAACATTTTGTTTTCCATACCTCAAATCACTCCTCCACATCCCCTCCTTTCCCCCCCCCCCCACCTTCAATTATCACCTATTTTCCCTGTTATTCCCTTATTCATTGGTATATTTTCGTGTAAACATCTCCAAACCAATCCTAGGCTGTGGTCATGTGTGTGTTACGTAAGGTAGAGACCGTGAGAGTGTGAGGGAGTAGCTCAGTACTGCTTCAACCCTCTAGAGAAGAGAGTGTGAGGCCGGCTGGCTCACACTTGATGAATGAACCGCTCGCTAACATTTCGCGATTTTTACCATCTAAATGATATTCCCACTTGTTTTATTGTTGTTGCAGGTTACTATCTTCATATTAATGGTAAAATAGGCGCATATGAATAAATAATAACTATATAATTATCGTAAAATTACGATTATAGGCAGGAATGGAGCTTAACCCTCTCCGACATATGACGCAATTTTGAGCCTATTAGGGATACTTTAAACCCTTTGTTACCATCAGGGGTATTTAGAAACCTTTAGTTTAGTTACTTCAACCTCTGCAGTTGTCTTTGAGTTAGCTGTGGGTAGAAAACTAATTTTGGAGAGGTAATTATAAGAGTGAGAGAACTCTATTTCTTATTGCTAATCTGGCAACCTCTGCGTCATATGTGCGTGAAAGGGTTAATATTGCCGCCCAGAACTGTGGTGTTCACTACACCCTGCGTGCTCTCACCGGGTTAACTCATCGCCTGGCAACTCCAACCACCCCTTGTACGTTTACAGCTGGCAATATTGTGTTTACAACGAGTAACTCACTTGCCTTGTTTACAACATACGATCTGGAAGCTATATCCGGTTTATTTTCAAGTGACGCTAAATTGCAAAGTTCCCATCAAGATTTCTCAGTTATTTTGAAGATTTTGTGGTGAAATAGTGTGCTAATTATATAAACTTGGGTCTTAATATGGTGCAGAGACATAGTGGTTTCATATTTTTCCATTAAGTATCGATAAATTAGCTGCTAAGGGATTCAATTTACCGTCAGATGAAATGAAACAGAGTATAAGTCCCAACTATTACTCTGCAAAACTTTGGACCTAGCAGTAATGAAAGTGGTAGTATTGCGAGTGTAATGGCTGAGGTGGTGTTGTGTTGGTGATGATGATACTGTGGTGGTGTTAGTTACAGTGGTGGTGGTGGTGAAGAGTGATGAATGCTTTGTTGTGGACGAAAATACAGGTAGTATAAATATAGCAGCAGCAGTGCAGGTTGGTGGTATTAAATTATGATTACGGTAATGATAAGGCGTGGTGGGGAGGGAGAAATGAGAGTGCAAAAAAAAAAAGTAATAATTGCAGTGTTTGTGGTGGAATGGAGCTGGTAGAAGTGGTCGTGATGAATGGTGAGAGTAATAGCCATGGTAGTGATGTGCTTTTTGTGCCGACTTGGTTCTTTGGTGGCGGAGGTAAAGGTGGTGATGAGGTGATAATGGTGGTGGTGATAGTAGTTAAGTAATCTACACATGGATATTTTGACACATTACGATATTGACGATATTATAGTATTGCCAAAATGAGGAGGAACGTTCATAAGGGAAGTACAGAAAATGGAAAAAAAATATCAAGAAATACAGTTTATAATTATAAATAGTAGAAACTAAAGGGTTTTCGGTGGATCCGTTATGCCCAAATCTATATGATTGGCATCCATCATCGAAACCAGTATAAATAGGAGAGTCCACCCTCAAGTGACAGCTTCCCACCGGCCCTCTAAACCTCACCTGCCCGAGCCAGAAATATATTTAATTTAATTATAACCCAAGGTTAGAAATAAATTAAATCTATTTCGGCCAGAGTTGCGCGGGGGTACTTGTAAAAATGCATGTACGGTATCCTGGAATACGGATCCTACGACTTGTGTAACTGTACATTGAAATACATTCTCCAAGTAGGATTTCCCTTCTCCTTAATATTAATAGGAAAAGGTTACGTATCCTTTTCACGCCATGGTTGTTGTTGTTGTTGTTGATGTCGTTCCCTAAGCTGCCTGGCCGAACAGCCCCGGCTTTCAGACACCAGATCGAAAAACACACTATTCGACGCTCCAACAGAACAACAGATCTCACTATCTTTCCACGATACACACAACATACCCAAACTCAACTTCATTATGGCATTGTACAGTCCAGTTATCTGCTCAACATGTGGCGTTGTGTGTGTGTAAGTGTGAGAGTCCGAGTGTAGGGGGTGAGACAGTGGAGCACGGGAACGAGGTGGCTTCAGAGATGGGGTCGTTTCGGGCCATGAGTGAGCACCATGCCTCATGTGAAGGTAAGATGGCAGGTGCTCGTTGTACTCTACGTGCTTCACATGTCTCACTCCCTAGACTGGAACAAGATCTCACGGGCTTCACTGTTCATTGTAAAGCGGTGAATGTTAAGGCTCTCAGCCTATGCCCGAGAGGAAGTAAGTTGGAATATAGAAAAAAAAATAAAAAAAAAATAAATAAACAAATAATAATAATAATACATCTATCAAAACTAAATACCATGTAATTATAAGATATTGTTATTCTAAAATCTGCCAGTCCTCTCTCCACGCAAAGATTGATGCCATATTAACTAATAATTGTTTTTTGTTTAAATGATCTTAAACCTTTAAGTTTAATATTCACGAGGTTTATAGTTGCCAGGGATGGTGATGGGGAATAAGTCCGGGGTTGTGCTATGGTTCACAGAAATTTATACCCACGCAATGGATGGGAAACATAGTATTATTGAACTAAAGAGTTAATTTTGTTGTGCAGTAGTTAATTCATATAATCAATTGGCAGTCTTATAGCACAGTAATCTTGTAGATCAACCACACCATTATACAAAATAATGTATGTGGGCAAACGTACATAGCCTTCAAAGATAGGTCGGTCATACAATGGTGGTTGATATTATGTAAACGAGTTGTATTATATTATCATATGTAAAAATGGGTGAGTATGTGCATGCAGTTAAATTATGATATATTATCATAAACGTGAGAATTAACATGTACGGCATGTACAAACGAACATTTAATGCGTGCGCGCGCACACACACACACACACACACACACACACACACACACACACACACACACACACACACACACCACCTGTAATTGGTGGTCTTTGTATGAGAACAGAAACAACCCCTCTCCCTCACGCACATATACACAGTACCCTACCGGTAATTGGCCCGCTTTGAGTGAGAGACAACACCAGACACACCTTCCTCTGTTACCCCCCCCCCCCCCCCACATACACACACAGGTATTTGGCCTTCCTATAGTGTATTATAATTTAAAACTTGCAAAATAAACAAACCAAAACATGGACGACACACAATATAAAGACAAAAGAACGTATCAAAATCACTACGAGGAAATAACGATTAAGCAAAACATAATATTGAAATAAAAAAACACAAACTAACCGGAGAACCTGGTCTTCACACTGTCACAATAATGATTCTAGACTAACCTGCAGCTCGTCAGTTTCCAGAACCATCACATTTCCAGCACATCAACACTGTCCCACCATGGCATCAATGTAGTGGCCTGCGTTCACTTGGGCAGCATACTACAATACGTATCTGAAAAATAGGGTCACGTGGTAATTTAACCCATTCAGTACCGGTGACATCCTTCTCATATTCTCGTAATTATTGGACAATTTTACTCAGCCTAGGAAGGATGTCTACCAACTAAAAGTCTACAGACTATCTCAATGTATTCTTTTATATCGTTCCTAAGCTTCATAAAATCGTCTAAATGCATCTAAAATAATATTAAAAAGACGTCACTGGTACAGAAGGGGTTAATAGTTTCGGTCAATATTTACGAGTCGGACCACAGCTGGGATCTCATTTATAATGGTAGTTTTGGGTTCCTATCATTCTATGCTTCATTGCTATATACTTTTTATCCACAGGAAAATATATATATATATTTTTATTTATTTTTTTGCATTAACATAAACAAAAAACCTAACCTAACCTAAATGTATTTGGGGGCTATTAAGGTTAGGTTAGGTTAGGTTAGGTTTTTAGGTTAGGTTAATGCTAAAACAAAAAAATAAGCCAAGAAAAAAAAATCCTGTGGATAAAAAGTATATAGCAATGAAGCATAACATGATAGGAACCCAAAACTACCATTTGAAATGAGATCCCAGCTGTGGTGCGACTCGTAAATATTGACCAGTTTCCTTTCCAAATGTTGATCATGCATTTACAGTAACCCTGACTCCTCCATGTCCATATGACCACAATATATCTATCAGGCTGTCCAGGGGATAATGCCAGCAGCCTCGTGATTTTGAAAAAAATATTAACCCTTTCTGTACCAGCGACGTTTTTTTTTTTTTTTTTTTTTAGGCTTGCTATATTTAAACGATTGTGTGCAGTTTAAGAACGGTCTTAGATAGAAAAAGGGGTTAAGTGAGATAGTTCGCAGCCTGTTAATTGCTGGAGGCCCTTTTATAACTGAATAAAACCGTCTAGTAGTAGCCAGAATAAAGTTAAAAGGATGGAACTGGTACTGTATGGGTTAAACACGTCACTAATAGTTTGATGTCAGGGCGCCTTATGTGTTCAACCATACAGCAAAGCATGTTAACGTTAACCCCTTCTGTACCGGCGACGTCTTCTGAATGGTCTAGTTATATTTAGAAGATTTTGTGCAGCTCTAGAAGGATCCGTGGTAGTAAAAAGGGTTGTGTGATAGTTCGAAGCCTGTTAATTGCTGGAGGGCCTTTTTAAGCAGAGTAAAATCGTCTAATAGTAGCCAGAATAAAATGCTAAAGACGTCGCCGGTAGAGAATGGGTTATGGAACGGTCTACGAGCCACGTATTCGAACACATTCTTTATATTACTGGGCGGGGCTACTAACTTGAACCAGGCAATTTGAACCAGATCTCTGATATTGCTATATTTTTATGGTGGTTTATCTTCCATTATAAAGTATTCTGCGTTTATGGACAATGTCTACATGTCTAAACTTAATCTGTATTTGGGCAATTCACATCAAATATATATGCATGTAACATTATTTTTCGGTCTAGGAAGGTAAGGTTTTCCTAAAGAATCATGGTAATCTCTACCTAGTGGGAGCAATAGCAGCGAAAATAATCTCAAATTACGGAGTGGGGGGTCTGGGAGAGAGAGTAGTTTAAGCGGGCATCACACTGGGCCAAATTCTCGTCAATCTCCAATCTCCAGTCTCCGCTTCCAGCCAGTAGCGCCAGCAAATGCTATCACACACGCCAAGCGTCCTGGGTGCGTGAGTCTCCGACACAACAATAACAACGTCCGACCTTAGCCTATATTGGTCCGTTTCACCTATACTGTAATGTATAGCAAAATGAATTTACATCTACAATTATAATGCAATATGACTCAATCTACACGTTAGTGTTTTTTTTTTTTTAATTTGAAGCTAATAATAGGACATTTATATTTTGAACTTTTTCGATTCATACCAATCGCCGTGGCGTAGGCTATAGAACAGTGGTTTCACTTAAACTGTAAAATAATATGGATTGATATTGACAAACTTTGTGTAATAGGACCCAATTTATACGTTAATGTTGCTATGTTTTGCGTGTGAAGCTTATATAAGTAGCTATGAGGAAGTTTTTCGCAAAATATAGGCTATAGCCTGACGGAGCCCCTGTCGTTACCTCGGCACTAAACGATCGTTTATATTGTGCTGTTTCACCAATAATTTAGAGTAATATGGATTTATATCGACACTTATATTTCAATATGACTCGATCTACAAGTTTGCATGATTATGTTTTATATTTGGAGCATATATGAGGAAATATTTTGAACTTTTCGGAGGTTGTAGGCATAATCCTGTGTATGCGGGTAGACCTGTATTTATCTCAATAATTTGGTAATGTTACAATATATTTTTACATTTTACATTCATAAATAGTCCACTAATATACTAGGTTAGGTTAGGCTAGGTTAAATATATTGTTCAATGATTCTTAGTATATAGGCATCTGAAAAACAGTTCCTCCTGCTACACAACCGAATGTTTTCGTTTCATACCAATCGCCGTGGCGTAGGTATAGGAAGTGGTTATTTAGCTGCAAGTGGTGTAGCTATTTTAGCATTAATTCACTTAGTTTATGTCTATCCGCAGCCCTTCTCACAATCAAAACACACAATTATGTAGCAAAATATATATTTCGACGTCATATACTCGAGATATCAATGAGATTAAATGCGAGCTGTAAAGAGGCTGACACTCTACCTCCATCAAAGATTTTTTTTTTAAAAGACCTCCGTCTACGTATTGTGAAAAAACCCAGTGCGGGAAGCATCCTAGCTCCATCAAAGGGTGAGATTTGTGCTGGAGATTGACGATAGCTCCACTTTTGTTTTTAAATCAAGCATTTTTAGGGTCCTTTTGAGGCCTCAGCAGGGATATATTGCACTAATTTGATATTCAATGGTAAAACAATATACAGAAGATTATATATGTTGGCTAAACAAACAAAAAAGCTGTTTGACAAATATTTAATTAGGGAATTCTACAGTATGTATAAAAAAAACTGCTATAATCTATATCATAATACTATACAATTATTGATTCATTCATTCCTGGAACTTATGGAAATTGCAATATTACTTTTTATATGAAACATTTAAAAAATAAACTAAAACTCGCAAAATGGCATTAATGAGAGAGAAAAACAAAATAAACTAAAACTCGCAATAATGAAGTTGAGAGCGAGAGCTTACTTTACTCACTAGTAACAAAACTAGGGACAAAAACTAACTAGGGACAAAAGGGGCCGAGTGCCCCCCCCCCCCCCCCCATATACGCCACTGTAAGCTTCACGGGCAAAACATAGCAACATTAACGTATAGATTGGGTCCTATTACACAAAGTTTATCAATATCAATCCATATTATTTTACAGTTTAAGTGAAACCACTGTTCTATAGCCTACGCCACGGTGATTGGTATAAATCGAAAAAGTTCAAAATATAAATTTCCTAATATAAGCTTCAAATTTAAAAAAAAAATTACACTAACGTGTAGATTGAGTCATATTGCATTATAATTGTAGATGTAAATTAATTTTGCTATACATTACAGTATAGGTGAAACGGACCAATATAGGCCAAAGGTCGGACGTTGTTATTGTTGTGTCGGAGACTCACGCAGCCAGGACGCTTGGCGTGTGTGATAGAATTTGCTGGCGCTACTGGCTGGAAACGGAGATTGGAGATTGACGAGAATTTGGCCTAGTGTGATGCCCGCTTTAGGCTAATGTCCTTTCAAAGTGGTATAGGCTATACCTGGTCAGAAGTAAGACGAAGAAGAAGAGTCCTGCTGTAGTCTCCTTTAATGCTACCACTTTTTGGACCGACAGCGATTTTTTTTTTTTTTTTTTTTTTTTTTTTTTTTTTTTTCAGATTTGGTTTATACTGAAGAGGAGCTGAAATTAGTATTACCCATTACCCAACAATCTGAAAACATGCCCCCCACTAGTGGGGAGGGCTATGATGTTCAGGGAAAATGAGGGGTTAAAAGCATATAAAAGACATTAGCCTAACCTAACAACCTTACCTAACCTATCCTAGGGGCGGGTGCCCAACCCCGAAAAGGGTTGAAATAGGGGAGCTATCCCCCCGCCAAAGGCAGCTTTCTAGGGCCTTTCCTAGCTGATGCTGAGAGGATTGGGTTCTAGTCATGTGGTGATGGGCTGGTCTATCAGAGTGAGAACTGAGTGATCTCTGCCATACCCATAGCTTACTCTGACTGTTCCTTTTACTTATATATTTTCTAGATCTCAAGTGACGGCGTCTCTTGCGTGGATTGACCTCCTAATCTACCAAGATTGGAAGCCAAAGCGTCACATTTTTCCTTTGCCCCTCAACTTTCTCTTCATAATTGCTGAGGGGCACAGGGCCCTGGGTGGGGCTTTGGTTTCCCGGGCGTTTCCGCACCCTCCTCAGCTCCCCGCCATGGAGTGGCTTCGGTCACCCAGGCTTTATTGTGGTCGGCAGGGAGGGTTCTGTGGGGGCGCTCGATTATAGCCTTGGCCTTGCTCGGGGCCTTGGGGCTGTTCGGCCAGGCAGCTTGGGGAAAAACAACAACAACAACAACAACCTATCCTAGTATTATGGGTGGGGGCTGCTGCCCCCACACCCCCGCTGGTTGGGTAACAGTGCAGAAAACACAGTACTGTATTAGGCTATGGGATAGGCTATACAGTACCTTACTCCGGCAATGAGTGGCAGTGAGAGGGCCGAGAGGTTCACAACAGTAACATGAGTGTGGTGGCAGACGTATGTTAAAATATGAAATAATCGTATTTATTACCCATTAATTTCCAGAAGTTTAAACCTAGGACCTATGCAAAACATTCTTATTCATTATGTTACTTTGCCATCACCCATTAAGATTGCACTGCTAGCTGTGGTGCGTATTTTAGAGTTTTAGTTTTGTTCTCCCTTATAATACATTTCAGCTCTTAATGACATGTATAACAATGATGTATATGCAGTGTGCCAAAATTAGCCCATTTTCTTTGTGATCCCGAACCTAACATCTGAAAAAATATTGATTCTGAAATTGGCTGTGACTGTCCCGGGAGCCCGCTAAACCTGCCATTCAATTTCTACATTAAACTCATCAAACGATAGTTGTTTTTCTCTACACTGTACTCTACATTGGCTATGATCTTAGAACTATTATATATCACCTGTATTGAAGTCCAAATGCAGCTCCTTATGTAATTATAAACGGATAAATCCAGAGCTCGAGTCATGTGAGCTATTTGTTTACACCGTGAAAACACAACTTGTTCGGATGAGGTGACTGTGACTTTAGCACCAATGTACCCTTACACTCCGATGTTATATCGCGCCGAAGGCTGAGTCAAGAGACTCAAGACGAACACAACTAATTTTATTGGCACTCGAATGCTCAATAATATGTAGATTAAAGGATAATAGATATTTATCTAAAACTATGTATATATTAACTAAACTACTCTATGTGTTTAATATATTGACTGAAATGAATAATGTAAAATATTAATTTAAGGTTGAATGTTCGTTTTCTGACGAAAAATGATCCTAGTATACCCACCGCCAAAATATGCGGTGTTCCATCGTGTGGATCAATATCAATTTTATGTGTTTGACAAAATGCGCAAGACCTTGAGGCATAAGGTAAGCTATAAATTAGTGCGATTTTATGATGAATTACTGGTTTTTCAAGCGTATATAATATGATAGGATCAATCGAAACAACGAAAAGATATTAGGCTATGTTTTACGTTGAGGGTGATCCATGATGACGTCAAATTAGCTTGCCGCCAAACTGTGAAACACTTGGTCGTTCACGGTGTTGGCGGCGGCGGTAGCAGACGCAACATTTAATATTCTGTATTTTTGTTTTATAATCAAACTTCAAATCTTGTCTTCCCCATGCTTTATCAAGATTACTTTCAAACTCGCTTATTGATTCGGAATCTACTACATACTGGGGCAGTGCGTTCCACTCATTTACCACTCTATCACAAAATGAGTTCTTTGCCTTCTCAAGCCTATTTCTTTCTTTCTAAATTTTCTTAGTGTCCTCTCGTTCTTGTTCCCTCCCGCATCAAGAAGATACCTTCACACACATCCTCATCATACTTTCCTGACACTATCTTAAAAGTTTCTATCATATCCCCTCTCTTTCTCCTATATGCCAGTGTCGGAAGCCCCAGTGTCCTCAACCTCTGCTCATAGCCCGCGTTCTTCAACGTTGGTACTAGCTTGCTAGCTCTCCTCTGCACTTTCTCCACTGCTTCTATATCCTTTACCATATATGGAGTCCACACCTGGTTTGCATATTCCAGGTGCGGCCTAATCAGCGCTGTATAGAGATTCCTGAAGATTTCTTCGTCAAGTGACACAAATGTCCTCCTTATCAGCCCTACAATTCTATTGGCTTTGTTTATCTTTTCCGCTAAATGTTCTGAGAAATTTAACTTATTGTCTATCACTACTCCTATATCCTTTTCTGCATTCACTTCCTCCATCGTTTCATACATACTGTATCCTACCTTGTCTATCTTGCTTGTCCCAATCCGCATGTACTTGCATTTTTTTGGATGAAAAGGCATTAACCAATGCTCAGACCATCCCTTCATGCCCTCCACATCTCCTTGAAGCAAACCCACATCTTCCTTACTCCTCAATCTTCTATACAGCTTAGTGTCGTTATTTAGTGATAGTTTAATGGAAAATAAGACTGATTAAGGGGTTGGACTACAAATCTGACGTCTTCTGAATTGTAAGTGCCCTGTAAATTTGAAATTGTGCATGTCAATCATAGGAAACTCCTTATAATTATGGTCAAAGATCAAGGTCCGTCCAATCCAAGATTCCATCCCTGTTCCCCGACCCCAGGGGCCCAGGACCTCACCTCAGCCCCAAGCGGCAAGCCCCCAAGGCCCCAGCTGGGCCAGCCAGCCCCCAGGCAAGCCTACTAGGAACTAGCCTAGCCAGTAGCCACTCCACTCAGTGCCACTGACCCTCTGGTCTGGGCCGCTGGCACTGGCACTGCCACTGTAGCTGCAGCAGTGGCCAAGGGCCAGTGTACTACATGTAGCGGCTGTCTGTAGCCTAGTACAGTGCGACGCAGCGTGACGGCCGGCCCGGGCCGGCCCGCAGTCCCGCACCACAAATTCCACAATTATCAATAGGCCTAGGCTAGGCTAGGTGTAAAAATATATTTTTGACTTTTTGTTTTTTGGTACTAGGCTAAATTGGTAGGACTAGGCTATTTTTTTTTCCCCTAGGCCTATGTGAATGAGGGTCCACTCAGCGTGGCCAAGGGGCAAGGGCCAGTGTACTACATGTAGCGGCTGTCTGTAGCCTAGTACAGTGCGACGCAGCGTGACGGCCGGGCCAGCCCGCACCACAATTATCAATAGACCTAGCCTATTGGGCGGGTGCCCAACCCCGAAAGGGGTTGAAATAGGGGAGCTACCCCCCGCCAAAGGCGGCTTTCTAGGGCCTTTCCAAGCTGATGCTGAGAGGATTGGGTTCTAGTCATGTGGTTGGGCTGGTCTATCAGAGTGAGAACTGAGTGATCTCTGCCATACCCATAGCTTACTCTGACTGATCCTTTTACTTATATATTTTCTAGATCTCAAGTGACGGCGTCTCTTCCGTGGATTGACCTCACAATCTACCAAGATTGGAAGCCAAAGCGTCACATTTTTCCTTTGCCCCTCAACTTTCTCTTCATAATTGCTGAGGGGCACAGGGCCCTGGGTGGGGCTTTGGTTTCCCGGGCGTTTCCGCACCCTCCTCAGCTCCCCGCCATGGAGTGGCTTCCTTCGGTCACCCAGGCTTTATTGTGGTCGGCAGGGAGGGTTCTGTTGGGGCGCTCGGTTATGGCCTTGGCCTTGCTCGGGGCCGTTCGGCCAGGCAGCTTGGGGAACAACAACAACAACATAGGCCTAGCCTAGGCTAGGCTAGGTGGAAAAATATATTTTTGACTTTGTTTTTTGGTACTAAATTGGTAGGCCTAAGGCCTAGGACTAGGCTAATTTTTTTTTTTTTTTTTTTTTCCTATGTGAATGAGGGTCCACGCAGCGTGACGGCCGGGCCGGCCCGCACCACAATTATCAATAGGCCTAGCCTAGGCTAGGCTAGGTGTCAAACTATATTTTTGACTTTTTGTTTTTTGGTACTAAATTGGTAGGCCTAGGACTAGGCTAAAAAAAAAAATCCTATGTGAATGAGGGAGACAAAAAGTACTAAATTGGTAGCCACAGTCTGAAGAATACTTTCGCAGTCTTACCGTTTTTTGTTTTTTCAAGGTACGGTAGGCTATAGGCTATATTACTGGTATCTTATTTTATTGTACAGGTAGTTTATATTATGAGTGGAGGATTTGCAATAACTTACCCTAACAAAAGTCCAAACTTAGTGTCCAAAGTAGGATCTGCACCCTGCCGCTATGTTCTTATTTTGTATACCAGTAAACTTTTTAGCCAGATTACCGGTACAATTTAATAAGTGTACAGGCTAGGCCTACTGCCAACAGTGCATTTATAGATTTCCCGGCCATGACTTGGGTATCACTAAAGAATCTTTCCGCAGCCTTGAGTACAATTATTTTTTTGTATTTCTTCAAGGAATATAATACAGTAGTTTATTGTTCAATTGTTTATCATGTTATGAGTAGATAATTTGCATTACCTTACCCTAACCTAACTTTACTTAGTCTTAGTGTCCAAAGTGGGGGCTGCCACTATCCCCACAGTCCACACACCCGCTAACTAACCTATATAATTGGTATGTCTTGTCATTAAGTACTATAACCTGACTTCACGGGAGTAACGTTGTCTTGATTGAATATTTTCGGAATTAGCCTAGCAGAATCTTGGGTCTTTTAAAGTTGTGAAAATTAAAGTAAGTTTCTACGTTCCTACTGATTGTACTTAACCCGAGATGGGAATAGCCTACCCAGGTATTTTTTACTCGGCCCAGGGAAAATAATAGACAAACAAATGTTCTAATCAAACTTTATTCTTGAAACTTGGTACCGGTATGTATTTTAACCAGTACTCTATAGTAACTCATGTATCATATGAAAGGATATAAATTAAGTATGTAATAGTTCTTGGAATGCAACAACAAATATACATGAAATCTTTATTGGACAAAAGTTACAAAACTAAAACAGGGACTGCTAAAAATAATTTAAAACCCTGTTTTCAATGCTTATATTAGTGGACCTGAAGTGAATCCCTTTGAGACTGAAGTACAGGCAGCCAGCTCCCCTAGTATCCTGATTAAACACCAGTAAACATACATAACATCCCTTTTACTTACAATATTATTAATTCCTTTTAATAAATTTTGAGCATGTATTGTGCATATATAATGGTATATTTACCTTCACATCTCAAAATTTCTCCGGCGACCGGGGGGCTATGGCCCCCGGACCCCCTGTTATGTAGCGGGGGGCTGTGCCCCCCGCAAAGTTGATACTTGTAATCTTATAAATATTATCCAGAACTCGAGATTTTCCTGTTTTGGCACCCTGTGTATATGCTCTACCGGACCTATTAGGCCTAAAATGATCGATGAGCTAACTGTCGGTCCAAATCATCGGTATAACCCAAATAACTTCACGTCCTTAACATACTTGTTATAATCTTCAATGTTTTAAATGACTACTACTAATCAATTAGAACCATAATCAATATGGGTAAAAGTTTATCACCAACCATTTACGAGTTTTTCAGGTAATTTGTTGTTTTTTATTTGTTATTTGATATACAGTGTTGTTTAATACCGAGGACCGTCGCATTTTAGTATTTTCAACATTAGCCTAGCGTAGCCTAACCTAACCGAAAACTAACCTGTCTCGCTGACGGTCTAAACCCAGCTCACGTTCCCTGTTTATGGGTGCATGACGGTCTAAACCCAGCTCACGTTCCCTGTTCATATTTTTTTTAGAGATTTAGGGATTTTTTTATAATGAATTACCGACGGGGTCGACATATATGGCAATGAAGTACATGACCTAACTAACATATTTGTCTAAATAATATATCGATGGTTTCGACCCGGTGTAAAACTGGATAAATTCCTTGTTTTGGAAAGGATGTAGTTACCGGGTGTACCACTACCAACATACAACATAAATCATCTATAAATACTTATAATAAAATAAATACTTATAAATCTATAATACTAGGTTAGGTTAGGTTAGGTTAGGGTAATGTGTTTGGTAGCATTCAAGGAGACTACATCGGACTCTTCTTCTTCTTACCTCTGACCGGGTATCAGCTATCCTAGTGTTTACTAGCCTATACCCCTTTGAAAGGACATTAGCCTAACCTAACAACCTTACCTAACCTATCCTAGTATTATGGGTGTGGGCTACCGCCCCCACACCCCCGCTTTGACTTTGATTTTTGGTGTATTTGTGAAGTGGGTATTTTTCAATTTGTTGATAACGAAAATCCTCCATGCGGACTATATAAAGAAAAATATGGCGAATCTATTGGTGCCTATTTTCCCTAATAAATTGGTTCTCATAACGTCGCACTAGTGGGTATATATTAAGCAAACCACCCACCAATTTTCATGACAATTTTGAAATGCATGTTGGAATCTCTATAAACTGTACAGTACTTCATTTTTATGTAAGTTTGATAATTTGGAAAAATCGATTAACCTAAGAAGTGCGCATGGGGGGTATGAGACACCACACTCCTGTGCTGACGTATTTGAGCTGTTCCCATCACTAACATCATTATTTTACCATAAATAGCATTAATACTTATCCATATGCACCTATTATAGGTTGATTATAAAGGTATTAACCTGTTACAACAATAAAACAAGTGGAAACAGCGTTTGGATGGTCAAAATCGGCGATACAGGCCGGGAGTTACATAATGTATGGCTGAGGCAACCTCCCTGCCCTCCTCCCCTCCCCTTGTCTGGAGAGACACTGTTACGCAATAGTCTCTCTTTCGCGCTTTCCCACGCTTGGTAACAGTGATGACAACGCCCTGCTACCAACTCGCTAATGTTAGCACGAAAATAGACCACAGAATAAGGGAATAACAGGGAAAATAGGTGATAATTGAAGGAGGGGAGGTGGAGGAGTGATATTTGGCATGGCCCAGGGGCCAAAAAAAAATGTTTTGGGGTGGGGTGTTTTAAATGGATTTTTTAAAAGCCTTACTCTTAAGTCTTCCCGCAGTCCGCCGGGGGAACTCTTAAGAGTCTCCCGGCAGTTCCCGGGTTAAGGGAGAAAATTAACATTGAAAATTATGTGTAAAAAGTCTCCCATAAACGGCGGCCCGCTATGTTATTGTAATTTGCGGCCTAATTTAGTTTGTTAAGAGTCAGAGGAAAAATAAATAAACTTAAAACATCGAAAAAAAAAAAAAAAAAAATTGGCCCCTGGGCCATGCAAAATCTCAGTCCTCTACCTCCCCTCCTTCCCCACTTTCCTCCCCTCACTCAGTTATCACCTATTTTACCTGTTATTCCCTTATTCTGAGGTATATTTTCGTGCTAACATTAGCGAGTTGCAAGCAGGGCGTTGTCATCACTGATAGAAAGCGAGTGCAAGAGAGAGAGAGAGAGTATCGATCGACTGTGTCTCAGTGGCCTTGGGGGAAATTGGCGGGAAAACAGGTTGCCTCACCCATACATTCTATAACTCGCGGCCTATATCTCCGATTTTGACCATCCAAACGCTGTTTTCACTAGTTTTATTGTTGTTTCAGGTTAATACCTTTATAATCAACCCATAATAGGCGCGTATGGATAAATATTAATGCTATTTATGGTAAAATGAATATTTTAGTGATGGAAACACCTCAAATACGTCAGCACAGGGGGACGTTTCTAATTACCCCCATGCGCACTTATTAGGTTAATTAAGTTTCTCCTTAATTGGACCCCCTATGAAGTACAACATATTATGATGACCAAGTTCAGCCGGGTCATAAGTGACGGGTGTTTAGAGGGGGCAGAGCTCGCCCTTCAACATATTACGTGTCCCACAGTAACTTCTATTATATAAACAACCCAAGAATTTTCAGATTTTTAAAATTTCATTTAGCATGTAATATAACCTATAGGCTACTCCATGTTAAAATAAGTGTCAACCCTCGAAAAATTCTATTAACCTAAGAAGTGCGCATGGGGGGTATGAAACACCACACTCCTGTGCCGACGAATTTGAGCTGTTCCCATCACTAACATCGTTATTTTATCATAAATAGCATTAATACTTATCCATATGCACCTATTATAGGTTGATTATAAAGGTATTAACCTGTTACAACAATAAAACAAGTGGAAACAGCGTTTGGATGGTCAAAATCGGCGATACAGGCCGGGAGTTACATAATGTATGGCTGAGGCAACCTCCCTCCCCACCACTCTTTCCCAAGTCTGGAGAGAGACTGTCGATCGATACTCTCTCTCTCTCTCTCTCTCTCTCTCTCTCTCTCTCTCTCTCTCTCTCTCTCTCTCTCTCTCTCTTCCACTCGCTTGGTAACAGTGATGACAATGCCCTGCTTCAACTGCTTGCAACTCGCTAATGTTAGCACGAAAATAGACCACAGAATAAGGGAATAACAGGGAAAATAGGTGATAACTGAAGGAGGTGAGGAAAGTGGGAAAGGAGGGGAGGTGGAAGAGTGATATTTGGCATGGCCCAGGGGCAATAATAAAAAAAAAAAAAAAAATGTTTTAGGGTGTTTTAAATGGATTTTTTAATAGCCTTACTCTTAAGTCTTCCCGCAGTCCGCTGGGGGAACTCTTAAGAGTCTCCCACCAGTTCCCGGGTTAAGGGAGATACAGAACCTAGAACCTGTAGCCTGTAACGATATTTGTCCAGGGTTTCCCACAGACACCACCCCGCTAGGTCAGCCATGTTGATACTATAAGCTGCAATTTGTGTTACCACCACTGATAAGCCATTGGGCTTTTGGCAGAAAATGCCAAAAATTGTCAGTGATATCCGAGACATGTTTACATACAGTGTTCTCATCGTCCAGCATATTACTGCTTCATATTCATCAGCCAACTTAAAATAGCCCTATATAATATTTAATTATCACTAGAACAATACACTATACCATGTAGGAAGTCTTCTGGAGAAATAGGGCAAATTTAGAAAAAAAATGCAAGATAGGCCTAGGCTAAACTAAAGCACAAATGTATGCTAGAATAGCATTGACAAATCGCTAGATAGTCACCAGACACTAAAAACTTTATGTCACTAGAAAACATATGTTGAAGTATCTAGAATAATCTTTAACAATCGAAACATCTCTCCAATTCCTTAAAATAGGGAAACTACAGTAACTTGAATATCCCTAGAATTCATCACTTACTAAAATTGCTGTTGGAGCTAAAAGTCAGGTTTAGGCTACTATATTTTCCACAATACATAGGCTTTACCGGTGTATAGGCCGGTCAATATACAGGAGGCGCTACAATATAGGTAGCAAAATTATAATGGTAGTTTTGGGTTCCTATCATCATGTGCTTCATTTCTATATACTTTTTATCCCCGGGAAAAAAAAATAAAAATCTTTGGATTTTTCATTTATTTTCTTGGGATTTTTTGTTTTGGTCATTAACCTAACCAAAAAACCTAACCTAACCTAACCTAATAGCCCCCAAATACATTTAGGTTAGGTTAGGTTAGGTTAGGTTAGGTTAATAAAAAAAAAAAAAAAAAATACAAGAAAAACATAAAAAAACCCAATTTTTTTTGTTTTTTTCCCGGGGATAAAAAGTATATAGAAATGAAGCATATGATGATAGGAACCCAAAACTACCATTATAATTTTGCTACCTATATTGTAGCGCCTCCTGTATATTGACCTATAGGCCCTATATATATATATATATATACCGGTATATATATATATATATATATATATATATATATATATATATATATATACCGGTATATACAGTATATAGCCTAGGCCTATATAGCCTATATATATATATATACCGTATATCTTGTGAAGGCTGGGCTAGGCCTATGTTATATGTAAATAATAAACTTGTCATTGACCAGTAATTTGTAAAACATTACAGTAGCCTACAGTACTTACTTAGGCCTAGCCTATAGAACATAATAGAAGTTAGGCCTAGCCTAGACTTCGCAAATCTTTCAGTTTAGGCTATATTATCCTAGGCCTAGCCTATCTGTATTTTGTGTTGGGATTAGGATATTCCCCTGTTACGATTTAACATATTCCTATTCAGGCTATCCAATCATCATTGCATCCATTGAACTAGGCTAGGCTATGCAAAGTTGCTTTCAAATTAATTTGGGTTGGCCTAGACCTAACCTACGTAGGTTAGGTAGGCTAGGCCTAATGAATTATGACCATAATGTTGATAAGGTTGACCGTTGATAGGATAGGTTAGATTACAAAACAAAATTAAAGTAGGCATAGCCTAGCCTAGGCCTAAATATTTAAAATATCACATCTAGGCCTAATGCAGAAATGGAAAACACAACTAGGGTTTGATGTCAAAGTCAGTAGCCTAGTTTTGAAAAAATAAATGAGTATTAGTTTTGACACGGCAGTGGCGCACCACGACTGTGAGGCTGGGGCCTCTGGATATATCAAGTAACTAAAGTAAGTAGGCTAAACATAGGCCTAATTATAAATGACTAACCTCAACTGTGGTTCTTTGCAAGCGGAAGTGAGACTTGAATACTAGATCCGAGTACGCTGGGACAATGAGTTCCACATAGTTGGGAATGGTGACAGGTCGAGGTCGCTCTCTCACCGCTACAGCTTCCACGTACTCGTCAAGGGCCTCGTCTCTTGCAATGACTGCTTCGACGGCATCCAGTAGTCCTCTATCGTCAAGATCTGCGACACACACAATTCCTGCAGCCAGGGGGAGGTCTGCCATATCCTCTTGTTTGTTGTAGGCTTGTTTCGATAGGCTAGATATCGTCCGTGCAGATCCGTTGGACCTTGGTAGCGTAATAGATTTGGCGCCTTTTGTCAATTTTCATGGACGGATGGTTCTTAGCTATCATATTTAAAGTTATTATATTGCTAATACTATAGATTGCGTATCGTGTTTCCCCTTCTTGAATACAATTTATGTAAATATTAAACACAATACAAAAAATAGGCGAAAAATAAAGCAATTCTTGTTGCGATATCAGTTTGTTATTGTTTACAAAGCTCTGGCAGACCGATCGGCGATCTGTGTCGTTCGATAGCGAAATCGAAACGCCGTTCGGTCAAGTGCTATCAGACGAATCGGCGATAGGTCTACCGAACGCGCCTCTGCAGTAGTCTCTTTGAATGCTACCGTTTCGTCTCCTTCAGTAGTTTGGCTACTTTACCAGCAGTTGCTCTTATGTTTCACCTTCAACCTCTGTGAGTCCGTCAATCCGTAGATTAGTAGCCTATTCCTGCTCGCACCATAAAGAACAATGCAGCGTTAATGAGTTATTTACATCTATCACTGGGTTTCATAATAGCTTCGTGTTTTCAAAGAAGGAGGTGGGGTGAGGTGTGCGGACCCGCACCAACGCAACACAAAACGGTGATCGAGTGAGAGGTACCGATTTAGGGATTAAATTTAAATTAATTACCGACAGTGTGGACATATATGCCAATGAAGTACATAATATAACTAATATATATGCCTAAATAATATATCGATGGTTTCGACCCTGTGTAAAACTAGAATGATATAAACCGGGACTTCTTATCATAACTGATACCATCCTATCAACACCACTACATAATAACACAAGAACATTAATAAGATGACTGAAGAAAAAAAAACGGTTGGCCCACTAGGGCCACTACCAACACCACAACCACCCTCCTACCATCACTATTCCACGCTTCCACCCATAAGCCATACAAAGTTTTACGTATACACATAAAATATTATATAGTCACATAAATATAAAATATTCTAAATATAAGTAATGGATATATTGTATAAAACTGGCAAGTTGCTCATGGCAGACCTATAATTGTTAAATATATATAATAAAAAAGCATAATTCAGAGACAAATGTGTTAATTAAACAATAATATTACTTTCCAACTCTATAGGAATGCAAAGGACTCTAATTCATTCGAAATAATAATTTTAAGTATATGAAGGACATAATATTTACAACACTCACCCCTGTCAGTTGTCTAACATTTGAATCATGCCTTGTAACGAAGGCTGTGAGTGGCTGAAACTGTCACCAGAGTCCTGCCTCCCGGCTGATGGCCACACCCCCAGAGTCCGTTAATCTTTGGTCTTGGCCGAGCTGACCAAAGACTACCAGACAATCTCGGGAGGCTGTCTGCTTCTGTCTGGTTGTGTCTGGTAATCTATTAGCGCATTTTTCAAAGACACTGTGGACCATAGAACTTTTATGTTTTGAAAAACTGGCAAGTTGCTCATGGCAGACCTATAATTTTTAGATATATATAATAAAAAAGCATAATTCAGAGAACATTTTGTTAATTTAACAATAATATTACTTTTCAACTCTATAGGAATGCAAAGGACTCTAATTCATTCGAAATAATAATTTTAAATATATGAAGGATCAAATATTTACAACACTCACCCCTGTCAACACTCACCTCAGTTGTATAATATTTGAATCATGCCTTGTAACGAAGGCTGTGAGTGGCTGAAACTGTCACCATAGTCCTGCCTCCCGGCTGGTGGCCACACCCCCAGAGTCCGTTAATTTTTGGTCTTGGCCGAGCTGACCAAAGACTACCAGACAATCTCGGGAGGCTGTCTGCTTCTGTCTGGTTGTGTCTGGTAATCTATGGTAATCTATGCCTCTTTGTGCCTTTGAAAAATGCGCTATATGGTAATCTATGCCTCTTTGTGCCTTTGAAAAACGCGCTAGATACACAGTACTCATTTATATACGTAGGCTACACGTCCAGTTTGACAAATTATACAATCCCTGATATTTAGTATGGAAGTACAAATAGTTTGGTTGAGTTACAGGACTATTTTGTGATCACATGAATTAACTACTACATGAGAAAGTATGATTATATATTATGGTATGATTTTAGTTACTGGACACCTATTTGACAGGTAGGCCTACCACCGAGGATTTAATACATATTTGTTTTCGGTTTCCACGCATCCAACACCAAGCTACACCTTTTTCTGGTCCGGTAATAGTATTGAAAACGATATAATAACTTTTTAAATGTGGTTTTCGACGAGAATAAAACGGCGCGTTTGTGCCGAAAATCGGCGGCGGGAGTCCGTCGTCGCTTCGGATCGTCGCGGTTTGTTAACCCAGGACGCTCGAGGTGACGGCCAGCTGTTTTACTTGCCCTCTGCTGGCCACATATATGACGATTATTATTATTCACGGGGGGGTGAGGGGGGCAGAGCCCCCCCTGAACCCTGTCCTCTATCCCACGGCCTATAACGCAAGTCTTTATCAAAAAATGGACCCAACAACTGGTTATAAGCTTAGCCATTTGAAGTCGACCGCCAAGGCGGGACCGGGAAGTCACTCCGAGCGTAAAGTAAACAAAGCGACGCTACTTCCATGAACACAACCGAGTTGTCTTTATATTTCGTCTCATATTATCATTATTAAAGTGTCCCCATTGCTTTTTTAGTGTTTCGTACACCAGAAAAGGGTGTAGCTTGGTGTTGGATGCGTGGAAACCGAAAAAAAAAATATTAAATCGTCCGCGACGACGGACTCCCGCCGCCGATTTTCGGCACAAACGCGCCGTTTTATTCTCGTCGAAAACCACATTTAAAAGTTATTATATCGTTTTCATTACTATTACCGGACCAGAAAAAGGTGTAGCTTGGTGTTGGATGCGTGGAAACCGAAAAGAAATATGTATTAAATCCTCGGTGGTACCTGTCAAATAGGTGTCCAGTAACTAAAATCGTACCGTTGGCGGTACCTGTCAAATAGTTGTCCAGTAACTAAAATCGTACCTATATTATTAATGCTATCATCCTTCCGTACATGAAGTCAGGGAGTATACTTAGGCTAATCAGTGGGGCCAAATGTAAATGACACTCTAAAATTGTTATGCGTTCTTCGTCATCTTACCTTTCTCTATTCCTGTGCTATACCATCCCACACAGATCGTATAATATCACGGTTTCTATGCTTAGCTCTTGCTATATACTGTATAGCCTCACGGGACTGATTAACGATCAGTCGTGGATGTCTGGTCGATAACTGCGGAACCCCCACTCATCTACAGTTCCTCAACAATCCCGGCAAACAAGACACTGCCCACTTTGCGGTTTCGGATTTTCTAGTGAATCTATTTCGTGGAGTGAACGGTTCGGCCATAACGTTAAATATTTCAACGGGTGATCTGATTTTCTCGACGAAAATTGTCAGA
Source organism: Paralithodes platypus (assembly GCA_032716605.1). Classification (NCBI taxonomy): domain Eukaryota; kingdom Metazoa; phylum Arthropoda; class Malacostraca; order Decapoda; family Lithodidae; genus Paralithodes; species Paralithodes platypus. The sequence goes on from CM064497.1 coordinate 9,466,364, forward strand.
CATTTTGTGTTGAAATCTGTCTAGTTATGGGCTTGGTGTGGCCGCACCCATATATTTATTTTATTATTATTATGTTTGTTATCAATAAATATATCTTGGGGAGAGCCGCATGCCCAACCACCCAACCTCTTTTACGACGACACGCAGTAGGCACGAGGGAATTTCATATAAATAAATAATGAAAATATAAATAAAGGGAATCAAGCATGCTTACATTACTGAAATGTGTGTGAAAAGACAGTAATGCAAGTAATGGACCTCTTCTGTAAATCTAAAATGGCTTAGTTAAGGGAAAGGGGAGGTAACTACTTTTCTTTTGCATTTTCTCTCTCTCCACAGTATACGGTGTATATATATATATATATATATATATATATATATATATATATATATATATATATATATATATATATATATATATTAATATATATATTATAAGCCAGGAGGTCTTATTCCAGACTGTGAGTGAGTCAACCAGACAATTTGAGTTTTGCAACTGGCTCGTTCGTAGTCCCACCTTTGTAGATCCATGACGTCTGGCTCGGACTCCTCAAAGCTGCATCGTCACTATCCCGCCTGACAGCCTCGGACCCTCTCTCTCTTAACCCGGGAACTGCAGGGAGACTCTTAACCCGGGAACTGCGGGGAGACTCTTAAGAGTTCCCCCGGCGGACTGCGGGAAGACTCTTAAGAGTGAGTGAAAAAAAAAAATCAACTTTTGACATCGAAAAAAAAAAAAAAAAATTTGTTGGCCCCTGGGCCATGCAAAATCTCAGTCCTCTACCTCCCCTCCTTCCCTCCTCTCCTTCAGTTATCACCTATTTTCCCTGTTATTCCCTTATTCTGAGGTATATTTTCGTGCTAACATTAGCGAGTTGCAAGCAGGGTGTTGTCATCACTGATGGCAAGCGAGTGCAAGAGAGAGAGAGAGAGAGTATCGATCGACTGTGTCTCAGTGGCCTTGGGGGAAATTGGCGGGAAAGCAGCTTGCCTCACCCATACATTATACAACTCGCGGGCTATATCTCCGATTTTGACCATCCAAACGCTGTTTTTACTCGTTTTATTGTTGTTTCAGGTTAATACCTTTATAATCAACCCATAATAGGCGCATATGGATAAGTATTAATGCTATTAATGGCACAATGAATATTTTAGTGACGGAAACACCTCAAATACGTCAGCACAGGGGGACGTTTCCAATTACCCCCATGCGCACATGTTAGGTTAAGAGTTCCCCCGGCGGACTGCGGGAAGACTCTTAAGAGTAAGGGAAAAAAAAAAATCCATTTAAAACACCCAAAAAAAAAAAAAAAAAAAAAAAAATTTGCCCCTGGGCCATGCCAAATATCACTCCTCCACCTCCCCTCCTTCCCCACTTTCCTCCCCTCCTTCAGTTATCACCTATTTTCCCTGTTATTCCCTTATTCTGTGGTTTATTTTCGTGCTAACATTAGCGAGTTGGTAGCAGGGCATTGTCATCACTGTTACCAAGCGTGGGAAAGAGCGAGAGACAGACTATTGCGGAACAGTGTCTCTCCAGACAAGGGGAGGGGTGGAGGGCAGGGAGGTTGCCTCAGCCATACATTATGTAACTCCCGGCCTGTTTCGCCGATTTTGACCATCCAAACACTGTTTCCACTTGTTTTATTGTTGTAACAGGTTAATACCTTTATAATCAACCTATAATAGGTGCATATGGATAAGTATTAATGCTATTTATGGTAAAATAACGATGTTAGTGATGGGAACAGCTCAAATACGTCCGTACAGGAGTGTGGTGTCTCATACCCCCCATGCGCACTTCTTAGGTTAAGCGCCACTTATTGAGATGTTTACTCAGGAGGCACTGATCCCATAGAAAATATGGGAATATTCATACAATGTTAATTTATTGGACACAACAACGGTATTTTCATGGCGTGTAGGTGGGCTTTCTAGTGATGCACTGAAACTAATAAGCACACCACAAATTTCATCCCAATAGTATCTTCCCATTGACTCATCAGAATTTGAACCCGGGATTAGGTTACCGGTACTAGTCCAGTATCAAGACGCCTCTACCACAACTCTCATATATATATATATATATATATATATATATATAGATAGATAGATAGATAGATAGATAGATAGATAGATAGATAGATGTATGTGTGTGTGTGCATGTTGATGGTGATGAGGTGTATGTGTATGCTTGGGTGTACATAATTGTGGTTACGAGTGTTTGTGTGTGTGCGTGTTAGGAAGCGTCATGATGAGGTGGGAATGAGGGTGCGTGTGGTGGCCGCTAACAAAGGCGTATTGTGCCGGCCCTAGGGAGGAACATGATAACATAACACCCACCAACACAACCTTACACGGAGAGAGAGAGAGGGAGAGGGAGAGAGACAGTGAGTGAGTTTGTGCGTGATAGAGAGAGAGTACATGTGAGAGGGAGTGTGTTCAAACTGTAGAGAAGGGAAAGGCATTATGAAGACGGTGTTGTAATTACGATAAGTAATAACATTTGGAAAGGAAAAAAAGTAACAGCAGATATAATAATCCCTACTAGACTGTTGGTAAAGGTTAGTGACTGGAAGGGGAGAATTGTCACAACAAATAACTGGAATGTATTAGCTTGAGATCTGTAGATAAATGAGACTTGCTGGGAACCAACCGCAGGCAGGAGGATACAAGATAAGATATTTATACTGTATAGGTGAAATTTAACCCGTTCAGTACCAGGGACGTTCTGTTCATCCTATTCTGGCAACTATTAGACGATTTTATTCAGCTTAGGAAGGACCTCTAGCAATAAGGAGGCTTCGAAATATCTCAACTAACCCTTTTCACTACCACAGATTCTTTCAAAGCTTCATAATAATCGTCTAAATATAGCTAGAATAAAATGTCACACGTCGCTGGTACTCAAAGGGTTAAATGTTAGGACATGTCAGTATTTTACAACACTATTAGGCAAAGTTAACCACTCTGTTAAACAAGAGAAATGCATTGCTACATGTGCAAATTAAAGGCTGTTCCGATCATTTTAATTGACCGTTACTTCTGGTGTAATTAAAATTATCTATTGTGAAGTACTAATTTGCAATTGTATTCAGTATAAAAAGGGCCTCCAGAAATTAACAGGCTTCGAACTATCTCACTTAACCCTTTATACTACCAGATCCTTCATAAACTGCACAAAATCGTCTAAATATAGCTAGAATAAAGTTAACAATACGTCGCCGGTACAAAACGGTTTAATAAAAACCTTGATTTATGCTTAAAATGTTCAAACCTTTATTTTCAGACCATAAGAAAAGCAATGACTAATATAAACAAACAAAATAATCATAATATCTTTTCAGTAAACTATTGCTATGATGTGATCTTACAATATTATAATATCTGCAAAATCGAAAAATCAATTAAGTAAATCATATATATCAATTAGATATAAAGTTTTGAAGATAGACATGAGTTATTTCTTGTATTATATAATGGTCTATTACAGCCACTTCTGGAATATAGTGTGCTATTCTGGACTCCAATACTCAGGACATAAATAAACATAACTAATTGAAAGAGTTGAATGTATATTTACGAATTTAATCCATTAATTATGACAATCAGATTATTTATCTAGTTTTCTCTATCAAGGCTTTCAAATATTTAAATTACTAAGTGGGTTTAGTAGTGTGCATTAATATATAATGTTAAGTGGGTTTAGTAGTGTGCATTAATATATAATGTTAAGTGGGTTTAGTAGTGTGCATTAATATATAATGTTAAGTGGGGTTTAGTAGTGTGCATTAATATATAATGTTAAGTGGGTTTAGTAGTGTGCATTAATATATAATGTTAAGTGGGTTTAGTAGTGTGCATTAATATATAATGTTAAGTGGGTTTAGTAGTGTGCATTAATATATAATGTTAAGTGGGTTTAGTAGTGTGCATTAATATATAATGTTAAGTGGGTTTAGTAGTGTGCATTAATATATAATGTTAAGTGGGTTTAGTAGTGTGCATTAATATATAATGTTAAGTGGGTTTAGTAGTGTGCATTAATATATAATGTTAAGTCTCATTTAGAATACAACACATAGTCGTGGCTGAAAGTGTAACATTTTGTGTATATATATAATGTATAATCTACTTGAAAACACCTTTCTTACCATCAGTTTAACAAGTTAGTAGCACATAGCACACTTTGCATGGAGTTCATTACACCATATAATATTGTTTACCTATCTAGTCACCTAAGAATGTACCGTACAATCGTTGAGATACTAATTAATATTCTTTGTAACTCTCCCCCACTCACACTCTCTCTCACTTTCTCTGTTTACCTCTCTATTTCTTTCTATCTCTCCCCCTCTCACTCTCTTCCATCGTACAATATTGTTTACCTATCGAATCACCTAAGAATGTACTGCACAATCGTTGAGATACTAATCAATATTCTTTGTAACTCACCCCCACGGCCCCACCCCTTCTCTCTCTCTCTCTCTTTACCTCTATCTTTTCTTATCTCTCACACACACACACACACATAGACACACACACACACAGGTACACATGGTAGGTGCACTCATTACAGCCGGTGCCTGGTGCCTCCGTAATTACCTTTCCTTCATTAACTTTACTTCATTAATTAGCTGGTCTTTTGATGATATATTCCGGGTAATCCAGGGGGACGCGGGTACATAGTGGAGTGGCTACAATACAAAAACACTGCCGAATTTTCAACCTTCTATAAATTCACCCTTGTCCTCATTTTAAGGGGAGGTATGTTGTTTTTCTGGACCCCTTTCTCCCTCATGTTTATCCCCAAGTTTGGCGATTTTAAGACTTTTCGCCCCTTTTCTGTCATTAAGACTTATCGTGTCATTTAGGTGTCATTTTGTTCTTGGCGAGCGATAGCGAGCCTATAATTCAGGAGGAACCGGCCTTCGGCCGGGAAATTTTTCTACAGAAAAAAACAAAACAGAAATATATCTTGGAAGGGGATCTTGGGGTTGTTTTTTTAAAGTTTGAAGGTATAGGGAGGAAACTAGAAAAATAATGAATACATGAAAACATCGACCAAAAAGTGAACCATCCCCACTTAAGCCTAGATGAATGTCAAATTTTAATTACAGTATTTTGAATAAAACACATGCGAGCTGAACACATGAACCATTAATTCAATATTGTGTTTGCCAAGCATGAAAAGGCTCACGTGGTATGACAGGTAGTTGCTTTATTTGCACCCCTCCTCCCTCATGCTTAACCCCATTAGTTTGAGATTTTAAGACGTTCGCTCTATTAGTTTGGCGATTTTAAGACTATTGGTGCCATTTAGATGTTGATTTTATCCTGGCGAGCGATAGCGAGCTTGTAATTTTAAGAGGTATATATTATTTAACAAATCCTTCTATAGAGAAAATGAGCTGCTTACTGCTTAGCCACAAGACAGGATTACCCAGGCGACAGAAGTTCAAAACGGATATATTCCAGGACAGCCAGAACCAGAACGGCCATAGCCAATGCGGCCACTTACCATAACGGCCACAATCATAAAGGTCATAGGGGGTTAGGTAAGGTTGAGTTAATTTACTTTACCTTACGTTGGTTAAGGAGACGTTATGTTATTTTTTGGTCTATCTATTTATGCAATCATGTATTTTTTAGTTTCCTCGCTAGGTCTCCATCAATCTTTAAAAAACACCCTCAAGATAAATTTTTACATTTTTCGGTAGAAAAATGTCCCGGCCGATTCCTCTAAAATCTACAGGCTCGCTACCGCTCGCCAGGAAAAAATTGACACCTAAATGGCACGAAAGGTCTTAATATAGATAAAAAAATGGAGCGAAAGGTTTCAAATCGTCAAACTAATGAGGCTAACGTCTTAATATCTCATAACTAATGGGGTAATCATGAGGGAGAAAGGGCTCCAGATAAACCTAACACCTCCCCATAATATATCTTGATTCTTGATTTAAGAGTTGTGAGAGCAGGCCCTATAAACCCTGACACAGTGTCGGTCAAAGCCGCAGCGGCCTTCCGGCTGGAAGGAGGCTCAAACGTCAGGGACCCAGGAGGGGCTGCAGAAAGGCAACAACACTCCCAGGACACGAGGATGGAAGGGGAAGATGAAGCAAAGAACAATGGCACCTGGCAGGAAGAAGACGCATGGTGAAGTGAAAAGACGAGGATGGAGGAGCCAACACAAACCCCAAAGGCTGAAGGCGGTCCTGGCACCGACGGGGAGGGTGAGACCCACGAAGAAAGCCGAGGATTCTGCAGGTACCAGAGCTGACCACCGTGGGTGCCGCGTCTCTCCAGTGGGCATGCCACGGGTCACAGGTCCAGGGAAGCGCCGGCCCCCACCAACCGGAAAGGAATAAATATGGCACAGAGTGGAGAAGCCGGCACAGACGGATGATCAGAGGATGACGAAGGCAGAGCAGGGCAGCATGGAGGAAGGGGATGAAGCCGGGGGGGGGGGGGGGGAGAGGCCGCACATCCACAGATGCGGCAATCAATCACCATAACGATCTAAAACTTCTTTTTGCCAATGTTTTGAAAGGTTTACTTCGAGGGAAGCTGGGGGTCATCAGAATGTTGGCCAAAAGTTATTTCATTTTCTTCTAGTACCAATTGAAGGTAAAACAGCGAGGACTATTATTAATGTTGATAAATTTAATTTGGGGAAGATAAAATAGCTATATAAGAGTCGGACGTACGGGCAACTGTATATATCGCAAATATATACATAGTTAGCAACACTGCGAGCGAGTGAGACAGCAGTAGAGTCACGCCTGGGTGGGAGGTTCATGATGTACTGTCGTGTGGAAATGACCACCTGCAGCCTACACGGGAATTATTGGGCCAGGGTGTTGCTGTCACACTACGAGGGCCAATTACTGCTACTCTGTGTATTGGGATGGAAAGGGAAGGTAGGGGTTGTCTGATGCTGTTCTCACTCAGGGTGGACCAATTACAGATACTTTGTATGTGTGTGTTGGAGGAATGTGGTGGTGGATTGGTGCTGTTTTCACGGGAAAGGGACCAATTTATGACTTTCTATGGGTTTCTGCTTAACTATAACAATTTAATTGTAAGTTTGGTATTGGATTGTAAGATGCTACAGCCTACAGGTAGTTTCTATATATTTGTTCTCACATATTTTTTCTCACTATCTATTGTGATGTTTATGAATTACCAACCAATGTCATTACAAAAAAAATCTTAGCAGGTGAAAGGCAGATATTCTTAAATTTAGTACTTGCACATTGCTCACATTTGGTTTCTCACTGTTTATATATATTAATTAATGTTGAATATTTATTACCTACCATGGCTTGCTTTACTAAATCGTCTGTTGTTCCGAGGTTGAGATAAAGAATACTGGTGCTTCACCTGAGAGAGTTGAGGTACTGATATAATAGATTTCTTGGAAATTGGCGCATAGATCTTGTCCTGAGCGGGAGGGGTCTCCTAATGGATCCTCAGTCACTTGATGTAAGGTAGAGAGAGAGTGAGAGAGAGATTTACTTAGATTCACTGACCAAACAGATCTTGCAATCACAGCGAAATGGTAGTATCGATAGGATAACCGCAAACAAAGGACAGTGAAAGAAATGGATAGCAAAGTGAAACGCTCTCCCCACCATGCACTCCATTACACAAAATATATGCAGAACACAATTTTGCGGTCACCCAGGTACAGGTATTTTGCTAAGCATCAGTCTTGTTAATGTAGTGCACCTAGAAAAATGAAACTCTGAAAGCATCCAGTTCACTCTCGAGGTTGGTGATGGCGAAGATACTCGTTAAAGGCAGCCTACCTTTGTACATAAATAAAATAAAATAAAAATATATATAATATATATTTATCACCGGACATGAGAACAAGTTCAAGCATATGAAGTTTAAACAAGAAACCCATACAATATAAGACAATAATTGATATAATATAGTCCACCCACACTGAGCCACGCTCCAAGAAACCATATCCAAGAGGGAACAGGAGCAGTGGATTTGTTTAAAGCAGGTAAAGAGACAACAGAAAAGAAGGACAATTCTCCTGGAAACCACCAGACAATAACATATTCCTCCTCGGCCTGCTGTGACCACCTTAAAGAACAAGCAGTAGATTGTAATAAAAGACAGTAAAAAGCTGTACAGCACCATAACAGCAGGTATGGATGAATAACGAACAGAGGAAGACCCTGGTACAAAGGCTATGACATTAGCCTATTCATCCATCATGGAAAAACTACCATAAGTTTGCTAGATGGCCGTTTATTAATATAGTTCATCCGGCCTTTGACAGGTATTGTTTTTAGTCTAGCCACCCGCCACACCAAGTTAAACCTGGTGGGGGAGCCAGTTTAGTCGCCGACAACCCGACCATGGAACAGGTAGTATCAGATTATATGTTACTGATAGCAGGATAACCTGACCTGACCAAATTTGAAAGACAAGATCTACTTCTAAAGCCATGTTGTTTGTCTGTTATTTATTTATGTTTTTTCACATATGCTACAACCTTATCTTTATTTAATTATCTAGTATCATTCCTATGACTGATGCCAAGCTAATTGGTCTTTCATATCCGTTCTACCTTTCTTAAATATGGGAACAATGTTGACTGTGTTTCAGTCTTGTGGCAATTCGGTTTGTTGGAGTGACATAATGAATGAGATTTCTCCCCTTCCACATACTTCCCATTGCTCCGAGAATCTTCCTTCCTTCACACACTCTGTTTTACCTCCATTTCCATACCTCCACTCCTGCTTATCGTTCCTCCTAGATATTTAAAACACTCTACTTGTTCCAATATTTCTCCATCCAGCCTCACATCTAGATTCACCCTACGATCACCCCTATTACACACCATTACTTTACTTTTATTGACGTTCACCTTCAGTTTCCTCCTCCCACAAACCACACCAAACTCTTTGACTACCCGCTGCAGTTTCTCCTCAGAATCCGCCACCAACGCTGTGTCAACAGCAACTGATTCAACTCGCAATCTCTACCATTCTTCCCTACTAAACCCAATCCTCTTCCCATAGTTCTCATTTTCACCTCCCTCACCACACCATCCATAAACATATTAAACAGTCATGGTGACATTACACAACCCTGTCACAAACCTACATTTACCTCAAACCATTCACTCAACTCACCATTTCCTACTCTAACACACGCTCTGCTCCCTTCATAAAAACTCTTAACTGCTTTTAACAAATTTCCTTCAATTTAATAAATCCTTAACACCTTCCACATTGCTTCACGATCCATACGATCATATACTTTTTCCAAATCCATAAAAGCCCAAAATATCTCCTTATGCTTCTCTAAATACTTCTCGCATAACTGTCTTACTGCAAAAATCTGATCCACGCATTCTCTTCCCCTCCTAAAACCGCACTGTTCTTCTCCTATTGCAACTTCCGTACACTTTATTATCCTCTCTATCAACACCCTGCCATACAGCTTTCCAACCACTGATAATAAACTAATACCTCTATAACTTGAACACTCCTGCCGATCTCCCTTCCCCTTTTAAATGACAAAATGACATAAAAAAATACTATTTACTGATTTATTCTATTTATGGTTCTAGTTACATGAACGAAAAAATTGACAGTGATTGTAAAATAGTACTTGTTGCATAAAAAAACATGCACACGAAGGAAGGGTAATTGTACTAAGCATTGAATGGCGAACAGAAAATAACAAGATGAAGATAAAACATGAAAATGAATAATTAACCCTGCATCAGTTACTAAACATGAAGATATCCACTCAGTTGCAACTATATTCCTGTGGTAATCCTCAGACATTACTCATAGTATGAATTATTTCAAATAACGATATACTTAAAGTAAGAGAGGAGCTGAGGGATGACTGGTGTTTGTTTGTCGGAGTGTTGTTTCCCCGGGTTGTCCCTGGTGTTGACGCCTGCCTCACCAACACCATCAGAGAGGAGGTGAGGGATGACTTGTGTTTGTTTGTTGGTGTGTTTCCCCGGTGTGACCCTGGTGTTGACTCCTGCCTCACCAACACCAACATCAACACCACCGTCACTCACCACTACAGGTGACTTGTTCCTTCAGGAAAAAGAACAAATGTATATAATGATAAGGACAAATAACATGATATTATATAAGGACAATTTGATAATATTGCATTATAATTTTCAGGTTATCTAATAGTCACACATACACACATGTATTCATTTTGTCAACTTTTCAAATCAATTTATCAATGGTAAACTGAGGTGTGACCGAGTGGTTAAACACTGGACAATTAATCCTACTGACTCGAATCCTATGTTTCGAGGATTGAAAATATAAGATAAAAAGTTAGTTAGTTCTCTTCCCTTGACTTTCATTGACTTACCTCATATTTAATTGGCACCATATCTCCAGACCGGGACACTGGGATTATAGTTATAGCTGCTCCAAGCTGTTAGCCCATCACAATCTCGGGAGTTGCTCACAGGGTGATAAATTGTAAGGCCATGCCGGGAGATGCATAGCGATTAGTCAGGCATGCAGATAGAAATTAGGTAGTTCTCTTACATCCTTTTGATTTATTAAATATCTTCGATTCGCTGGATCAAAAACTTAATGGTAACACATTATTTCAAATAGGTATATCTGGATTTGAAACTCAGTTGATTTAATTCAATGATTTATAAAGGTTAGGACTCCAAGAAACCCCAGACGGTCCAAAGGCTGAAATCAACAACACTGCGAGCCGCCTGCTCTGACAGGTCCATGGGGCAGTTCAACATCTTTACCAACTATACCCAAAACTCTGATTGATCTACTCGGCAATTAATCCACCACTTTTAACAACTCAACCCAGGACAACTACACCCCTGCAAGCTTGTTAATCCTTCCAGATTACAGAACAGCTTATGGGCAGAGCCCCTGCTCTAATTGGTTCACTCGGCAGTCCAGGATCCGGGACTGGGCCTTATAAATTCCAGATTCTGCAACAGGAGAGCAGAAGACCTGAAACTCCCCCTGAGCTCGGCTTCACTCCTCCCGCTGAACCTAAGATTTTCTCTGAGTTCAGCTCCACCTCTCCAACTCCAAAGGACAAAAGAATTCCCGCTACTGACACCAGACTGGTGGACGGCATTGGCACTGATAGAAAGATAAAAATATAAACAATAGAGCTAACAACCCTGATTCTAAAGAAGCATGTTTGGCTAAACCAAGGCCTTGGCTAAACCCTCTTCCTTTCCGCAGCCACCGCTGGACTCAACACTGGCTTGCAAGTGTCCCGAGGTTGAGGAGCTTAAATGCCTTATAACCGACCACATCCCGGTGGAGACAGACGATTATTGCCAGGAGCTGGTCCAACACTGGAAGAACGAGTTGCCGCGCATTCTTGCTCCCTGAAGCCAGTTCTGACGGCCGACCCATGAAACCCCAGACTCAAAAGTTGTGCTACCTAAAGGAGGAACTGCCTGTTCCTGAAGAAGGAGCTACCCATGCCTGACAAAGGAGCTGCCCTATACCTGAGGAAGAAGCTGCCCTGTACCTGAGGAAGGAATAAGGATCCATCTGTGCTCGACGAGGGATCCCCCTTCGAGATAAATATGTAAATTTTTCGGTAGAAATTTTTTACTTTATAATTACAGGCTCGCTATCACTCGCCAGGACACCTAAATGGCACTAAAGGTCTTAAAATTGACAGAAATGGGGCAAAAAGTCTTAAAATAGCTAAACTGATTGGGCGAACGTCGTAAAATCGTAAAACTAATGGGGCTTAACATGAGGGAGAAGGGGGTTCAGAAAAAAAAACTTAAGTAAAAATCTCCCCTTTAAACATGTTTCCTAGTGATCGAGAAATTATAAAATATTTGCGAAGCGAACTAGGAAACAGAGCATAGCCTAAGCTACAAGTCTACGGGATTTTTGTATTGCCTATATTTACAGGCAAGTGCAGTCTTTACATATACCTCCAAAGTAGACAACATTCTAGATTCGGTATGAGCTAATATCTCATGGTAGGTAAGATTAAGTTAACTAAATTATAGGGAGATTATAGACGCCAACCAAGCAGAGCTATACCCAGGGGAGTCCTCATAGGCATGTGATAAGGAGTTTCTGGAAAGCCTATTTCACTTGTTTTGGCCTCCCTTACTATTTTTGTTTGCGTCTCACATACACCAGAGTAATCCAAAAGCCCCCATAATAAACTGCCCTTCACCAGCCGACCCTTCAAAATGCTCTGGACCACGGCCTGTCACTCTTACTATTAACTTCAGCAACATTTGCGGCCTTTCCTCTAACTTTCCCTCTGTCGAACACCACCTTTCCTCCAACAAACCGGATCTTCTTTTCCTCACTGAAACTCAGGTGTCTGAAGAAACTGCCAGCAGCCCCTTCTCTGGATCCTCCTACTTTCTCTGTTCTAGTTTTAAAGCCAAAGGAGGATATTGTACCACCGCGCTAAGAAGTGATGTCTCGGCACCAAGTATGTTTTGATCAATAATTGGTATCAGCAATATCTAAGCTTCATTTCTTCATATAGAGTGAAATATAACAACCATGTTCCTACACTTACCCACCCTATTCAACATCTGACAGACATTAATACAGCACAGAGCGAGACAAACGTAATGGCAGCTGGGACATGACTAATTAGCACGACCGTACATACGTGCATAACAAACTCACTTGCTCTCATGTTCCCGATTTCGACTCCTCTGCATTCTCAACTTTATGGCTCAAACTATCCTGTCATTCTCATACTCAATATTTGTGCTGTCTATCGTTCCCTTAACTCTACCGACTTTACCAAATTCTTTGACTATCTAAACTCTAAAGTGGAACACATTCTATCCATCTCTCCTTTCTCGGAGATCGGCCCAACATTCCCGACTTGTTTTTAACTTCTAACCCTTCCTCTTATACTGTCAATCTTTCCTCTCCTTTGGGCTCCTCCGACTATAAACTTATCCCTGTCACCTGTCCTATCTCTCCCAGACGGCGGCGCTTGTGGCACTTTGGCGCTGCCGACTGGGAGGCTCTCCGGCAGTACTTCTTTGATTTCCCATTGAATGATTTTTGCTTCTGTGGCTGAACGCATTACCGAGGTAATCCTCTCGGGCATGGAGGCAAACATCCCATTTTCTTTCTCTCAGACTATGCAAACAAATGTTGGTTTACTCATGCTTGTTCTACTGCTGTGCGCAATAAGGAGGAAGCATTCAAACAGTACCGATGCCTTCAAACTCAAGAATCTCATTCTTCCTATGTTTCTGTCCGGAATCAAGCCAAATCTTTTCTTCGACTTGCCAAACATTCTTTCATCAATAATAAATGCACTGAACTATCCAACTCTAGCTTTTCCCAAGCTTTCTGGCATCTAGCCAAAAACCTCTCCGACAATAATCTTCCTGGTCTTTCCTTTTTCCACTCTGATGGCACTACCATCACTTCTTTCTCTGACAAAGCTGAACTCTTCGCCCAAACTTTCGCTAGAAACTCCACCTTGGATGATTCTGTGCTATTCCTCCCTCTGACTTACTCATGCCTAATAATAATAATAATAATAAGCATGTTACTTATTTCTCATAAGCGCCAATTTTTCCGAAGAATTCACTAGCGCTCGGAAAGAGAAAGAAAAAAGAACAAAATCAATGCATCAAAAGAAGGCTTATATACAACACACATTTAACAATCACTAGCAGTGGCAAAATAGCCTAAACTCTATAGCCATCTGTCATGACACCTCTCTCAAGATCATAGCTTCTCTCAAAGAGAAAAGTCTTAAGTTGTCTCTTGAAGCATTCAACAGAACTCAGTTGTCTCATGGACAGCGGCAACCTGTTATACAACCTCGGAGCCATGTAGGAGAATGACCTCTCAAAGAAAGAAGACTGCTGGAAAGCCCTTGGTTCATCAAGACGAAAAGGGTCATTGTCATGACGCACAACTACACCATGGTGTGCCGGTGGGCGCCTGAGCAGCTCCGCAAGGTACCTAGGCTCACCAAATTTGAGAACCTTAAAAGTCACCAAACGCAACTTAAATTCTATTCTTGCTCTTACTGGCAGCCAGTGCAGTTCTATGTGAAGAGATGTAGTAGGAGTTCTAGGTGGAACACCAAAAATTAGTCTTGCGGCCCTGTTAAGAACAGACTGAACTTTCTTCAAAATATAATTTGGAAGACCCACCAACAGAGCATTGCAATAATCAACACGAGAGAAGACCAATGAGTGAACCAACGTCAGGTTATAAACGGCTTCACCAAATAGAGATTTCTGATGTGCAAGTAACAACTTTTAACTATCTGGTTTACATGCTCTTTGAAATCTAATCGGGAGTTCACATATACACCCAGATTTCGAACAGAGTTGGCCGGTCGCAGCTGAGATCCACCCACATTGATGGAGAGGGCACCTACTATATCATCAGCTCTTCTATTTCCTCGGATGATGAGAATATCAGTTTTAACATCATTTAGTTTAAGTTTTCTCGCTCTCATCCACTTCTTGATATCAGACATCAACAATTCCATCTTACTCCGTATATCAACTATATTTGTGATTCTCACATAAATCTGGGTGTCATCTGCATAAAAGTGAAAGGTGACATTATGTGCACGAAGCAGAAGAGACAAACTGCCAATATAAATTATAAATAGGATAGGACCTAAAACTGATCCCTGCGGAACACCATACTGCAGGGGTGTCGAGTCCGAGACCACTTGATTTACCATCACACTCTGGGATCTACCTGACAAGTACGACCCAAGAAGCAAGAGAGCGGAGTCACGCACACCACAATCATAAAGATCACTCAATAACAACTCGTGATCCACTGTGTCAAAGGCCGCAGAGAGATCAAGCAAGACCAATAGTGAGGCCACACCATTGCAAATGTTCTCAACTAGATCATTATGTACTCTAATCAATGCTGTTTCAGTTGAATGATGCTGTCGGTAAGCAGACTGAAAAATTGGGATAGTTTCATTCTGCTGAAGTAGTGGTTGTAATTGGTCAAGTATTGCACGCTCTAATATCTTTGATATGAAGGACAGGTTGGAGACAGGACGATAGTTCAACATGTTCTCAACATCAAGTCCAGGTTTCTTTAGAGTAGGTCGGAGTAGTGCATGCTTTTCAGAATGTGGGAAGCTACCTTCAGAGAAGCACTTATTAATTATTTTGGAAATAAACTCAACTGTGTGATCATAGACTCTTGGTAGCTTGGAAACATTTATACCCTAATCTCTTCTAAAGATGTACTTTCTACCCTCTCTTGGCTTAATATTAAGAAGGTATACGGTCCGGATGGTGTTCCTCCTGTTGTACTCAAAAACTGTTCTTACGTGCTGACTCCCTGCCTAGGCAAAATCTTCCGTCTCTATCTCCCTTCTAACGTCTCCCCTTCTTGCTGGAAATTTGCTCGCATTCAACCTGTCCCAAAGAAGGGTGACCGCTCTCAACCCTCCAACTATCGTCCAATTGCTCTCATTTCTTGCATCTCCAAAGTTTTTTAAACTATTATTACTTAAAAATTTCTTAAGCATCTATATTATAATCTACTCTCAGATCGCCAGTATGGATTGCTTAGGGGTCACTCTACTAGGGATACCCTTTCATATCTTACCAACTCTTGGTCATCCTCCTTTCGGGACTTCGGCGAGACCTTTTCTATTGCGCTAGACATATCAAAGGCTTTGATAAGAGTCTGGCACAAATTTCTAAACTACCCTCCTTCGGTTTCTATCCCTCTATCTGGGCCTTTATTTCCTTTTTTTGCCGTTTAATAGCTGCAGTTGTGGACGGCCACCATTCACTTCCTCAACCTATCAACTCCGGTATTCCTCAAGGTTCTGTCCTATCTCCAATTCTCTTTCTAATATTCATTAATTATCTTAACTGTAGCCTACCTCCATTCCTATCCATTCATATGCTGATGACTCTACCTTACACTATTCAACTAGTGTTCAGAACCCCCAGCAAGCACTCACTCAAAAAATCATGTGATGATGCCATAAAACACTTATCTTCTGACCTATCAACCATTTCCATTTGGGGCAGAGAAAATCTTGTTGCTTTCAATGCTTCTAAAATCCGATTTCTCCATTTATCTACCCATCAAGAACTCCCACATGACTATCAATTATACTTCAAAATACACAAATCAACCCTTCATCCTCTCTCAGTATTCTATGTGCCTCTTTCTCTTCTGATCTCACTTTGAAAGACCTTATTACCGCCCTTGCTAAAACAGCTTCCCAGAGGATGGGTGTGCTGGGTGTCCTTGTATTGAGTTTTGTTCACATGTGTGGGGAGGATCCTCTCACACCGCACTTCTAGACAAAGTAGAAAGGAAGGCCTGTCGTATCATTAATTCCCGCCCACTCACCAACTCTCTGCAAACTCTCTCTCTTCACCGCAATGTTGCATCTCTCTCGCTATTCTATCGCTACTACAATAATCAGTACTCCTAAGAGCTCTCCCAGTGTATACCACCTCCTCTACGAAGGGTATGTGGTACCCGACTTGCAACACAATCCCACCCCTACTCTGTGCAACTCTCCAACCCAAGAGTGAAACATTACTCTGTCTTTCTTCTATTCAACAGCCAAGCTCTGGAACTCTCTCCTAGAATCTGTCTTTCCCTCCTCCTATGACTTAAATTACTTCAAAACTCCGTGTGACCAGGCATTTTGCAACGAACGTCCCTTGATTTTGGCCCTGTCACTCTTTCAACTATGGGGGAGGCACTCACTACAGGCAGTTCTGCCTTTTGTCTCCCTCACTCACATAGAAAAAACAAAAACAAAATCGACGAAGGGTGTGTATTTATTTTGTTTAGCTATAAGACCAGGAAAGTATATACTAACAATCTTATGCAAGTCAACATAACTGGTCATTTAAAAAATCAAGTACAGTATATTATCTGAACTGAACTCCTAACTCTCTCAGTCCTCCGCCCCCAAATCATGACACATTATATTGCCCGAGAACAGCCCTCTCCTTGCACCCCAGTCATGCGTGTACATCCCCCTGGACCCAGTCAATTGAGCGGGAATTAAATATGATTAGTGTGTGCGTCTGTGTGTGTGTGTGTGTGTGTGTGTGAGAGTGTGTGTGTGACAGTGTGTGTGTGTGTGTGTGTGTGTTTTAGTTTCCATTCTGTCTTGGTTATCTTTAAGATCAAGTAAACAATAAAACTAAATCGTTATAGGCAAGATCACAAGTCAACTAAGAGATAAGAAAGATATATCAACCAACTTATAAAATGCAAAGTAAGATCCAATACTGAAATTGTATGGAATAAGCTAATGTCCAACCCATAGTATGTAGGATTATAAGGTAGTTGGTGTAAATGTACAACACTTTAATTAAGGGTAGATTGCCACTTGAGGGATTTTTTTCTTTACCCCTTTCTCCCTCATGTTTAGCCCCATTGCTTTTGAGATTTTAAGACGTTCGCCCCATTAGTTTGGCGACTTTAAGAACTTTCACCCTATTTATGTCACTTTTAAGACCTTTTGTCCCATTTAAGTGTAAAAAAAATCCTGGCGAGCGACAGCGAGCCTGTAATTTAAGAGGAACCGGCCTTTGGCCGGGACATTTTTCTACCGAAAAATTTACCAATTTATCTTGAAAGGGGGTCATGGGGGTGTAATTTCAAGCTTGATGGAAGTCTGGGAAACACACTAAAAACCTCCCCTTAACGGACTTATTGAAAGGAAAAATTATTCTATGTTTACGTAAATAGATAGTTAACACCTACGAAATAACTTCACTCTATTCCAATATATACGTACATGTAGGATATATATTCCAATATATACGTACATGTAGGATATATATTTCTTACGGCAGATTATGTTTTGCATTAGCTAATATTAGCAAGATGTACAAATATTGTTGATATAGCAACACCATTATGACATTTCGATAGATTGGTAAAGGTGTTACAATCGTGATATTGTTCTCAGAAAAACATGGAATGGCAATATTAACCCCTTCTGTACCGTCGTCATCCTTTGTCATTTATTCTGGCTACTACTAATCGATTTCATTCAGTTTACTAAGAATTTGTGGCAATTATAAGGCTTCCAACTATCTCATTCAACCAACCCTTTTAACTACCACAGAGGGCGGGTGCCCAACCCCGAAAGGGCGGGTGCCCAACCCCGAAAGGGGTTGAAATAGGGGAGCTATCCCCCCGCCAAAGGTGGCTTTCTAGGGCCTTTCCTAGCTGATGCTGAGAGGATTGGGTTCTAGTCATATGGTGATGGGCTGGTCTATCAGAGTGAGAACTGAGCGATCTCTGCCATACCTATAGCTTACTCCGACTGTTCCTTTTACTTATGTATTTCCTAGATCTCAAGTGACGGCGTCTTTTCCGTGGATTGACCTCCCAATCTATCCAAGATTGGAAGCCAAAGCGTCACATTTTTCCTTTGCCCCTCCACTTTCTCTTCATAATTGCTGAGGGGCACAGGGCCCTGGGTGGGGCTTTGGTTTCCCGGGCGTTTCCGCACCCTCCTCAGCTCCCCGCCATGGAGTGGCTTCGGTCACCCAGGCTTTATTGTGGTAGGCAGGGAGGGTTCTGTGGGGGCACTCGGTTATGGCCTTGGCCTTGCTCGGGGCCTTGGGGCTGTTCGGCCAGGCAGCTTGGGGAACAACAACAACAACTACCACAGATCCTTCCCAAACTGCATAAAATGGTATAAATATAGCTAGAATAAAATCTAACAAACGTCGCTGGTACAGAAAGGGTTAAACCTAAACTCTACAACTAATTCATAACACCAAGATACCAACATTCCCACTGATAACGGATAGTAGTTGTTGTTGTTGTTGTTGTTGTGTTATTAAGTTGTGTTATGTGTTTTTCCCCCTTTTAGATATATCTATATGAACCTTGGCCTTGGCGTCATTAAGGGGGGTCACCTGTTTTTCTTTATCTTTCTCTCTTTCCCTGGCTTGTATCCATTCGGCCCCATTCAGCCAACTGTTTTAAGACGTTTATCCCCATCTAGGTGTAGATTTCTTCCTGGCGAGCGATAACGAGCCAGCATTGTATGGAGAAATCCGGCTTCGCCGGAAACATTTTTCTATCGAAAAATGTACAAATTTAGCTTGCTGTCAAAACAAAAATATATATATGCTGGCTCGCTACCACTCGCCAGGAAAATATTGACACCTGGATGGGGGTAAAAGTCTTAAAACAGTAGGCTGAATGGGGCCGAATGGATACAAGCCAAAGAGAGAGGGAGAGAAAGAAAAAACAAAAGTGAGGTGGGCTCCCTTAATGGAGTGATACTTTCGAGATACCAGCTATAAAGAACACATCCATTTTTACTTAGATAACTATCGACTCTTGGATATCTATATTTCATCACATTATACAGTTATCATATTATACATTTATCAATTTATGGTAGCAATGTGAAGAAAACACAGAATATACAAGATAGGTAGGGTTGGGAAGAATTAGTAATAAGTTGATGAGTGAAACGAGATGTATAGGTAAGACCAGGGGAAACTTGAAAATCATAAGCAGGTGCATGATAAGGCAAGAATGGAGAGAAAGGAAAAATAAGGAGTACTATGGATAAGCAGAGATACTGAAAACATAAGGAACAATTTAGATGCGAAGTAACGATAAAAAAAAAAAAAAAAAAAAAATATATATATATAGATATACATATATATATATAAGCGTGGAATGGGACGCCACATATAACTATCTTTAATTGTGTACAGACGACATATTTTGTCACTGGTGTAGGCTAGTATTATAGGATATGCAATTACCTGTTGGGGGATTTTTGCCAGAGTTAACATCCTGAATGAACCAACGTGATCTACTAATAACAAAACTAAATAAATAAAAAGTTACTTATCCATGCTTAGTTCTTACACAAACACTACGAGATCCACTAACGCTGGCGTCTCTTCCGTGGATTGACCTCCCAATCTACCAAGATTGGAAGCCAAAGCGTCACATTTTTCCTTTGCCCCTCAACTTTCTCTTCATAATTGCTGAGGGGCACAGGGCCCTGGGTTGGGCTTTGGTTTCCCAGGCGTTTCTGCACCCTCCTCAGCTCCCCGCCATGGAGTGGCTTCGGTCACCCAGGCTTTATTGTGGTCGGCAGGGAGGGTTCTGTGGAGGCGCTCGGTTATGGCCTTGGCCTTGCTCGGGGCCTTGGGGTTGTTCGGCCAGGCAGCTTGGGGAACAGCAACAACAACAACAACAACGCCGGCAAGATAACTATAGGTAGCGCCAACGAACTTGACAAAAATCTTGATACCTGACCTCACCGCTAATCAAAATTACCTTGAGCAAACTGGTTTTAAATATCCATATCTATTTCCTGGTGGACTCTTCCCAAATTATGGAAATGTCAGCCCGATTGCTTTCATTCATTTTGAGTTCTAAGAAGTTAAGGGGTCAAGATTATTGTCAAGGTCGTTGGCACTACCTATATGAACATTCCAATTTAACTAGATAAATTGTTTTAAGCATATTTTTAACAGCAGGTTATGTGTTAGGCATGTTAATATACTGTAGAATATATTACATAAGTGTATCTACATTTACCCTAGCGACTACAACTAAACTCTCAACAGTCTGTGGGTAGCTTATACTGAAAGGATTCAAGCTTAACATCAGTAACAGCATAAAAATATGCACTATTTAAAACTTAAGCTTTTCACTTAAATTATGCACATAATCAAGAAACATATTCTTGCTTTGACTTCACAGTTGGACAATTTAAAAATAATCTTAGCTGCCATTGTTATTAGTGAAGTTGTTTTCAACTTAGCAAAGATAAAATATTTGTAAATGGTTGAAATACATAAAACAAAGTATATGTATATACAGTATGTATATATATTATATATATATATATATATATATATATATATATATATATATATATATATATATATATATATATATATAATCACTACACATCTAATTTTGTTTTCTAACAATTATGGCATACAAATATTATGTAAATGGGTCTGTAAAGAGGATAATATAGGAGTAATGCATTAAGGAAACTAGAATGAGTTTCATATCTGTTAATATGGTAAATCATGCAGATTAATGGACACAAAGGAAGATTAGTGAGCTGTTAATCAAATGTATTATGTGAGTAGACTACTGTACATCTCTTCATATGATTAATAAAACTTAAGTGGCCACATGGAGGTTGTTAACGTATTAGATTACCTGAAAAGATAAACCTGCATAAAGCTAGACGCTTTGGCAACATAATAAGGTGGATAGTTGTAGATGAGGGCTGATTCCTCCTCATCCAGTGTCGCAAAACTCTGGTTGTTCATACGTGCTGTAGGGAACAATGATGATTAGTAAGAACGTAAATGGAAGCCATCATAATTAAGTCAACTGTGTTAAGGACATTGAGTCATATAACAGAATATGTGTACACAATTTCAAGATAACCTATACGCGGAATATCGGTGTGAGTATCCTAGGTTCGAGTCCTTGGAGTGCCACATGTAATTGTTGATTTCATTAATTGAGTTTAGAAGTAAAGTTGGTTGGTGAAAAAATATGAATTATCATAAAGTATTCAGAGTTTCAAGAGAATAGTTGGGGGTTTGTTTCCAATATCCTAAAGTCACAAACTTACAAACTTTGACATCAAGAAATATGCTTACCTTGATTAACGAAGAAGTTTGCAAAGTACTGAGCCACATCGACCGCCTCTGGAGTATGTGGGATGGCATCATGGCGGTCATCATCAGCCCACTCAAATGGATTCTTCTCCGGGTGGAACTGTGTGCCGAAGATGGGGAGGGTCCGGTGTTCTAACATGGCCACGTACTCCAGACCGTCGGCGTCGTCACTGGTCGCCAGGTTTATGTAGTCCTCAGAGAGACCAGACTCGGTGAAGTTCTGTCAGGGGAAGGATTATATTGACTCTCTTACTTAACACATTTTACTACCACAGATCCTTCTTAAACTGTGTAAAATTGTCAAAATATAGCGAGAGTAAACATTAAAATACGTCGCTGGTACAAAACGAGTTAATAACAAAATAGGAATTATAGTAGTGTAGTTTTTATTAAAAGTAAACAAGTACTGAGCAGGTGTAAAAACAGCAAGTATGATTATAAGTACTGTATATGAAGGAAACCGTCATAAAAAAAATATATATATATTTAGAATGTTCTGAATGTTTCCAAGATTGTTGTCTTACTGTAATGACTGGTAATCTTAAGAATAATTTTATTTTTTCCAGTGAGTAATTTACCCCTTACCGAGGACATGGTATGTTAAATACAACGGAAATTACATTCAGCTTGGTGCCATTGAGCTTTTTATTGTTTTCAATTAACACGACCATCAGCTTTGGAATTGCTTCATTATGTATTGGCCTGTTTGGTTAGATAAATACTAGAAGACTTTGTTAGGTAAAACTAAGATGCATGAACATTATTTCAGATTAGCTTCTTTTGGTTACATTGTTTAATTATGCCATAAGGAAACTTGGTTGATTTGCTTATGAAAAATAAATCGGCTTTTGCCCTCATTAAACAGGCGAAATTAATGTGTCAAGAATACTATAAATTGTCTATTATCTCTTAATACTTCTTGCCTGATAATTGAATAGTCAACATTACATAGGAAATGTAATAGAACACCATCCTAGAAGCAAATACAATTGATGAAACAATACCACAACCACCTTCCCTTACAGACATTCAAATACACAAATAATTACCCACCCAGACACAATCGTCCCCTGGTTTCTTTGGAATGCTACCGCTAGGAATGTTCGTACAGTAATATCATCCTAAAACTAAGACAATGGTGCTTCTGAAATACTGGAGAATATTACTTCCCACGTGTGCATTCAATCCCACGAAGTTGAAATTGCGTCATTAAGCTGAAACTGCATAAATGAACAAGATTTAAAGGTTGAAACTTATAAGGGCTAATTAATGATATTACTATATTATATAAATATTAATTTTATTGAGCACAAATACGCCCAGCAGTGTTCATTCACAATGGGATAGAGGTAATTTCGCAGTGCGCACAAATTCTCGTTATACAGGTGTATTGAGCACGAGCCTCTAAGGGGAAGTATTCTATGTTTTCTTAACTCCCTTCTCCTTCATGTTAAGCCCCATTAGTTTTCAAATGTTAAGACTTTCGCCCATTTCTTTGTCAATATTATGACTTTCGTGCCATTTAGGTGTCGATTTTGTCCTGGCGAGCGAAAGCGAGCCTGTAATTTAGGAGGAACAGGCCTTCGGCCAGGAAATTTTTCTACCGATAAATGTAAAAATTTATCTCGAAGAGGGGTCTTAAAATGGGATATTTTCATTTGAAGCTTGATATAGGTTTCGGGAGGTAACTAAAACAAATATATATATACCGGTAATAATAAAGAATATACATATAAATTAACATAACGTGCCCTTTAATCAGGACATAGCTTATTATTGGCATACACAATACATGGACAGCGGCTGTTCCTCGGCCTACCTTGCAACCACTTTATGGGGACAATGCTTATTATTGGCATACACAATACATGGACAGCGGCTGTTGCTCGGCCTACCTTGCAACCACTTTATGGGGACAATGCTTATTATTGGCATACACAATACATGGACAGCGGCTGTTCCTCGGCCTACCTTGCAACCACTTTATGGGGACAGTGCTTATTATTGGCATACACAATACATGGACAGCGGCTGTTCCTCGGCCTACCTTGCAACCACTTTATGGGGACAGTGCTTATTATTGGCATACACAATACATGGACAGCGGCTGTTCCTCGGCCTACCTTGCAACCACTTTATGGGGACAGTGCTTATTATTGGCATACACAATACATGGACAGCGGCTGTTCCTCGGCCTACCTTGCAACCACTTTATGGGGACAGTGCTTATTATTGGCATACACAATACATGGACAGCGGCTGTTCCTCGGCCTACCTTGCAACCACTTTATGGGGACAATGCTTATTATTGGCATACACAATACATGGACAGCGGCTGTTCCTCGGCCTACCTTGCAACCACTTTATGGGGACAATGCTTATTATTGGCATACACAATACATGGACAGCGGCTGTTCCTCGGCCTACCTTGCAACCACTTTATGGGGACAATGCTTATTATTGGCATACACAATACATGGACAGCGGCTGTTCCTCGGCCTACCTTGCAACCACTTTATGGGGACAGTGCTTATTATTGGCATACACAATACATGGACAGCGGCTGTTCCTCGGCCTACCTTGCAACCACTTTATGGGGACAGTGCTTATTATTGGCATACACAATACATGGACAGCGGCTGTTCCTCGGCCTACCTTGCAACCACTTTATGGGGACAGTGCTTATTATTGGCATACACAATACATGGACAGCGGCTGTTCCTCGGCCTACCTTGCAACCACTTTATGGGGACAGTGCTTATTATTGGCATACACAATACATGGACAGCGGCTGTTCCTCGGCCTACCTTGCAACCACTTTATGGGGACAGTGCTTATTATTGGCATACACAATACATGGACAGCGGCTGTTCCTCGGCCTACCTTGCAACCACTTTATGGGGACAGTGCTTATTATTGGCATACACAATACATGGACAGCGGCTGTTCCTCGGCCTACCTTGCAACCACTTTATGGGGATAGGCCTAGTGCTTATTTTTTGGTCTATTTATTTGTTTATTCATTTATTTTTAGTTTCCTCGCTAGACCTCCATCAAGCTTAAAAAATACTCCCTAGACCCCTTTTAAGATACATTTGTACATTTCTTAATATTTCAGGCTCGCTATCGCTCGCCAGGATAAAATCGACTTATAAATATAAATGGCACATAAGGTCTTAAAATCACCAAACTAATGGAGCGAACGTCTTAAAATCTCAAAACTAATGGGGCTAAGCAAAAGAGAGAAGGGGTCCACAAAAGCAACTACCCACCCCTTTAACCCTCTCCTTCAAAATCGTATAGCCTTTACCTACAGTTCAAAACCCATGCGTATAAACTTGTATTACCTTTCTGTTCTAGTGGGTTCGTGGTGTAGTAGTAGAGTTTGTCTCGTCGGTATACTCGATCTTAAGGGGAGACGGGTGGTTTTTGCTGGTCCCCTTTTTTCCTAATGTTTAACCCCATTTGTTTTCAGATCTTAAGACGTTTGGTCAATTAGTTTGGCGATTTTAAGAACTTTCACCCCATTTCTTTGTCAATATTAAGACTTTTCGTGTCCTTTAGGTGTCGATTTTTTCCTGGCGAGCGATAGCGAGCCTGTAATTTCAGAGGAAACGCCCTTCGGCCGGTACATTTACAAATTTATCTTGAAGGAGGGTCTTGGGAGGTGTTTTTTTAAAGTTTGATGTAGGTCTAGGGAGGAAACTAAACAAATAATAAAAATATATATAAATGGGCAAATTAATACGGCCATCCCCCCTTAAGTCACTCCGTATACAAACACCTTCATTCTTGAGGTTGGTATACGTTATTCACCCAACCACAATCTTTTAGTTTACAACACACACACACAGCAATGGCCTCATAAATAAGTTATTGCCAAACCCAATACTGTCACTAACACTTGTATAAACACAGGTGAGTAATTTATGGGTAATTGGATGAAGTGTATTCGTCCATGATGCACTTTCGCAACACAGTATAAGCTGTGGATTTCCAAGGTGCATCTGCATTATGAAAAATAGATATGTTTTTCTTTTTTTTGGTGAATAATATAATAACCATGAAAACAAAATCAAAATGTGGTTGTTGACGGCCATCGCTCACTTCCTCAACCTATCAACTCTAGTGTTCCTCTGGGTTCTGTCCTGTCTCCAGTTCTCTTTCTAATATTCCTTAACTCACTTATTGCGGGCTATCTTGTTTACATCACCGTAGTGCCAAGTGGGCATCTATCTATCTATTGCCTGACGCCGTGATCCCCGAAGGGGTGGCCACGAACGAACTGCCTCCATGCACCTCTGTCCCCAGTCAGTCGACGCCCCTCCTCCCAACCAGCACCGCCTTCATTCATATACTGTACTTCCTCACTCCATCATTCCACCTCTCCTTCGGTGCACCTCTCCCTCTCTGTCCTTCCACCTCGCTCTCAGGTGGGCATAATTGCCGAAAATTACCTTCATTCCATGCTCTTTTTCATGCATAAGCAAGAGCCAGAGCGTAATACAATTATATATCCGTGAAAGTACAATAAATGAGCTTTCCAATGACACCTGAATCATCCCTGTACGACATTTGATTATCTTGCAACGATTGTGCAAACAAAGGCAAAAATCGGTAAAATAGGGGCAATTTTGGCTGTTTTTGCTGTGTGAGACACTACACATGAGTGAGGCAGCCATATAGCGGATATATTTTTCCTGTACTAACATGAATCAAGTTTCTAGATATTTGTCAGAAAATTATAATGTAGACCCATTTTTTATACTATATTAAACACTGATAAAAACAATTTGTATGCAATACTGCTATGTGAATCTTTATCACGATTATAATTTATAATCTATATTCTAATTACTATTGTTTTTCATAAGCCTACAAAATGTTAAATGTGTACCTGTGGGGTAATGCACCACTTGTGGAAGTTGACAGTAACATTTTGGGTTGTGAGAGACTCCGCGATCTTCAGGGGCATCTGCTGAAAAATCTGGGAAGCCTCGAACTCTGGGGAAAAAATGTATGATACAGTTTTTATTTTTCTTATAATTCTTACTTTGACGTTATCTAATAAATAAATTCATATTCAACTGATTTGTAAGATATAATAATCATCTTTTCAGTTTCAAGCCAAAATTAACCATATGGTTCGACACAGTATATCAACTCGTATGAATTAAAAACTGATATTAATATATTTTGTCATTTAAATAGTATCAAACCGCTCGTATTAATATTCTGAAATATGAAAATCTTTGCTACATAACATAATAACAATTAAAGTTGCAATGGAATGTTGGCCGGGGTTCAAGGAACTGTTGCATCACGATATTGTTTTTTGTTTTGTTTTCGTCTGAAAGGGCAGTAACGCAATTGACACAACGCATAGGGACAAACACTATGCCGGCTAAGTAACCAGCACACAAGGTCAAAGGGCCGGGTATTTCATTTGAACAGGCGCACTACTAATCAACACAACCTTCACTATTGCAACACCTCACACCATTGATGCATGTGGCCAACGGCGACAACAGACAATGTAACTCAACTAGGGGCACGATGCATAGGACAAACAACCTGGCTAAATCCTCAATATTCTGGGTGGAGTAGGTCTATGAGTGAACTAATAATTATATGGGAGGTGGAGGTAGGCAGCGAAAAAAGGGAGCGAGACTCAAGAAGGCAGTGCATGATTAATGCTGAATAAAGAAACATTATAGTAGTAAGTATAAGAGTACCCAGTCAGTGCGAGTGGCGAGCGGAAAGTTTTGGATAACAAAACACGGCTTTGATCGGTTAGTTATGAACAACCACATACCCTAAATCAATTGGGATTCAGATTCACGACATGTTTGTTTTATTATATTATGACTAGTTTTACCCTTTTGAGGGTAGAATTTTGGAGATATTAATGATAATAGTGATCAGGATACAACTCATCTATATGCCACAAAACCGATAGCTAAAACTCCCCATCCTTCTTCTTCTCCCCTATTTTTTTATGATTTACAAATTAATTGAATTGCCTATGGTTTCATTTTAAACCAATATTTTGTATAAATGTAAAGCAAATACAACCATAAATCAGCCGCTAAACAGTAGTAGTATTTGTATATAAACATAAGAGGTCCACGGGTCATTGTACACATGCCCACATACATTTGTAGCCACTCCACGAGTTTATATATGAAAGTATAAAAAGTAGGATTGACTTACAATAATAATTTGCTATAAAGACGTTACTTATCATTAACACCTTACGAGCGGCCTATAGTCATCCTCCTATGAAATGAGCTACAAGGTGGAGTCCCTCGCCCTGTGCGGTGTTGTCAAATATTCAAAGCTTTAACAACAAATGTTAGCTTTTCAGGCTATTAACAAATTAATTTTAGCTTTTATGACTATATATATTATACTCCAATTTTTAAAGGTTATGTGGTGTTAAGAAACATATCATTTTAAGGATATATAGAAGGAATTTATACAACATATGGCACGCTATTTAGAACATGCTGCCATTTTTCTGGGGACAGCTATAAATAGATTTAAGGAATGGTAGGATATGTGACGTTGCCAAGTAATGTCAATGCGGTTCTGTTGGCTACGCACGCACTCACACACACCCCTACAGATACACACACAAACATACACAATCTCCAAAATGCAATATAGCACAATGTAATCCCATCAAAAGAGAGAGAGAGAGAGAGAGCTGGATACGAGTAATGGCAACGCTTTAAATGGCCTCAAACTACGACAACAACATCATCCAGGTCAGACGGTCACTAACCCTCATTCATAGCGCGACCACCATGGAAGGAAATACTCGCAAAAGTTACTCTCATCTTCATAGCCAGGCAAGGGAGATGCTGTACAATGTAAATAGGTATATACAAATATAGCCTACCTATTATTTCGTTTCTGTAACTTTTATACAAGAATACCAATAACCCTTCCAGACATAAAAACGTCTTTACATTAATTTTATTTCAAGTTCCCCTTCTAAATGTGGTTTTCCTTGGTTTCCCATTTTCTAAAAGGTTTGTTTTGGTCGACATGTGGCAACACCGCATAGGGTGACCTTGACCTCCTTGGAGCTCATTTCAGTTGAGTTTGACTATAGGCGGTAATTTCTATGTACGGTTTTACCATAAATGGCCTTGTTTGCGTGCTCTTTTTCATGCATAAACAAGAGCCAGAGCGTAATACAATTATGTATCCCTGAAAGGGCATTAATTGAGCTTTCCAATGACACCTGAACCATCCTTCTACGATCACTGGTTGTCTTGCAACGATCGTGCAACCGAAGGGAAAAATCGCTAAAATACGGTAATTTTGTTACATAATTATGTGTGTAGCGAGGGAGGGAGGGTGGATGTGTGTGGAGTAGATGTCAGTAGGCCCACGGCAGCCGTGGCGAGCGGTCATGAGGCAACCTACGCTCCTCCCGTCGCTCGTCTCTCTCTCAGAGCCAATATTGCACCAAAATTACACACAGACTAAAGTCGGGCCCTGTCACATAGTCCAGGTTTTTAGATACGGACTTAAGTCGGGCCCCGCTACGAATGGGTTAAGAGACGACACACTAAAGTTATTCATGGCATTTTCCTTTCATACATAAGACCCCGGAATGGATACCTGGCTGAAGAACAATATAGTCCGCTCGGTTGGAGGCCGAGCAACTGGCCAGCCACTTCTTGTTGCCGGCAGCCAGGTAGGTCAGGAGTTCGAATCCCAGGCAGGTACCCCACATTGGTAGGTGAATCCCATTCTCATTGGCAGCAATCACCTGGTTTAAATATATGCAGCAGAATTTGTTATTGTTGTATTACCCTTTTCAGTACGATGATGCCATTTTAAGTTATATTACGGCTACTATTAGACTATTTTATTTAGCTCAGGTTGGACCTGGGGAGTTAAATGGTCAATTAAGAAAATCTCTACCACATTAAATTCATGGGGTAATTCCTAAGCTGAAAAATAGTCTAATATAAGCCCAAATTTTGTTTAGTTATTTACTTGATACATTGGAAAACAAAGGATTACAAAGGAAAGCAAGCAGCGATAAATCTAATACTCCTCATTAGACCGTTTGGTGAAAAGAGAGAAATGGGATAAATAAATCGAAATATCTATTACTTATCCACTAAAGCAGTCAGTCAGGGATAAGATGCAAGTAATTTGGTTATGTGATCTTGTAATGTTTGGACCATGCAACAATTTACGACATCGTTTGGCAGATTGTTCCACAAGTTAACACCCAAGATAAAAATTATTATTTTCCTATGTCTGACCGAGAGGTTTTTCCGAGCATTATAATATCCATTACCTCTATTGTAAATTGAATTACCTATTGTGGAGTACTTATTGGTACCTACATTGTCAAAGTTGTTGCCTATGTTGCTATACAATGGGCCTTGTTTGTTCACATTTTTTCCACACCTCATTGATCACAGATGGGGAAACATGGGGCAAAGAGATATTAAATTTGTTTTAATAATTTGTGTCTTTTTTGTTATTACCGGTACGATTTGTTGGGATTTTTTTTTTTGTTTTTTTTTTTTCCATTTCACCACATCAGTAACGAAACAGAATAAATAGAGACCAAACATCAAATATTTCTGTTTATTAATAAGGGAGATAGCATCAACTAGATATAGAAATACCTGTATATAGATAGAGATAGAAATAGTATTTCTGTTCCTGGTGCCAGTCCAAGTTGCGCACTGGAGGGGTTATATTACTCGGACATCATGGAACATGTCCGTCCCACACTTCTTGATTAATTATTAGATATAATTGGGTGAAAAGTTATGTGTGGGACTGTCCTACATAGTATCATCGGCCATCATGCCGCTGTCGTCCATCTCCAAGGGTTCGTTGTTCCGAGTCACGTACTGATTTTGTCCATTAACTCATAAGCTGCGCAGCTATTAAGCTGCGCAGCTATGGTATTTGAAATTGCCTGCCATGCGAAGGTATTTTGATTAATTCCTGATGAAAATCTTCAATTTACCATATATATAATTAATGCTTATCCATATGCGACTATTTTACTTTTAATATGAACATATGAACATTGGAAAGTAATAAAACAAGTAGTAACAGCAATTGGCTGGTGAAAATTGTATATTTTAGCCCCACGGTCGTAATCTGACCTTGACCGGCGAGAGAGAAACACCCTCACTCTCTCTTGTCTCGCATGGTACTGAGAGACAAGGGTAGCTCTCAAACTGGCTTAAAGGGTCAGATATACTGTACACTCCTCCATGCTCCCCCCTCTCTCCCAGCCGTCCTCCCATGAAAATACTCTATAAATATCGGGAAAAATAGGGAAAATACCGGACAGTTGAGGAGGGGGACACATGTGTAGGAGGGGTAGCAAGTAATGGAGGGGAATTATCTCACCTAATCACAAATTGCTTTGTTTTGAGTGCCACTGGGACGTTTTGAAAGTTTTTTTTTATGCCTTGGATCATAAGAGTCTGGCTGCAGTCCCTGGGTTAAGTTTCAAATTTTTGCCCCATCGTGCCCCGCCGTCGTGCACTGTGGCATCGTCGTGGGGCCATCCTAGTTCTGCCATCAATCATCCTGTTACTGTCGTTACACCGTTGTCCCACGCTAAAATCATGCCCATGTCCGCCCGACTTACGCAGATTATTAACATCCAGTGTTGTGATCAAAATCGTGGTTGTGTGAAAGCCCCTTTAAAGGCCAGCCTCCTGGTGTGCTACCAGCAGGTTTGGGCCCCTGTAACATTAGGTGGGGAGTGCCATTCCGGAGAGACACTAAGCTCTGTACCCATGGATCTCTTAGGCCATTTCGTCCCCAAGATGCCAGAACCAGGTCTGGTGGTGAAACTATCAGAGTCCCCTGTGGTACCTATCCGAGTCCCACCAGCCTCGGCAGTGCCATACAAAGCACCAACAAGGCTATATTGCATAGTGATGGCTGTTCGTCCAAAATAAAGTCTACCGCCATCCCCTCTATTAGTCGCCTTGTTTGACACTGAATAGAATGCATGAAGCATATTTTTCCCCCCACCTTACTCCATGTTGCTAAACAATACCTTTACCGCCAGCACTGTACATACAATACAATGAAACATAAGCACACATAAATCTTTAATAACTCACATGATCATAAAGTTTCCTGCCAGCTGCCCCATAACCGCTGCTGTCGGTGAGGGATACAGCACCACCAGGGAACAAGATCCTAGGGGTATAAAGGGTTCCAAGTCAAACATTTGCTAATTCGCACATTTTCACATCATATTTATTTGTTAGACACACGCTCCTTTATCTGAAAAGATAGAAAGATAGATATCGATAGATAGATAGAGAGAGATAGTTTGGATTCCAGGATATTGACATCAATGAAAAATACATCAACAAAGTAAACGATGACTTAACTTTGGCAATTAAAGAAACAGTAGCAAAGATAGGGAGCACAAACACCATTAAAAAAAGCAAGTAGGCCTACTCGCGAACTACTGTATTATCTCATGAGAAGGAAAACCATGTAAATCATAACAAAAAGATTAAATTGAGGGAGCTGAACTAAGCAATCTAATCAACAAAAGATGTAGAGTAATTGGGATTGATAACGAAACTCTAGAGGAAGTATAATAATACAATTATCTTGGCCAAGTATTGAAACTAACAAAAAAACAAACATGAAATAAAAAGGCGAATCACTCTAGGACGGAAAACATTTGGCAAACAAATAAACATCATGAAAAGTTTACTACCAATATGCTTTAAGCCTAAAGTTTATAAACCGTGTGTGCTACCAACCATGATCTATGGATCCGAAACTTGGAAACTAACAAAAACAATGAAGAGTATGCTTAGGAATGCAGAGCAATAGAAAGATTAATACTTATAGACATATTTCTTAGAGATAGGAAGAGAGCAACCCAAAATAAAGGATATTCTAGAATTGATAAAACCTACATCTTGGAATGGACTGGAATATTTCTTCCAAGTAGAATTTCCCCATTTCCTACATATAAATAAGTGTTATGCTGCCATGGTGCAGTGAGTTAAAGCATGAGCTCTTATCATGAGTGTCGGAGTGTCCGTGGTTCGATCGTGTACGAGGGTAGAAATGCTTATTTGTGTAATTCACGTGTATTAGTAAAATATATATATATATACTGTATATATATATATATATCGGATAATTTTTCCTAATCTCTTCTAAAATTGAACTTTCAACCCTCTCTGGGCTCAATACTATGAAGGCTCAATACTATGAAGGTAGGGAGTCTACACAGAAGCACAGTTTTTGAGTACAACAGGAATAACACCATCTGGTGTTCCTCCTGTTGTACTAAAAAAACTGTGCTTCTGTGCGGACTCCCTACCCAGGCAAACTCTTTCGTCTCTGTCTCTCCTCTAATGACTTCCCTTCTTGCTCGAAGTTTGCTCTCATTCAACCTGTCCCAGAGAAGGGCAACTGCTCTCAACCCTCCAACTATCGTCCAATTGCTCTCATTTCCTACATCTCCAAAGTTTTTGAAACCCTCCTTACCAAAACAAATCTTAAATATCTCTTCTCATAATCTACTATTAGATCGCTCATCACCAGTATGCTTCCTTAAGGCTCTGTCACACTATGCCGATTTAAGTGCCGACGCTCCACGACTTAAGGGTCGGGAGCAGGTCTTTTCCTACATCGCCGCGCGACGTGGGTGGGCACCTACTCAAGAGAGCCGTCGGGAGAGGTCGTCAGGGGCCTCAGGAAAAGTTCGACACGCACAACTCTCATGAGTTGAGTCGGCGGCTAGTAAATTGACGGCACGGGGACGGTAGGCTGGCGTCGTCGGGCATCGTCCGGTATGCGTCATACGTTACAAGGGCGCCAGCCTGTCTGCATCAGACGCTGCTTATAAGGTAGGTCGCCTTCAGGCAGCGACCCGGTAACGCCCAGGCGCCGTCATAGGGGGAGGGCATATCGTGAGTCCGCGACCTGGCAATGTCGCACGGGACATCGTTGATAGATGGTTTTGGGGGTGTTTTTGTTTTAACCTTGATGGAGGTCTAGCGAGGAAACTAAAAAATAAATTAATATATAAATAAATAGACCCTAAAAATCACCACTGTCCGATTAATCCGATCCCATCAACGAGTGACTATCTACAAACCCTTTCAATAGCGGTGGCGTCTGTTTTGCCATAGTTCTGCTATACTTAGACGATTTTATGCAGCTTAAGAACGGTCTGTGAGAGTTAAGAGAGATAAATGAGAGGAATGGAGGTCTTGTGATTGCTATAGGCCCATTTTAAGCATAATACAATAACCTAATAGTTGCCAGACTATAACGAGAAAGACGTCACCGATACTGAAAGGGTTAACTATAGATGGCCTTGTTTTACCAATTACTCAAAAAAAATAACACTTAAATAAGGGGAGATGGGCGCACTTGTTTGCTCATTTATGGATCTTTTTATTATGTTTTTAGTTTCCTCCCTAGATCTCAAGCTTAACTCCCCCCCCCCCCCACACACCCAGACACACACACACACAAACGTCGCCTCCGACGGACCGGTTTGCCTCAGTCGGGATCAAGTGTGACAGAGTAGGGGTCCAGTGCGACAGGGTGGCTGTCCATCGCCACCGTAGTATCTATCGGCCCCGCCCTACCTCCTATAGGCGCTGCTCATCAGGAGCATTGTCGCCAATCAGTTTGCGTGCTACGGCGCATGACGCTGCCCCAGCGGCGTCATTTATCTTCCTTAGGTCTTGCATGGTTGCCTCTCGACCCCTTCCAGTTGCCGTTAGGCGGCATGCCCGTCCATACTGCCCGCCGTGGGCGTCCCGCCCCTCTATCACCCACGATACTTGGCAGTAGTCTCCCCCTTGTATCGCCACTCCTTAAGTCGTGGAGCGTCGGCACTTAAATCGGCATAGCGTGACAGAGCCCTTAGGGGATGCTCTACTGGTGATCTTTTTTCATATCTTACTAACTCTTGCTCATCCTCCTTTCGGGACTTCGGCGAGACCTTTTGTATTGCGCTACACATATCGGTTTCTATCCCTCCATTTGTGCCACCATTTCTAATTTCCTTTCCAGCCGTTCCATAGCTACGGTTGTGAACGGCTATCGCTCACTTCCTCAACCTAGCAACTCTGGTGTTCCTCAGAGTTTTGTTCTATCTCCAGTTCTCTTTCTAATATTCATTAATGATCTTCTCAATTGTAACTCCAGTCCTATGCGGATGACTACTTTACACTATTCAACTAGTTTTTCAGAATACCACAGGAAGCAATCACTCAAAACCTCACGTCATGAAGCCATAGAACACTTATCTTTTGATCTAGCAACCATTTCCAATTGGGGCAGAGAAAATTTAGTTGCTTTCAATGCTTCGTAAACCCAATTTCTCCATTTACCTACCTGTCAAGAACTCCCACAGGTCTATCCTTTATACTTAAACAATACACAAATAAACCCCTCATCTTCTTTCAGTATTCTGTGTCTCATTTTCTTTTAATATCTCTTGGAAAGACCATATTATCAATCGTTAAAACAGCTTCGCAGAAGCAGGGTGTGCTCAACCACCTCCAGGGGTTCTTTACCCTGCACAGCTTTTTACTCTGTACAGGGGCAAAGTGCGTCCATGTATTAAGTATTGTTCGCATGTGTGGGGAGGATCCTCTCACACTGCACTTTTTGACAATGTAGAAAAGAAAGCCTTTTGTCTCATCAACTCACCGACTCTGCCACAATGTTGCATCTATCTTGCTATATAGCTACCGCTATTACAATAATCATTATTCTGCAGAGCTCTCTCAGAGTATACCATCTCCTCTACATAGAGTATGTAGCACCCATCTTGCAACACAATCCCACCCCTACTCTGTGCAATTCTCCAACCCAAGGGTGAAAGAATATACCCAATCTTTCTTATTTTCAACAGCAGAGCTCTGGAACTCTTCCTGAATCAATCTTCCCCTCATCCTATGACTTGAATTGCTTCAAACTCTGTGTCCAGACATTTTGGCTCGAATATTGCTTGATTTTGGTCCTGTCACTCTTTCAACTCTGGGGGAGTCACTAGTTACAGGCAGTTTTGCCTTTTGTCTCCCTCATCCACATAGAACAAAATACATAGGCTATATATATATATATATATATATAATGCATGCACAAAATAAAGGTTTAAAAAGTATGTCCGAGTATCTTATTAGAAGGCTCGGACTGTTGTGTACATATTAAAGTAATGTTTATGTAAAACCTAAAACCTTTTACATAAACATTATTTTAATATGTACACAACAGTCCGAGCCTTCTAATAAGATACTCGGACATACTTTTTAAACCCTTATTTTGTGCATGCAATATATTTTAGATGCAATTTAATTTTAGCACTAAATGTTTTTAAACTTTGTGCAGTGAACCTACCCTTTTCTACACACCTTTAGTGTGGAAGCATATTCGCATATATTTTTACCACAAGAATCAATATTGTTCATGTATATATATATATATATATATATATATATATATATATATATATATATATATATATATATATAATCAATATATATATATATATATATATATATACAGGGTGTTCCAGAAATATG
Organism: Paralithodes platypus; assembly: GCA_032716605.1. Classification (NCBI taxonomy): domain Eukaryota; kingdom Metazoa; phylum Arthropoda; class Malacostraca; order Decapoda; family Lithodidae; genus Paralithodes; species Paralithodes platypus. The sequence goes on from CM064497.1 coordinate 9,502,643, forward strand.
TGCCGAAAATCAGGGGATGTATTCCTGACACATAATTGAATGTAAATCACTAAATGACCATATAAGCAAATATCAATAGTTGTCGAGTTACAGCACCTAACAGGTCTGCTTGAATGTGTTTTACTCCGGGAATTGCTTGTAAATGAAACATTTACCAAGGACAACGTGATTTATTAACAAAATAAAACAGTATTTCCAGTATGACAATAAAATTACAGTAAATGTTCAAAATTCCGTGTAAATGAAACATTTACCAAGGACAACGTGATTTATTAACAAAATACTTAAGCAAAACCTTGGTCATTTATGGTATGTTACCGCGTACAGGGTGATAACACTATCTCTCTCTCTCTCCAGTATCTGATACTCTGCACACACGAACGTATCATTACGATTCTTATTACTAACTTAGGTACAGGTTATCACATACTGTACATTCTACAGCTTTCGGCACATTCCTGACAAACATGTCATCTTTGCTGTGTGCTGTATTACTTTACGGTCGTTAAGTAATTTCGCATCTGTCTCAGACATTTTGTACAATCCCTGGATTTAAACACATTCCTGGCAGACCTCGGAGGTGCTGTAACTCGAAAACTATTGAGAATTGCCAATATGGTCATTTCGTAATTTACATTCAATTATGTGTCAGGAATACATCCCCTGATTTTCGGCACATATTTCTGGAACACCCTGTATATATATATATATATATATATATATATATATATATATATATATATATATATATATAGAGCCTACACAATATATTTATTCAGAAACAGAGCTTTAGGTTGATATTGAGAGTATTTAACCCGTCCAGCCCCGGCTAGTTTTGTAATGTTTGTTCACCAGAACCCGGCCGGTTTTCAAAAAATTGTTTTATTCCAGAAACAATAGCGAATGGGTTAGGAATGAAGGAAAAACCACGAAAAACCACTAAAAAAGCTTAAAGAATGGTCCTACAGAGCCCCCGAAAATGTATTTTACAAGAGTAAAAAATTTAAGGCAATTACCCCCAAAAAACAGGTTATTGCACGCTCATGCGCACGCACGTGGACTTTGAGAGTTTTCAACCATCGGCACGGTTGCGTGGGATACGTACACAGTTCCCATACAAATCTGAGCCCTCTTGAGTGGCTACACCTGAGGTTACGGTCGGCGCAATTAGGGTGACGCGCCAGGCGCGTCTCTGGGGCTGTGCGTTACATACATCGCCGACGCGTCAGGCACGTCGCTGGGGCTGTACGGGTTAAAGGTGAACTACAGGGATGAACGAAAAAACTAAGATTAAAGCAGGGTCATAACTTGGCATGAATATACTGTAATATGTATATGGGCAATATCGATATAATTCCATTAAACTCCAGAACAAAATACTAATATATAATTATAGTCGTTGGTGACGAATTGTCATTTTTAGCCAGCTGGAGTGACTCCATTGTGTAGAGACGCCGTTTGTAAACAAGATATGCGGTCCTGAACAGTGAGGTCTGTTTCGTATTGATAATATCGTTTTCTGTTCAATTTATATATCGCGGTCCCTTGACCAGACAGTGGTGAAGCCAAATGTTGAGCTGTAAACATGCATACAAATTATAAGTTTCTCAAATAAAAAAAAACACAGATTCACCCATTTCCCATGTCAAGAGTTCCCGCCATTGGCTACAGTTACGTCATGGTAAACACGCCAGTTCGCGCCACATAAAATAACTTAGATAAGCTATATTTCTATATTGTTAAAACAAATTGATGAAAGTTCTTCAGTATCATGTACCTAAAACCAAGCAGATCCCAATGGACATTGTAGTTTGAATAGGTTTCATCCCTGGAATTCACCTTTAATTCTGTTCACATAAGGATTGTTGATATATAAACTAAAAATATATATGTTTACACATTTTTAGAATTAAATAATTAGTTAAAACTCACCCATTAAGTGACTGTGCCAAATTTTCGTAATACTCATCTGGTTCATATGTTCTGTAAATAGAAAAAACGAAATGTAAATATATTGATATAAATGTATTAGCCTATTATATTACTCATACAAATTTGATGAATAAAAGGACGAGTTGTAGCCTATACGTACAGAATTGGCACTACTCTAGCACCAGCACTCTCCAAGTATTTGATGTAAGAGGCAGCGATGTACGAGGTGAAGTTCTTATCTTCAAGGCCTTCTAGGATGCTGTCGGTTGGGTGCTGGGCCAAAACACCTGCATGGAAAGAAAATAGATGATGAACGAACATTTAGTACTCTATTGGAATTCAATATATTATGTTTTCACTATACAGCTAGATTTAATTTTATTACTGGTAACATAAGTGTTTTCGCACCATTTGTAATTTCCATTGTTTTGAGAAATATAGGCTATCAATACAAAACATTAATGGAGTTTAAAAAATCCTCACCAACTAGACACTCATGTCACATGTGACAGATCTCCAGTAAACCACTAACTAATAAACCAATGCTCTATTATAGGCTCTATCATTTAAACCTCTCCCACTCGTGTTAGATTGGCTTTCTCTCGTGGGATAAACTTATAATTTATTTCCAGCTGATACTCTAAAATCGTAGATGTGGCAATTGCGCGGTAGTGTCTCGTGATTGGTTGGAGTGAATGTGTTTCATTTCGTAGGTTGCTTGTGATAACAATTAAAATGACTGTTTCATTGTAATTATTTGACTCATCATAATCTACAAAGTATAATAGTGTCTTCTATTCTAAATCTTGTAAATGCCGTTTAACATTGATATTCTGCAATACAAACAAGCATTAACCAAAAATGCATCTGTACCCAAGTCAACTGCTGCCCAAACGAACATTGACACCAGTTCACGAATTCTGTCTTGCTGTTTAGCTCCAGCGATTTCGTGCGTGCTATGAAGAGGAGTTCACTCTTCTTTTTTTATTGAGCTTGCTTGCAGACCCGCTGTTGCTGATTGCTTCAGTCTTGGTCCAAAGGGCTGATCGTTTTATCTGTCTTCTTCTTCTTCTTCTTCTTTAGAACACGCCCGCAGACCGTGCAGATCCACAGGGCTGACCTTTGTATCGGTACTGGCTCAGAAACGTTAGTAGGAGGGAAAGTTTAGAGTAGAAGGATAGTTTAACCTCTCCGCGGCGCACAGGGGGTTTTCTACAGGGTAAGACTGTGCGCACCTATGATGATTTTGGGACCTATTGCCAATTTCGATAAAAAGTACATCATCGTGTAGGGAATGTTTGCGTGCATCGGCCCATATATATTTGACCCCCCAAAAAATGTCTGGGGGGGGTAGGGGAACGGTCCGTAGTTGAAAAATGTGGAGCGAATGGCACCGCGCGGCTAGATTGTCATCGAGCGGCGAGATTTCCCTGCCGAATATTTACGCGCGCAGGGGATAGAAGGAGAGGGAGGAGGGGGTGGGTTACCGCGTATTATCACGTATATCTCCTTTTTCGAGCCCTTTTAGGCTATTTAGAGTATGTATACGTGTGTAGGGCACCCATATAACAATGAATATGCCTCATAGTGACCAAAAATTGCAATATATAAGGGAATTATAAGAGAATATTTAGGCGGGAATGAAGATGTGTTGGAGGTTTGGCGGCAATTTATGAGCTGAGAGTGTGGTTTACGCCATACATATCACGTATATCTTGTACGTAGAGCACTGTCACGCTATAATACAGACTTGTACGTATGTATACGTGCCATATATCAAAATATATACCGCATATAAACCAATTCATGCGATATTTACGCACATTATCAATGAGTTTCTATGCGTGAACCAAGGTGTGAGTGAGTTGTGGTGGGAATGAAAGGGGGAGAGGGTGTGTTACGCCATAAATATCACGTCAATCTTGTATTTAGAGCACTCTCATGCTATAATAAAGACGTGTACATATGTAGGCGTCCCATATAACAAGGAATATACCGCATATAGCCCAATTGATGCGATATTTACGCAAATTGTGAATGTGTTTCTAGCAGACGGAAGCCTGAAAGGGGGGGTTGGGGGTGGGTGGGTGGGTGGGAGGGAGGCATGCAGGGGTGCAGTGAGTGAGTGAGTCGTGGAGAGATGGAAGTCAGGCAGATCTCTAGATAGATAACCAGCTTAGTGATAATTGTGGAGGCGCCCCAGGCGTATTGATGTTTGGTATTTTGACCCTTATGTCTACCAGATGGCTGGTGTTCGTTGCCATCAACAGGTCTACAATAACATGAGTCAGGAATGGAGAGAGAGAGAGAGAGAGAGAGAGAGAGAGAGAGAGAGAGAAACTGAGACATGCGTATGTCGTACATCTAAATGGACTTCAGAATTGCATTTTTATGCAAGCAGACATTGCATTTTAGACACATGTGAAGTACCACAGAAACATGTAGGCCATTGACTGTAAATAAAGTACTATATTTATAGACCACCAGCGACGGTGCTGAGTCAACACAGGCAGATTGCCTGTTGTGATAGAGGGCTAAATATAGACTGGTGTCTCCTTACACCTGCGAAAGGGTAGATTGCCACCAGAGAAACGTTTACTTATTTATTTCGAAGTAATATGCAATCTAAATGTATATTCGAGACCTACTGCAATTATTTGTATGACAGTCATGACTATGTATAATCCAATATACGCGCGTAGGCGAGACATAAGAAAGCTGGTTGAGCAATTTTCGACACCCACACAGTTATTATTCATTTTTATTTACAATATTATACAATACAAATGTATTTGTGAAGAGTATTTTATCCATTATTGTATTTATACCAATTTTGTTCCCAGACAGAGCTGCTGTAGCTGGAGAATCAAGGAGCGGCAAGGGTCACCTCGTGACCGCGTGAAAATGAGTGGAGTCACACTGAGAGGGGCAATTTTGCTGAGTGTTTGGGCAATTTTTGACAGAATAAAGTTATATAATTACTAATTCTTGACAGAGACAAACTATTATAAACCTTGGCATGATATAATTGATAATCCCATCAATTTACAAACGTAAATTGGTGGGATAATTCATTTTTTTTTGTATATTGTCATTTCGATTGTACACACGAAGTTTTGAGTGATATTTGGTATGAGCTCCTGTGGCATGGTTGGTAAGGTCGCGGACTGGAAAACTCAAAGTGTCGTAGGGTAGTGGGATCGAATCCAGGAGGGGGTTATGGGGAAGGTTTTATATTGTCTAGAAAAATTTTTTATAAATTTTTTTTTTTACAAGATCATGCCATTGTATTCAAACAATATGAAATATTCATAGAATATATCATATTGTAAGAATACAATGACATGACCTTGTTTTCTTTTTTTCTTTTTTTATTGTTTTATTTTATTATCATAGTAGGTTTGACATGATTTATTGAAACATATTTATTTTTGTACAATTCATTTGAGGTAAGAAAATAATTATATACACATTACTTAGGCTAATAACAAACATATATTGATATACTAAAAAATAAGGCATATTACATGTAAATCTTTGAAACTTATAAACTAAATAATGAAACATACAATTATATAATGTAAAAGCTATATCACAGGGACATCTTTGGAACTTATACATTATATAATATATATGTTACATTATGAGGTAGCGTGATCAATTAGGTCAGGTCAGGTAAGGTAGGGCGCGAGTCCAGGGCAGGGCAGGGCAGGGCAGGAGGCGAGTCCAGGGCAGGGCACGGGGCGAGTCCAGGGCAGGGCAGGGCAGGGCAGGGGCCGACACTCAGTAGTTCTTGAAGGTGTGGTAGTCCCTGAAGCAGTCACCCAGGCAGAGTGCAACTTTGCACTCGGCGCACATTGAGGTGACTCTTTTGGTCACATGGGGTTTCCTCACACTGGAGCTGCAGACGGTGCACTGCACCTGCCTGTGACGAGTGCCAATCAGCTCGGTGTTGGTTGTGTAGTGTCTTTCGACACCCAGCTGGATGCGGTCAGGAACGTGATCCCCACGCCATGCCGTACGTCTGTGAGTGGTGGTGGCATACTTCTCCAGGAGTTGGTAGGAGACGTTGTACACGAACTCCCGGAATTTCAGCTTCTGGTTTGGGGCCATATCCTTCTTCACCAACCACAAGTTGTAGGCGTTCAGCATCGTTATGTCAACTAGGTGGAGGAAGAGCTTGTGATACCACTTCACAGTCTTCCTCAGACACTCAACACCTGACAGCTGACAGTCAGACTTGTCCACCAGGCGCATGTTTTTGGTGTAGTCCACTACCATGTCGGGCTTGTAGATTGTCTTCCTGGTTCGGTAGTGGATTTTGCCAGAATCCACCTGGGCACCTGTGTGGACGGTGGAAAGCAGGTGGACGTCTCTCTTATCCTTCCACTTCAGGGCTATCAGTTTCCCACACTTCTCGAGCTGCTTGTATTTCTGCCCCTTTCGTCGCCTTCTTCGCACATGCCTCTCGCGGTGTTCCTTGGCCAGGTCGTCTTCTGAAGGTGTGTCACTGGAGGAGGCATCTGTGAGAGGAATGACATCACCTGTGAACTTTGGCATAAACTTTCTTGTCTTTCTGACAGTCCCACATGACCCCGTTTGGTTGTCATAAAGAAACTGGCAGAGAGCAGGAGAAGTATACCAGTTGTCAGTGTAGATGATGTGGCCTTTGCCCAGGTAAGGTGCCAACATTTTCCTGACGATGGCACCTGACATGCCCATGGGTCATTGGCAGCGGCTTTCGGTATGTCAATGTCAGTGCCTGTATACACGATCATGTCAAGCACTATTCCAGTTTCACAGTCGCACAACACGAAGAGCTTGATTCCGAACCTATGCCTCTTCAAGGGGATATACTGCTTGAAAACAAGACGTCCTTTGAAGAGCACGAGCGACTCATCAATCACCAAATTGAGGAAGGGGTAAAAGTATTTCCTATACCTCTCCAACAACATGGTGAACACATCCCGAACTTTCCATATCCTGTCAATCCTGTTAGGATTTTCGTTGTCTGCAAAGTGCATAAATCTTAGCAGCAACAAAAATCTGTCACGAGTCATGAACTTATTGAAAGTTGGGGTGGCGATGAGAGGGTCGTGCTTCCAGTAGTGTTGCAACACATGCTTCTTGATCAGAGGCATGAGGAACAACAAGGCAAAGAACGTCAGAAATTCTGCCACAGTCGTATCCACCCAGCCTCGTATTCTCGCTTTTGGAGAAAGGACGTCCAATCTGCCAAACACCCACCTGTAGTAGGCGTTTGTTTGGGCAACGATGTACGTCATTACCTCCATGTCGAAAAAAGCGAGGAAGAAGTCGCTTTCGTTCGCTTGATCATCACAGGGCCAGTTGTCAGTTGTTCCTGACGTCCCAGGATTGAACTGGGGCACGTCAGGTACAAAATTGACCCCGTCAGACCAATCGAACGAAGGCATGCCAGGGATCGGAATGTCGTCTGCGTCTTCTTCTGCGTCTGAAATATCGCTTCCATGGTCGCGATACAGCACTTCATCATCATTACCCTCCTCTTCACTCGACAGACGATGCCCTTCCTCGTTTTCGTCACCGACGTCGGACTCACTCCCACTGTCCACTCCCAAATCCCCCCACCCTTGGTCCCGTGCTAGGGCTTCGTCGTCGAAACCCGGGCTGCCAATGTCCTGCGAATCACCATCAAACAGCAGGGCGGCATACTTAGATGGTGTAAGATTTTTCCGGGTCACTTTGGCACGTGCGGGAGTCTTATGGACAGGGACAGCAGAGGTGGTGGCAGGGGCGGCGGCAGAGGTGGTGGCAGGGGCGGCGGCAGGGGCGGCGGCGGCGGCAGGGGCGGCGGCGGCAGGGGCAGCAGTGGTGCGTGGCCTTGATGGCAAGATGATGGTGGTGCCTGTCGCCCTTCTCTCTGTTCCTTGGGCAGGGGCGGCAGGGGCGGCAGGGGCAGCAGGGGCGGCAGGGGCGGCAGGGGCAGCAGGGCCGGCAGGGACACCAGGGCCAGCAGTCGCTTTCCCAGTCGCTTTCCCTCTCCCTTTCCCCTTCCCCTTCCCTGTTCCTTGGGCAGGGGCGGCAGGGGCGGCAGGGGCAGCAGGGGCGGCAGGGACACCAGGGCCAGCAGTCGCTTTCCCAGTCGCTTTCCCTCTCCCTTTCCCCTTCCCCTTCCCTGTTCCTTGGGCAGGGGCGGCAGGGGCGGCAGGGGCAGCAGGGGCGGCAGGGGCGGCAGGGGCGGCAGGGGCAGCAGGGGCAGCTGGGCCAGGGGCGGCTGGTGGTGGTGGTGGTGGTAGGGGCACTGTGGCTGGCGTACGGGTTCTCTTCCCTACGCCCGTGCCTTTAATTTTTCCTGCCCCCGCAGGTAATGCAGCCCTAGGGCGGCCTCCTGCGTCGCTGGTACCGGTGGCAGGGGTGGCAGGGGTGGCAGTGGTGGCAGTGGTGGTGGTAGTGGTTGTTGCAGTGGCCTGGGTCGTGGTGGCAGTGTCCCGAAAGACCAATGACCTCTGTGCCATTGCCCTGCTTGCACGTGTTTTACGTGCTTTTGGTGCTGGTGATTCGTCCTCTGAGCTGTAGGGCGTGTCGTACTGGTAGCTAGGGTCTTTGGCAGCCACCCTCTGCCTTCCACGGCGGCTAACACCACCAGAAGGAGGGCTGGTTGTGTCATCAGGGAGCGAGCGTGAGGGACGTGTAGGCTCCATGACTAGTGCGTGGTTACTGGCGCGGTGGTGCTTGCACGAGTGCGGGGCGAGCGTTTGGCGGGGTGGTATCGAGAGTTGACATGTAGTACAATACCCACACCAATTTTCAGCCGCCTGGCTATAAACGCGCGGTTTTGGTACGTGTTCAAAGTCTCTGCTCTTAAGAGTCTACCCGCAGTGCGCCGGGGGAACTCTTAAGAGTCTACCCGCAGCTCCCGGGTTAAGAGACAGTTTTTGTTTTGTTTGTATAACCCCCCCTCACTTCCTCCTCCCCCCCCCCCCCCCCTCACCCATTTCTCTTCCTCCACATATTCTCCATCATCCTCTTCACCATCTCCATGTCTTGTGTTTCCATCTCCTGTGTTAACCCCAATAGCGCCCCTACCCCTCTATCTTCTCTCTGCTTAACCAAAAAGACCCTCTGCCAAGCGCTTGTTCAATGTCATTTTGACTATTCTGTCATCCTGGTACTCTGCATCATCTAAATCAGCACAGCACAAACTTCAGGTCACTCAAAATAAAATGGTTAGGTTCATGCTGAACCTAGGACCCAGATCACATGTTGGCCAGGAACAACTTCAGTCACTATGCTCAATGTCGCTGACAGGGCCAAACAAATCAGGCTCACTAATGCCTTCAAAATTTTCTATGACAGAGCTCCAGAGTACCTAAAGAATGATTTTGTTAAAGCAAATGAGAGGAGTGGACATAATACAAGAACAAGGATGTTTAATTTTAAGGTCCCGAGAATCCAAGGACAGGGTAAGCAAACATTCTTCTTCACTGCCATCAAAGACTGGACTGACCTACCCCAGTCAGTCCGTGAAAAGAGAACACTGTATTCCTTCAGACGTAGCCTGAAGGAACACCTGAACCGGACAGCTGCGAGAAGGGAGCACCAAGCTTATGTCTACTACTAAATGCGACATAAGAGATAGACAAACCAAACTGAAATGATTACTGATTACGGATTACTGATATTTACTATAGGATGTAAGGTATCTTAAAATAACCCCCTAGAAATACTTTCTCTAAAGTATCTATTTCTTTATCCTCCCCATTTTTCCCAGCTAACCTAATCCCACAAGGACCCCAATGGAAATACGCCTAACGGCCTTATTGGGCTATCCTTAGTTGGAATTATGCAAGGCTGGTACATGTCATATTTGTAACAAACTATTACCGCATTTTCCTTTACCATCACTATCTCCGATAGACTGGAAATGGTGTCGTATTTCACACCCAAATGCCATAAAAGGGTGTCCAATATCAAGCCAACTCAACCCTGCTCTTCCACAGGGTCTAAACTCAACCCGATTCAGACTTTCGGAACTTGATAACAGTTTTAAGACGTTTTGTATATATCCATATATAAATAATCGATTTGGATGTGATAATTATAAATGTACCTAGTTATATCCTCAGAATATCCGAAAGAAGCGTCATAATCCTATAGAAGGCCGATAACCTACCGGAGTTATTATATATAATACCCCAAAATAAGCGATTATATTATAGGAATAATCATCACAATTTTTTACAAATTCAACTAGATCAAAATAATATCGAAATGATGGATCATTAATTATTGATCTTGATATTATTATGTAGGCCTAAAGCGTGTTGTTTATAAACATTGGCCGCAGCAGCGGTGCCACTCCATTTGAGCCTAATCACTATTATATTTCGGTGTATTCTTACTTAAATGTATATCATTCGGGTTGATTAGGTTACACAATACAATATTACTAAGTAACAGTACACGCATATATATAAATATCATAACATTTGTGAAATATAGGTTCGACCGCGCTAAGCACCACGGCTGCGTGAGGGTCAGTAGGAACGTAGATATATCGAGGGGTGGGTGGGTGGGTGGGGCTTCTAGCCTCGTGACCTTGACCAAGAGTCAAGTTCAGAAAATCAGTGTTCGTCACGGTAATTAATGTCACTCCTCAGAATTATTGAAATGTCTATGTATGCGAATATTTCTTGCTCTACTATTAAACAAATAAATATGTTTTATAATTTCACCTAATATGTAATGTCACAACACATCTTAAATTGTATATATTCAAATTTATTGCGATATGTTCTGTTGTCGATTATTCCAGTCCCTGACATACCTCATGATATTTGGTATATTACGCTATTTCGCTTTTATTTTGTCTGTATTTGCTTTGTAATAATTATTCTGCAATGTATATTTACTTTCATTCTTAAAAATAGTCAGGAAAGGTTGTCCATATAATGTATATATTTAAAAGTCCCTTGTCATTTTGTGCCACCACACTTTAATGAGAGTGGGTTATCAGACTTTGGGGTGACACAAAATGTAGCATATGTGGTACCAACTCTGTAAATTGCTAACTGAATAAATATTATTATTATTATTATTATTATTATGTGTTCTACATCCTCCACTATTGGGTCTCCTCCCATTTCACATTGATGGCTCAGAAAATGTTAGCAGCCCATGCTTCCATCGCGGTCGTAAACAACAATGTCGCCGGTCTTAATGTCTGTACTAAATACATTACTCGCCAAAATTAAGGAGGCTTCTATATTTTATAAAACTAATTTCACTTAATGAACTATACTTATTTTAATTTACTCTGCGGTTTTAACAAATTATCTATTATTGCCATATAATGATACAAAACATGTGCAGTGCAGATAGCAGGTCAGTCTTTCTCGTTAATTATACGGTCTCGTGGCAGATATCCTTGTTTATTTAAAGTGATTTTACCAGTCTTTTGTTCAAATATACAATATATCGGTGTGTATAACTTAAAATAAGATATGAGAGCAATGCTTACCAAGTAATTAATAATATGACATTCTATAGCTGGAAAATTGGTATGAAATAATAGTTGTGCTCCAGTCAGATGTCCGTGTGTGCCATAGTGGTAATGGCCAAAAAATAAAAAAAAGAAGTAGGCTACTGGGAATTCGAACAAGATTTATCGCGGATGTAATGGTGTGTGGAGGTGATGCAGTTAATATGGTAAGTTTATTTTGCATCTTGTTAATGACAGCCAAATATTTTTATTACTAGGCCTAGGGCCTATGGTGGAACTTCAATTGTGTTAGGGCTAGGCTACTCCAACTTTCGAGTTCTAGTAATGTGGCCGTGGGCCACCGTCCACGTGCTTACCTAATCGTATTTAGTGGGGAACTAAGAAGTCTGCTTGTGTGGACCCCCACCTCTAACTATTTTATTTCAAATTAGGCCTAGTACATTCCAAATTTCCAATGTATCCTAGGCTAATTGTCAAAGTTTCTCTTGAAATTTGAAATAGGACTATTGTCCGACACAATCACCCACTCGTAGGCTACTAGGTACCCGGTACTAGGTACTATGGACACATACTACCTGGTAGGTAAGGGTTAGTCTTGTATCCCACGTACTAGGTAATAGGGACACCATAATAGCCTAGGTGTTAGGTGAGGGTTAGCCTAGTCTGGTATTACTGACTTTTAGCACCAGCGACCAACAGTTAGCTCAACCTTTTTATGCCTAATAGATCCGATAGAGCATATCAGTCTTTCCCTCTTCCTATGACTTAAATTGCTTCAAACTCCGTGTGTCCAGGCATTTTGGCTCGAACATCCCTTGATTTTGGCCCTGTCACTCTTTCAACTATGGGGGAGGCACTCACTATAGGCAGTTCTGCCTTTTGCCTCCCTCAATCACATAGGCCTAGAAAGAAAAAAATATATATATAGGCTACATAATTGCTAGGCCTATAACCTATAGGCTAGGCTAGGGCATGGGCAGTAGTTACTGTAATTGATTCCTGGAACCAGACAGACTCGTGTGACGTCACACGTAAACACGTTTGACGCTACTGGTCTCCCCAGTCCCATGTCACCTTCATTCGACTTGTCTAAATATGGCCTTCCAACAGGATCGGTATAGCCTAGGCCTAGGCCTATTGTGTAATTTGTGTTTTCCACCGAAAATGAGGAGTGACAAGGAAGAAGAAGATTAAAAACTCAGCACCATCATAATAATAATAATAAAATAGACCCAGACCCAGACCGCAAAAGGACACATCAGAGAGTGCCGCTCACTATAAAGGCAATACTTCCGCCATCCAACTGAACTGAACTGCAGGATAGACATAGACATTAGCCTAGGCCTATATAGTTTAACAGGACCCTATTCTATATGCTAAAGCTGTTATTTTTTTGCATTTGAAGTTTATATAAACCACTATGAGGTAGTTTAGGCTACAGCTGACGTCGCTTTCAAATTTTACTGCGGCAAAAAACGATCGCTATGGCGGGGTTTTTTTTTCTCACTTAATATGCAGAGTAACGTAGATTGATCGACAATTTTATTGTAGTAGGACCCAATCTACATGTTAGAATAGTTATTCTTTATATCTGTAGCTTATAGCCTATGAGGAGATATTTCGAAGGTGTTGGAGGTAGGCTATACAGATTCTCGCTCGTCCCTTCTCCAACATCCTTTAAATTCACGTAGTTTGCTGTTGACACTTGTCGACTTCCACCCAGGGATGGCGTGTGAGGGTGTATGAAGGGCCAGGGGATGTGGAGTACAGTGGAGAGATGATATGTAAAAGTATATGGCCAGCTAGAAATCTAAGAGTGAACCAGGGACTTCGAGGAAGCGAAAATGTTATGGTGGCGGATTCGCGGAAGGAGGGACGGTGCTGCTATCTGCCAGAGAGAAGACTAGGCTATAGCCCATGTCAACAACAAGCGACGCTGGTATACGTGTATTTCACTTAACCCAGCAGCTGCGGGAAGACTCAAAAGATGTTCTACTGGGCGGCAGCGGGAAGACGCATAAGATCATAGGCCTAAAAATAACCATTTAAAACACCCCAGTGGCACTAAAAAAAAAAAAAGCAATTTGTGTTTAGGCGAGATAATTATTTCCCTCCATTACTTGCTACCACTCCTACACATGTGCCCCCCCACCCCACCCCACCCCACCCCACCCTTTTTCCGCCCTCCTCATTTATCAGGTATTTTCTCTATTATTCCCGATATTTAACGAGTATTTTCGTAGGACGGGTGGGAGAGAGGAGGGTGGACTCGGTGGAGTAGTGTAAATCCGACCCTCCAACCCTCCCCTGGCCTATCAGTGCTATACGAGAGAGAGGGAGGGTGTCTCTCTCTCGCCGCTCAAAGCCATATTACGACCGCGAGGCTAAAATATAAAATTTTCACCAGCCAATTGTTTGCTGTTACCACTTGTTTTTATGCTTTACCATGTTTACATGTTCATATTAAAAGTAAAATAGGTGCATAGGCCTATGGATAAGTATTAATTATATATATGGTAAATTGACAATTTTAGTGAGGAATTAATCAGAATACATCGCACCGCGGGCACTTTCAAATACCATACATGCGCAGCTTAGAGGTTAATATTCGCTTATTGAATAATCAACGTTATTGATACTATAGGCCTATCCTATGTAGGCTATATTAGGACGGTAGGCCTACCATAAGAACATAAGAACATAAGAACATAAGAAAATGGGAGTCTGCAGAAAGCCGATTGGCCTAAGCAAGGCAGATCCCTGTCCCACACAACCCCAATTACAAAGCCCAATTATAGGCTCAACACTCTAATACCCTGAGGATCATCTTACCAAAACGGTTAGAGATTAACGCAGGATTACGGGGGTCTGCAGAGCGCTGATTGGCCCAACCCGGCTGATCCCCCTTCACACCCAACCCTTCTCGTCCATATGCTTATCCAATTTTTTCTTAAAGCTCCCTATCGTTCTTGATCCCACTATATCACTTGGTAGCCTATTCCACCCATCTACAACTCTGTTACCAAACCAATATTTGCCTATATCTTTTCTGAAACGCAATTTATCTAATTTGAAACCATTGGTATGAGTTCTTTCGCTATCACTGAGTTTTAGTACATTTGTCATGTCCCCTTTGTTAATCCCACTAACCCACTTGAACACCTCTATCATATCCCCTCTAACTCTGCGTCTCTCTAACGAATGTAAACCTAATTTCTTCAACCTTTCTTCATACGGAAAATTTCTAATATTATGGATCATTTTTGTCATTCTACGCTGAATTCTCTCCAATGAATCTATGTCCATTCTGTAATAAGGACACCAAAATTGGACAGCATAATCCATATGGGGTCTCACTAATGACAAGTAAAGTTTTAAGATAACATCAGCAGTTCTGTTACTCACACTCCTAGAGATGAACCCGAGAATCCTGTTTGCCTTATTACGAACGCTTATATACTGTTTTCTAGGCTTCAAATCATTGCTAACAAACACACCTAGATCTTTCTCGCAGTCTGAATTTTCTAATTCTAAATTAGCTAGTTTATATTTAACATTTGTTTGCATCTTCCCTATCTTTAATACCTTGCATTTGTCAATGTTAAACTTCATCTGCCAATTTACTGACCATTCATGTAAGGTATCTAGATCCCTTTGGAGGCACTCTATATCGCTATCTGAATCAATTGATCTCCCCATTTTAGTATCGTCTGCGAATTTACTTATCCTACTAGTTATACCTAAATCTAGGTCATTTATGTATATAAGAAACAACAGGGGACCTAATACCGATCCCTGGGGGACACCACTTTTGACTGCTCCCCACTCTGACTTGGTACCATTTATGCTGACTCTCTGTTTCCTACCAATTAGCCATGACCTAATCCATCCCAACAACGACCCTCCTATTCCATGTGCCTCAACCTTTCTCATCAATCTCTCATGAGGGACTCTGTCGAAAGCTTTACTGAAATCTAAATATATAATATCATATGACTTGTCACTATCTACTGCTTCATATACCTCTGAGAAAAAGCTAAGCAAATTAGTAAGGCAAGAACGTCCCTGAGTGAATCCATGCTGAGAAGAATTTATTAAGTTAAATTTTACTAAGTGGCTTCTAATTTTCCTAGCAATAATGGACTCTAGCAACTTTCCTATGATTGATGTGAGACTAATGGGACGGTAATTGGATGCTATCGATTTATCACCTTTTTTGAAGATCGGAACTACATTTGCAAGCTTCCAAGCTTCTGGAACTAAACCTGTTTCTAATGACTTGTTAAATATAAATGCTAATGGACTACTTAACTCATCTCTGCATTCTTTTAATACTCTAGCATATACCTCGTCAGGACCAGGCGATTTTTGAGGTTTCAGTCTGTCAATTTCCTTAAGCACATAATTTCTACTTATACTAACTGTACTTAACATATTTTCTATACTATCACTATATACCATATTGACTTCTGGAATCTGTGCCAAATTTTCATTAGTGAAAACGGAAAGAAACTGACTATTTAATGTACTGCACATTTCTAAATCATTTTCTGTTATTTCTCCTATTGAAGTTTTTAGGGGGCCTATTACATCTCTAACTTTAGATTTATATAGTTGGTAAAAAGCTTTAGGGTTATTTTTTGAGTCGCTGGCTATCCTTATTTCATAATTTCTTTTTGCTTTCCTGATTTCCTTTTTGACCTGTCTTGATAGAGTCTGATAGTATATATGTAAATGATTTTCACCTTTCTTTATTTTTCGATATATTCCTTTCTTTTTTCCTATAAGATCTATTAGCTTATTAGTCATCCATTTTGGTTGGTTCTGCGTCGATCTAAATCTTCTTTTAGGGATATATTTATTTTGAGCATTGTGGAGTGAAGCAATAAACTGGTTATATGTAGGTGGCAAGTTTAACTCTGGCATATCCTGACTTAATTGCTTAACAATAGGGTCCACCCTTAAGTCTCTTCTTAGCCCACCATAATCGGCTTTTCTGAAATCTGGGATAAGTGTCGTATTCTCTTTAGCATTCCCTGTCCATTGTATATTAAAATAAATAGATTTATGATCGCTATTTCCTAGGTGGTCACCAATCTCTACATTATTTATCATATGTTCATTGTTACTGAAAACTAAATCAAGAATATTAATACCTCTAGTCGGCGTATCTATGAATTGAAATAAAAAACTATCTTGTACTACCTCAATAAACTCTACTGAATCGGAGTCGCCTATTTGGTGCTGCCAATCAATGTTCGGAAAATTAAAATCCCCCATAATGCACACATTGCTAAACCTTGATGCTATTTTAATTTCCTCCCATAACGATGTTCCGCCATTTCTACTCATATTAGGCGGTCTATATATAACTCCAATAACTATGGTCTCACTACCTTCGTTAACCTCTACCCAAACACTTGGTTGAATGTGAAGTCACAGAAGAAAAAGAAGTGATAGCCGTTGTTTACTGTACTGAATTTTAGAAGCCTGCATGTAGGCCTATATGACTTCAAAACTTTTAGTGAGTTTACCTTGTAAAGTTCTTGTACCATGTGCCACTATAATATCATCAGCTGTTAGTGTAGACTGCGTGTTGTCTATAGGAGAGTATTGACATAATTTTTACAGTAGGTATAGACATATTGCTACTGTATTTTTCATTATCTTTTACCAAGGATTGAAACCATTTTTAATAGGCCTATGCCTATGTTGACAAAATTTGTGGTCGTCTCGTAAAGCCCTCCCCACTAGTGGGGGCTGTGGTTATAGATTGTTGGAGAATGGGTAAATACTAATTCTGCTCCAAATCATTGTAATACAACACTATATCTGAAGGAAAAAAAAAATATTTACTAAAATCGCTGTTGGTGCTAAACTTCAGGTTTACGGTACCGTTAGTCTTTTATACAATATACTAGGTCTAGGTTCGCTAGGGGGCAATTTTACTTTAGCAGCGCGCACTTTACAGGTACCACCATGGACTTAGAGTTATAGGCTAGGGTAAGACGGAATCATTTCGCCAAAAATCAAATTTTTTGACGAATAGAAACTGCCATAAATGGAATTTTGAATTTTGAATTTGTTTTATCTATACATTCAGCCTTTCTGCTATAGATGCCCAAAAAACAAAAACAATATATATAATGTTTTGGTCATGCTGCCGATTTTTTTTTTAAAGTTACTCGCTGCGAAATAATCCCGCCGGGCGGGGTAATTTCGCCGCGACCCATTTTACGCATCATCTTGCTATTAAACTAGATAGCCTAACATTATATGATTAATGGCCAGACAAAACACTAGCGCGCAGGTAAAAGCAATGAAAACATGCACAAACCCAAACTGCCACTAAACATACCAATAGGAAAACGTTGCACGCACACACAACTGAACGGGGCGGGCAGAGATGCAGGTGTGTCACACGTTTAGTGCGGGTGTGGATGTGTCTAGTGTGGGTGTGAACATGTAGTGCGGGTGTGGACGTGTCTAGTGCGAGTGTGGATGTGTCTCGTGTGGGTGCTAGTGCAAAGTACCAGGCAGCAGCTGACGGCTACTGCCAACACTGTGTCACACACACCACCACAGTGGACGCACCCACATACAAACACCCCCACACACACCCGACCATACCGTCAGACACGCCGCTCGCCCCGGTGTCAGGCCCCGCAAAACTGCAACACAGACGCACCCACATACAAACACCCCCACACACACCCGACCATACCGTCAGACGTGCCGCTCTCCCCGGTGTCAGGCCCCACAAAACTGCAACACAACCTAAGCCAAACTAGCTCTACAATCTAAGCCAAACTAGCTATACAACCTAAGCCAAAACTGCTCTACAGCCTAAGCCAAACTGCAGCCGAATCCATGCAATAGTTTCGGAGATATCGGCGTGTGAATGCAAATTATTAGCGTCACGGCGAAATTACCCCATCTTACCCCTAATAGGTTTCCACACATCCATCAACAAGCTACTGTACACCCTTTTCTGGTCTGGTACTAGGCTAGTACCGCTAATAGAAACGCTCTAATAGTTTCTGGGTTTATAATTTTCAAAACCGCAACACCTGAGACATCAGGGTGTCAAACGACGCTGTTTTTTTGAGTGATAACGCAATGAACTTTTTGTATAATGATAACAGAAACTCCACCCCCCCAAAAAAAAAAAGGTAGGCTAGGCTAAATTGACACAATTTTGGTCTCCATATTTTCCATCTTGATTGTTTTTTATTGCAGGAAATACTGTTTTAGACACCTAAATTCTCAAAAAAAAATCTGGGGGGCATGCCCCCGGACCCCCCTAGAGCTCGCGCCTTCGCCGCGCTATAATGATAACAAAATAATAAACCATAATGATAACACAATTCATATTTTGTGGATTGACACCCTGACCTGAGTCAACTTATACTAACTAATTACAACCACTGTATGATTATGAAAACTAGCTAAGAATACAAAAAAAAAATATTACTTTCGAAATTAGGTTAGGCTACTGTTTTTCAACTTTGAAAATATGCAAAATCCGAGCCCACTTTTGCCATAACTTGGCTGGGGTTTTCGAAATCTCGGGTTTTATGGTTTAAAAAACCTTAAAGGTGGTGGTGCATGGGTTGAGATAAACATGGAATAATAATTGCCAACCTGCACATAATTATCTTGCAAAATGCAATGTCACTGAAATAATTATTAACAATGGTATAAAGGATGTTGTGGATCGTCTACACCGGACCTGTGACGTCATAGTAACGTCACAGAGTATCCTCATCCTGGACTGGATGGTGGACTTACACTTCTATGACGTCACAGGTCTGGTGTAGGCGATCCACAAAATCCTTTATAGGCCCTACCATTGTTAATAATTATTTCAGTGACATTGTATTTTGCAAGATAATTATGTGCAGGCTGGCAATTATTATTCCAAGTTTATCTCAACCCATGCACCACCACCTTTAACCCAGTGGGCACCAGCTAATAAATAATAAATGCACACTCCAGGACCAGCCGAAAATGGAAATTTTGTTTTTCCCTAAGACAGCTTAAATGGGCGAGAAATGAAGGGAAAAAAAACATTCGCCTCGGTCATTTGGGGGTCCTAAGTGTGTGGTGGTGGGGGGGGGGGATCAGCTGGTGCTGGGCGATTCTTCAAACCTTCCGCACCAACACACCACAGCTAGGTGAGACAGCATGGCTGATGTACGATGCCTCCAATTTTCAAGTAACAGTTATTTACACCACCATCATGTGTGCCTTCATAGTTCATATATTAGCAACATGTACCGGTATCACATAATGTCAATGTAAGTGAAGTTACATTGTGATAAGTGCATAGATTCAAGTTTTAGAAATGCCGACGAGTGGCAAGGCCCGCGCGCGTTCTGGTTACCATGGCGATGGGCGGCCATCTTGGCCCAAGGTGCACGCACGTACACACGACCAGCTGACTGGCACCCGACTCCCCCTTCATTTTCACTTTTATTATGCCTCTCTCACAAACTCTGTTTATTGATTTTATACTTTATTTTGTGATTTATAGTTAGAATATGAGTTTTACACATTGTTTTAGGCACTTTTGACTTTGAAATATGGGTTTTCACATTGTATTTTTAGTGGGGAGAGTGCGAGATGGTGGTGAAGGCAGGCGGTGGGGAGTACATTGTTTTAGGCACTTTTGACTTGGAAATATGGGTTTTCACATTGTATTTTTAGTGGGGAGAGTGTGAGGTGGTGGTGAAGGCAGGCAGTGGGGAGAACCACACCACATGTGTTGTTGTGAAGCAATATGACACCTCTCATCCTCAGCTCGTCTCTTCTGACCCCTATGATGGCCTGGCGGAATTTTGAGGAATCCCATGGGGTCTGGGTCATCCTCCTCCTCTTCCCCACTTGGTTGGTGGAGAGTCAACTATGTCATGGGAGCAGTGGGGGAGCGATACACACTCTCCTCCCTTTGTTCCAACATCGCGAGGCGATGAGGTACCGTAGGTCAGACACTCGCGAAGTCAACGGGAAAACTGTCTTTCCCCCCTCCTCCCGCGCGTCCCACTCCTCACCGCAGCTAGACTTGGGTGTTGCCAAGTATTGTCACTGTTCGTCAACATCATAAGGTATATCCCATACAAATTTGAACCCTCTAGCTACCATAGGATAAGAGTAAAAGTCGAAAGTGGCGGTGAGATAAGTGGCTAAACAGGCGTTCCCCACCCGCACGGCTGTACTTGGGGGTTGCCGAGTACCGCCACTGTTCGGCAACATCATAAAGTATATTCCCATACAAATTTGAACCCTCTAGCTACCATAGGACAAGAGTAAATAAGGTCGACAATGCCGACGCCCCTATGCGGCTCTGGAGTTTAGCGTTACATAAATTGCCAACGCATGCTGCGACTCTGGTGCCCAGTGAGTTAAACCACGAGCCATGTTAAAATACGCGATAATTATCGCGAATAGACTCGCAGCGTTATTATACATAATTTATTAGGGAAAGTGAAGCTCTATGGAATCCTTATAATATACTCACATAGATTCCGTTGTGGTACGGTAGAATAGTTTTGATAAGTTTTGTAACTCGATTTTGTCGATATAGATAGTCCCGCGCGTAAACAAACTCAGTCCCGCAATCTTGAGAGCTCTGCTACGGATGTGTTCAATGTTTACAAAAAGTGTTCGGAATGGAGTACACTTGCTACGGTAAAGTGTTATGTTCTACAAAGATGTTACTGTATGTCTAATATATGAACCCACAATAGCTGGCATGCAAGGGCTAGTGTTTTATCCCACGTACTGGGTCTAGGGTTAGGTTAGGTTAGGTTGTTTGGTTAGGTTAATATACTAGGTCTCGGAAACAAGATTCGTAGTTGCGGTAGTATTTACATCAAAACTATAGTTAACTATCAAAACTATTCTCCCTCAGTGGAATCTATGTGAGTATATTATAAGGGTTCTATAGTGTTTCACTTTCCCTAATAAATTATGTATGATAACGCTGCGAGTCTTTTCAAAAAAATTACCAAATATGCTATTATCGAAATTTTATGCATTTAACCCCTCATTTTCCCTGATCTTCATAGCTCTCCCCACTATCGGGTGGCGTTGAATAATGGGGAAAACGTTTTTTCCGATGTTTGTAATTAATTACAAACACTGTATATTGATGACAATTAACAACAGATAAATAAAACAGCACCGAGAAAAATATTTATTTTAAAATAACAATGTTCCAAAATCTGGGCCAAAATTTTCGGTACTTTGCAGCTCTCACGTCCCAAAATATTCATGTGGCTATAGAGTGTGTGCTCTACAAAGCTCTCGGTAAATTTTTACCGTGTGACAGCCAAGAATTTTAAGAAATACCGGTACCATATAGGCCTACTGTACTGTATAGGCCTATATATTTTGTTTCATAGTTTTCTTTGATATACTGTAGTGTTGTTCTACAGCAAGGACTGCAGGAAATGAGTATTTACCCATTATCTAACAATCTATAGGCTAGGCTAAACAAAACACGGCCCTCACTTGTGGGGAGGGCTATCAAGATCAGGGAAAATGTAGAGTTAAAGAGGATAAAAAGGAAAAAATAAGCTCTATTTAGCTGCAGTAACCATTTGCCGTGGGATACAGGAGGTGGATTCACTAACGGTCGTACGATCCGAAAACTCCCTTACCGTTCCCTTACGACTCGACGCTGGTATTCACGAAGCGTCGTAGCAGCCATCTTTGATCGTAGGAAGCCCCTTTCGCAAAGGGTGGTCCGGACCACCCTTAGATGAATTTGACCCGGATATAGGTACACAAATATCGATAACACAACCCGCGACCATAACAAATTTGTCTGCAGTATAGCTCTTTATTACACACTAAGTAATTATTGAGGCAATAATAGCGCAATATGATTGTTAACTTGTGTTTACAACACCATTAACACCTTACGAGCGGCCTAGGCGGTAATTTATATGTACCGCCCAGCGGGGTGTTTTTACCCTAATAGGGTTGTTTACGTGATCATTTTCATGCCTAAATAAGACCCAGAGCGTAAAACAAGTATCTATCCCTGAAAGGGCATAAACAGAGCTTTCCAATGACACCCCAACCATCCTTGTACGACCACTGGTTTTCTTGCAACGATCGCGCAACACGAGTGCAAAAACCATGTAATTAGGTACTTTCTCTACATAATTCCCTGTGTAGCGAGTGTGAGGGGGGATGGAGGGGTGGTTTTCACTTCAGTTGGCCCACCGCGGTGGTGCGCGGCGGTCATAGCCTTACTACGCTCCTCACACCGCTCAGTTCTCTCTCTCTGCAACATTACGTGCTGAAAATGGCACACGACATAAGTTGTGAACCGCCACTTAGTCCAAATTTCTTTCACACGACATAAGTTGCGCGCTGCCAATAAAGGGTTAAGGCATTTAACCCCTTCAGACTCCTATGACGCAGAGGTTGCCAGATTAGCAATAAGAAATAGAGTTCTCTCACTCTTATAATTACCTCTCCAAAATTAGTGTTCTGCCCACAGCTAACTCAAAGACAACTGCAGAGGTTGAAGTAACTATACTAAAGGTTTCTAAATACCCCTGATGGTAACAAAGGTTTTAAAGTATCCCTAATAGGCTCAAAATCGCGTCATATGTCGGAGAGGGTTAATACAAACTATGAATATATTTGTATCCTTAATGTCGGTAAATCTACAGTTATACTAACACTACCCCCCACCACCTCCCCCTTTCAAAACACGCCTTTTAGCGTGTTTTTGGATGGTTCAGCAGACGCGGAAACTGGAAAAAAACATATTTTGATACAAATTTATCACCAACCAGATCCGAGTTTTTCAGGTAATTTGTTGTTGTTTTTTATTTTTTATTTGATATTCAGTGTTGTTTAATACCGAGGACCGTCACATTTTAGTATTTTTAACATTAGCTTAACCTAACTTAACCTAACCTAACCTAACCGAAAACTAACCTGTCTCGCGACCGGTCTAAACCCAGCTCATGTTCCCTGTTTTGGGTGCGCGACGGTCTAAACCCAGCTCACGTTCCCTGTTTATGGGTTCGCGAAGGTTTGTAATACTTCAATGTATCTATTGCAAGTCAAATATACATTTCCGCGCATCATCAAACCATACTAAGTCTACTACTAAAAATATTAACCCATTAGTACCAACAGAATAGCGACAAAATAGGGGTAGTATAACTGTAGATTTATCTTAATGTCTTATGACAGGCCAAATTAAGCTATGAATAGCCTACACATGCCAGCCTAGACCTAGTCAAGGTTAATTGATGCACAAATTCATGTGCTGCGACAACACGTAGCCTACCATTAGTAGATTTTAACCCTCATATATTGCGAAAATGTTTTATTCCAACTCCCCACCACCTCTGAGTTAGATTAGGGTAGCCTATTCCTCAACAAAGTTGAAAGTATCACAGGAACAAAATGATGAAAAATATTACCCTAGGCCTAGCCTAAAAAATAAACAAATAAATGGTGTTGTGAATAATTTTGTTTAGCCTAGCCTAGGCCATAACCTAGGTTTATTTTCAAAAAGTTAGGGCTATTTAGGCTAGAAAAGTTAGGCCTATGTATGGTATTTTGGTTAGGCTAGCAATGCCTAGCTGGGTTAGATTAGGGTAGCCTATTTCCTCAACAAATTTCAAAGTACAGTATCATAGGAAAAAAATTATGGAAAGAATTACCCTAGGCCTAGCTTTTAAAAAAAAATAAGGAATTATTCTATAATTGCACCTATACGAGCTAAACAAATTATTATTGTATTTAACAGGAAGGTACGACGAGGTAAGTGATGTGGTATAGGTGGCAATATGTGGAAATGGATTATAAGGGCATTCCGCCCCCTCTGACCCCCTTACGAAAATCTACGGTTACTCACTCCACCCCAACTGGATTTCTACCGTTTTACCCAACCAGCGGGGGTGTGGGGGCGGCAGCCCCCACCCATAATACTAGGATAGGTTAGGTAAGGTTGTTAGGTTAGGCCAATGTCTCTAACCATTGTAAAATCCGTGTCACATCTAGATTGATAGACTTTTGTCAGAGGGGGCGGAATGCCCTTATAATCTATTTCCGCATATTGCCACCTATACCACATCATTTACCTTGTCGTACCTTACTGTTAAATACAATAAAAAAAAATTTAGCTCGTATAGGTGCAATTATAGAAATTTACCAAAAATAATAATAGGCTAGCCTATATGGTGTGAATATTTTTGTTTAGCCTAGCCTAGGCTATAACCTAGGTTTATTTTGAAAAAGTTAGGGTTATTTAGACTAGAAAAGTTAGGCCTATGTATGGTATTTTGGTTAGTCTAGCAATGCCTAGCTTGGTGTAGCCTAAGCATAGTAAAGTAGAAAACTAGAAGGTAAAGATGGTGTTTGCAGGCGTACCGTCCTCCTTGTTAACTAGCCTAGCTGTTATTAGTCCCATGCTGGTAATATCTTTGATGATGGCAATAAGTCATGGGAGGTGAGGGCGACAAAGCCCCCCTCAACCTATCATTATATCCCATGGCCAACTGTTGGGCAATAGGTTGAGGGGGGCTTTATCCCCCTCATCCCCCATGACTTATTGTCATCACCATATATATTTCCAGCAGGGGGGCAAATAACAGCTGGCCGTGGGATAATTTTGTAATTAAATGCAGTCAAATTAGACGCGAACATAACCGAGCCTGCAACTTCATCTAAACAAGGACAGTACGCCCGCTAACACCACCCTTACCAAGGTAAGAGTTGTGTTAGCGGGTGATGTACCGTCCGCTTTGTTTACATAGTCGAACACTCTGTTATATTCACATCTAATTTGACTGCTCTTATTTGCCCCTGCTGGTAAAATATATGATGATGACAATGTTATGAGGGGTAGGGGGGGTCTAAGCCCCCCTCACCCCATTATTGTATCCCATGGCCAGATGTTGGATAAATTGTTGTTGTTGTTGTTGTTGTTTTTCCTCAAGCTGCCTGGCCGAACAGCCCCAAGGCCCCGAGCAAGGCCAAGGCCGTAACCGAGCGCCCCCACAGAACCCTCCCTGCCGACCACAATAAAGCCTGGGTGACCGAAGCCACTCCATGGCGGGGAGCTGAGGAGGGTGCGGAAACGCCCGGGAAACCAAAGCCCCACCCAGGGCCCTGTGCCCCTCAGCAATTATGAAGAGAAAGTTGAGGGGCAAAGGAAAGATGTGACGCTTTGGCTTCCAATCTTGGTAGATTAGGAGGTCAATCCACGCAAGAGACGCCGTCACTTGAGATCTAGAAAATATATAAGTAAAAGGAACAGTCAGAGTAAGCTATGGGTATGGCAGAGATCGCTCAGTTCTCACTCTGATAGACCAGCCCATCACCACATGACTAGAACCCAATCCTCTCAGCATCAGCTAGGAAAGGCCCTAGAAAGCCGCCTTTGGCGGGGGGGATAGCTCCCCTATTTCAACCCTTTTCGGGGTTGGGCACCCGCCTATAAATAAATTGTTATGCTAGCAACCGTGGGATACAATAATGGGTTGAGGGGGGCTTTGCCCCCTCAACAAAAAATGGAGGTGTTATGAATAAAAAAATATATTACCCTAGACTAGCCTAGACTATAGCCAAAAAAAAAAAAAAAAAAAAAAAAAAAAAAAAAATATATATATATATATATATATATATATATATATATATATATATATATATATATATATATATATATATATATATATATATATATATATATATATATATACCCCGTATATACGGTATATATACCGGTATATATATAGCCTAGGCCTATGCTAGGCCTATTTTGAAAGGGTAGATAGGCCTTGAGGTGTTGTGAATACAAAAATATTACCCTAGGCCTAGGCCTATTTTGAAAAATTAGGCCTAGGCTAAGTCTGGCATTTTGGCTTGGCTAGAACTGCCTGTGTAGGCATAGACATAGTAAAGTCTGGCATTTTGGTTTGGCTCGCCCTGTCTAGGTGTAGACATGGTAAAGTAGAACAATATACTGTGGTTAAGGTTTAAATAATACACTAATTTCCCAACTAGCCTAACAGATGATTATCAATGATCAATCCGTCGGAAATCCTTTAACCCGTACAGCCCCAGCGACGCGCCTGACGCGTCGGCGATGTATGTAACGCACAGCCCCAGAGACGCGCCTGGCGCGTCACCCTAATTGCGCCGACCGTAACCTCAGGTGTAGCCACTCAAGAGGGCTCAGATTTGTATGGGAACTGTGTACGTATCCCACGCAACCGTGCCGATGGTTGAAAACTCTCAAAAGTCCACGTGCGTGCGCGTGAGCGCGCAATAACCTGGTTTTATGGGGTAATTGCCTTCAATTTTTTACTCTTGTAAAATACGTTTTCGGGGGCTCTGTAGGACCATTCTTTAAGCTTTTTGAGCGGTTTTTCGTGGTTTTTCCTTCATTCCTAACCCATTCGCTATTGTTTCTGGAATAAAACCATTTTTTGAAAACCGGCCGGGTTCTGGTGAACAAACATTACAAAACTAGCCGGGGCTGGACGGGTTAACTTGGGCCACTAACAGGCTTCCCTGTAGCCTAGCTAGGCTAATTTCTTATCATCAATTCACAAGATACTCTATTCTTCTTCCTATTGGCTGTGGTGGATCGAATTAGCCATGCTAAACAATGAAAAGCTCATAAATTAAATTAGGTAAGATTAGGAGTACGGTAGTGGGCGTACCACTACCAACATACAGCATAACTCATCTATAAAACATTAACCTAACCAAACAACCTAACCTAACCTAACCTAGTATTCATGTAGTACTAGGTTAGGTTAGGTTAGGTTACGTTAATGTTTTATAGATGATTTATGCTGTATGTCGGTAGGCCTAGTGGTACGCCCACTACTCCTAATCTTACCTTAAATTATATTAGGTTCTTCTTGGCGCTTCGGTCATGTGGGTGACATATTGTGGACAAACTAGATTTTAGGTCACGTATGGGATATAATGTTCTAAATGTATACTATAGCAGCGTATAGCTTTGTATTAGAGTATTAGTCACCACAATATATGTCTTTACCACTGCATATAAAATTATTTTTCCTTAGACTTTGTAGGTTAAATAAGGGTGATGGCGGCCATCTTGGATCAGCTGAGAACGAATACTTTTCATTTTTTTACCGTAGTTTTAGTATTTTGTCATATTCTATATCAATACTAACCCTGCGGGGGTCTGGGAGCGGCAGCCCCCAGGTTAGGTTAGGGTAATGACAAAATATGGTTTTAGGGGGCATGTTTTAATATTGCAATATACAGTAATGGGTAAATATGAATTTCCAGAAGGAAAAACACCTTAAAACACACTAGCCTAATCAATGAAGAAACTGATGAGAAAAAGGATTATAATACAAAAAAACACGTACGTGACCTAAAATCCAATTTGACCCATATTGTTTATTTACAAAGGCCAAGCGCCTGATTGGTCAAGAGAAGCCTCGGTGAAAATAACCGAAAGGGAGACGTAAGGGAGCTCAACGATGCGTTCGTGAATACACCTTCCGCACTCCCTTAGGAACGATCGTAGGTTGCTGTACGACATCGCACGCTACGACCGTTAGTGAATCCGGGTCCAGAATTAGTTGAGGGGAGGCAAGCCCCCCTCAAACTCTCTCTCTCTCCCGGACTTATTGACATGCTCATATATTTTACAGGTCAAAACTCCCTTATAATACATTTCCGACAGTACAGACATATATGCCAATCTATTGCATGATATGACACTTCCATAGGCCACACTAAAATCGATGGGTGTCGTGGCTCTCACCTTAAAATCTTACCCTAATGTATAATTTTCCTCGGCTTAGGAGGGATCTAGCCTATCATCTATAAGAGTTAGAGGCTTCATAGATGCAGTATATAGGCTACCGGTACTCTCATTTAATTCTTATACGCTCCTCCCTAAAATGAATAAAATCGCCTCATGCCAGCAAAATTATAAGAACAAAATGCACCATCGTCTGAAAGGGATTATGATAAATCTACAGTTATACTACCCCTATTTTGTCGCTATTCTATTGGTACTAATGGGTTAATATTAGTAGTAGTAGACTTAGTATGGTTTGATGATGCACGGAAATGTATATTTGACTTGAAATAGATACATTGAAGTACCGGTATTACAAACCTTCGCGAACCCATAAACAGGGAATGTGAGCTGGGTTTAGACCGTCGCGCACCCATAAACAGGGAACGTGAGCTGGGTTTAGACCGTCGCAGGGACATGCCAGTTTGCCTTAGGGAAATATGACACATGGCCTGTCCGACTTTTGCATGAGTAACGGGTGAATGGATTTAGGATGTCCGAAGAAACTCATTTTGCCGTCTGGAATCATTTCGGGGGTCTAAAGGGAGTCTTAAAATTGACAGGGAACACGGTCATGCCAGATCGCTCAACCGCTCTAACTTTATTCTATTTTTTCACCCACTTCCCGATGTCGTAGGAACACGAAAACAGGGATGAATATGTGGACAACGTAGTACTTACAGATGCACTAGGCGTCATCTCTTTAAGAGACAAGTTAGCCGGTGAATTGAAGACATATGAAAACTACACTTGGTCAACAAGACTATGTGCCCCCAGATTTTACCTCAAGAAACCAAATTTTGGGGACGCCCATAACATCCTTCAATTAAGGAGTTTTTAATTGAAATTTCGATATGTTGTGTGTCAACCCACAGACTACATGCCCTCCAAGTTTCATTGAGCCACCTTATCTCTAACTGAGATTTTTGGAAAATACTGTGAGCCAACTCAAGGTGAGCGGCCACTCAGAGTCACACCATCATAGGGACAAAATGACAATTCCCTCATAACTCAATTTTCTGATAGTTTTTGAACCTGAGATTCTGATACAAGGGGTAAAATGAGCTGTAGAATTCATTTCTGCAATGACATTCTATACAATATCAAAAGTTTTCATGCAATCGTACCGGCTCACTTTTTTTCCAGGGACGATAGGCAGCAGTGAGCGGGTTCTGTCCGAAACTTGTATACAGTTATCATGTAACTATCCTGACCGAAACCGGACAGAACCTTTGTCATGGACCATTTATTGAGGGCTTTCTTCCTGTTCTATTTAAAGTCATATATTAACGAAAATAACAAGGTATATGCTACTTCCAGAGTACTTTTCAACTGTACAATCGCAAAAACTCTATGTCTGGATTTGGCCACCCAATGGAATATTTTATTATTCATAGGGAACTGGCCTGTCCGGAAGCCCAAACTGGACACTTTTGTCGGATTCTTAGGCAACAATGACCAAAATAATTAACGACGGACAGGATAGTTTTTTATTATTGTAAAATTAAGTGTGTAATATCATTATTTAATATCCTTTTCAATTTATTTAACCTAACTTAAATTAAATAACAGGAAACGGACACTGGCAACCTAAATTTATCTTCCTGTGAAGTGTTTGAACCTAACCTAACCTCACCTCACCAAGAGTAAACCCCACTTTGTAAACATTATTCCAAGCATATTATTAGCTTTTCCGTTGCATAATGACATGTTTAGTAACTACTCAAAATTTCAAGCGGATATATCTTCAGATACCAGAATTATTTATACTAATCTAGAAATTTATTGCCTAACCACGAATCAGATATGACCCATATAGGTAGAATTCGATGATGAACCAGAATCTGGCCACGAAAATATGAGATCTAGATACCTAACAGAGATAATCGTATAAATGGTACTATGGATCAGCATTAGATGCTTAGGGAACATTTCTTGGCTCAGTTCAGTCCGAAAATGCTATGTAGATCACTCTTTCAAGAGAGTTGAAGTCTCCAGATCACTATCTAGTTGAAATCTCTTCTCACAATGTTCCCTAACATATGTATTACGGACAGGCCAGTTTCAAGATGACGTTCCCTAAAATACTGTCCTAGCCATAGAATAGGCAGATATAGGGCTAGCTTCACCAGAACTATGCAGTAGGAGTAGAATTTGGTGCTGATTTCAAAAATGCATTCAGAAATTGGATTGCTCTGACAATTTAATACAAATACCAAAATCAAGGAAAACTATCCTGTCCGAAATGCCATTCTCGGACTGAACTGAGCCATGAAATGTTCCCTAAGCATCTCCAACATTGGCTCTTAGGGCAAAAATGGCAGAAATAGGACTAGCTTTACCAGAGCTGGGCATTAGGAAGGTAATTTGATGCTTATTCCAAATATGGTGTCCAAGTTTTAATAAGTAAGCAATTGGAAGAGATGGAGCCAAATAATTGTTAAAGAATGAAGAAATTGGCAATATTTCCTTTCTATGAAGATTAATTCAATTTGTAAGTGCCTTTTTTAAATCAGCATCAAATTCTCCTCCCATTGCAAAGTTCTGGCTATGCTAGCCCTATGTCTGCCAGTTTTGCCTTGAGAGCCAATGTCGGAGATGCTTAGGGAACATTTCCTTGCTAAGTTCAGTCCGAAAATGCTATGTAGATCACTCTTTCAAGAGAGTTGCAGTCTCCAGATCACTATCTAGTTGAAATCTCTTCTCACAATGTTCCCTAACAATTATGTATTACGGACAGGCCAGTTTCAAGATGACGTTCCCTAAAATACTGTCCTATCCATAGAATAGGCAGATATAGGGCTAGCTTCACCAGAACTTTGCAGTAGGAGTAGAATTTGGTGCTGATTTCAAAAATGCATTCAGAAATTGGATTGCTCTGACAATTTAGTACAAATTCCAAAATCAAGGAAAACTATCCTGTCCGAAATGCCATTTCGGACTGAACTGAGCCATGAAATGTTCCCTATGCATCTCCAACATTGGCTCATAGGGTAAAAATGGCAGAAATAGGACTAGCTTTACCAGAGCTGGGCATTAGGAAGGTAATTTGATGCTTATTCCAAATATGGTGTCCAAGTTTTAATAAGTAAGCAATTGGAAGAGATGGAGCCAAATAAGTGTTAAAGAAATGAAGAAATTGGCAATATTTCCTTTCTATGAAGATTAATTCAATTTGTAAGTGCCTTTTTTAAATCAGCATCAAATTCTCCTACCATTGCAAAGTTCTGGCTATGCTAGCCCTATGTCTGCCAGTTTTGCCTTTAGAGCCAATGTTGGAGATGCTTAGGGAACATTTCCTTGCTAAGTTCAGTCCAAAAATGCTATGTAGATCACTCTTTCAAGAGAGTTGCAGTCTCCAGATCACTATCTAGTTGAAATCTCTTCTCACAATGTTCCCTAACAATTATGTATTACGGACAGGCCAGTTTCAAGATGACGTTCGCTAAAATACTGTCCTATCCATAGAATAGGCAGATATAGGGCTAGCTTCACCAGAACTTTGCAGTAGGAGTAGAATTTGGTGCTGATTTCAAAAATGCATTCAGAAATTGGATTGCTCTGACAATTTAGTACAAATTCCAAAATCAAGGAAAACTATCCTGTCCGAAATGCCATTTCGGACTGAACTGAGCCATGAAATGTTCCCTAAGCATCTCCAACATTGGCTCTTTGGGTAAAAATGGCAGAAATAGGACTAGCTTTACCAGAGCTGGGCATTAGGAAGGTAATTTGATGCTTATTCCAAATATGGTGTCCAAGTTTTAATAAGTAAGCAATTGGAAGAGATGGAGCCAAATAAGTGTTAAAGAAATGAAGAAATTGGCAATATTTCCTTTCTATGAAGATTAATTCAATTTGTAAGTGCCTTTTTGAAATCAGTATCAAATTCTCCTCCAATTGCAAAGTTCTGGCTATGCTAGACCTATTTCTGCCAGTTTTGCCTTAAGAGCCAATATTGGAGATGCTTAGGGAACATTTCTTGGCTCAGTTCAGTCCGAAATGGCATTTCGGACAGGATAGTTTTCATTGATTTTGGAATTTGTATTAAATGATCAGAGCAATCCAATTTCTGAATGCATTTTTGAAATAAGCATCAAATTCTACTCCTAGTGCAAAGTGTTGGTAAAGCTCGCCCTATTTCTGCCAATCTTACAGATGTGATATGGTTTAGGGAACGTCATCTCTTACTTACTACATATTGAAAAGGAAACATAACTTTAATATTATCTGTACAATTGGCTGACATTGGGCAAGCTTCACCAAAACCTTGCATTAGGAGTAGAATTTGATGCTGATTCCAAAAATGCATTCCGAAATTTGATTGTTCTAATGGCTTGTTCCACATTACAAAATCAAGCAAAACTATCCTGTAAAAATGCCATTTTCGGACTGAACTGAGCCATGAAATGTTCCCTAAGCATCTCCAACATTGGCGCTAAGGGCAAACCATGCAGAAATAGGACTAGCTTTACCAGAGCTTGGCATTAGGAAGATATTTTGATGCATATTCCAAATATGGTATCCAAGTTTTAATAAGTAAGCAATTGGAAGAGATGGAGCCAAATAATTGTTAAAGAATGAAGAAATTGGCAATATTTCCTTTCTATGAAGATTAATTCAATTTGTAAGTGCCTTTTTTAAATCATCATCAAATTCTCCTCCCATTGCAAAGTTCTGGCTATGCTAGCCCTATGTCTGCCAGTTTTGCCTTGAGAGCCAATGTCGGAGATGCTTAGGGAACATTTCCTTGCTAAGTTCAGTCCGAAAATGCTATGTAGATCACTCTTTCAAGAGAGTTGCAGTCTCCAGATCACTATCTAGTTGAAATCTCTTCTCACAATGTTCCCTAACAATTATGTATTACGGACAGGCCAGTTTCAAGATGACGTTCCCTAAAATACTGTCCTATCCATAGAATAGGCAGATATAGGGCTAGCTTCACCAGAACTTTGCAGTAGGAGTAGAATTTGGTGCTGATTTCAAAAATGCATTCAGAAATTGGATTGCTCTGACAATTTAGTACAAATTCCAAAATCAAGGAAAACTATCCTGTCCGAAATGCCATTTCGGACTGAACTGAGCCATGAAATGTTCCCTAAGCATCTCCAACATTGGCTCTTTGGGTAAAAATGGCAGAAATAGGACTAGCTTTACCAGAGCTGGGCATTAGGAAGGTAATTTGATGCTTATTCCAAATATGGTGTCCAAGTTTTAATAAGTAGGCAATTGGAAGAGATGGAGCCAAATAAGTGTTAAAGAAATGAAGAAATTGGCAATATTTCCTTTCTATAAAGATTAATTCAATTTGTAAGTGCCTTTTTTAAATCAGCATCAAATTCTCCTCCCATTGCAAAGTTCTGGCTATGCTAGCCCTATGTCTGCCAGTTTTGCCTTGAGAGCCAATGTCGGAGATGCTTAGGGAACATTTCCTTGCTAAGTTCAGTCCGAAAATGCTATGTAGATCACTCTTTCAAGAGAGTTGCAGTCTCCAGATCACTATCTAGTTGAAATCTCTTCTCACAATGTTCCCTAACAATTATGTATTACGGACAGGCCAGTTTCAAGATGACGTTCCCTAAAATACTGTCCTATCCATAGAATAGGCAGATATAGGGCTAGCTTCACCAGAACTTTGCAGTAGGAGTAGAATTTGGTGCTGATCTCAAAAATGCATTCAGAAATTGGATTGCTCTGACAATTTAGTACAAATTCCAAAATCAAGGAAAACTATCCTGTCCGAAATGCCATTTCGGACTGAACTGAGCCATGAAATGTTCCCTAAGCATCTCCAACATTGGCTCTTAGGGTAAAAATGGCAGAAATAGGACTAGCTTTACCAGAGCTGGGCATTAGGAAGGTAATTTGATGCTTATTCCAAATATGGTGTCCAAGTTTTAATAAGTAAGCAATTGGAAGAGATGGAGCCAAATAAGTGTAAAAGAAATGAAGAAATTGGCAATATTTCCTTTCTATGAAGATTAATTCAATTTGTAAGTGCCTTTTTGAAATCAGCATCAAATTCTCCTCCCATTGCAAAGTTCTGGCTCTGCTAGACCTATTTCTGCCAGTTTTGCCTTAAGAGCCAATATTGTAGATGCTTAGGGAACATTTCTTGGCTCAGTTCAGTCCGAAATGGCATTTCGGACAGGATAGTTTTCATTGATTTTGGTATTTGTATTAAATTATCAGAGCAATCCAATTTCTGAATGCATTTTTGAAATAAGCATCAAATTCTACTCCTAGTGCAAAGTGTTGGTAAAGCTCGCCCTATTTCTGCCAATCTTACAGATGTGATATGGTTTAGGGAACGTCATCTCTTACTTACTACATATTGAAAAGGAAACATAACTTTAATATTATCTGTACAATTGGCTGACATTGGCCAAGCTTCACCAAAACCTTGCATTAGGAGTAGAATTTGATGCTGATTCCAAAAATGCATTCCGAAATTTGATTGTTCTAATGGCTTGTTCCACATAACAAAATCAAGCAAAACTATCCTGTAAAAATGCCATTTTCGGACTGAACTGAGCCATGAAATGTTCCCTAAGCATCTCCAACATTGGCGCTAAGGGCAAACATTGCAGAAATAGGACTAGCTTTACCAGAGCTTGGCATTAGGAAGATATTTTGATGCTTATTCCAAATATGGTATCCAAGTTTTAATAAGTAAGCAATTGGAAGAGATGGAGCCAAATAATTGTTAAAGAATGAAGAAATTGGCAATATTTCCTTTCTATGAAGATTAATTCAATTTGTAAGTGCCTTTTTTAAATCAGCATCAAATTCTCCTACCATTGCAAAGTTCTGGCTATGCTAGCCCTATGTCTGCCAGTTTTGCCTTGAGAGCCAATGTTGGAGATGCTTAGGGAACATTTCCTTGCTAAGTTCAGTCCGAAAATGCTATGTAGATCACTCTTTCAAGAGAGTTGCAGTCTCCAGATCACTATCAAGTTGAAATCTCTTCTCACAATGTTCCCTAACAATTATGTATTACGGACAGGCCAGTTTCAAGATGACGTTCCCTAAAATACTGTCCTATCCATAGAATAGGCAGATATAGGGCTAGCTTCACCAGAACTTTGCAGTAGGAGTAGAATTTGGTGCTGATTTCAAAAATGCATTCAGAAATTGGATTGCTCTGACAATTTAGTACAAATTCCAAAATCAAGGAAAACTATCCTGTCCGAAATGCCATTTCGGACTGAACTGAGCCATGAAATGTTCCCTAAGCATCTCCAACATTGGCTCATAGGGTAAAAATGGCAGAAATAGGACTAGCTTTACCAGAGCTGGGCATTAGGAAGGTAATTTGATGCTTATTCCAAATATGGTGTCCAAGTTTTAATAAGTAAGCAATTGGAAGAGATGGAGCCAAATAAGTGTTAAAGAAATGAAGAAATTGGCAATATTTCCTTTCTATGAAGATTAATTCAATTTGTAAGTGCCTTTTTTAAATCAGCATCAAATTTTCCTCCCATTGCAAAGTTCTGGCTATGCTAAACCTATTTCTGCCAGTTTTGCCTTAAGAGCCAATATTGGAGATGCTTAGGGAACATTTCTTGGCTCAGTTCAGTCCGAAATGGCATTTCGGACAGGATAGTTTTCATTGATTTTGGTATTTGTATTAAATTATCAGGGCAATCCAATTTCTGAATGCATTTTTGAAATCAGCATCAAATTCTACTCCTAATACAATGTTCTGGTGTAGCTAGCCCTATATCTGCCTATTCTATGGATAGGACAGTTTTTTAGGGAACGTCATCTTGAAACTGGCCTGTCCATAATACGTATGTTAGGGAACATTGTGAGAAGAGATTTCAACTAGATAGTGATCTGGAGACTACAAGTCTCTTGAGAGAATGGGCTACATAGCATTTTCGGACTGAACTGAGCCAAGAAATGTTCCCTAAGCATCTCCAACATTGGCAGTCAAGGCAAAACTGGCAGAAATAGGGCTAGCATAGCCAGAACTTTGCAATGGGAGGAGAATTTGATGCTGATTTCAGAAATGCACTTAGAAATTGAATTAATCTTCATAGAAAGGAAATATTGCCAATTTCTTCATTTCTTTAACACTTATTTGGCGCCATCTCTTCCAATTGCCTACTTATTACAAATCGGACACCAGATTTGGAATAAGCATCAAATTCTACTCCTAATGCCAAGTTCTGGTAAAGCTAGTCCTATTTCTGCCATTTTTGCCCTAAGAGACAATGTTGGAGTCAAAATACATACTGGGAACATAAATTGTAACTGTCCAGTCCATAGTGAAAGCTTTCCTGACCAAAATTTGTTACCTAATCTGGCTCTCTTTGTTACCTAAAGGCAAATTCATGCTATATCTCGATGAATTTTGGAGATATCGACATTCTGATGGCAGATTTGGAATCAGCATTGCAAGGTACACATGAAATGGGTGTACCAGTGCCCAAATGAAAGACATATGGTTTTCCCTCTCATGAGGCATGAATTTGCCTAAGAAAAGTGAGCTAGGTTAAGACCAAAACAAAACTTTCAGCTCACTTTGTTACCTAAAGGCGAATTCAAGTTCCGGTTTCAAAGAGATCATTGAGCACTAGTACCAGAGATCATTGATTGGAAACCTTAGTAGATGGCTTCATATACGGTCTTAACACTCACTTTTTACCGAAACTATTACTATTATCACAGACTTGTACTTCCATATGTACATTTCGCTGTTGATTCCTAATCTGAGCTGGAGTCTAGTTTGTTATGCCTTATTTTGGAGTTTAGATCAACTTATTGGAGATTTAGATGATTTAGAAGTTTGGGATGCATGCCATTGCATTATATCTATTTATCTATCTATTTACTCAGGCCCAATCCCCCCTTTTCATTTTTGTTTTCTTTGTTTTTGGTGTTTTTTGTTTTGTTTGTAATTTTTTATTTTTTTGTAATTTTTTTTTTATTTTATTTTTTTTTTTTTTTTTTTTTATTTTTTTTTATTTTTTATTTTTTTTTTCCCCACTAAAAACTTGTTAAGGAAATCAAATTGGATACATCTGGCCTTAAAACCATGTATCTCTGACTTCAGAGTGCAGTATACATTTACGGACAGGATAGTTTGAATTTTCAATTTTCGGACAGGATAGTTTTGCTCGAGTCTGACCCTGCCTAAAATTTGGTACGATAGGCAACGTAGTGAGGGCTGATGCGTGACCAAAATGACAGGATTCATTTTTCGGACAGGATAGTTTCTGTCCTGTCCGAAATGTTGCCTAACATAGGTGAACCGGACAGGCCAATAGCAAAAAAATGTTGCCTAATAAATGAAATGACAATTTTCTCAAACTGGACTGTCCGTCGCAGAGACAGGTTAGTTTTCGGTTAGGTTAGGCTAATGTTAGGCTAGGCTAGGCTAATGTTAAAAATACTAAAATGCGACGGTCCTCGGTATTAAACAACACTGTAGGCCTATATCGAATAAAAAATACAAAACAACAACAAATTACCTGAAAAACTCGTATCTGGTTGGTGATAAATGTTTATCAAAATACGTTTTTTTCAATTTCCATCCAAAAACACGCTAAAAGGCTGTGGAAAAATGTTATTTTAATACCACAAATTTTCCAAGTGTTTTTTTATAAAAGAAATTGTTCATTTGCATCAATATATAGTGTTTGTAATTAATTAAAAATCTCGGGAAAACTTATTTTCCCCATTCGGCCTATTGATCGATGTTGAGACACGCCCCCGATAGTGATTTGAAAAGACATTAGCCTAACCTAACAACCTTACCTAACCTAACCTAGTATTATGGGTGGGGGCTGCTGCCCCCACACCCCCGCTGGTTGAGTACTAATCCCTTAGTAAATAAAAACAAAAAAAATTGGCTGAAGCACGGGCTGGATGAAAGGATCGGTTGCAATCGTGGATGGAAGTGCATCGACTACCACCCATATGTATGCAGAATCTCGCTCAACAAAAGGGCATGTACTATCAGAGACTGCAATCTTCCACACATAAAGGGAACCAAAACACTGACGCCCAGAAACAATGTCAACAATCCAAGGGAACATGCTACAGGACACATCCAAAGGGAATCTACCTACACACCAACACATGAGGAACAACTAGAAAGCCAACGCAATGCCCTCAGAAGCTGGCCAACCATCCAGCAAACTCACAAGGTCATACCAGCAGCGGTACACACGGCTATGCCTGACCAAGGTGCTTTTTTAGAGGTAATTAAAATTAAAATGTAAAACTTGCAAACTAAATAATAATAATGGGACGTCTTCTGGAAGTGGAAAAACGGTCTCAAGTGATAATGGAGAGATTCCTAGCCCAAACCGAGGGGCCAGACATGAACCACAGAGGAAGGTGCAACTACCACTAACTAGTTTTTTTGTGGGCAACATCAGAGGACTTTACCCACGAAACAATCAATGCAAAGTCCCCATGTTGGAGGAAATTGCAGAGGAAGATAACTCAATTTTTCTAGCCCTCACAGAAACACACTTGAACGAAAACATTTTGGATGCAGAGATCAATATCCATAATTTCACTCTATTCAGAGCCGACAGAGAGGACAGAAGCCACGGAGGAGTAGCACTCTACCTAAGGGAGGATATGGCTGCAAATACCGAAACTTTAGTTGCATTCTCAAACGGCACAACAGAGCTACTAGCAGTACACATAAGACAAACCGACATGCTCATCATAATTTTGTACCGACCTCCAAACACCACAGGGGAAATTTTCAAGGAGGTCACAGAGAAGATACAATCACTCCTACAAAATCTGCCAACTCCCGCTACAGATGTCATCATCACAGGAGATTTCAACCTGCCCATCATCAATTGGGCAACCATGAAAATAGACGGAGGAACCAGGGATGAAAAACAGCAAGCCAAGGAGCTAATGACTATCATGGACACTGCATACATGAAGCAATACATCGAGGAACCTACAAGAGGCAACAACACACTGGACTTACTATTTGGCAACAACTTCGACCTGGTACACTCGTACGAAACTGTAAAAACTATAATGTCCGACCACAGCCTCATCAAAGTTAGAACCCCCACACCAGCCGCCACACCACCAAGAAGATGTCAACAGGAATCAAGCCAAATATCCTGCACCTCTCTGAAAGATCTCAACTTCTACAGCAAAGATATAGACTGGGACAGACTGAGAGCAGAACTGGCAGTAACTGATTGGAGGGCACTATTCGAAGATAAAAACGTCGACGAAACTCTCAGTATCCTCCAGAAACAATGCCTGGAGACCTGTAAAAACACCATACCACCCAAATCAAGCAGGAAGCAGATCAAGCAGATTCCCAGAGATAGAAAAATACTAATGAAGAAAAGGACATACTTGAGAGCCAAGCAAAGGAAGACCAGCTATGCGCACAATATCACCAAACTACAAGAAGAGCTCGATGAAGTTGAACGTAAACTCATCCAGTCACACCAAGAGCAAAGAACACGTGAAGAACTACAAGCAGTTGCAAACATACGAGTAAATAGCAAATTCTTCTATGCATACGCAAAAAGGAGACTCAGGAACACCTCAACAATAGGACCACTTGCAAAACCTACGGGCGAACTTGAGAGTGATCCGACCGAAATGGCCAAGATACTCAAACAACAGTACGAAAGTGTCTTCAGCCCGCCAAATGAAGACAAGAAAATCGATAATGCAACGACCTTCTTTGACAACGCTCCAGGGACACCACATCAACTCTCCTCGGTAACAGTATCAACAGAGGACATAATAGCAGCCATCGACAAGATTGGACCAAACTCTGCGGCAGGACCAGACGGCTTTCATGCCCAACTGCTAAAAAACTGCAAACATCAGCTAGCCTTGCCTCTAAAACTGCTGTGGAGCAAGTCCCTCCAAACTGGATATGTACCACAATCCCTAAAAGAAGGTACTGTCACACCAATACACAAAGGGGGCAGTAAAGGCATAGCCAAAAATTACAGACCAGTGGTGCTGACGTCACATCTTATTAAAATCATAGAAAGAACAATACGAGCTAAGATGGTCAGCCACCTGGAAGATAACGAGGCATTCAACGAGGGTCAACATGGCTTTAGACAAGGCCGCTCCTGCCTTTCACAACTACTATCACACTACGACAAAATCCTACAGGATATTCAAGACGGAGAAAATATAGACGTCATATATCTAGATTTCGCCAAAGCTTTTGACAAGGTGGACCATGGGATCCTTCTACATAAACTCAAATCACTGGGAATAGGGGGAGACCTTGGAAGATGGCTCCACAGCTTCATCACCAACAGAAAACAAAGAGTCACGGTTCAGGGAAGCCTATCAGAAGCAGGTGGGGTCATCAGCGGAGTACCACAAGGATCAGTACTGGGACCTCTCCTATTCCTCATCATGATAGGAGACATCGACAGGGACCTGGAACACTCAACAGCCTCATCGTTTGCAGACGACACCAGACTCATGAAGAAAATCACCTCACAACATGATGCACAGCTACTACAACAAGACTTGGACAAAATCCTGAAGTGGGCAGAAGAAAACAACATGGCCCTAAACGGAGACAAGTTCGAGCTTCTAAGGTACGGGAACAAGAGAGCACTACAAAACGACACCAGCTACAAAAGTGGACAGCAAGAAATTACCGCCAAAGACACAGTGAAGGACTTGGGAGTAAATATGAGCAGTGACGCCACTTTTTCCCAGCATATTACCAAAGCCACAACAACAGCAAAACAAATAGCAGGCTGGATCCTGAGAACCTTCCACACAAGAAATGCGAGGTGTATGTTAACACTGGAAGTCACTGGTCCTACCACGACTGGAGTACTGCGCTCAGCTCTGGTCTCCCCAAAAAGTAGGAGAAATAACAGAAATCGAAGCCACCCAGAGGACATTCACCAGTAAAATCCATGGGTTTCAACACTTTAACTACTGGGAGAGACTCAAGGAGCTGCAGCTGTACTCACTTCAAAGACGTAGGGAGAGATACATCATCATCTACGTCTGGAAGATTTTGGAAAAAAAGGTACCAAATCCAAACATCCAAGAGACTCAACACCAAAGGCGAGGGAGGTTGTGCTATGTGAGGACTACGCCGGGATCAACACAAAAAATCAAATCCCTGATCCATCACAGCTTTACATACAATGGAACCAGACTGTTCAACTGTATACCAGCCCCTCTCAGGAACATGACCGGGGTGTCTCCAGACACCTTCAAGAAACACTTGGACATGTGGCTGGCCAAAATACCGGACCGGCCACCAACACCAGGATACCCCAGCACCAACTCCAACCGACTTCTAGAATGGAGAGTGGAAGAAAGGGAGCTGCCTGGTCGCAGTGGAGCCCCAGCTCAACTGTGTCACTAACGGACGGAATACAACAAAGTGAAACAAAGTGAAGTGTCGATTATACGAAGGTGAAAGAAAGTCGATGAAGTCTACGGTGTTTACTCTGCAATCTTCAGCTTTTATTGTAAATTGATAACGGGAAAGTACCGTATTGACAACCTTGTTACGAAAATTAAATTTTAATACCATACTTTTATATTAGGTTTTTCCGAGGGTTTAACACATTTTCACATGATTTTTAGAGCTATCGATAACGGGAAGTACCTTATTGACAACCTTGTTACGAAAAAGACATTTTAGTACCATACTTTTTTATTAGCTTTTGCCGAGGGTTAAAACAAATTTTCTTATGATCTTTAGAGCATATAGAGTCAATATTTATCTTCAAATATATCAACAAAATTCGTGGTATTAAAATAACATTGAACCAAGGCTGTTTTGAAAGGGGGAGGTGGTGGGGGAGGGGTAGTATAAATGTAGATTTACCCCAATAGGCCTACAGGAAATACCAGAAAGTTAATTAAAGGGGTAGTGGCTATTTTATGGTCTATTTAGGCTATGTATTAATTTTACAGTAACCTCGTTAAATCAACAAGCTTTAAAAAAAAAAACCTAGACCACCTTTCAAGATTAATTTAAATATATTTTCGGTAGAATAATTGCCCGGCCGAAGGCCGGTTACTTAAAATTACAAGCTCGCCAGGAAAAAAATGCGACACCTAAATGGCACGATATGTCTTTAGCCTATATTGACAAATAAATGGGGCGAAAGGTCTTAAATTCGCGAAACTAATGGAACGAAATTGTTAAGTCTCAAAGAAGCTAATGGGACTAGGCCTAAACATGAGGGAGACAAATCAAATACCTCCCCCTTAATGCGATGTGTACGTTGTTATAATCCACTTACCAATAATAGGTTTAACATTATTTTCTGCTGCCTGTACCCTCCACACCGCCACCAGTAATCCTACCACCACCGTCCATACCAACCCCTCCATCTTTACTGCTGCTGCTGTTCCTACCGCTGCTCCCACACTCACACGGACAACACAAAATACTCGTTGCACTGACTGGTGGCAAGCTGGTGATCTTGCTGGTGGTATTAATAGTGTTGCCAATTTAGCTACTTTCCCGCTAGATCTAGAGGTCAGTCTGATATTTACTGTACTTCGATCTAGAGGCAATTTTTTTATATCTAGCGACATAAATTCTAACGATACTCTGGAGTGTAGATTAGATTTGAGCCTGTTAAAGAAATATTGTAGAGATTGTGCCGTTATTCTAGCTATTTTCGATATATATTTACAATCTAGCAGACTTGATTTGGTAACCTTGGGTGGTAATAACTAGCACATGTAAGAACAACTGGCAACTTTACATGTAGTGGCCCCACCTCTACCCGTATGATGGTGTGGTATCTACCCTGTACGATAATTATTCACTTCGGACCACTCACTAATGTGTTCTAACTATGCTGTTTGCATGGCGTATATACTGTTAATTATTAAACGTTATTTACATTTGCAATAAACAATCACAAGACAAAAATTAATGTAACAAATGTTGTGCTTGTAGTTAAATATATGTTTGCCTAAATATATACTTGGTAAGGAACTATAATATACGGTCACAATGAATTTAAACTAACTTAAATTAATTCAATCACGACAGATTTTTTTTTTTTTCATATTTTGTAAAGCTTTGTCATAAAGGGCTGACTAAAATAACTATTCGGTGAAAAGATCTCGAATAGGCCAATCAATATGACTGTGTACAGTCACACATTAAGTTTGCGGACCTCTCATATTTTTAACTAATTAATAGTTAAATATTTTTAGTTTTTAACTAAGTACAAGCCAAGAGGGGACCAAATTCAATTGTTTGGAAATTGATTAGAGGTATTGACAATATGGATGTCAACAAATACTTCACAATTGATCATTTAAATTACACTAGAGGTAGATAATTGGAAAGCCTTTTCACTCACATGAGTTGAGTGGTAAACTTATGGAACAGACTACATAGTAATGTCACTGAGTGTAGTATTGTTCATACTATAAAAAATCGCCTCGATGATTATATCGCTCTTAACCCCCGCTTAAATGCAATCCTAACCAAATATGAAATCTGCGCCAGATTAACATCTGCGACAAGAGAATACCACCGATGTTAACACTCACCCCAATTCAACCATTCACCCAATTCAACCGCTCAACCCAATTTACCGCTTAGCTCAATTTTTTTGTTCAACCCAGTTCTGCCGGTGGACTCAATTTAACCCTTACAGTACAGGCGACGTATTTTGTATTTTAGCTACATTTACACGATTTTATGAAGCTTAGGAAGGAGATGTGCTAGCTAAAGGGATCAATCGAGATAGTTTGTACCGGTAGTCTTTTAATTGGTAGACTTCC
Source organism: Paralithodes platypus (assembly GCA_032716605.1). Taxonomy (NCBI): domain Eukaryota; kingdom Metazoa; phylum Arthropoda; class Malacostraca; order Decapoda; family Lithodidae; genus Paralithodes; species Paralithodes platypus. The sequence continues at coordinate 9,546,652 of CM064497.1, forward strand.
TTCCTGAGTTGCATGAAATTGTGTAATAGTTGCCATAATATAATGCAAAGGGTGTCACTGGTACTGAATGGGGGTTAACCGTGGCTACTCAACCCACTTTGGTCTAAATTAACCATGTATTCGAATTCGGTAGTAACTCAAAACGGTATGGACTAATTCAGATGGCACTTGCTGAGGTTCGCAAGCTTGTCTAAGATGCATGCACCGTTGAAACACCCTTGTTTATAATTATTGTCTCTACTTCTACCCCCATATTTATGGATGCATTAACCACTTCTCTACCAGTGACGTCTTTCTTATATAATTCTAGACGAATTTGTACAGGTTAAAAAGGGCCTCTAGCTTTGAACTAGCCTTTCTCCCTTAACCCTTTTTACTATCTCAGATCTTTCTTAAAACTGCACAAAATCGTCTAAATAGGCCTATAACTAGAACAAAATTACAAAGACGTTGCCGGTACAGAAGGGGTTAATAGATAGAGAGACACTCTTTCATACAGTATTAATAATTATATGCTTACATCCTGCCCGTCATCCTATAATTTCTCTTTAGGGGAGTTGGGCCGTTTTTCTGGTCCCCCTGCTTCCTCATATTTAGCCCTATATTCATTTAATGTAGGTATCGATATTTTCCTGGCGAGCGATAGCGAGCCTGTATTTTTAAGAGGAAATTTTACTGGGATATTTTACTATCGAAAAATGTACAAATTTATCTTGAAGGAGGGTCTTGTGGGGAATATTTTTAAGGTTTGATTGGAGGTCTCGGTAGGAAACTTTAAACAAAATAATAATAATAAAAAATAAAGAGGGATAAGATACATCCATCCCCCCTTAATATTTGCTAAGTCTATTATGTTCTTCATAATCATAATCCTGTATTGCAGCGTTTTTTTTTTTTTTTTTTTTTTTTTTTTTTTTTTTTTTTTTTTATATGTGATTGAGGGAGGCAAAAGGCATAACTGCCTATAGCGAGTGCCTCCCCCATAGTTGAAAGAGTGACAGGGCCAAAATCAAGGGACGTTCGAGCCAAAATGCCTGGACACACGGAGTTTGAAGCAATTTAAGTCATAGGAAGAGGGAAAGACTGATTCTGGGAGAGAGTTCCAGAGCTCAGATGTTGAGTAGAAGAAAGTTTGAGAGTAACGTTTCACTCTTGGGTTGGAGAGTTGCACAGAGTAGGGGTGGGATTGAGTTGCAAGACGGGTACCACGTGCCCTACGTAAAGGAGGTGGTATGCACTGGGATAGCTCTGAGGAACACTGATTATTATAGTAGCGATAGAATAGCGAGAGAGATGCAACATTGCGGCGGAGAGAGAGAGATTGCAGAGAGTTGGTGAGTGGACGGGAGTTAATGATACGAAAGGCCTTCCTTTCAACTTTGTCTAGGAGAGCGGTGTGAGAGGAACCTCCCCACACATGTGAACAATACTCAATACAAGGGCGCACTATGCCTCTGTACAGAGCAAGAAGCTGTGCAGGGGAAAAGAACCCCCTAAGGCGGTTGAGCACACCCAGCTTCTGGGAGGCTGCCTTAGCAAGACTGGTAATATGGTCCTTCCAAATGAGAGCAGAAGAAAAAGAGACACCAAGAATATTGAGAGAAGATGAAGGGTTGATTTTTGTATTGTTGAAGAATAAGGGATAGTCCGCTGGGAGATCCTGACGGGTAGATAGATGGAGAAATTGGGTTTTGGAAGCATTAAAGTTAACAAGGTTTTCTCTGCCCCAATTGGAAATAGTATTTAGATCAGAATTTAAGAGTTCTATGGCTTCATTACGTTTGTCGTTGAGGGATTGCTGGCTGGGGCGTTCTGAAAAACTAATGGAGTAGTGTAAGGTTGAGTCGTCTGCGTATGAATGGATGGGAATTAAGGTACAGTTAAGGAGATCATTTATAAAAATTAGAAAGAGAATAGGAGATAGGACAGAGCCCTGAGGAACACCAGAGTTTATAGGGTGAGGAAGTGAACAATGGCCGTCCACAACCGCAGCTATGGAACGGCCGGAAAGGAAATTAGAGACAAAGGCACAGATGGAGGGATAGAAACCGAAGGAGGGTAGTTTAGAAATTAAAGATTTATGCCAGACTCTATCGAAGGCTTTCGATATGTCTAGTGCAATAGAAAAAGTCTCTCCGAAGTCCCGAAAGGAGGATGACCAAGAGTTAGTAAGATATGAAAGAAGATCACCAGTAGAGCGACCCTTAAGGAAGCCATACTGGCGATCTGAGAGCAGATTATGAGAAGAGAAATGCTTAAGAAATTTGGAAGCAAGAATAGTTTCAAAAACTTTAGAAAGACAAGAGATAAGAGCAATTGGACGATAGTTTTAAGTGACCCACGAGGTAAAGCTAACCTTCTTGCGGATATTTTCTCCACCAACTCAACCTTAGATGAAATAAATCAAGATGTCCCTGTACTTAATTTTAATTCGCCTGAAATTCCCTCACTTAAGATCCACACCAGACATGTCAAAACTATTTTGCAGAATCTCTCAGTAGATAAGGCTCCTGGTCCAGATGAAATTCCTCCAATAGTACTTAAGAATTGCTCCTTGGTGCTCGCTCCTGTATTGGCAAAAATTTTCCGTCTGTGTACTCATACCTCATGCTTCCCAGTACCCTGGAAAGAAGCAAACATCCATCCAGTTCCTAAAAAAGGTGCCTCTTCAGATCCATCAAACTACAGACCAATAGCTATAACTTCCACTCTTGGTAAAGTCTTTGAAATTATATTAAATAATCACATAATTAAGCATCTTGAGAATAATAAATTAATCAGTGATAGGTAATATGGTTTTAGACGATGTCGATCAACTGCAGACATGCTTTGCCTTCTTACGCATCAAATCAACCAAGCTACAGACCAACATGGTGAAACACATACAATAGCACTGGATATATCAAAGGCATTTGATAGAGTCTGGCATCAATCCTTATTGTCGAAGATGTCACACTATGGCCTTGCATCATTAGTTCCACTAATTTCTTCTTATCTTCATAACAGAAAAATACGTGTAATGGTAGATGGCCTTTATTCTCAATTTCACTCAATAAATGCTGGTGTTCCCCAGGGATCAGTTTTGGCCCCAATTCTGTTCCTCATTCATATCAATGATCTCATATCTACCACTCATAATCCAATACATTCCTACGCAGATGACTCAACACTCCACAGTTCCTTCACATTTACCAATTCTTTCACCCAACCCGATCTTATAAATTCAAAAATAAACACTGCAATTTCTCTGAACCAGGACCTTTCTAGAATTAATGGATGGGGACAAAAGAATCTAGTTTCCTTTAATGCACAGAAAACCAAATACATTCAATTTTCTAACCGACAGAATCTCACTGACTCCCATATATTTTTTAATGATGTAAATATTCCCACTTCCCCTAGTATTGACATTCTCGGTGTAACATTAACTACTAACTTGAGCTGGACACATTATGTTAGAAGCATTGCTAAGAATGCCTCTAAAAAACTGGGACTCCTGTACAGAGTTCGAGAATTCTTCACTGACGAGCAGTTGGCCGTGATATATAAAAGTCATGTGCGTTCTCAGATGGATTACTGTTCACCTCTGTGGGGTGGAAGTGGAGTGGTTGCATTGAGGCAGTTGGACAAAATTCAAAATAAAGCTATTAGATTAATCAATAACCCTGCAATCACACAGGACCTTCCTACATTATCCATACGAAGAAATGTTGCATCCCTTGCATTTTTATTCTACAGATATTTTCACAGCAATTGTTCTGAGGAACTTGCTTCAATTGTGCCGCCTCTCCACATCTTTCCCCGTAGAACTAGGGCAGCTGAGAGCGCCCATGAATTTACATTTTCTCCTCCACAATGCAGAACTTCTGCTTATCAGAATTAATTTATCCCCAGAGCTACTACTCTTTGGAATTCACTTCCCTCTAATTGCTTTCCACAAACTTACAATCTACAAATGTTTAAATCCAGTTGTTACAAACATTTTATGAATGGAGGATGCCTTTAGGCACATGGACCTTTTTGTTTTATCTGTGTTTTTCCTTCCTCCGTTCATTGTCTCTTTAAAAAAAAAAAAAAAAAAAAAAAGTTGGAGGGTTGAGAGCGGTCACCCTTCTTTGGGACAGGTTGAATGTGAGCAAACTTCCAGCATGAAGGGAAGACGTTAGAGGATAGACAGAGACGAAAGAGTTTGCCTAGGCAGGGAGTCAGCACGGAAGCACAGTTTTTTAGAACAACAGGAGGAACTCCGTCCGGACCGTACGCCTTATTAGTGTTAAGCCCAGAGAGGGTAGAAAGTACATCTTTAGAAGAGATTAGGATATTAGGCATAAGTAAGAGAGAGGAGGGCGGAGAGGGAGGAATAGCACCGGAATCATCCAAGGTGGAGTTTCTAGCAAAAGTTTGAGCGAAGAGTTTAGCTTTGTCAGAGGAAGAAGTGATGGTTGTGCCATCAGAGTGGAAAAGGGGAGGGAAAGACGAGGAAGAGAAATTGTCGGAGAGGTTTTTGGCTAGATGCCAGAAAGCTTGGGAAGAGCTAGAGTTAGATAGTTCAGTGCATTTATTATTGATGAAAGAGTGTTTGGCAAGTCGAAGAACAGATTTGGCTTGATTCCGGGCAGAAACATATGAAGAATAAGAGTCTTGAGTTTTAAGGCGTCGGTACCGTTTGCATGCTTCCTCCTTATTGCGGACAGCAGTAGAACAGGCGTGAGTAAACCAAGATTTTTTAGCATTAGTCTGAGAGAAAGAGAATGGAATGTATGCTTCCATGCCCTATAGGATTACCTCGGTAATGCGTTCAGCACTCTCCTCGGGTCCTCGGCCATGGAAGCAGAAATCATTCCATGGGAAATCAAAGAAGTACTGCCGAAGAGCCTCCCAGTCGGCAGCGCCAAAGTGCCACAAGCGCCGCCGGCTAGGAGGATCGGGTGGCTGTACTGGAGAGATAGGACAGGTGACAGAGATAAGTTTATGGTCGGAGGAGCCCAAAGGAGAGAAAAGATCGACAGTATAAGAAGAAGGGTTAGAAGTTAGAAACAGGTCAAGAATGTTGGGCCGATCTCCGATGCGATCCGGGATACGGGTGGGTTGCTGAACTAACTGCTCTAGGTCATTTAGGATAGAAAAGACGTAGGCTTGTTCACCAGGTGGATCAGTAGTGTGAGAGAAGAGCCATTGGCGGTGGTGAACGTTGAAATCTCCTAAGATGGAGATTTCTGAGAAAGGAGAGATGGATAGAATGTGTTCCACTGTAGAGTTTAGATAGTCAAAGAATTTGGGAAAGTTGGTAGAGTTAGGGGAAAGATAGACAGCACAGAAATATTTAGTAAGAGAATGACAGGAAAGTTTGAGCCATAAAGTTGAGAATTCAGAGGAGTCGAAATCGGGAACACGAGAGCAAGTGAGTTTGTTGTGCACATATGCACAACATCCGCCTTTGGCTTTGAAACTAGGATAGAGAAAGTAGGAGGATACAGAGAAGGGGTTGCTGGATGTTGCTACAGACACCTGAGTTTCGGTGAGGAAGAGAAGATCAGGTTTGTAGGAGGAGAGATGGTGCTCAACAGAGTGAAAGTTAGAGGAAAGTCCGCGAATGTTGCAGAAATTAATAGAAAGAGTAACAGGCCGAGGTCCAGGTAATTGTGTGGGGTCGTCAGGGGATGGTCGGTCGGGTGAGGGGGCATTTATGGTCCCCCCCCCCCCCCCTGGGGACTCTGAGGCTGGGCTACAATTCATCATTTTGTGTTTTTTTAATTTTGGTGTGGAGGAATGAAGTGTGGTGTGCATGTTTAGTGTAGTGAAGTGGAGGAGGAGGAGGTGTTTGTGAGAGCTAGCTGGATTGCTCTCAGTGTAAATGAGGCACAAAGAAAATCAGTAAGAGAGGCCAAGCAAATGAAACAGGAGTTCCAGCAACTCTTTATCACATGCCTATAACCTCACCTGGGTCTAGCCCTGATCGATTGGTGCCTACAATCTCCCCACGGATCTTAGCGTAGCCTATACTTAGCACATTTTCTGTGCCATTTAATATGCCTGATTTTTTGTTCTTATGTTCTTACCGACTATTTATCTTTCTTTTGTTCATATTTATCTTCGATCCATTTGTATTTGACCCGGATCTATCATTGCTGGTTTCAATTAATTTTATATGGAGGAAAAACAAAACAGAAATATATATCGTAGATAGCTAACATAATCAACAATTATATATACCGGTAATACCGTATTGATTAGAACAGTTAATTTTACTTCAGAAATAATTAGCCTACTTATCGATTGGGGAGGAGGTACACAGTAATGAGGAGAGGCCACCAGATTGAGTTGTTGTTGTTGTTGCTGTTCCTCAGGCTGTCTGGCCGAGCAGCCCCAAGGTCCCGAGCAAGGCCAAGGCCATAACCAAGCGCCCCCACAGAACCCTCCCAGCTTACCACTAATAATGCCCAGGTGACCGAAGCCACTCAAAGGCGGGGAGCTGAGGAGGGTGCGGAAACGCCCGGGAAACAAAAGCCCCACCCAAGGCCCTGTGCCCCTCAGCAATTATAAAGGGAAAGTTGAGGGGCAAAGGAAAAATGTGACGCTTTGGCTCCCAATCTGCCAGGGTTGGCAGTAGGGAGGTCAATCCACGGAAAAGACGCCGTCACTTGAGATCTAGAAAATATATAAGTAAAAGGAACAGTCAGAGTAAGCTATGGGTATGGCAGAGAACGCTCAATTGAGTTAGTATCAGTGGATGCTACGGCTCTGACTCATACTTATCATTAGCTTCATAAATGTTTCAATCAAAATTAGACTCGCATTTGTAGCCTATACCGGTACTAATCATATGATGAGGGTCGCGAGGTGAATGTACGGAACAAGGCAAATGTACCAGTAGGTCACAACCAGTGGCGGCTTGACCTTATGGATGAAATAGGCAACTTTTTTTGGCTTTACATAATAAAGCCTACCGGTACACTGCTATTCTCTTCATATGAAGCCCAGTGTCAAATAGGCCCCTTTGTCAACAGTCCACTTCATCTTACTGTAGTAACTTGTGGCCTCTCGGCCAGTAAATCTGCGAGCGTGGGGGCCTGAATATATATATTAATACACGGATATGTAACATATGCGTAAGTTATGAATTAAATAAAGTCTTGAACAAGGGTCAAGGAATTAAGGCAAGTTTAACACAAAATAACACAGATTCAGAGGGATGACACTTATTACGCAAGTACGTGATCTTGGGCACAGATCACAATTAAATCAGGACACACACGGTTCACATATTTACCTAAACAATACCTCACAACAATAATCAACAGAGAAAGACACAAACACTTAGGTATTTGGAAGGGCAGGGGGGGGGGGGGGGAGAGTGCCGGTCTGGCCGGCGTAGAGGGTAGTAGCCAATTCTTACACAGCTGGTTACCTCCTCGAGCAGGGGTTCTCGGTTTAGGCCTGATTACGTAATTAGAACAGGGGTCCTAGGTCCAGGCCTGTTTACGTAATGGAGCAGGGGTCCTAGGTCCAGGCCTACGTCCGTGGCTCGAGCAGGGGTCCTCGATTCAGGGCGCCAGGCAATAGACAGGTGGTCCTCCAGTAATCCTGAAGGAAGGGGAGGTGTCGTTCGGGGGGCACTCTCGAGGGCAAGGGTGGGGGGAGGGGGAACCGTAGCAACACTGTCCCAACTAGGCCGTTCCTGGTGGTCAAACTTAGTCAGTAGGTGAGGTGGTGCTTACTTTCCTCAGGTTTTTCTGAGGTCCTATGCAAATATTTTCTTGCTTCAGGTGTCAATGAACTCGGAGGGGGGGGGGGGGAAAGGGTGTTGAGGAAAGAGGAAAAATGGTTGTCGTGAGGTACATATACATTCTAGCCTGGAAACTCGGGTATTATTATGTGGGCCTGGTTCCAAAGCAATATTACAATACTTAAGGGGGCAGCTGCAAGGCCCAGGGCTGCTATGAAAAATAGAAAACACTTAGAGCTTAAAATGGAGCAACTGTCTTGTAGGTCTTCTAGTTACCCTAAGCCATACACATAGAGGATTGTAGTTGTATTCTCGGGGGCTTGGGGTGGTCAGGCGTTATCAGGTCCATTGGTTCCTAAAATATTCGGGGCACTGGTGAGTAGATTGCATAAGGGAGTGTTCGTCATATTCTAGATCTGGCGGAACAATACAGGGAGCGTCACTGTTGGTGGAGGCTATGTAAAAGGAGGGTTCTAATTGGCTGTCCCAGGGCGGTTGTGGTTGGCTGCAGAATACGGCTTGTGACTGGCTGAGAGAGTGTTCCGTTTTCTTAGATGGCTGGGGGCGTGAAAGAGAGCTGGGAAATGGACGGCTGGGCATGGTCAACTCAGGTAGATTCTTGTGGACTCGGAGGGGGGACTCTGGTAGATGTCTTCGTTGTCTGCCCTGGGGTTTTGAGGTTGCCTGAGTGGTTATGCAGGCCACTCGGTGTATCGTTGGTTTAGGGCCCATCATCTCACTAAGATCTATAGGCCTATAGGTATGTGTATATTGTAATATGTATCTTGATATAGACATCATCATTCTAGCCTGCCTACGGTCCCTTACTATAAGACGTGACCTTGTACAGAGATCTATTTCACGAGTTAACCCCTCCAATCCCAGCGCCGTATATAGGCTATACTCAAAAGATAAGTACCGGTACCTGTAACTCCCCAGTCCCAGCGACGTATATATCCGTCAGTAATGTACTTTCCTTGTATCTGCTCCTCTGTTGGCAACACTTCTCAGCTTATAATTATGAGACCCACTGAAGGGTGACAGAGCCACGTGTTGCCTCATCTTTGGAGGTGGATAGGTGGTCTCTTGCCATTTTTGCCACATTGCTTGGGACTGCTGGGGACTTTTATTATGATACAGTACGGGTTAAAAGCGAAATCACACAGCGCTTTTTGCGGCACATTTTCTACACGCAACAGTTTTTTTTTTTTTTTTTTTTTTTTTCAATACTGTTAAAAACTAGTTTGTAGATAGATTGCTGTACGAAGCTAAATTCTTATTAACCTAAAAAATTAAAACTGTCAAACCATTTTTGCCAGAAAATATTGCAGGAAAAATCGGTCATGTGATACCGGCTTTTCTGTAGGCTAGAGGTCTAGTCTATATGGCGGAGTGAGGAGAGTCAATTTCAATCGAATGGAATCAAAAATCTGGATTCCAGTGACATGAATCAGGAGTTTGTTTGTTTTCAATTATAGGGCATTAGGCCTACTATCATTGTTTCCTGATGTTCTAATATAGGCCTATATATAATGTAAACAAATATATTTCACCCATCCTACAATATAAAATATTCAAATAGGGTTTTGAAAATCAGGGGAAACAAGGGGTTAACCCAAGAAGTATGATAGAACTCACGGAAGTATGTGTATAGCGAATGCGATAGGCCTCACGGAAGCAAGACCATAAATAAACTTTAAAAACGCCCCAGGGGGGTCTAAAAAACAAAGGAATATGTCATTAGGTGAGATAATTCCTCTCCAGTACTTTCTACCACTCATATGTTTCTCGACCCCCCCCCCCCCTCCTTCTCCATCCCCCTCCCCCGTCCTCAATTATCACCTATTTTTCCTCTTATTTTCATCATTTATTGGTTATTTTTCGCGCTAATTTCTCTCCCGCGGTTACGTAGCACAAGCGATTACATAAGAGACCTTATATAGCTCTGAGACTTCACCCGCTCGCTTCAGTATAGCGAGAGAAGTCGAGGAGGGAGGATGTAGACCTATGTCTCCCCGCCTCCCGCCTGAGGATACGACCGGGCTGCGAATATTTTCGTTTTTGACCACCCAAATGCTTTCCCCACTTATTTTATCTCTCTTCAAGGTTCATATGTTCATCATATTAGTAAAATAAGTGTTCATGGAAAATAAATTATGCTTTATATGGTAGATATAACTAATTCTTTCAGAATATTGGGTAATTAATTCGCTTATAACTATGTTCGTCACAGACCATAGACGCGCTTGCCGGGTTAAACTAGTGGTTGAACTAGATAAGCCACTTTTGTATATACTGTACAGTACCGGTATGCATTAAAATTCTCCAGTCTTGTATCTATAGCCATCTAATAGCACACAGGTTGGTTGAGCTCCTCAAAGGAGGGATTTTCGGAGGGGTATCGTGGGGCTAAGTGACCGATATACGTATCAGAAGATCGGCGATGATACAGTGTTTCGGCACATAGTAAACAGAACGTGGTTTCTTGTTTAAACATCGCCCACAAAGCATCTTTAGTAAAATCTTGAGAGTGTTATTACCAGTATCATTGAGGGGACAAGGGAGCCGTTAGGCACCAGCCCAGCCCTGCCCAGGGACCATAAATCTCCAGTAACCACATGGTGAGTGATGTAACCGTTTATAGGGCAGGCAGTTTCACCCTTATGGTTCCCCACCAGAGGCCTTATCTTCCACCTACCCCGAGAACTTGACTCCCGGTCTTTCAACTTCTCAAACAATTCTAGCCATTATGAAGCACTTGCTATAAGGTCCATTTTTATTTATTTCTCCCTAACTATTATGAAGTACTTGCTATATGGTCCATTTGTATTTATTTCTCCCTAACCATTATGAAGTACTTGCTATAAGGTCCATTTTTATCTCTCTCTCTCTCTCTCCTTTTTATCCTGAACATCTTTCCATCCACTTTTAATCACCGTACTTAACCGTCACAAGTCGCTCTCAGTGTTACTATCTTTTGTTTTTCTCTAACTTTATTCAACCATCTCAGATCGCTCTTTATCATTTTAATTTATTTGTTTTTCTCTAACATCATTCAATACCCAACTAGGCCAGCCCCCTCTCCAGCTCCCTTTCTTTCTCCCTCGCCCCCGCCCCTGCTCTCTCTCTCTCTCTCTCTTTCTTAACATTTTGTACAATTTAAGCATTTTTCCATAATTGCTGTCCTAGATTCGGTTACTCACTCAGATCCTGGCTCTCGCTCACTCTCTGGCTCTCCCTATTTTGATATTGACAGCATTATTAACCCGGCAACGGCTGCAAAGCTCATAAGAGGTTTTACTGGGCGACGGCGGCAAAGCTCTTAACCCTCCTCTAGCGGGTGCTCTGTGGCCGTTTTGGGCCTTTCTGGGCCGTTCTGACTGCTATATCAACCATCAGTATGAAAGGAACTGTATTGCGCCAAAAACTAGGTGGAAATCACTACACAATGACGCCAGATACAGCTACGTAGCGCTCGTGGAGCACTGACAGTGTTACCTCGAAGATGGAAGTTTAGCGGATTTTGCTACCTTGCTCACTTTTAGCGAACTATTGGTTACACTGTCATCCACACGCGCGGTGGGGGAACTGGAGTTAGTGTGGGCCGGGAGGCCACAGATGTCGGACGTATGGATCATTACTATCCCACCAATTTTCACTCGATTTCCACCCTTTTTTCACCCGTTTTTTGCCAGTTTTTTCAACTCGACTTATGTGGTGAGCCGCTTTTTAAGGGTTAACCCGACAAGCGCGAAATAGACCTAGGGGCTAGGGTAGTTATTTGTGCATTTCTAGCCTTGGATTCTGACAGAATTAGTTATATTTACAATATAGAGCATTATTTGTTTTCGGTATGCTTTTATTTTACATATATGATGTATATATGAACCTTCAAGAGTGCTAAAATAAGTGGGAAAAGCATTTGGGTGGTGAAAAACGAAGATATTGGCCACCCGGTCATAATCTCAGGCGAGAGAGAGCCACAGGCAACCCTCCTCTCTCGCTGTCTGTGAGGTAACTGAGACGAGCGGGGCGGTGTGGGCCGGTGTCTGGGTGTTGCATAACGATCTTTTCTGCAACCCACTTGTGCTACATTATCGCGGGAGAGAAAAATAACCAATAAATGATGATAATAAGAGGAAAAATAGGTGATAATTGAGGAGGGGAGGGAGGGGGGAATAAGGTGGGGAAGGAGGGGAGGGGGGTGGGTGAGATTTACATGGATGAGTACTGGAGGGGAATTATCTCACCTAGAGACAAATTCCTTTGTTTTGATAGGCCCTTTTTTTTATGGAAGGCTTTTTTTATGGTCTTGCTTCCGTGAGGCCTATCGCGTTCCCTATAGGAAGCCTTCCGTGAGGCCTATCGCGCTTGCCGGGTTAAGAGGGAGGCCTAAAAAAAAACATTTAAACAGCCCCAATAGCACTAAACAATTTTTTTTTTTTCCCTATACCTCATATCACTCCTCCACATCCCCTCCTTCCTCCCTTTCCCCTCCCCCTTCAATTATCACCTATTTTCCCTGTTATTCTCTAATTCGTTGGTATATTTTTGTGCTAACATTAGCAAACATCTCCACATCTTTCCCCGTAGAACTAGGGCAGCTGAGAGCGCCCATGAATTTACACTTTCTCCTCCACAATGCAGAACTTCCGCTTATCAGAATTAATTTATCCCCAGAGCTACTACTCTTTGGAATTCACTTCCCTCGAATTGCTTTCCACAAACTTACAATCTACAAATGTTTAAATCCAGTTGTTACAAACATTTTATGAATGGAGGATGCCTTTAGGCACATGGACCTTTTTGTTTTATGTGTTTTTCCTTCCTCCGTTCATTGTCTCTTAAAACAAAACAAAAAAAATGTGGAGGATGGTGCTTACGTTCCTAGCGGGTGTGTTACATGACCAGTGTGTGTATGAGTAGGCTCAGTGTGGCTTGAGGCCTCGTGGAGGGAGGGGTTGCCTCAATTTTCTCCATAATTCATGAATGGGCTGGTCCATCTATATTCGCGATTTTGACCAGAAAAATTATATTTTCACTTGTTTTATTGTTGTTACAGGTTACTATCTTCATAGTGAAGGTAAAATAGGCTCATATGAATAAGTAATAACGATATTTATCGTAAAATGACGATTATAGGCCTGAATGGAGCCAATATGCTCGCCCATGGGGAGCTAGTTCAATACCCCCTCGCCGTTTTCGGGTTAATACTCGACATCAGGGTGGAGTCACCAGTTTAATCATAGGATAATCATAGGATATAATTGGCGTGCTTCCTTTTAATTAGTTAGATCTTTTAGTTGTACCGGTGCCCAATGCCGAGGATTTATACATTTAACCACATAGCTTTAGGAGAAGCAGGCCAAATGCGTGTATGAGCCCATCAGAAAGGTTGACTATGATATGTGAGTTTTTATGCATACAACCAATTTTACATTAATAACAACAGCAATAATCTAGATATGTGCCAGGAGAGATTTCCCGGGGTTTCTGAAACAAAGGAGACATGGCGGAGACGGAAGCACCACGGTCTTACGTGCGGAAAAACCAATGCAAGAAAGAATTCGCGAACATGTTCCGGCTGTCTTAGATCTGTTCATTTAACTTGTGCTAAGTTGACAAAGAAGGCATATCAGGAGAACAACCAAACTGGAAATGTCCCTCATGCCCAGGGCCCACTGCAGGGCCAACCAGGGCAACACCGGACGCCGACTTGATCCAACTTGTGACCAAATGGAAAGCGCGGATCCAGGTCCTTGCCCGGGTACCTAAAGGAGCCAGAATCCAAGTGGCGGAGGCCCTTACAACCATCATAAAGCAGGCCCTACAGCTCAAGACACCCCTCGCATGGGCACGGCTCCTTAGTTTCTCTTATGGGGCCCTCCGAAAACCACCCAGAACCAACATACAAGACCATCTCCAGGTTTCACTAGCCACCAGAGTGAAACATCAAGTAGCACAGTATATGGAGGCAAACAGGCTGGTGGAACCCCCCCGAACAGCAACCAAACAGGGCCCAGAAGCAACAGGACAAGGAAGAAGAAGAGGCTGAACAGCTACGTAAGAGGGTCGCAGCGAAGCTGGCGGATAGTGACATCAAAGGGGCTGTCAGACTGTTGTCCTCTTCAGAAGGTTTTGCTGGTCATGGCACCGAAGTTGTTGAAGCCCTACGAGGAAAGCATCCACCTACACCTGGGAACCTAAACCTCCCCCCAGCCCCAAAAGACCAGATACCCCAACCTTTAGTTGCCACGAAGGAGCAGGTGGTTGCCGCAGTGACTTCATTCCCAGCAGGCTCAGCCGCGGGCCCAGATGGTATCCGACCCGCCCACCTCAAAGGCCTCTTAACCTCTCCGCTGCGTAGGTGGGGTATTGGCCACCCCTCCCTGTGCGGAGGTATTTAGACTGTTTCCTAAACTCATATCATCATCGTACCATAAATATTATTATTACTTATCCATATGTGCCTATTTTACGTTAATTATAAAGGTATTAACCTGTTACAGCAATAAAAACAAGTGGAAACAGCGTTTGGATGTTCAAAATCGGCGATAGAGGCCGGGAGTTACATAACTTATGGCTGAGGCACCCTGCCAGCCAGCCAGCCGTCACGACGGCTGGAGAGACACTGTTGCGTGGTAGTCTCTCTCGCTCTTTCCCACGCTTGGTAACACAGATGACCACGCCCTGCTAGCAACTCGCTAATGTTAGCACGAATATATACCGAAGAATAAGGGAATAACAGGGAGAATAGGTGATAATTGAAGGGGGGGGGGGGGGGGATGTGGAGGAGTGATATTTGGCATGGCCAAGGGGCAATTAAAAAAAAAAAAAAAATGATACTGGGTTGATTTAAATGGGTTTTTTTTAGGCCTTGGATTATATAAGGCTTCCCGCAGCCCACCGGTAGGCCTTATATAAGTCTTGCCGCACTTGCTGGGTTAAGGGTCAGGGATCAGGAGCAGCTGGGGAGGCACTCTTGGAAACCCTCACCAAATTTATCAACACGGTTTTAAGAGGGGAAGTACCCGACTGTGCCACACCCCTATTTTTGGGGGCATCACTCTGTGCACTGGCAAAAAAAGATGGCGGTGTGCACCCAATAGCAGTAGGGAACACCTTCCGCCGCCTTGCCACAAAGGTGGGTTTGAAACCACTTTCGAATGGCCTAGGTCAACACTTAAGACCAGTTCAACTAGGTTTTGGAACTCCAAGGGGGTGTGAAGCTGCTGTACACGCAACCCGCACTTACCTCAGCCAAGCCCAAGGAAAACGAATGCTTCTAAAGATTGACATGCGGAACGCATTCAACATCATTCGCAGGGATGTCTTCCTCTGTGCAGCTCGAGAGCACATCCCCACTCTGTACCCCCTACTTTGGCAGGCTTATTCCAAACCTTCAATCCTGATTTTCGGCGAGACGGTAATCCCATCAGCGACCGGGTTACAGCAGGGAGATCCAGGTGGTCCTGCTCTTTTCTCAATAGGGGTGGACGCAGCCGCTAACAAAGTAAGGTCAGAATTGAATTATGGTAGCTGGACGATGCAACCTTGGGTGGGTCTGTAGAGAATGTTCTAACCGATCTAAAAAAAACATCATAACTGTAAAAACATCATAACTGACCTCAGCCAGGCTGGGCTAGCGATAAATGACACCAAATGTGAACTTGTCCTCCTCAACCACACACCTGAAGAAAGAGAACACACTCGGGCCCAATTTCAAGGCACATTGCCAGATGTAAAGATCCTTCAGGAGCACCAGCAAACCCTATTAAGTTCTCCACTAACTTCGGCAGCAATCCCACCAGCACTTCAAGGTAAAAAGGAGGAGCTTCAACGTCTTGTGAGTCGCCTGATACACATCGATGCACACTCAGCTTTGGCCCTTCTCAAGAATTGTTTCTCCATCCCAAAACTCCAATACCTTTTGCGCACATCGATGACTTACACGAACAATGGTGGCCTCCAAGAATTAGACAACATAATCCGAGAAGCAGTGACCAGCATCACCAACGTGGAATTTCAAGGTCGGACCTGGAACACAAACCACTCTTCCTGTCCGCCTCGGGGGCTTGGGCATACGGAGAGCCTCGGATATTGCCTCCCCAGCCTTTATCTCTTCCCTTATCGCGACCAACGACCTTGTAGTGTCCATCCTTTCTTCTCAACCCGAAATGACACTTAACCTCTGAAGTGCGCATGGGGGTAATTGGAAACGTCCCCCTGTGCTGACGTATTTGAGGTGTTTCCGTCACTAAAATATTCATTGTGCCATTAATAGCATTAATACTTATCCATATGCGCCTATTATGGGTTGATTATAAAGGTATTAACCTGAAACAACAATAAAACGAGTGAAAACAGCGTTTGGATGGTCAAAATCGGAGATATAGCCCGCGAGTTGTATAATGTATGGGTGAGGCAATCTGCTTTCCCGCCAATTTCCCCCAAGGCCACTGAGACACAGTCGATCGATACTCTCTCTCTCTCTCTTGCACTCGCTTGCTATCAGTGATGACCACACCCTCCAATCGGATTTCTAATGTTAGCACGAAAATATACCTCAGAATAAGGGAATAACAGGGAAAATAGGTGATAACTGAAGGAGAGGAGGAAAGTGGGGAAGGAGGGGAGGTAGAGGACTGAGATTTTGCATGGCCCAGGGGCCAAAAAAAAAAAATAAAATAAAAAAAAAAAATATAAATTTTTTTTTTTTTTTCGATGTCAAAAGTTGATTTTTGTTTTCTCTGACTCTTAAGAGTCTCCCCGCAGTGCGCCGGGGGAACTCTTAAGAGTCTCCCCGCAGCTCCCGGGTTAATAGGGACGTAGCAGAAGCGATTAACACCTGGAAGGAAAGTACAGGAGCAGAGGAGGAGCCTCAGGGTACCTCCAGGAGCAAGCAGAAAGCGTGGGATACCATCTCGGCGAAGAAAACTCAAGAAAACCTCCTAACCAATGCAGACCAGGTTGCAAAAGCACGCCTCCAGGCAGCCGCCCGTTTGGAGAGTGGCTTGTGGTTACATGCCGTCCCCATCCCACCTCTTGGAACTCACTTGGATGCTGAAGCGCTCCGGGTTGCCATCGCGCTCAGAATGGGTGCGGCAGTTTGTCACCCACACACTTGCAAGTGTGGTGGGGGGGGGGGGGATGCTCAAGGTCACCATGCCTTGTCATGTAATCACAGCGCAGGCCGCCTGCTAAGACACTCTGCACTAAATGATGTCATAAAACGGGCCCTGCAGAGTGCTAACCATGCATCAATCCTTGAACCACATGGACTTCTCAGAGAAGACGGCAAACGGCCAGATGGGATGACCACTTTCCCTTACAAGAATGGCCGGTGCCTCGTGTGGGATGCCACATGTGTTGACACTTTCTCCTTAACCAACATCGCCAGAAACGCCGACGAAGCAGGTGAAGCCGCCCGGATAGCAGAGAGCAGAAAGCGAGAAAAATATCAAGCCATCGCCAGTCATCAGTTCGAGCCTCTGGCATTCGAAACTTCAGGAGTCTTCGGCCCTACCACCCTTAAAATGGTGAATGAAATAGGCCGTAAAATCAGAGAAGTTTCAGGAGAACCCCGGGAAACCCTCTGGCTCAAGCAAAGACTAGGGATGGCTATCCTCCTGGGCAATGCCACCAGCGTCATGAGCTCAGTACGACTGGGCCATGCCACTGTGTGAGGCCCGGGCAGGAGTGGTAGGGTATAAAAATAAATGTTATTTGTTTTTAACCCTCTCACGACCATATGACGCAGAGGTTGCCAGATTAGCAATAAGAAATAGAGTTCTCTCACTCTTATAATTACCTCTCCAAAATTAGTTTTCTGCCCACAACTAACTCAAAGACAACTGCAGAGGTTAAAGTAACTAAACTAAAGGTTTCTAAATACCCCTGATGGTAACCAAGGCTTTAAAGTATCCCTAATAGGCTCAAAATTGCATCAAGAATGTGAGAGGGTTTGATGTACCGTACATAAATAAAAGGGGATGTGTCGGATGGTTGAAAGCCACAGTTGCTCGCGCGTTTGGGGCTAGCAACACGTATTATGAAAAACATGTATCCTCATACATTCACTGTCTCTCACTTCACTCACTCACTTCGTAATTTGCCGGAGGATAACAGGTTTTTCACAATACGTAGACGGATTTTTTTTTTTTTTTATCTAATCATAGTCAGGAAAAGAAAAAGCGTCAGCGTATATTGAGAAGTAAGGTGCTGGTGTGGGAACTACTAATACCAAACATGTGGTGAGTAGTGAGAGCCATACCACAAGGTGTGTGAGCCAACAGTGTGTAGGATAAAGTCTTGTTATCTCCTGCGTGTCACCTACAATTAATTATTCTTTATCTTCTTAGACGATGCATAATCATATTCTATAGGTATGTACCAGCAATGTGAATTTTGAAGCAGAAGAATTGCCTCTACCTCCTTCAGGTGACTCTACTAATTTATATCCTTATCTTTCCTCTCATTGCTGTCATTATTTGTGGGAAATTTCAATCTTAAGTTGTTCACATATTAACGACGTTGGTTCACGTCATTTCATCACATTATTTTGAGAAGCCCAGGGTCGCGCCCACGCTCGGCGCAGTAAAGGTTTTTCACAAGCACTGAGTCGTTACCGTCCCTCATGAGCAAGGGGATGGGGTGGTAGTACAGGACCCCAATGGAAATACGCCTAATCGGCCTTATTGGGCGCCCATATCCTTAGCTGGCTTAGCATGCGCTAGCTTTAAAAACTATTATTATTATTATTATTATATAAGGTGGAGGACATGCGATCAACATGGGAGGGACCTGGAGTGGCGGCGTCTTCGTCGTGGGTTCACCTCCCGGGGCTGCCGACCATGGATGGCCGCCGGCTCTCCCAACCGGGGACAAGATTGCAACTGGTGTGGGACAGCGGGCCGCCAACCAATGGGAGCGTCCTGGGAGCCAAACCACCACAATCAAACCCTGCCCCCTCCTTGGGATACGAAAACCTCGTAATGGCTTCGGTCGCCCGGGCAAGTACCACACTCTCAAAAACACGCACACACAACTACCGGTACTCTGTGTTTTCTACACCGAGAAATTACTATCCTGCTGTCATTTCTTGAAGACTTCTCCTAGCCGGAGATATTGAGAGCAACCCAGGACCCACCCACAAATACATATGTACAACATGCTCAAAACCTATCACTTTTTTAGTCGCCACACAAAGGGTTCAGTTCTCTGCAATTCATGCGGGAACTGGACCCAATTCACCTGCACAACACTTGCCTCCACGGAAGATTACACAATCATCTGTACCTGTTCCTCATCCCCCCCCCCCCCCTATTCCCAGTCAAACCCTTCACCTACACTCCCCCACACTTCTCCATTCCAACCCACCAATACTTTCCGTAACATCCACATCCTTAACTCCTCACATCCCACCCCAACCTAATCCATTCATACCCTCATCCCCATCCCCATCACCACCTCACCCATCTCCTTCCTCACCCCCACCTTATCCCTGTGCAGCAGAACCCAACATACATCGAACACACAACATCAGCATTCTTCAATTAATCATAGATGGCATTAACACAAAGAAACACAAACTCTCACACTTCATCAAACAACACAACATACACATTGCCATCTTACAAGAAACAAAACTCCGCACAACACAAAAAACACCTACATTTCATGACTTCACCACCATCAGACAAGACCGGGCCGACGGCGGTGGCGGTAGACTCATCACCTTGGTGCACACAACAATAAACTTCAAAGATGACACCAGTAAATATAACAAATCCCTCCTCCTTCCACATGATAACACAACAGAAATACAATCCATCAAAATAAACACTGGCAAGAATTCCAACATAACCACCATAAATACATACATCCCCCCCCCCCCCCCAAACATCCCTTTCAGTACCCAATGACTACAGATCACAATTACAACAGATCACAAACACTCCATACATCATCCTGGGTGGTGACTTCAATGCCAAGACGTCGGCCTGGTTTGTCGACAACCCTGACACAGAAAGAGGGCTGGCCCTACAATGCCAATCAGATAACATTTACATGCTTAACGACATCCATCAACATAACCATATTCCCCACCAAGCCCTCTTCTACCTATGATCTCGGGATATCACCTTTTGCTCCCCAGAACTCGCCCCCACAACGACCTGGAGCTTTATGTCCTGACCAACTCCCGATCATGATCACCACCAAAACCAGACTCACCCCAGCTGGCCACAGATACACTAACTACACTAACATACACTAACTATAAAAGAGCCAACTGGGAAGATTTCACAAATGAGACAGAACAACACTTTGAAGCCATAAACAGCACACCCATCACTAACATCAACAATGCTATTCACACTTTCAACACAATTATTCAGAATGCAGACAAGAAACACATTTTAACTATACTGATGATGGTTTTGGCTGGAAGAGGTCTTACCAGTTTTGTCGTTCCTTCCGGTTGCGCATCTTTGTGTTAGAAGGTCTATGTCGACGGCGGTAGCCCTTCTCAGGATTCGCGCCACGGTGGTGGTGCGTCTCCGGGCAAGATGGGCGTGTGGTGGTTTGGGGCTAATGGAGGATTTCCTCTCCCTGATGTTCGTATCGAACCTCTCTTATTTCCCTGGTGGTGTCAGTGGATGACCTTACTGTTAGGTCCTTTCCTGGGGTCGGGTGAAGTGGCAAGGCGATGCTGGTGACCCGGGCCCGACGTGGTGAGGAGACTCTTGTGTCCTCTTGCCTTGGCTGCGCGGTGGCAGTTGTTGTTGGGGGTCGTTTAGTGCGCCTTCCTTGCATCTCGGTGTTCCTTCCTTTTTCCATGGTGCTTTTATCCCCCATCTCAAATATAGCTTCCGAAGCAGACGACATAACACTCACATGTACACACCAAGACTCAGACACAGCAACACATCTCCTTCAACCCTTTCTCAACACACTACATGACTGATGCACTACAAACAGACTCAAATTAGCCCCAGCCAAATCCACTGCAACCCTCCTCACAAGCTGGACAGCCGAATACAGAAATGCCCCACTCCTTAGCATAAACTACACCCCCTTAACCCAAGAACGACGAAGCTATGGTATTTCAAAGTGACCGCCAGGCGAAGGTATTTGCTAAATTTCTGACGAAAGAAGAAATCATATTTACCATAGATAACATTATTACTTCTTCTTATGCGCCTATTTTACTTTTAATATGAACATATGAACATTGGAAAGCCATAAACCAAGTGGTAACAGCAATTGCCATGGCTGGTGAAAATCGTATATTTTAGCCCCACGGTCGTAATCTGACCTTGACCGGCAAGAGTAAAGGGGGTATCGCACAGGGCCAATTTTCGCCCTTCTATCGCCAAAAATGGAGCTACCGCCCTTCTCCGGCACAAATATCGCCATTTAACGGAGCTAGGATGCAGCCCGCACTGGGTGGGAAGCATCGTCTTTTGACGGAGGTAAATTGTCAGCCTCAATACGGCTCGCATTTATTCTAAATGATATCTCAAGTATATGACGTCGAAATATATATTTTGCTACAAAATTATGTGTTTTGATTGTGAGAAGGGCTGCGGATAGACATAAACAAGGCGAATTAATGCTAAAATAGCTACACCACTTGCAGCTAAATAACCACTGTAATTCCTACGCCACGGCGATTGGTATGAATCGAAAACATTCTAAAACCTCCTAAAAGTTCAAAATATTTCCTCATATATGCTTCAAATACAAAAAATAATAACGCAAACGTGTAGATTGAGTCATATTGCAATATAATTGTCGATATAAATTCATATTACTGTACTCTAAATTATAGGTGAAACAGCAATATATAACGATCGTTTAGTGCCGCGGTAACGACAGGGGCGCCGTCAGGCTGTACCGCTATATATTGCGAAAAACTTCCTCGTAGCTACTTATTTAACCCATCAGACCCGGAAGAGCTCTTAAACACCCATAAAAAACTCGGTCCGCGCAACCCGGAAGGGCTCCGAGGCCCCCCAGTGCTTGAAAGCCTGTGAGCTTGGTGTGCGAGGCGTCCGTCCGACGCATGTAAACAACAGCCGGCTGGACTGACGCCCCGCATCTCCCGCCACAAGAAGGAGTGCGTCGCTTGTTCGTGTGTGCCTGTATGTTATTGTTAAGTATCGAAAAGTAGTGTAAAGTGGCTGTTTTTGCCATAAAGTTATCTCCAATGAAATCATCATCACAACTGAACCAGTTGACTTAGAGAGCTCTACTTAACGCCATTCTACAGGTACGAAACACATCTACGCTTGGGGATGCGCTTGAATGCGGAAGCAAGCCAAATAACAAAGATGCGGTAGCCTAGGCGTAGACGTTTTTCGGCCAAAACCCCCGGATTTCGGGGAATATATATATAATACATAGCCGGGGCTGGAGGGTTAAGCTTCAAACGCAAAACATAGCAACATTAGAGTATAGATTGGGTCCTATTACACTACATTTGTCAATATCAATCTATATTATTCTACAGTTTAGTTGAAACACCACAATATAACGATCGCCTAACCATGGTAAAGCCAGTGGGTAAAGCCTATACATGTGTGATAGGAGATGCCTGCGCTACTGGTTGAAAACGGAGATCGGAGAAGGGCGAGAATTTGGCCTAGTGTAATACCCACTTAAGACACCCTCCCTCTCTGGTGTCTAGCATGGTACTGAGACTGGCTTAGAGGGTCGGAGATACACTCCTCCACCCTCCTCCCCTCTCTCCCAGCCCCCTCGCACGAAAATACTCGATAAATATCGGGTATAATAGGGAAAATACCGGATAATTGAGGAGGGGGGAAAAAGGGGGAGGGAGGAGAGGAAGGAGGGGGTTGTGACACATATGTAGGAGTGGTAACAAGTAATGGAGGGGAAATTATCTCACCTAAACAAAAATGTCTTTGTTTTGAGTGCCACTGGGGTGTTTTCTGAGGGTTTTTTTATGCTTTGGATCATAAGACTACAGTAGATCTGGACTAGACACGAAAATGGAACTTTGCAGTAAGGGACCCAAAATTGGAGAATGAAACCCCAAGTTCGAACCTCGAAACCACGAAAATGTGATGTTTTCGCGTATTCGAGGTTCGAACTTGGGGGTTCGTTCTCCAATTTTGGGTCCCTTACTGCAAAGTTCCATTTTCGTGTCCAGTCCAGATCTACTGTAGTCTATGTTTGGATCTATAGAGGACGGTTGCAGTGCACCAGAAAAACCTCTATTGAGGACGGTTGCCAGTTTATGGATTAAGTTTTTTTTTACGGCACCGTACAATTCGGGTTCTACCTTGTCTGGCCTCTTCGTCCAGGAGCGTCACGAGCGTGGTATCCCTCAGCAGGGTGTCAAACCGGAGCAATTTTGTTTGTAGACTTGAATGAAAATGTGAAGGACTACAAGAAAACTAACATGAAATCACATTGTTTTGGCCATGTTATCACTTGGAAAGAGATAATTTAAACTATAAACCATAATATTAAGCTTACCAATACAATAATAAAGACTAAAAATAAAGGACTTGGCTTTCGTTTGACACCCTGTCCCTCAGGGCAGTGTGTTGGGTGTGACGCTGTTTTTGCTCTCCGTTAGCCTATTAGTATTACAGCCTGCCTCACAGAGGGTGTGCCCTCCTCTCTGTATGTTGATGATCTGGCTATTTGGTTCGCTGCCTCCCGTATGTCTACTGCTGAGAGACACCTTCAGTTGGCGCTCGACAAGGTTGCTACCTGGGCTGGTGATCGTAGTTTGGTTTTCTCCTGGGAAAACAGTGACCATACATTTCTGCAGGCTCAGGGGAGTTTATCCTGATCCTGACTTGTTTCTAGATGGTCGTCGGCTTCACTGTGTAGATGAGGTTATATTCCTAGGTTTGACCTTTGATAGTCGTTTGACTTGGTTTCCTCATTTGAAGACCCTGAATGTGGATTGTCTTTGAGCTAAAAGGTTCAATGAAAGACTGATTTTGCTAAGACTGAAAGTAGAAGCAAGAGATATAGATGTTATAAGTAGGCTTAGGTAGAGTTGTTAAAGAGGAGTTTTGGAATGAACTACTAGAGGTGGTTGCCGGATGTAAGGAAGGGAAGGTAGTAATTGTGAGAGGAGACTTGAATGGGCATGTTGGGGCATATGTCGATGGATATGAGGGCGTGCATGGAGGACAGGGATATGGCCGAAGGAACCTGGAATGTGAATACATACTGGAGCACTGTGCTGCTACGGGGATGGTGGTGTGTGACACCATGTTCAGGAAGAGGAAGAGCCATCTGATATCATATGAATCAGGTGGGTCCAGTAGCCAGATAGACTACTACCTGATCAGGAAATCTGACAGGAAATTGGTTAGAGATACTAAGATAATACAGGGTGAAGAATGCATCCCTGAACACAAGCTCCTAGTGTGTGATATGTGCCTAAGCAGAGTTCCTGTGAGAAAGAAAGTACATTTGCCAAAAAGGAATGTATTATGTATGGTTGTTACAAAAACAGGAGTACAGAGACCGATTTCACAACGAAATTATGGAAATTGAAAGTACAGTAAACCCTCGTTATCTCGGACTAATTGGGGGATACTCACTTCCGAAATGTCCGATTTTCCAAGATGTCCGAATACAAAGAGGGAAAATGTCCGAATAGGAAGGGGGAGTCCGCGCCACCATAGAAAACTGAGATCACCCTACCACTGCTATACTTTATATTTCATCATTGCATGTGAAATTCATCATATTAATGACAAATACGAACATTATTATGTTTTCAGGGACAGTACAGTACATATTAATTAATATTAACACAATAATTAAAAGGCAAATGCTTCACTTCATCCTAAAACCACTTAAAACCGAGTGAGAGTGTAGGGATCGGTTTTTACACCATACCCGAAAGAGGATTTATGGAGCTCTGATTTTACTCTCAACCATCTGAACAATTTTACCAGCACACCTAAACTTCGTTAGATGCGGGAATAGCCTCCCGAAAATATCAAGCCCTGGCGGGGGCTTGAACACGGAACCCTTGGGTTGTGAGGCAGACACTTTACCAGTTAGACCAATAGAGATATCCCCCTTGACCTGGTCGGCTCAAGGTATTTCCGCATCCGGTTTCTGTTTAGGCTAACCTATTTTCACTGACTTTACGAGAGAACACTGTAAACCGGACACAAATCCCGTCCAACTCGGAAATTGCCGAGATATACAGGGACATCTCCGAGAGGCCGATGCCATCCCGAAAAGTACGGGTTTCCGAGTAAAAAGAGTCCGAAATATCGGGGGTTTACTGTAGTATGGGTGCTAGGCCAGCTGGTGTTGATAGCAAATGGAACTTTATAGAATGCAGCCTTCTTGATGCCACAGACAAAGTCTGTGGCAAAACAAAGGGGTCACCCAGACATAAGTTCTCCTGGTGGTGGAACAAAAATGTCGAAGCTGCAGTCAGAGAAGAAATTATGCTTCAAAGTATGGAAGGAAGGTGACAGCAAGGAAGAATACCTGACTGCCAAATTTATTGCTACAAAAGAGGTCTACAGGGAAAAGAAAACCATACAGGATAGCGTGATAGGACAAGCTTGTAGCACTAATAATAACAATGGGATTCATGAATTAGCTAAGAATGTGAGGGACTGTAGGAAAGACGTTGTGGGTGTAAAATGTATAAATAATAATAATTGCATGACTGTTTAAGCCTACTCAGAAAACAAAATTAGACAGGTATGGAAGGAGTATCATGAAAGACTGCTAAATGTGGAGTTTTATACAAAATAGAGAACAGCTCAGCACTGCAGTCCCAGTACAATGCCTTTGATAGGGTATAATGCCGTTAAAATTGCTATAGATAGAATGAAGTCCGGGAAAGCCGCTGGGCGCTCCGGCATAGTCGCTGAGATGCTAAAGGCAGCTGGAGATATTTGAGTAATATTGGTCACAGAGTTGATTAATGATATCATAAAGGATAAAAAAAAATCCTAATGCATGGCAGAAATGTGTGATAGTTAATATATACAAAGGCAAGTGTGATTCCTTGTCAGGGGAAATTATAGGGGTTTGAAAATGCTCGACCCAGTCATAAAAGTCAGCGAAAAGGACTTTGAATGTATGATCAGGAAAAGTGTTAACATCAGCGACGTGCAGTTTGGATTTATGCTAGGACGTGGCACAACTGATGCTATATTCATTCTTAAGCAACTGCAAGAGAGGTTCTTAGAGAACAGGGACTTATACTTAGTTTATGTAGAACTGGAGAAGGCCTTTGACCGGGTGCCAAGGGAAGTAATGCAGCAGTGGGCTATGAGAAAACTCGGAGTAGAGGAGTGGTTGGAACTTGGTGTGTGTGATAATGAGAATGTATGAGGGATCATGGGCAGCAGTAAGAGTGAATGGTGGTCTGAGTGAAGAGTTCCCAGTGAAAGTAAGAGTTCACCAAGGTTCAGTGCCGAGCCCATTATGGTTTGTTTTGATCCTGGAGGCTCTGTCAAGAGACTAAAACAGGACTCCCATGAGAGTTGTTACATGCTGATGACCTAGTTCTTATCGCAGATCGTGCGCGGGAAGCGGAGGTAAAGTTCAATAGGCTAGATGAAGGGATGGTATGGCAAACAAGGGACTAAGAGTTAATATAAATATAACAAAGGTCATGGTCAGTGGAGTAGGGCACGTAACTATGGAAAGAAGCAGCGACGTTCCATGTGCATTATGTGGGAAGAAGGTGGGAAGTAACTCAATGTTGCATCTATAGTGACCCAGTATGTCATCCCATCTCATACACAACTTTACCGGTACCGGTACTCTAATTTACTCACTTGCATGTCACTTGAGGTGGAAGGACAGAGAGGGAGAGGTATACCAAAGGAGATTTGGAAGGATGGAGTGAGAAAGTATATGGATGAAGACGGTGCTGGTTGGGAGGAGGGGCGTAGACTGACTGGGGACAGAGGTGCATCGGGGCGGTTTGTTCGTGGCCACCACTTTGGGGATCACGGCGTCAGGCAATAGATAGATAGATAGACGTCTTTCACCCTTCTTATTGCTCAAACTCAATCTCTCCATTTCTGCTTTGGTCTTTCTTTTCCCTTCACAACCTCCGCCTCTACCTTGCATTTTTTTTTGTTTTTTGTTTTTTTTTTCATTCTCGACACTCATCCTATTCATATAACCAAACCACTACTTTCTGTGGTGACTTTGTATCTGTCTCTTTTCCTTCTAGGTGCTGGCGAGATCGCCCGATTGGGTGGCACTGCAATGGGGCTGCGGACGGTGGGGGCATTGGCCCGGGGGTGCAAGCCCGTGGGCTGATGTTACCCTCTCGGGGACAGATCTCATAATTTTTCCCCTTGCCCCTCAACTTTCTCTTCATAGCTGTTAAGGGGCACAGGGCCCTGGGAGGGGCTTCGGTATCCCGGGCTTTTCCGCACTCTCTTCAGCCCCTCACCTGGGAGCGGCTTCGATCACCTGGGCATTCTTTAGTGGTAAAGCTGGGAGGGTTCTGTGGGGGCGCTCGGTTATGGCCTTGGCCTTGCTCGGCCAGACAGCCTGGGGATAAAACACAAAAACAACAACAACCACTACTTTCTATCATCATCATCATCAAATCTGACGCCCCGCTTCTAGAGGAAGCGCCCCAAAAGGGATGGCCATGGCAGAAACTGCCTCCAGGCTCCCAGACATGCCCCGACTGACCCACTCCACAGTGCCATTTCCACTAAGTGGATTATGACCATGAACACTAAAGGAGCAGACCCAGAGCAGTCTCTCACCCGGATGGCAGTTCCACCAATGTTTTGCTATTTTATTTATCCCAGTGGGGCCCTGGCTGGAAGCATACCAAGCACAGGAATTTTCTGAAGATAGGAACCAGTGGTCCACTGCTCCAGAGGCTGATTGCACCACCAAAGTGGCGGGCGGTGGGGTCGCTGCATCCCTACGCCAGTAAACTGCACCTCTACCCACACATCTCTCAATTCACCATTTCTCACCCTGACAAGTCATATCTTACTTTGCATGATCATAATTTGCAGATTGTCTACTTTGCGAGCTGCACCGTGATTTTTTTTTTAATAATACAGTATTCTATTATAGTAAATGTATCTCCATTTTTGCATAAAGAGCCAAGCAGAAGTAGGCCAAAAACAGTGTTTTCTTTACTATGTGACCATGCACACTAAATTGCGAGGAATTATGTGGGGTTAATTTTAGGGACAGGGTATAGAGCGAGGAATTGAGAAGGCATCTGGGCATTAGGAGTGTCAGTGAAGTGATGAGCACGAACCGACTTGGTTGATTTGGACATGTGTAGAGAATGGATGACCAGAACTGGGTGAAAAAATGCCGGACTGTGAACGTGGGGGGAGCGGTGCGTAGGGGTGGACCTAGAATGACGTGGGCTCGGGTACTCCGGTCCGATCTCAAAATAAAGAACTTGACACAGAGGCAGCCCTTGACAGGGCCGCCTGGAAAGCTGCCATTTAAGATGTGAGACTAACCACATTCTCTGTGGACAAAACGATCTTTAAACTTTTGTATGTATATACAGTATGTACGGTACAGTATATATACTGGTACTGTATGTACTACCGGTAATCATTTCTGAGGCAGGCAAAACAAACAAATTATATATATATTTCTATAGACCTACAGATATTTGTGAATTTGCTATAGTGAGGGCTGGTCCTGTCCAGAGTGAGGTTTGGCAACCTATACCCAACCTTAGCCATTTCTGTCCGTCTCCTTTCCTGCACTACTTTTCCTACTTCAGGGGCGGGTGGCTAGGAATCCTCCTCCCCTTGTAAAATTCACCTACTAGACGAGGCAGAGATAGGGTGAGGGAATGTGAAAGTGGTCACGGACCCTAAGAATTGGAACTTTAAATGTTGTTTCAGTGCAGGCTCTGTCTCGAGTCGGCCACCCCCCAGCTATGGGGTATTGTGTCTGAGTATATACAGTACCGGTACATACATACTGTACATATACCGGTACATATAAAGAACAAAATACAGTCCATCCTCCTATAACACGAGCTCCTACAACGCGATCCTCCTTCAACACGAGGGGGAGGGGTCCCGAATTACCTAAACCTCTTATAACCCGAGCCGTATAACGCTTAATGGCCTTGCCGAGTGCTTCAAATCTGGCGCCTCCTCTTACTGCGTGACCCCCCCCTCCCCCCCCACTTACAGCGCGACGGCAAGAGAGCTTCGGAGCTGGGTTGACGGCAAGCTGAAACATCTCACTCGACTTACTGTTTCTTCATTCTAATTTAATTCGGTATATTTGTTTATCCAAACATGATCTTATAATTTACTTGCCTATTATTAGGAAGTAGAGTAATAAGAGCCCACAGTAACGAATATCCAATTGTTGATAATAAATTAATGTCGGACAGTACGTTTGGTTAGATTTTGTCCACGAAACAACAACAAACCCCAGCTGTGACTATGCTTGGCGGTGATGTTATTCCGATGAAATGGAAGTTGTATAGCCTAGCCTATATATTTATTAAGCTAAAAAAAATACGGAAAAGTGGCAAAATTGGGGGGCCCAGTCCCATATAGAATTACAGTACCTGTATCTCCATTTAAAGTGTTATTCCTACAACGCGAAATACCTACAACACGAGGCGCAGTGCCGCCCCTAAACTCGCGTTATAGGAGGATGGACTGTAGTGTGATAGAGTCAATAAAAAAGTATTAAAAATTCTTCCCCAATCTTTTTGTCAGATACTTCTCATTGATACGCGAGGGAAATGGAAAAACAGACCACTTGTACGTTAGGCCTAATAAACTCAGCATCTGACTGAAATGATGAGTAAGAAATTGTATTGACTGTTGTCATAGCCTATTGTAAATTATGTGATGGTGGGATATTTATGTTTTCAGTTCAATCACATTTGAAATTAATCACAGATTAGATAAAGACCAAACAAGAGTTATTCCTGTTCATTAATAAGATAACAAAGCAACAGAAGATAACAAACATGTAGAGAAGCATGAAGTGACAAAGAGGATGGCATAGCCTATATAAGTTATCAAAAAAAAAAATATTCTGCTGTTGTTTTACCCCATTCATCAATTTCAATAAACAAAAACATTATTTTTAATTCCATCACATTAGAAATTAATCACAGATTAAATAGGCTACAGACCTAACAACAAAACATTCTGTTCATTAACCCATTCAGTACCGGTGCCATCCTTTTAACTTTATTTTGGTTACTATTAGACTATTTTATTAAATTTAAAAAGGGCCTCCAGCAATTAACAGGCTTCGAACTATATCACTTAACACTATTTACTACCACAGATCCTTCTTAAACTGCATAAAATTGTCTAAATATAGCTAGAATACAATTTAAAAGGGTGTTGCCGGTACAGAGGGGGATAATAAGGGAGATTCACATGAAACAGAGGATAACATATATATAGGAGGAATTGCATGACATGTGTGGTTGCACAAGGATTATGTAACAAATATCACACAAAAATTTGGTATCGACGGTCGTCTTTGAAAGGTACCTTAACGCCATCGATAATGAGGGAGCCCTGTATATACAGTATATGTATAATATAACTGTATAATGAAGGGGGAAAGTTGGCAAAAATGGGGCAGAAAATGTGCAAACAATGTGAGGTGTCGACCATATAAGCCTACCCTTTAATACATGTTTTTCAATGTGTTGTACTTTGCACTGCAATGTGTCGACCATATTCTCGCAAAGTTGGAGACTGTACTGTACCATCGGAAACCACTTACCGGTATTGCCCTCAGGCAGTTCATGTCTAGCATTTTCACCCTCCTACGTTGTCGGTATTCAAGGTAACAACAGAGATCCATTTTGTTAAACATTCTTAAAGAACCCCCCCCCAATACTTTTACTTCTCCCATCTTTCTACGATCTACTTCGCACCCATGGTCCCAACTTGCTGCTATATTTACTCCCCAATATCTGAACGTTTCCAGCTCTATCAATTCTTCCCTATCTAAAGATATTCTCATCTATCTCGATCTTTATCTATACCGCATCCATAAATTTACCCTTATTAACTTTCAGCTTTCTCCTATCGCATGTCACTCTTAACTCTGCAGCTTTTCCCTTGATTCCGCAATCATGGTTGCATCATCCATACACAATAATTGGCTCATTCCTGTCCTCAACTCAATTCTAACCTTCTTTCCAACCCTTTCTTTCATCTTCTTTATTACATTACTAATGAACAAGTTAAATAACCATGGCGACATTACACAACCCTGCCGAAACTCTAGTCTCACTTGGAACTATTGTACATGTATTAACTTTCTTCCTTGCATATTTGCATGTATGCTCTACTATTCTAATGGAAACTCATCACCTCTCTCAGTAGTTTTCCACCTGATCCATATCTCTGCAACATCTGCTACAAAGCATCTCTATCAGCTCTATCATACTCATGGCTGTTTGGCCAGGCAGCTTAGGGAACAACAACAACAACAACAACAACAACAACAACAACAACTCCATCATACGCCTTCACCTAGTCCATAAATATATATCCCGTCCATGTTGGAAGATATTTCTCACAAGCATTTTTTAATTTAAATACAGTTCATATTCATTATACCAGTACAGTAGCTTTCCCCTTGGGGGTAAGGGGGCCTTCACCTTTAATTAAAAGGTAAAATCAGAATATGCCCCACTTATCCTACTGTGTATCATACAAGACATACAGTCATCCCATACAGTAAAATCTTGTTATTGAAGTTGTCTTTAGTGTGGCACTGCTGAGGCTGGTGGAGTGTGAATAGGTGATACAGTGGTCTCTGCTATGTCAGCATCCTCCTCAATGATAACAAAGTGGGGTAGTGCTGTGGCAGTTTATTGTTCTACAGTCCAAGTTGTCTCATGGTGGCCCGATGGCATCTAATGTTGTACCCCAAACCTGATCCTGGTGCCTTGGAACCAACCCGGCTTTAAGGATCCAGAGAGCAGAGAACAGAGTATCCTTCAGTACTTTAATCATGAAATATACAGGGAAAAAAACACATTATATACACCATTTCTCTTTTATTTGCCACATGGCTTTAATGATGGTGAGACTTGCCTATACACACACAATGTACAGGGAACATACCAATGCAAACCAATGAAGCTGCAAGAAACCAATGATAAAATACAGACTATAAGGGCGGACCACGGAGGGGGGGATGGGGGTGGGTGTGGAGGGGGCGCACGTGCGCGATAAGGGTATGGGGGGTGGGTGGGGGTTGGGCGGTTCTGTCCCCCTGTGGCCGCTCCAGTAATAATTGTTACATAATAATTACTTGTCTTAAACACTACAAATATATACAAAATCTTACTCCACCAAATGAAACATATAACTGAAATGCTGAAACTCTACAAAATATTGACGGATTTCGGGAGTGCCAGCATCGGAGAGGATAATAATAATTTGTTTAAAAATCAATAATAATAATAAAAAGGGGAGGGCTCAGGGACATATCACCCTAGAGGCCCTTGTATACAGAGGAACTATAGTTTGGAGATTGATCAAATAAAATCAATGTAGGTATGTACTTTTAACAATTTTTTTTCTAGTTTTCTTTATTTTTTTTTGTATTTTTTCACATTTTTCTCCTTTTATTTTTTTTCCTGTCCAAAGCGTCTGAAAGGAAGTAACTCTTGTCCACTTCAATATGATGACTACAGGAGGAAGTTGGGAGGGAAGGGGGAGAGGGTATATTATTTTATTCCGTAATAATCTTTTCTGTCCGCCAAAATATGTCAAATCATGAGACCAGCACCAGTTTACTTCCACTTAAATTACACTTAAATCACTTTGGTTTGCACTGTCTTTTGCCACTTATATATATATATATAATTATATAAATATATATATATATATATATATATATATATATATATATATATATATATATATATAAAAACTGCATATAGATATATACAGTACTGTATATCATTTTTTAAGAGCACTTTCCTCCATCGGCCTGATTTTCAATCACATCACAATTTGTTTGTGTTCATGTTTATCAGGCAGCAGAAGTTGCTTTGGCCATTATATCGGCTATGTAATTAAATAAAAGTTTCTTAATTAATTATGACTGAAAGATTGTTTTCTTTTACCATGCACAAAAAAGTCACAGTTCTGGTCCTTCCCATTTCTGTTAATTTTCACACACATAATCCTTTTGGGAGCACAGTAGTTCAGTTTGAAAACAAACAAGATATATATTGTATTTCCTTTGGCCACACAACGCAGAATATTTTCTCTCATGACGGAGAATATATGCTTTGACTTTTCCTATTATTTCTTTTGTGCCTGTAAGGGAGATCACAACTCTGCCCTTCAGTCAAGAAAGTCTGAACAAGAATCACTTGGAGTCGTCCAAACACACACACGCCATCACTTTCAATGCCAGTCCACAAGTAGTCTTTATATTTTGTTTTAAGTGAATGAGCAAGTTGTTCCCAGCCGCGTAATAAACCACAGGTGGCTGGCAGTGAGTCCCTCATATCTCCCCTTCCTTCCCCGACAGTCCCCCCCCCTTAAAGCCACAGTTACACCGGGTAGTCTAGTGGCCGAGAGCACCGAAGTCGGATATCCTCTTAAATGTCGTATTGTTATTGTAAGTTTTACATTATAATTATAAACAAAAATAATAAATAAATAAATCCTCTGCAGGTTACCATATTTATCGCAGAGATTTGTTTCATAAATTCTTGTCTTGTGTATGACTATTACAAGATTCAAAATACTGTACAGTACAGTACACTAATGATGAAGGTGAAAATCATTTTACTTATTTTGTGTATATTTTTGGTGCAGATATATCAACTCCGAGGGTGTCCGCCGCTAGACTACTGGTGTGACTCGGACTTATAAGCCTGGCTCCAGCCTCTCCTGTGTTCCAACGTATTCCTCATCAACGCTTTGCCAACATTTTCACCATAGTTTTTTTTTAGAATAATAACAGCTCAATAAAACTTCTCTCATAGAAAAATAATAAACCATTATAACATGATATTCTTTTTTTTTTTACTCTACTCTCTTTAATATCTCCTGCTATCTAACATTCAACTTGGTGATGTGCAAAGAAATACAAGGGTTAGGGAAGTTTTCTCAAGTACACTGTGTATCTACATTAATGCCTTTGGTATAGAAGAGTTGAGTATGTAAGGCTCTGTATATAAGTGACCTATATTAATGGTACTTACATTCATAACAATAGTATACAACAGTCTGACAACACCAACTGTTACCTTCCGCATATAATAATAATCTCTCTGTACACTAGACATCAAAGTCACAACCCAGTGGTAAGAATTGCACATAAGGCTGACCCCAACTGCCCTTAACCCTTTCACTCAGGTCAGACCAACTTCCTTTGATTATAATACCTACTTCCAGATCATATTACTGTCCTCGACTTAGCAAGGACCCGTCAAGAGTTAAGAGGGTTAATTGAGATACGGTAGTCTTTAACCATATGATTTCTAGAGTCTTCTTAAGTTGAGTGAAATGATCTATTGGTAGCATTAATAAAGTGTAAAAGAGTTAGTCTGGAGGAATGGGTTAAGACAGCCCCCCTGGACCCTACCTAGCCCCTGACAGCCATATAAGAACTGCCCCTGAGGTGGTCTGGCAATTCTCTTTTCTTGCAACTCAGGCTCGCAACCAGTTCGTGCGATTTAATAGATTAAAGACGAAGGGGCGGAGAAGACTAAAAACGGTAGCAACGAGATGTACGCTGGGCTGAACAGCGGTAAGTCCCATTGTGAGGTAAATCATGAGTTTCGTACATCTAGAGGAGAAATCATTCCTTAATATAATCAATGGTAAAAGCAAGGTAGGGCGCATGTACACATTATTTCTGGGTAAATGGGAGATACAATGCACAGACCCCAAGTTACCCATCTAACTTTTAGCATTCCCCCCTTTTGTACTGGTAAAGTTTTAAATCACAGGACTGCTCTGGCATTGAAACATCACATTGGCTTCCCTCAACCTGCTACAACACTTCACATACCCCACTGTGTAAATATAAAGTTATTAGTACAATTTTATATTATAATTTTATCTTTAAAATCACAGTTGTAACTGATAGGTATCATAAATATCCTTAAAATTTGTATCCATTAATTTAATTTAAGATTTTACACAAATATATAAATAATCCAATGGCATATAATACGTCCAATGGCATAAAAATCAACCAATATCAGCAATACTGTCTAGAAATCCAGAAACATCTAAATGTCACAAATTAAGCTCTGACTCAGGTGGCAGCCATACTAGATAATAATACTATCAACGGTCACACTTATAACAACCAACACTACCAACCATCAACAATGTTTTCCCTGCAGTGGGGGGTGTATGGTTCATCACGCTCTCACACACCGCTCAATCACATCCTGCAATATAATGACTGGCAGGCCACCACTCAACTCCACCAGGGTGTCAAACGAAAGCCGAGTCTATTATTTGTAGTCTTTCTATTTGTTTTGTTTTTAATAATCGTAGTTTAACCAGACCACTGAGCTAAAAAATGCAACTAGTCTTATTTGTAGTCTTCCTTTTTGTTTTGTTTTTATAATTGTAGTTTAACCAGACCACTGAGCTAAAAAACACAACTAGTCTTTCTATTTGTTTTGTTTTTTATAATCGTAGTTTAACCAGACCACTGAGCTACAAAACGCAACTTTCTTTTTGTATATGTGTAACTAAAATGATGGTTTATAGTTCAAATTATGTCTTTGGAAGTGATAAAATGGTGGCCGAAACAATGCTATATCATGTAAATTTTCCTGTATTCTTCTCATATTCATTCAAATCTTCAAACAGAATCGCTCCGGTTTGACACCCTCAACTACACTGCAACAATCTGGAAGGCTCACACCTCGCACACATTTATAGAAATCAAGTACCCACACCACAGTTACCAGTGCTTGTAAAACTTATTAAGGGGAGGCAGTTGGTTTTTCTGGACCCCCTTCTCTCTCATGTTTAGCCCTATTAGTTATGAGATTTCAAGACATTCGCCCCGTTAGTGTGGCGATTTTTAGATCTTTTGCCCCATTTCTTTGCCAATATTAAGACCTTTCGTGACATTTAGGTGTCAATTTTTTTCCTGGCGAGCGATAGCGAGCCTGTATTTAAAGAGGAATCGGTCATTTTTCTACCGAAATATGTACAAATTTATCTTGAAGGGGGGTCTTGTGGGTGTTTTTTTTAAGTTTGATATAAAGGTTTAGAGAACAAACTAAACTCCCTCCTTAACCCATGGGATCGGGGGGGCTCATATGAATTTTGGTAAAATCAACTTCATAATTCAGTAGCTACTGATTGAGACCACCTAGAGCAGTCAATGTTTTTGCAAATTGTAGAACTTTTTGTTGTCTGTAGAATGCCGTAGAGATGACGTCGCTACAACGCGTGGTTGCCGAGTTCTGATGATTATAGCGGCGATTTTTAGCCGACCAATTTGCCTCATATGAGGCCTCCTGGATTCCGAGGGTTAAACCATTGAGCCAAACCAGTAAATTATGCCGCACAATATCGTCTGGGATCCCTTAATTAATACTGTTGAAACTTTAATTACTGATAGAATATTCATCCACAACCGCCTGATTTTGCAGCTGATTGCCAAGCATGTCAAACAAATTTCAAATCGAGTAGAGAACTTTTTGCACTTTCAATGGGTGAAGACTGAATTTTAGGATCTTTGAATAGTTACATAATGTGAGCACTACTGAATCTGCTAATGTGGAGAGCTGGCACTTTGCATGACAATAGAAAATTCCAACTTTTACTATTGAATCCAAACTTATTATTACGGTATTTATTCAAATGAGATATTGCAGTGGGTTCAACTGGTGCGACAATAAGCCCTCCAGATTATTTCTAGAGGTGGAGGCAGGCCACATGGAACACTACACAGGGACAAAGGGACGTTTTCTCAAACATAATTTTCGTCTTAGTGATTACAAAAACAAAATTAAAATCTTGTTATGTTTGTGTTTGTGGCAGTTCATGAGCAGCCGGAATTACACATATTATTCACAAAAGCTCAAGCAGAGGCATTTGTAACTGAAAATGGAATAAGTAATGCCGTGAAAATAGTGATGCCAGAATTTTTTTGTAGGAGCTAACCCGAAAAAAGATGTTTGAAGAAAGATCAGGCTGGCAAACAAGAGGCTATTCAAAACCAGTCCTAAAACCGAGTCCCTTTTTTTTAGTCATGATTATTAAACATACAAAGTTTAAGATACACTTTACAATTCTTATTATGTCTTTGGAAGTGATAAAATAGCCAAAACGATACAATTTCATGTAACTTTTCCCATATTCCTACTCAAATTCCTTCCAATCTTAACCTCTTCAGTTAGACGACGCCAATTTGTTTCTATTCTCGCTACCTCCAGACAATTTTATTTAACTTAGGAAAGACCAGTCAGAGTTGGAGGGTTAACGAAGATAGTCTTTAGCCCTATGATCCTAAAGGTCCATCCAATGATGCACAAAATCATCTGGCAGTAACATCAATAAAGTATAGTGATCATCATCTGAGGGTTAACAGCCAATTGTCCCGGTTTGCCACCCTGCCACAGAGGAGCCAAGGAATGGAAGGGGACCAGGGAGGAGAGCGTCGGGACCCACACACACACACACACACACACACGCACACTTTACTTGGACAGCAGGTGTTTCAACATACTTTCAGTCTTGCCCTTGTCACCACCACCACTGTTCCGAGTGTCCTCAATCTGAAATCACAGAGATATTAATCAGGTAAAGCAGGATATAAATGATAAAGTACATGGACTAAAACTGCTATAAATGCAGAACCTAAGAAGGAAATACAGGGACTGGACTAAATTAGGTAAGTATATGTAGGCTAGCAAAATTTAAAAATAGCCATGAACTACTACAGCAATCTTTCAATTCAGTTGACAGAGGCTAGGTATCAGTGACTGGTTCCAGGCAGTGTTGTACATACCACCTAACTGAACCAAAAGGGCTCCAACCCAACCAATGAAACATTTAATATCAAAGGACTGAGAGGAAAACAAAGCTTTAAAAAATCCAAAATGTTCACTTTTTTTTTATACATAAAATATCCTTCAAATATTGAATCGAGATGTTCTCTGATCCGATCTCAAAATTTAGAGCCAACCAAGAATAAACCAGTTACTATCTAGCCAGTCCTAGCCAACCACACATCCCTATTATATTCTGGGCTGCAGACCACAGGGCTGATTAGCTTATTCTGGACCCAACATTCAACATTAATGAACTTCTAACACCAAGCAACATAAGACCATATGGCACTGAATCAGGATGAAGAATGGATTAGAAAATTTATATTATTTATCATTAGCAAGATAGAGTATTTCTTGGTGAACAGGAAAGACGAATTAGGTTCGGGATGAACAAAGAATGTATCTCCTAACATGAGCTCCTAGTGGGTGACATGAGCTTAAGCCAAGATCCTGTGCACATGAAGGTATACATGCCAAAAAGGAAAGTTTGGTTGTTGAAAAAATCAGAATAGTGAGATAGGTTTTGCAGTGAACTGGAGGAAATGGATAGAAATAGAGGTGCTAGGGCAAATTATCTAAATAGCCACTGGCATTTCCTTGAACGTAGCTATTCTTGTTGCCACTGACAAAATCTGTGGCAAAACTAAGGGTCACCACAGGCATATGATTTCCTAGTGGTGGAATGACAAGGTTATAAATGTAACAAAGGATAAAAGAAGATGCTTCAAAGCATGGAAGAAAGGAAGCAGTGGGGAGGAATATATGGCAGCTAAGTGAACTGCCAAAAAAAAAATATATAGACAAGGCAAAGAATATGATAAAGAACTTGGTCATTGACCAAGTGTGAAACACAAAAATCCTAATGGAATCTTCAACTTAGTTAGGCAAGCAAAAGATGACAGTAGAGATGTTGTAGGAGAACAGTGTGTTAGGAATGATAATGGAGCAATTGTTTTTGCTGATGAAGAAATTAGAGAACCTTGGAAGGTACACTATGAACGATTACTCAACGTGGAGTTTGAGTAGAATAGAAAGCAGCTTAGTAAAGAACAGACAATCCCACTCCCCCTGCCCTTCTATGATAGTGTCAGCTGTTGTGAGTAGCACAATAAATAAAATGAAGGAGGGCAAAGCTGCAAGGTGCTCTGGTATTGTCGCTGAGATGATAAAAGCCTCAAGTGACATAGGAGTGAGATTGGTCACTGAACAAATAAACTTCATCATTAGAGAGGAGAGAATCCCAGATGTATAGCATAATATTGTAACAGTAAACATATACTGTATAAGGGCAAGGGAGATTTGTTAGATAGGAGCAATTATAGGGGCCTGAAAATGCTTGACCAAGTCATGAAAGTTTGCAAGAGAGTCTTTGAAGGGGAACCATTTCTATGAATGAAATTAAATTCGGTTTGATACCAGGACGTTCTACAATCGATGCTATCTTCCAGTCAGGTATTTACAGGTATTTACCCAAGAAGTGCGATAGGCCTGCTGGTAGTGTCTGCTAGGTAAGTGTGATAGGCCTTCTGGAAGACAGCTCATACAAAAAAAAAAAAAAAATGCCCTAGTACCGGTGAAATAGAAGCAATATCTGATTAGGTGGTATGTATACCTATAACTACCTCCTGCCTTCCCTTAAGGAGACCGACCGGTTATTTACTAACTTCCAGGCCTTACTTCCAATGTAAATACAATTTGGCACAGGTGTATGTGACCATAAAACTAGGTCAAACAAAATTGTTTTTTTTTTTTTTGCTTTTTTCTTAC
This sequence comes from Paralithodes platypus, assembly GCA_032716605.1. Lineage (NCBI taxonomy): Eukaryota > Metazoa > Arthropoda > Malacostraca > Decapoda > Lithodidae > Paralithodes > Paralithodes platypus. The sequence goes on from CM064497.1 coordinate 9,586,188, forward strand.
AATTTAGGTAACAAAAGGTTGCAAACTATAGCACTACTACGACCCATTCTACTCCTACAGAAATCCCTATAGCACGTGCTGTATGTGATCAAACAACTCACAATAGGTGTGTCTGTAGTTGCTATAAGGAATATTTTATATATTTTGTGTATTTTTGGATTTAGGTGATTATGAATTAAGGTGAAATTATTTTGTATAATTTTACGACTGTGACAACATGCTGCAACCAAACAAAGTTGGCTAGAGTAAATTGGCTTTATAGGACTTGTAGTGTTTATAATTACCTTTTCAATGGTATATACACCATTCCTATAGGTCCAATAAACATTTTAGAGTAACATCCGAAAGTGCGACAATATAGGTTCTGAGAAAAACATGTGAAAGTCTAAGGTAATTAGGTGAACATTTTTACTTTTTTTTTTAGGTTTTACAATATTTTACACAGGAACACGGCAACGTAGAAGATAAAGCGTATGGGAGGTTGTAGAGTATCTTACGCTCTTTCCATTTATATAGGTATGCTCCTCTTACGACCAGTAGTTACTGAGCATGTTAATTTCAAAGTTCGCTATATAACGTTTTTAGAATTACAGGAAAAGTTTGGAAAACATAAAAAAACAAAAAAATTCCAATGGGTTTTCACTAATAACATTTCACTGGCTTATGAAGGGATGTTGACTCTTGTTGAGTAAACACCTATTGGTATTTTCAGGATTTCGAGTTTTTAAAGCCTAAATTAACCGGTCGGTCCCCTTAACATGTGGCTTACCCCCCCAGCCCCGCCATCCCTTTCTCCCTCCACTTTACTCCTCAATTATACTAATTTTTACCTCTATATTTCCCCCATTTCTTTCTCCCGCCGGTAATATATCGAGTTAGCACTCTCACTACCTCCCTCCACTTCCTCCCACCTTCTAACATGCGCGGGAGACAGCCATATATCACTTGTGTCTCGCGAGACCTTGGAGGTGAGGGTGTATGTTGCGCCCTCTCTGACTTGCCTCAACCCTCCCTCGTCATAAATATAAAATAAATGACTGGATATTTGCTGTTTACACCTATTTTCTGGTCATCAATGTTCACATGTTCATATTACAAGTAAAACATACGCACACGGAGCAACAATATAGCTTTATATGATTAATATAAGATATTCTGTCAGAATCTAAGGAAATTAATTCCCATGCATGGCACTTTCAAAACATAAATGGCGCATTCCTCGAGTTACAGGTAGTATCTGTATCTTGTGCTTGTAGGCCTGGAGAAGGCCTTTGATAGGGTGCCCAGGGATGTTGTACAGTGGGCTATGAGAAAACTTGGCGTTGAAGATTGGCTGGTGCGTGTGATAATGAAGATATAAGAGTACTCACAAACGGCAGTAAGGGTGAAAGGTGTACCGAGTAAGTAGTTTAAAATTCACATTGGAGTCCACCAGGGTTTTCTGTTAAGCTCTCTCCTCTTTGTTATGGTTCTGGAGGCACTATCTGGAGATTTTAGAACTAGGCTCCATGGGAACTGCTATATGCAGATGACCTAGGCTAAATTCAGAAGGTAATGAGAGGGAATGGCAAGTAAAGGATTAAGAGTTAATATAAATATAACCAGAGTTTTGCACTGTATATTGGGGTGTGAAAATGTAGAAAAAAGTGGTGTATACCTATGAGCAGTATGCAGAATAGGGGTTGGCGCAAACTCAATTCAGTGTAACGTCTGTCGTTGGTGGGTACACCATATGAAGAAGCGCTATACTGTACTTGAATTCATATTTTTTCACCAACCCACCAATTAACTTACAAATAAACCTAATTAATTAAATCAATGAAACCAATGAATACATGTAGTACTCCAAGGACTCGAACCTAGGATACTCACACTGAAATTCCGCGCACTAAGCATTACGCTATTAAGACAAATAAAAGGATAGAAGGACCTCTGCCGAGGATAAAATCCAAAGTTCAGATTTTTGTATGTACGGTACTGTGTAGCCTAGTATGCAAAGGTGAGCTTGTGTTGAATGATCAACTCGAGTGTGAACTTTACCAATGAGTCGCTGGGGATGGAGGACAAGTTTTGCTATTTGGGAGGTACCATCTCTGCCGGTGGTGGGGCCGAGGCTACCACTATTGCCAGAATTAGATGTGGCTGGGGAAAGTTCAGAGAACTGCTGCCAATTCTAATTCTCCTTAATTCTAACTTCCTCTCCTGTTGAAGGGAAAGGTATACACTTCATGTATTTAAAGCACAATGACCTATGCTTCGGAGACTTGGTCAGTCAAAGTGGACGATTTAACAAAATGGAAAGTAACAAGATAATAATGGTGAGATGGATGTGTGTGACCAAACTGCAAGATAGGATATCTTGTTAAAAGCTAAGGAGACAGTTAGATATCAAGAGTATCACTTAGGCTACCTACGTACCTACCTACCTATTGTATCAGTGATAAGATATGTACAAGCAGGCGTGGATGGTTTGGGCATGTGGAGAGGATAGATGAACTAAGTTGGGTGAAGAGATGCAAGTCTGTGAATGTGAAGGGAGCTGCACCAAGAGATAGACCAAGAAAGACAGGGGATCAGACCATCCGGTCTGACCTTGAATTATAAAACCTGGCAAGTGAGGCAACTCTGAACAGGTCTGTCTGAAGCGCTGCCATTAGAGTGTGAAGCTGGAACCGCACTTCATGTGTAGCACTTGGTCTTTAAACTTATGTATGTTTAAGTATGTATTAGTAACTAAATATAAAGAAGGAAGGACATGATATGGTCAATAGAAATGAAGAGAGACTGAAATACCGGTAATATCAGAAAGATGAGGAGGGCGATGGAGGAGAGACAATATAAGGAGAAAAATTAGAATGGGCCAGAGAATACAGGGGACAGTCAAGGGAAATCTGGGAAATAGAAACGCTAACAAAAGAGCAGGAACAAAGAGGTAGAGGAGTACAAGACAATAAATAGGAATGGGTAAGCCTGGGGCGCGTTCAGTACCGGTACACGCAAACGTGATAGCCTCTGATTCGACGAATCACGTTTGCGATTGCTTGCAATCAGACGGCGATCACGCTATCACTCTGTGGAGGTGACTAGCGAAGCAATTATAGCGGTAGGCCTAAGTCTCACCTCGACATTATATTATCATAGGCTAATTAAACGTAAATTATAAAGTTGAAAATTTTCTTGATATAAATATAGAGATTGTTAATGAACAGTGCATACTTAAAGTATATCACAAAGTTGATGATTTTAATTTTAACGTAATAAACTTTCCTTTCCCTAGTAATAATATCGATAGTAAAATAACTGATAATTGTTTTTATTCCCAATTAATAAGATTTTGTAAAATCTGCACTAAAGTAGATGACTTTTGGGCTAGAGCTAGGTTACTATACAGACTCTTAGTGGACAGAGGTTTTGAGGCAAGTAAATTGTTCCATAAATTTAATCTTTTTAGGGTCAATTATTGTGACTGTATTCTAAAATTTGACATCAATAATTTTAATCAAGCATTTTTAACTTGAAGTTTCTTGTATAACCTCTGCTTACTTTTTGTCTGTATTTATTGTTTATCTTTTTCTTTTTCTATTATTAATATTGATGATTTTTTAAATTTATTGTTCTTGTTAAAAGAGTACTCTTTGTTTAAATCTGTTGTTACTTCATATTTTGCAATTATTTGTCTTTATATTATATGTATTCATTGTCGATAGTATCAATTGCTTACTTTTGCGATTTCCTTAGTTTATTTGTGCTATAAATGTAGGTTATTTGTAGGATAGTTATTGATAGGGGTCACTTGAGGCATGCTATGCTTACAGGTACCTACCCGATAGCACTATCGTTAGTGAGTGCTGTACTGTATTTTATATATTATTTTGTAATAGTATAGATATCTTATCAATATTTGTATTTTGTACTATTGTTAATGTCTTGTCATGTTGCAAATTTGATTTTTAAATAATATTTTGACATTTAACATGTAGTTTCTTTATTCATGCAGAGTTTAGTCAAATTTGCCAGAACGTCCCGGACTTCCCAAACTTGACTACTTCCTTTAACGTGACGATAGTGCGTTGTTATATGTGCGATTAGCTTGCTTGGGAAACAGATTAACTTGCTCATGTAGTAATGTACACCCTATGTGGTGGATTGTGTTCTTTTATTTAATAATTTTCATTTTAGTAAGCGTTGTTTCCACATAGCGATTTTGATAATTTAATTTGACTTTATATTGTCCTTGTCCCAATTTTGGTTTGTTTAGTTTGCAATTTTTACATTTTAATTAAGCTTAAGCCGGAAAAGAAAGAGAGAGAGAGAGAGAGAGAGAGAGAGAGAGAGAGAGAGAGAGAGAGAGAGAGAGAGAGAGAGAGAGAGAGAGAGAGAGATGTACCACATGTATTCATTAGTTTCATTGATTTAATTAATTATGTTTACTTGTAAGTTAATTGGTGGGTTGGTAATAGTATGAATACCTATAACAATTGTATGAAAAAGCTTAGCAACAATTATATCTATATTTCAACAAAAATTAACTGGTTAAAGAGAGCAAATAGACATTATATATACTTTGGATATTGCTTGATCCTTAGCATATTCCGGACAACGGGCATCAGATTTGGGGATTATGAGATGGATTATAAGACTTTTAGTATAACTGCGACTTACCCTGGATTATAGGACTTTAAGGGAGCCCACATCACTTTTTTTTCTTATTCTCTCCCTCTCTCTTTGGCTTGCATCCATTCGGCCCCATTCAGCCTACTGTTTTAAGATGTTTACCCCCATCCAGGTGTCAATATTTGCCTGGCGAGCGGTAGCGAGCCAGCTTATATATATTTCTGTTTTGACAGCAAGTTAAATTTGTAAAATTTTCGATAGACAAATTTCTCCATACAATGATGGCTCGCTATCGCTCGCCAGGAAGAAATCGACACCTGGATGGGGATAAAAGTCTTAAAACAGTTGGCTGAATGGGGCTGAATGAATACAAGCCAGAGAAAGAGAGAAAAGGAGAGAAATATAAAAAAAAAGGCAGTGACCCCCCTTATTTGTACTTATGGCTTACCCTGGGTGAGGTGCTAAGACTGCCAGCCTGACTCGTGTTCACTCCGTCTCCGCCCCATTTGTTGCCTTCTGGACCAACACACAAAAAGGAAAAAATTACTCACAAATCATAACAAGGAATTTCCACATATTAGGAAGAATATAATCAACACCCCAAAAAATAACAAATAGGAAAAGTGGGGATTGGGCCTAAGTAAATAGAATAGATAATTACACAATCACAACCATGAATTCTCAATTACAATGTAGAATACAAATACACAAAAATAGCAAAAATGATTTTTTTTTTAAATGCACAAAAATTATAAGGTTGGTATGACTTTATAGTCTAATGTACAAACATTACTACACAATCACACAGCTTTGTTTTATAATTTTGGTATACTGTAATTAGCAAATACAGTAATGTTAAATTTCAAAATTTAGCTAATATTTTATAATTTTTTAGAATATAATATTATATACTAGAGCTTGTCTTAAAAGTTTCAATAACTTTGGCTACTGTATTATAAAGAGACAATTCTTTAACATTTACTCCAATAGAAAATTATACTGTACTGTACTTTGAATGTAAACATAAACATAAGTTACAATAGTATATTTTAATACATAATTATCTGAAAGAAGTTGAGAAAGCTTAAATATATTTTTGTTGTTGATTTTGATATTATTAATAGTTAGCTATTTGTAAACTTTCTAATATGGAAGCTGTAGAGAACACACCATGCAACACAAATCATGCTGTTAGCTTGAGCCAGCAACATGCAACACATCAACACCATGCAAACACCTCTTCTGGGTTTAAAGTATAATTAATTATGTCACAATAATAGATATTAAATAATAAGTTGTCAAATGGGAGACCATATGGGGAAGGTAAATTGTGTGCAGTGTATATATCAAGTGTAAAATACAATAGAAAGAATAATATATTTGCTGTTCAACAATGGAGGAAGATAGAAAATGTAAATGTCATTCAGAAACATGACACTTACAACAGGTATTCCTAACAGAAGAAAAAAACAGGAATTGGGACACAACAAATGTGATCAGTAACCAATGCATTTTGCATAAAACCTTTATCAATCAAGTTTTTATAAAATATTTGTAAAAAAATTATAATTATAATTTCAGTTCTAGTAAAGGCCTGCTATGCAAAAAATAATAATTGTTTAATCCTTATAATTACAAGAAAATTAAGAAACGATGGGCAACATAAAACAGATGACTTAATCTAACTTGTGTACGATTGGTTTTGAAATGGGAGTAACCATTCTACCATTCAGTTTAACAAATATGGTTTCAAATGGCAAAAAACTTATTCTTGGTGAAAAGAATCAGTCAGTGTTCACTACAGTAATTCAAATATTTGTTTCATCCACTTCTTTCCACTTGGTAATTTAAAAAAAATAATAAAAATCTTAAATATATATAATTACCAAAGTAAATGATCATTGTATATAATAAACAATTAACCATTACTTTGCAACTGAAATAGATATTAAAGTACAGTATGTGAAATGACCTAGCTTCGGACGGGGGCTATACTTCGGACATTTCTGGATTAACGTATGTAAGCTACAGTTATGGAAAAATGACTCTGCATTATGGAAGAACACCGCAGACATACTTGTTTTTCCATAACATCATGTATATATCCCTTAACTGTGGTTCATTGTATATTTTTTCTAGAGTGGCCGAAGTTATCTCCCCGTCAGAAGTTACGTCATGTTACCGGTACCCACTTGTGATCATTATCTAGCTAAGTAAAATAATAGAAGTATAAGTACTGTACTGTACTGTACTGTACTGTGAATATTTGGTGTTTGAATGGCTTTTCCTAAATTATTAAATTAAATAGACTGACTATGTTCATTAACTCTATTTAGGTTAAAGTCTAATATTACCTCATGTGTTATATAGTATTGTGCTTATAAGCTGCCAAAGGAAGAAATGACAATCCAAGGAAGTGGATCGAAGCTATTCATAAGCAAAGTAATTACACACTAAAAAAAAAAATTAAAATATTGTATTAAATTAAATTACTTTTTAATATCAGATAACTACACATATGTAAAAGTCATTACCTTACAATATATACTGTATATTAAGCGAGAAACACAAACTACATGAGAAAACAAACAATCGATACATACATATACCAACACATATAACACTACAGTATATACAATTCCAGAGTGTACTGTATATAGGAAAAATGAAAGTGAAAGAAGTACTTTATAATACAATAATAGAAACATTTTACAAGTTTTCACTCTAAAATTAGTTTCATAATATTGCATGGAAGACAGTAAAAATAAACTTGAGCTTACTACAAATAAATCAAAGACACTGTACTTATGAAGCCAATATTTTATAAATTAGGACATTTGCATTAACCCTATTACTACACCACATAAAATCAAACTTGTCATTTGGATGCAGGATGATAACTTTATGTAACATCACACACAACTGTGTACTGCATAGATTAAACAAATAATTATAAAATAATTCAAATAATGACCATTATCAGTCTATATCTGATATTTTTAATGTCCCACCCTTATGCAACTGCAATGTGTCTGTGAGAGATTGGGACACTAACCATTCAGTACCGAGATGCCGATGCCATTTAGCATATTATTTTGGCTATCATTAAACAATTGTATGCAGTTTAGGATTGACCTCTAGGCATACAAACCGACCTTATTTAACACTTTGACTCGCACAGGTTCATCTCAAACTACCTTTATATAAAATCATAATATATAGATCATCATACTGATAGATTTAACAGCAGTTCTTATACAGTCCTTAACACTGCCCTGTCTACTGTATTGTACTTTTAACCTAAGAAGTGTGCATGGGGGGTATGAGACACCACACTCCTGTGCTGACGTATTTGAGCTGTTCCCATCACTAACATCGTTATTTTACCATAAATAGCATTAATACTTATCCATATGCGCCTATTATAGGTTGATTATAAAGGTACGATATTAACCTGTTACAACAATAAAACAAGTGGAAACAGCGTTTGGATGGTCAAAATCGGCGATACAGGCCGGGAGTTACATAATGTATGGCTGAGGCAACCTCCCTCCCCTCCCCTTGTCTGGAGAGACACTGTTACGCAATAGTCTCTCTCTCGCTCTTTCCCACGCTTGGTAACAGTGATGACAACGCCCTGCTACCAACTCGCTAATGTTAGCACGAAAATAGACCACAGAATAAGGGAATAACAGGGAAAATAGGTGATAACTGAAGGAGGGGAGGTGGAGGAGTGATATTTGGCATGGCCCAGGGGGAAAAAAAAAAAAAAAAAAAAAAAAAATTGGGTGTTTTAAATGGATTTTTGTTTCCCCTTACTCTTAAGAGTCTTCTCGCAGTCCGCCGGGGGAACTCTTAAGAGTCTCCCCGCAGTTCCCGGGTTAAGGGGACAGTGGTTATTTTTTGGGGGTCTCTATTTATATATTCATATATTTTTTAGTTTCCTCCCTAGACCTCCCTCAAACTTAAAAAACATCCATTAGATCTCCCTTCGAGATAAATTTGTACATTTTTCGGTAGAAATGTCATGGTTCCTCCACAATTACTGGAAACAAATTGACACCTAAAGGGCAGGAAAGGTCTTAATATTGACAAAGAAAATCTCAAAACTAATGGGGATAAGCATGAGGAAGAAAAGGAACCAGAAAAATGGCCCATCTCCCCTTAACAAACTACTTTAGTTAAAATTAGTAGATTACATAATTTTCATACATAGAACTGTGCATACAGTATTATTTAATTAGGCTAACTGTTTTGAAGGTGTGAATAAACTTTTTGTTTTCTTACCGTAATACCTAAATAATATTTTACTGACCAGATGCTTAAATATATATCTCCATCACCAAACAAATTATATTCTTGATTCAATACAATACAATAATATGTCCAATTCATCATAAATATTTAACTTGAAGTACTAAACATAACAGTAGGAATATCAGTCTAGAGTGAGGGAGGGTCAGGAGTTCATTATCATTAAATATCAAACTATAGACAATACCCACATACCATACATACATAATTCACCTTTATATACACTAATGATATCACATTTACTGACAAAAACGTACATTTCCCTTGAAGAACATATGCCCTGTAATAGAAACTGAACTAATCATAGCTTAATCAACCTAAAATTATATTACTGTATTACAATTAAAGAATAAGTACTAAATATGAAGCAGTAATATACGTGGAATGATCAAAGTGACATTAATAAATATATTACCCGGTAACACATTCATCAGTTTACGTCCAAAAATGTTAAAAACTACATATTTACAAGTTTCTTCAGACTGCATAGGGAAATGGCTCCATAACCCTTCACTAACAGAAGTCATTGTGTGTTGAAAGGGATTCTGGAGATAAGCGTTTAATCTTCAAACTTCAACAGATCCTTCCTAGACTATATAAAATTCCCTAGTGGTAGATCGAACGATAAAACCGGGTCCCTGCTGATGACCCACTGAAATATAGTTAAAATCAATAGTTTGCCAAAAACCTTAAGGGGAGATTAATAGTTTTTCTGATCACCCTTCTTCATGTTTAGTCCCTTTAGTTTTCAGATTTGAATACGTTCCGCCCATTAGTTTGGCGATTTTAATACCTTTCACACCATTTTTTTTCAAATTTTAAGACTTTTTGTGTCATTTAGGTGTCAATTTTGTCCTGGCGAGCAATAGCGAGCCTGTAATTTAAGAGGAACCAGCCTTTGGCTAGCACAATTTTCTATAGAAAAATGTACAATTTCATCTTAAAGGAGGGTCTTTGGGGTTTTTTTCTAAGCTTGATGAAGGTCTAGAGAGGAAACTAAATAAATTATAAAAAAAAATATAAATGAGGAAATATATACACCTCTCTCCCCTTAATAATTTATTTAAGATCTAATAGACTCTAGCCGTGTCCTGTCTAACCAAGGTGTGCCACAGAATTACAAAATGGCAAGATACCGTAAGACAAATATACAAAAGGCAAAACAAAAATATTACATTCACTCTTCACACATACTTTCACTCACATACAACAAAAACAAAAGAAAACAGGAAAAAAGGTTATTCATACACTTTCACACATTTTTTTTTACTCACATGCATACTATCAGAGTGAGAGCTGAGCGATCTCTGCCATACCCATAGCTTACTCTGACTTCCTTTTACTTATATATTTTCTAGATCTCAAGTGACGGCGTCTCTTCCGTGGATTGACCTCCCTACTGCCAACCTAGAGGTTGGCAGATTGGGAGCCAAAGCATAATTTTTTCCTTTGCCCCTCAACTATCCTTTCATAAATGCTGAAGGGCACAGGGGCTTGGGTGGGGCTTTGGTTTCCCGGGCGCTTCCGCACCCTCTTCAGCTCCCCGCCTTGGAGTGGCTTCGGTCATCTGGGCTTTATTAGTGGTAAGCAGGGAGGGTTTTGTGGGGGCGCTCGTTTTTGGCCTTGGCCTTGCTCGGGACCTTGGGGCTGTTCGGCCAGACAGCCTGGAGAACAACAACAACAACAACAAACATGCACACATAAAACAAAAACAAACTAAAACAGAGAAAAATTAAATTCATACACCTTCACACTCTCTTATGCTCACATACGTACACTTTCTTACCATTGGAATAGCAATACCCAGCACAAGCTATAAACATATCAGCAATCAGGCCCTGCATCAATTATTTACCTCAACCACTTTGTAAGTGCTTGTTCTTTGTCACTGCCCAGTGCATCATCCTGTCCCATATACTACATCGGTCAAACTCGCTCTACCTCTTGCACACCTTTCACTCTCCTGGATACTTAAGCACATGTTCACCATACACAACATTTCTCCATGTCTACCTTGGTTTTCCTCTACCCCGCGCACAATATATATTTTCTTCATTCTCTCTTCACTCACTCTTGCCATATGCCCATACCTGATCTGCTATCTTAAGTAAACTGTGCCTACCTCCACACAACTATCACTCTGTTGTACCATCTAACACCACTTATTGTTTTTTACAGACTGCATGTCTAGCACGTACACCCTCCTATGCTGTCTGGCATTCAGTGCCATTGCTCACAACCATACAGTACTGTTGGTCCAACTACTCCCATTTGAACCTGAGTCGACAGAACTATTCCGCCACACATTCCTCTAGTCTAGGCCCTCAATAATTTTGCTCCCTCTCCCACCCCATGTCTACTCTGCACCCAACCCATTACTTTCTGCTATGTCTACTCCTAAATATCTATGAGGGACATGAACTCAACACTTTTATGCCACGAAACAAATATTGTACAGTAGTAGTATTCAAATAATTCATTATTAGAAACTTATGGGGACTGTTAAAGACTAGACTAGTACATGTAACTTAAAATTACACAGTTTATGAGAAAAGCTGTTAACAAACTATTGATTTTAACTGTACCTCCATATGTGATAGGTACTGGCTAACTATACAGTATACAGTACTGGAATTCAAATTTCCTAGATGGGGCGATAGGCATTCAGATGACAGGTATTACACAAAACCCTGATTAGTTCAAAAGAGTGAGAATGTATTGGAGGTTACTAGCAGATTAGGCTAATATTATTTTCATGTGATTAGGATAGTTAAGCCAGATTAAGATAGGTTCTGTAAGATTATATTAGTTTGTGAGGTTAAGGTAAGCAAACAATGTTTGCTTTTTAATAATGTATACAGTGGGAGTGGTAGACAAGACTGAGCTATAGGAGACAAAAAGATACCATATGTCATCGCTGTAATGAAGTTTTGTCCAAAATTTAGCTTAAATAAAGTGGCAGGTGGATATGACTTGGAGCTTGGAATAAGTTATCAGTTGAAACAGTTCCACACAGTGCACAGTGTTGAATAAAGGCAGACAGTGAGGCCAATAGTTCTCCACGTGTCAGTAGACTTGCTGAAGGGAGTAATGCGGATGCTCCTTGGTGAAGTTCTCAGGACGTAGACAATGCTTCAGTCTTCTTTGGTCTTATAAACAAGTCTAGTCAAGAGTTTCTCAGCTGCCGTGAAATTGTCTTGTCCCGATTTTAATTCAGCTATTACAAGAGTACTGTACAATATTAATAGTGATGATGATGATGATGATGATGATGATGATGATGATAATTATAATAATAATAATCTGGTCTTCGGTTCCTCAAAAGCGCCAGTTCTACCAGGGGAATTCACTAGCGGACGGAATGCATTACACCACAATTAAGAGAAATATGTCGATGTTCATATACTGCATACAAGCCGCAACCATGGAAATGGCAATAGATAAAGTCTGTAATAATTTTTCACTGGGCCACTCGCAGAATCATTAATTTTCTGGAAGAGAAAGGTCTTAACACTTACGGTGTGGTCATATATCCACTATATTAGGGCTCATTCAGGCACTCCTGAATGATTAAGCAAGTGTCTGAATGAAATTAAATGTATTCAGTCAAAAACTAGAAAAAAATAGCTTCAAAATGAGACCAGAACGAGCTTTGTAGCGCGCGGAGTGCATCCACAGCGCTACCATAGACATACATATTCACTAATAATGAGCAATGTCGCGCTACATTTGCCTTTGGCAGCGCTGCATATGCCTAGCGAGACATGGCTGACATTCCTTAGTGCACCAGCTGCCGGGCTGGAGAATGGACGGGGGCATGCCGCGCTCCCACTTACTCGCTCTCGTCTCCACAGCCTTTAAAAGGCTTTAACCCCCAAAAATCAGGGCCGTTTGTAACATCTACTACCTGCCAAGCGGGCATATTTACCCTAAACGAGCTTCATTCCATGCTCTTTTTCATGCATAAAGAAAAGCCAGAGCGTAATATAATTATGTATCCGTGAAAGGGCGATAATAGAGCTTTCCAATGACACCTGAATCATCCTTGTACGACCACGGGTTATCCTGTAGCAATCGAGCAACCGAAGGTGAAAAACCCTAAAATGAGGTATAATTTCCCCAGTTTTTCCTGGTCTCATGAGGCCGAGTGTGTGGGATGTTGCAGCGGCGGTCTCAGTAGAGGCACCGTGGTCGTGCCGAACGGTCAGAATGCCGCCCATCATATGACGGGTACCGCTTCATTGTCCATTTATCTCTAGCCCGTCATATGACGGGTACCGCCAGTTAGGTGTTAAGAGCCTGTAAATTGCTTTAAATTGCCAGGACGTTTCGGGACAGTTACCGCACCAAAAAGGTGAAGCTGACTCTTCAAACATTTAACAGAGTTTAACTGTCTCATCGATAGCGACAATTTAATATTTAATAGTACACTGTATAAAGCCCACTCCAGGAGCGGCAAATTTATCTGAAATAACTTGCGTGATTAACTAATATCTTCTAGAGATGAACCTCAATTCTCTACTAGGTACGTTATACACACTCCGAGACCACTACAGTATTTGAAGCGAAAAAGAGAAAATATGGTGTAAGGTAGAAAAGAAAAAGTTTATAAAAGTTGCCCATTTAATCCAGACCCTCCTGGCACATGCGTGAACCTCTAAGGTACCTTCGCCTGGCTTATAGATGGTATCAGTTTCCGCGCAACCTCTGCTGCATACGCACGTTTACCTGCGTCTTCCTTGAATGTGCATGGCTTCCACTCTTTTCGCTTTGACATTATATGAGATTTGGGGCTTCATAATTACTTCTGAGGTTTCAAGACAGATGTTTTGTGATGTAGGTACACATAAAATAGGCTCTGTTGTGTACTAGAGGTTGCATTTGGGGCTGGAGATCACTTTGTTGGTGTTTAATGTTTTGATTGTGTGGATCGCCCCCACCTGGTGGCGATCGGGTTAACTGTTCATAGCCTAACTTTTGTCTCTTTAACCCTCCAGACCCGGTTGGGCTCTGAGAAACCCATAAAAAACACACCCCGCGCTACCCGGTAGGGCTCTGAGGCTCCGGCAGCTTGAAAGCCTGTAAGCTTGGTGTGTGAGGCGTCCGTCCGACGCATGTAAACAACAGCCGGCTGGACCGACGCCGCGCATCTCCGACCACAAGAAGGAGTGCGTCGCTTGTTCGTGTGTGCCTGTATGTTATTGTTAAGTAGCGAAAAGTAGTATAAAGTGGCTGTTGTTGCCACAAAGTTATCTCCAATGAAATAGTCATCACAACTGAACCAGTTGGCTTAGAGAGCTCTACTTAACGCCATTCTACAGGTACGAAACACATCTATGCTTGGGGATGTGCGGGAATGCGGAAGCAGTCAAAATAACAAAGATACGGTAGCCTAGGCGTAGACGTTTTTCGGCCAAACCCCCCCGGGTTTTTGGGAAATTATAGAATACAATAGCCGGGGCTGGAGGGTTAACATAAGTTTTTAGTGATGGCGGCAGTGTGTTATAGTAAAGATTATCTAGGCGTCTTTTTTCACTTAAGAGACTGGCACTGCCTCCTTAGCAGGGGATGCGCCTCTCTTGGGACGCGGGACGTGGGGGACACTGCATTGCTAGTATCCTCTCCTGTGGTCATAGCCTGCTCTCCCTACAATATTGCTGTTTGTGTACATCCATTGTCATTGCACTTTTCTATACATTGCCGTACATACCTGCCTGTATATATGGGACATACTGTACTTGAATTGACACGCTTGTAACTGGACCTTTCTTAACCCGGGGAATGCATCAATCATGATTTTTAAAGTGCCACCACTGCGAAAGAATTGGCTTCAATTCTGACAATTTTTTTTATATTTACCATATAAAGCAATATTAATGAACATATATTTGTGTACTGAGCATGTGAACGTTGAGGAGCCGAAAAATGGGTGTAGGGAGCAAATATCCAGTGGAAAATCAATATTATCATGACGGGAAGTGAGAGTGGAGTTGTATGAGGGAGCGCGACATAGATGTGCCTTCATTGCTTGCCTGAGGCATACTGAGCTCTCAGCTGTCTACCGCGCATTAACCCTTAAAAAGCGGCTCACCACATAAGTCGAGTTGAAAAAACTGGCAAAAAACGGGTGAAAAAAGGGTGGAAATCGAGTGAAAATGGGTGGGATAGTAATGATCCATACGTCCGACATCTGTGGCCTCCCGGCCCACACTAACTCCAGTTCCCCCACCGCGCGTGAGGATGACAGTGTAACCAATAGTTCGCTAAAAGTGAGCAAGGTAGCAAAATCAGCTAAACTTCCATCTTCGAGGTAACACTGTCAGTGCTCCACGAGTGCTACGTAGCTGTATGTGGCGTCATTGTGTAGCGATTTCCACCTAGTTTTCGGCGCAATACAGTTCCTTTCATACTGATGGTTGATATAGCAGTCAGAACGGCCCAGAAAGGCCCAAAACGGCCACAGAGCACCCGCTAGAGAAGGGTTAAGAGGGAGGAGGGAGGCAGGGAGAGGATAGGGGAGGGTGAAAGGATATATTTTAGGTGGGAGGTCGGAAGTAGGTGTGAATAGAATTGTAGGGAAAATAACCAATAAATGAGGAAGGGAGAAGGGGGAGAGGAAGGAGGGAACACATGTGGGGGGTAAGCATGAGGTGGTGGAGGAGAAACATGCCACCTAATCACATATTGCTTCTATTTCACCGGTTCTGAGGCTTTTTGTGTGTGTGTGTGTTTTTTTTTTTTTTTTTTTTTTTTTTTTTATGGGCAGTCTTCCGGATGGAGCGTCGCATTCGCCCAGTAGAACATTCCGGAAGGAGTGTCACAGCTGTTGGGTTAAGGGGAGGCTGACCGTTTGTTTGGTCTATTAACCCTCTGGGACCGGCTATGCATTCTATAAATATTCCCCGAAACCCGGGGGTTTTGGCCGAAAAACGTCTACGCCTAGGCTACCGTATCTTTGTTATTTTGACTGCTTCCACATTCCCGCGCATCCCCAAGCGTAGATGTGTTTCGTACCTGTAGAATGGCGTTGAGTAGAGCTCTCTAAGTCAACTGGTTTGATGATGATTTCCGTGGAGAGAACTTTGTGGCGATATCAGCCATATCAGCCACTTTTCAATACTAAACAATAACACACAGCCACACAAGAACAAACGACGCCTCTCCTTCTTGTGGTCGGAGATGCGCGGCATCGGTCCAACAGGCTGTTGTTTACATGCGTCGGACGGACGGCTTTCAAAACAAGCTTACAGGCTTTCAAGCTGCCGGTGCCTCAGAGCCCTTCCGTGTTCCTGGCCCTAGTTTGTTATGGGTGCCTCAGAGCCCAACCGGGTCTGAGGGGTTAATGAATTTATTCATATATTTTTTTAGTTTCCTCGCTAGACCTCCATCAAGCTTAGAAAAACACCCCCTAGACCCCCCTTCAAGATAAATTTATAAATTTTTCTGTAGAAAAAGGCCGGTTCCTCTTAAAATTGCAAGCTCGCTTTCGCTCGCCAGGAAATAATCGACACCTAAATGGCACGAAAGGTCTTAAAATTGACAACGAAATGGGGCGAAATGTGTTAAAATCGCCAAACTAATGGGCCGAACGTCTTATAATCTCAAACCTAGTGGGGCTAAACATTAGGGAGAAGGGGGTGCAGAAAAATGGTCTGCCTATTGTGCGTGATGATTCACCTTGGTATGGCCCACCAGTTAACTCTCTCCGCAGACAACGTACGAGAGCAGAACGAAAGTGGCACTTACAACGAACGGAGGAAACTCGACTGGAATATATATCGGGAAGAAAAGATGTAGTATGGTGCAGTGAAAGCTGAAAAGTCTAAGTATTATTAATTATTATGTTCTATCCAACAACCAACTCTACTCCTAAAATCGATTAATGAAATATTACAAACACATGTGGCAGTCCGTGGATTCGAACCCAGGACGCTCACACCGAATATCAACACCTTATGCATTACACCACGAAGGCAGTTAAACAGAAAACAGAGTCGATTCCTGTGGCAATGATCAAAAGAGGCTTGCTGAGGTTGTAAATGGTTTGTTGGGTTGGAAGAACATGGCTCCCTGTCCTGCCTCCGTGCCACGTGCTCGACTGGCCTCTGATTTTTCTTAATTTTTCATGACTAAGATAACACACATTAGAAATGAGTTAGATAATACATTGATCAATGATGAGTTTTCGGTGGATTTCCAACCTCCACATGTAATTAATCGTATCCTTTCATCATTCCATCCAGTGGACACAAGTAAAATTATTAGTTATGTCAGAGACATGAATAAAACTTTCTGCAAGCTTGATCCTATTAATGTATCCAAGATGTCATTTGTCTATCTGCATGTCGCAGATTTCATCTGTAAAATTGTAAACAGATGCTTCATGGAGGGTAACTGTTAACAGATGCTTCATGGAGGGTAATTGTTAACAGATGCTTCATGGAGGGTAACTGTTAACAGATGCTTCATGGAGGGTAACTTTGTTCAATCTGAGAAACAAGCTCTATTGGTGCCTCTTCTAAAGAAACCTGGACTTGATGCTGAGGATATGTCAAATTACCGACCTGTTTCAAACTTGTAATTTCTTTCAAAAATAATTGAGCGGGCCATACTTGATCAATTGTTACCATTGCTTGAACAGAACAAAGCTGTTCCTCTTGCTCAGTCTGCATATAGGAAATACCATTCAACTGAGACCTCTTTATGTAAGATTCAGAATGACTTGGTGGAGAACACATGCAACGGGAAGGCGTCTCTCTTGGTTTTGTTGGATCTTTCTGCAGCCTTCGATACAGTGGACCATGACCTACTGTTAAAAGATCTGCACTCTTACAGTGTTCGTGAAAGAGCACTCTTGCTCCTCAAATCATATTTATCAGATAGATTTCAGCATGTGGTGATTGGCCATACCATCTCTGACCAAGCCCCCCTGTTGTTTGGAGTTCCTCAGGGATCGGTTCTGGGACCGATCCTCTTTATAGTTTACACTGGCAGTTTGGCATCCTTGCTAGATGCTCATGGTGTTGCCTATCACTTTTACGCTGAAGCCCTGAAGATCATTACAGGCTGCACAGCTACTGCACCCACAGATCACCTACATCAAGAAACCAAAATCCTCAAAGTCAAAGACCATCTGGACATGAGAGGCACTCAATTCCTGGCAGCGGCCTCCACAAACCAAGACCACCCACTAAACTACATGGCAACACATCCACAGACACCAAGAAATATCAAAACAACACCCAGCACACGGTATCACACACAATTATTGTCCTCTCCCCCTCCCTGCCCACCCCAAACCAACTTCCAGAAGCACATCCATACTCATATCTCTCACCGATCCATCCACTCACTCACAGACAACACGCAGCTGCATGCACGACCTTCCGAATCCTCCCTTCCTCGCGAGGACAGAGTCCACCTGGCCAGGCTGAGATGCGGACACCATCCAGCTCTCCTGAGCTATCAGAAGAGACTGGATGACTCCGTTGTCGACGCCTGCCCGGGATGTAACACAGCACCCCATACCATTAACCCGTACAGCCCCAGCGACGCGTCTGACGCGTCGGCGATGTATGCAACGCACAGCCCCAGCGACGCGCCTGACGCGTCACCCTAATTGCGCCGACCGTAACCTCAGGTGTAGCCACTCAAGAGGGCTCAGATTTGTATGGGAACTGTGTGCGTATCCCACGCAACCGTGCCGATGGTTGAAAACTCTCAAAGTCCACGTGCGTGCGCGTGAGCGCGCAATAACCTGTTTTTTGGGGGTAATTGCCTTCAATTTTTTACTCTTGTAAAATACGTTTTCGGGGGCTCTGTAGGACCATTTTTTAAGCTTTTTGAGCGGTTTTTCGTGGTTTTTCCTTCATTCCTAACCCATTCGCTATTGTTTCTGGAATAAAACAATTTTTTGAAAACCGGCCGGGTTCTGGTGAACAAACATTACAAAACTAGCCGGGGCTCCACGGGTTAAACACATCATAGAAGACTGCATTTCACACAACCACTTACGCCAACAACACAATCTACACTCAATGAGAGCTCTGTGGGAAAGCCCGATCGTGGCCGTGGCCTTTCTCAGGGACTCGGGGCTGTTCGACCAGGCAGCTTAGGGAACAACAACAACAACAACGCTGATGACACTCAGTTGTATGTGAAGATAGAAAACATTAATGATACTAAGACCAAAATGGAATCTTTATTGTCTGACATTAAGATCTGGATGGCAAAGTGGAAACTTAAACTGAATGAGAACAAAACAGAGATCATTATCATTCATGGAAATAGAAGGGGAAATGATTCTGAAAATGTAGTGACTCTTGATATAGGAGGTTCCGGTTCTCAACTTCACCCAGTAAGCTCAGTGCGAAACCTTGGAGTATACTTTAACTCTAAATTGAACTATGAGAATCATATCAATCAGGTCATCAAAATTTGTAATCTCCAAATCAGAAACTTGTATTCAGTGAGACGGTTTCTTAACAAGCGCTGTCTTCTAACATTGGTTTACTCAATTGTCCTATCACGTGTGGACTATTGTAATGCCTTATTGGTTGGCCTTCCTAATTACTTGCTACAAAAAGTTCAGTCCATACTAAATAGAACAGCGAGGCTCATATTTGATCTACCTCCAAGAACCCCCACTTCTCCATATTTGATGGAGCTGCACTGGTTGCCAGTTAAAGCTAGGATAGAGTTTAAGTTGTGTCTTATGACTTTTAAGGCACATATGTTTGGCGAACCTCAGTATCTTGCTGACCTCTTGAGACGCCCTTTGGCACGTTCTGATGCGATCCTGAGAAGCAGTGATGATGTGCTGCGTCTTGATAAACCGGTAGCTATCCAGCAGTCCTCTTTCTCTGATCGGTCCTTTTCTTTCGTGGCTCCTAGGTTATATAATGAATTGCCTTTATCAATTAGACAGCTGAACTCCATAGACACTTTCAAAAAACAGTTGAAAACCTTTCTCTTCTGTAGGAGTTATGATCTTGCTAGTGGACAGTGACAGGTCGTTACAGACTAACTGCTGCCATGTTAAATAGTTGTTGTTGCTTGAACTATAGGTAAACTGCACCACACTTCTCTTGATAGTGGTGCAATGTGTTACGAGCGCTAGTGAATTCCTCTGGAAGAACTGGCGCTTGCGAGAAATAAAAGACCAGATTATTAATATTATTACAGTATTATTAATATGCACCAGTCAGTTATGCACTTTTTTATAAACTCTGTGGTTTATATGTGTTTTTTCTTAGTAATTTTTTACTATGGCTTGGTTTTGTAGCTAGGATGTCCGCCTCCAATTTGGTACTCAAGCACTACGTTGCATAACATCGAGGCTACCGGTACTACTAAAGTGGGAGGTACCTCTTCTTTAGTAGTAGCCTCGGAGTATCCAATGTCACAGTATCCCACCCTCGCACCGAACCCCTGCCCATCCAATCTAGTGTGATTACTTGATTCCTCGATACCGTCTATAAAAGCCAGGCGCAGGTACCTTGGGGGTTCACACATTCGCCAAGAGAGTCTAGATTAATTGGGAAACTATTATAAGCTTTTTCTGATCTACTCTACTCTACACCATATTTTCTCTTATTGGCTTCAAATAGTGGCCTCAGAGTGTGTAAAACATATCTAGTAGATAATTGAGGTGCATCTCTAGAAGATATTGGATAATCGTGCAAGTTATTTCCGATATATCAGCCGCTCCTTTGGCGAGCCAGATTATACTCCGAGGCTACTACCAAATAAGAGGTTTTCCTCATTTGGTTTGGTAGGTGTACCTCCAATTTAATAACCAACCTCATATCAGTCACTTTACATATATCACCATGAAAGGCAAAATATATACAGCATTATATATACTAAATCAAACCAATAATAATTTACTGATGATGTCCTCAATGATGATTATCTATGCATATAAAATATGCATCAGAAGCAAGAGAGAGCCAAATGTGCTTAGACAAGATAATAAAGTGAAAAACAGCAGGAAAAAAGGTGCATGCTTGTTTCATGTGGAAGAATTAAATTTCAAAGGAGAAAGCAGGTAAAAGTTATGAATAATTGTAATGTGAATACCTGTACCTGTACTTATGATTGCATCATACATCTGGTATACAGTAAGTGAAAGCAAAATTATAGCTTATTAACCCTTTCAGACTCATATGATGCAGAGGTTGCCAGATTAGCAATAAGAAATAGAGTTCTCTCACTCTTATAATTACGGTACCTCTCCAAAATTAGTTTTCTTCCCACAGCTAACTCAAAGACAACTGCAGAGGTTGAAGTAACTAAACTAAAGGTTTCTAAATACTCCTGATGGTAACAAAGGCTTTAAAGTATCCCTAATAGGCTCAAAATTGCGTCATATGTCGGAAGGGGTTAACCCTTCTTGCCCGGGCTCGCCTTCCAAAGGACAGCATTCAGATCCGGGCGATCTGGCCGAAAAACGTCGTAATAGGCCTAGCCTTATCTTTGTTATTTTAACCGCTAGAGAATTCACACACATCTCAAAACGTAGCCCTGTTTTGTATCTGTAGACTGGCGTTAAGTAGAGCTCTCTAGGTCAACTGGTTCAATTGTGATGACGATTTCTGTGGAGAGCATTTAGCCGCGGATTTAGCAATATCGGACAAAAACAAACACTTGTTCTTGTTCTACAAAACAATAACAACAAAAGTCCGACTTCTCCTTCTTGTTTTTGAAGGTGCGCGTTGCTCCGACCGGATTTGTTTACATACGGTTCGACGCACGGCTTTCAAAACCACGCTTAATGGGCTTCCAAGCTTACGGATTTTAAAATGACACCCGGGCTCCTGCCCATCTGCTGCGGTGTCATTTTAAAATGCTGCCCGGGCAGGAGGGGTTAATAGTACATAATTATATGATATACAGTACATAGTAACTCATTATATTGTGCTGGATAATTAAAACTACTAAAGTATAAATAGTTTTGTGGCCAAAAAAATATGATGAAAGCAGATGTAGTTCAAATTTTAAATATCTGTAGAATGAAAAGTAGAATGAGAGTAAGAAAGTCATTATAAAAAATAGGATATAATTATCCTATGCTCAAAAAATTTCAGTACACCCGAAGACTTAAAAGAACTGAAATGAACATGGTAAGATGGGTTCGTAATGACACAGTGAGAGAGGGACTAACAAGACTAGACTTGAGAGAGCGACTTGTAGTAGTCATAGCTTTGGCTTCTTGTGAGGTACCTAACTATTGGTACAAGTTACAATACTAACAGTGTAACAGTAAGAGGAACAGAAGGAACAGGAATCGAACTATCCCTCATATCCAAGTTAATTGGAAAATTACAAGTTAGTTTCGAAGCCCAGACTGGTCATACAGCAAAACCGTGAATTCATTAAGGTTTCATTTCTATACTAAGCGAAGCCACCCATGGAAAGTGCCCTAGATTACAAATACCCTTCTCTAGTGCTAATTACTAGTGTTTGAGTGTAGGTGTATGTGTGATGGGCATTAGGCTGTGTGACCACGAGTCCGAGCGGGTGGCAGTAGATGGAACTTGTTCCAAATTAAATTAACAATTATAGCTCCTTGATGGTCTAGTTGGTTTGGTGTTGGACTGCTACGCTACAGGTCCAGGTTCGAAGCTCGTCCTGGTCGTACGGCAAAAATGTTAAATAAAAAACTACAGTATCATTATATTTCTCCACAAATTTAAAATGTGAGCTATGATAATACAGATAACAATTTTATTCACAATTCTAACAACTAAACCAAGTAAGGGTATCAAAGGGGAATGCAGGTGATAAAGTGAAGACAATACAACCATAAATTTAATGGAAAATATGAAACAGAGAAATATGATGGAGTAAAGATGGATAGAATTAATACTTGAGGGAACTATTGGTATCTGGATGATATTAGGAGGGCTAAGGTGGCAAACAGTAGTATACAGTAGTATAGCAAGGAATGAAGAATGGTCAAACAGAAAAGACAAAGTAGAATATTAAAACTTGGAAAGAAAACAGCGCAAATGTGTGGGAAAGCAGTTAAATAATAAATTGGTGGAAACAGTTTACAATTATGTTAATGTGTGTACTACGTTAATGGTACGGATAAAAGGGAAGTAACTGAAGACTGGCATAATACATGTAGGGTACAGTATAGAGTACCGGTACCAGTAACTGCATTCAGCCACTCGTTTTGTTATAATAATAATAATTATTATTATGATAATTTTAAATTATACAGAGTCATGGCTTAATTGACGTTTGCGGACTGATGTTATAATTTCAATGTGTGTTATACCAACGTTTAGATTAAGCAGGATTCTATAATTTTCTTTGCTGGAAGACCCCAAATGGGCCTGGGTCTCTGGGTCTTCTCCTGGGTGACCTAGATGTGTGTGAATTATTATTATTATTATTATTATTATTATTATTATTATTATTATTATTTTATTTTATTTTATTTTATTTTATTTTTTATTTTATTTTTTTTTATTTTTTGGTGTGTTGTGTTGTCCCTGTTCGGGCTCTTGTCTCGAATCGGCCACCCCCAGTTATGGGGTATGTGCCTGAGTATACACATACATACATAGAAAGTACCGTACCTAAGATTTTAAGGACTTGTCCAAATACACAACTTGGCCCCTTGACTATGACAACAGATGACCTTTCTATTATTTAATACTTTCGTGACTCATACCTCTATCTGCCTACAAAATATCTAAATCAGGAATAAATTTGTTCAGCGTGATACCCACCCTCTCCCTGCAGATACACATATAGGTACGCACCAGCACTGATTATCAATCGTGTGGACATTATGCAAATCCTAATAACCCCCCCCACCCACAGATCACCTACATCAAGATACCAAAATCCTCAAAGTCAAAGACCATCTGGACATGAGAGGCACTCAATTCCTGGCAGCAGCCTCCACTAACCAAAACCACCCACTACACTACATGGCAACACACCCACAGACACCAAAAAATATCAAAACAACACCCAGCACATGGTATCACACACAAATTCTGTCCTCTCTCCCTCCCTGCCCACCCCAAACCAACTTCCAGAAGCACATCCATACTCATATCTCTCGCCGATCCATCCACTCACTCATAGACAACACGCAGCTGCAGGCACGACCTACCGAAATCCATCCTTCCGAATCCTCCCTTCCTCGCGAGGACAGAGTCCACCTGGCCAGGCTGAGATGCGGACACCATCCAGCTCTTCTGAGCTATCAGAAGAGACTGGATGACTCCGTCGTCGACACCTGCCCGGGATGTAACACAGCACCCCATACCATTAAACACATCATAGAAGACTGCATTTCACACAACCACTTATGCCAACAACACAATCTACACTCAATGAGAGCTCTGTGGGAAAGCCCGATCATGGCCATGGCCTTCCTCAGGGACTCGGGGCTGTTCGGCCAGGCAGCTTAGGGAACAACAACAACAACAACCCCCATAGCCTGCAGACATACACATCTGCAATGATTATTGACCGCGTGAACTTTACTGTAAGGTGAATATAACTTCTCGTTTTTTACCATTCCATTTATTTATAATGATAAATATACTATAAATATTTTATTTGTCTGATTTTGGGGTATCGAAAGTGGTCATAATCCGATTTGGTGTAGGTTACTTGCCGACTCGTCCATCCCGATTGTATGTTTCCCCATAAGAAGTTAACTTTGCATCTCGATTATTTGAATATCGCTATATTTTTTCGGTACCTATTGCCATTGAGATTGGTGAGCCTAATTTATGCTTGATAGGTGGACAGTGTTGGTTAAGGTATGATGTAAACAGAATGTATACTAGAAGACTTAATATACGGTAGCTCTTTCTTTGCCTTTGGAGGTGGACTACCATTAAGAGTAAAATTAGTTAACAAAACTTTAAAAAAAATTGCAAAACAATAATCACATGTAAAAAAAGTAATATGAAGGCAAAATATACGCATGAAGCATTATTTTGTTACTACCAGGTCCCTCACATATCATCTAGGATCAGTGACATGCCCAGGTCATCATTGTCAATAACAAATATATTATGCCCAAACAAACAGGAAGGTGGAATTTTTGCCAGACCTTCCGTGTACGTCATCCAATGGTTCACACAGGATGGTGAGCATTGTCTACAACAACACTATATTAGCCACAATGATCTGGCTACAGTTGTAAACAAATTGAATGAAAATGAAATGTTCTCTGCTTTCCGCATTATGACTATGCCTTGAAAGCAAATCCTAGTTAAGAATTCCTTCAAATCTGGTAACTGCTGCTCATACCTCTTGACACTTTCTAATTTATGTTCCATATACATACATACCGGTACATACATACCGTACATACGGTAACATTTTAAGACTAAGTGCTCCACACATACATGCAGTTTCAGTCTCTTGTCCTAATAACGGCGTTCCAGGCAACCCTGTTAAGGGCTGCTTCACTTGTCAAGCTTTTGGATTTGAGATCAGCACGTATAGTCCGATCCCAGGTCTTCCTCGGTCCACCCCTTGGTGCAGCTCCCTCCACAATCACAGACCTGCATCTTTTCACCTAATTTTGTTCATCCATTCTCTCCACATGCCCATACCATCCCAGTCTACTTGTACGCATCTCCTCGCTAATACTCTTTATACTAAAACGTCTCCTCAGCTTATCATATGTTATTCTATCCTGCAGCCTGGCCCCACACATTCATGTGTTGGGGGCGCTCTATTATGGCCTTGGCCTTATTCGGGGCCTTGGGGCTGTTCGGCCAGGCAGCTTGAGGAAGAACAACAACAACAACAACACATTCATCTCATTACGTTCCATTCTGTTGACATCCTCTACTTTAACGGCCCATGTTTCTGAGGCATACGTCATTGCACTTTTAACACATGAGGCATACACCTTTCCCTTCAGGGGAAGAGGCATTCTTTTCATGGTCAGAATTGTCAACAGTTCTCTGAACTTCCCCCAGCCACATCTAATTCTAGTGACAGTGGCAGCCTCGGTCCCACCACCGGCAGAGATGGTATCTCCTAGGTAACAAAACTTGTCCACCAGCTCCAATGATTAATTTCCAAAATTCACAGCCACAGGATCATCATTTAACACAAGCTCGCCTTTGCACACTACACACTCAAATTTATTGATTTCTGACTTATCCTTCGGCAGGGGTCCTTTTATTCTACTACAACGCCTACTCTCATGATGCACCCAACATCGACAGATGTTACACCGAATCGAGTTAGCGCCCACACTCTTTCCACACACTGCACATGGGTATGCACCACTCTTTTCCACATTGCCTCGTCTCAATCTACAATGCATAACCTTGGTTTTGTTAATATTCCATATATTTTGTTTGTATTCTTTTGTCTCCCAGTGTCACTGTTCAAGTGACATTTGAGATTAATTTTTCATCTCTGCATGAAATATTTAAATGTTGTTATTACAGTACAGTACACTACTTTATCAGAAAACATGGTTGTTGTTTCCTAAAACTTGTCGGTCTTCCTAAATCTCATTAACTTTGTCTCTCTGTAGGGTCCATAGCTTTACAAAGCAGTTGTATCTATACATACATACAAGTTTAAAAAACATTTTGTCCACAGAGAATGTAGTTACATTCTCACGTCCTAAATGGCGGCTTTCCAGGCGGCCCTGTCAAGGGATGCCTCTGTTGTCAAGTTCTTTATTTTTAGATCGGACCGGAGTACCTGATCCCATGTCATTCTGGGCCTATCCCTACGTGCAGCTCCCCCCACGTTCACAGTCCGGCATTTCTTCACCCAGTTCTGATCATCCATTCTCTCCACGTGTCCAAACCAACCAAGTCGGCTCGTGTGTATCACTTTACTGATGGTCCTAATGCCCAGATGCCTTCTTAATTCCTCTATATATATCTCAAGTGTCTCAGAACATTTCACAGTCTCCTTTAAGTGAATTAGTCATAGGACTGTTCACATTCTTTCATAGCTATTTTTTAGCTATGTTGGTTTTTTCAACTATTCACTGCTTTTCTCTCTATAGGAGTACCATCTTTGTCAACATCTAAGCAGCTGTGAGATAATGCACTGTACTGCTTATGGCTTAAGATCTCTTTTCGCCAGTTGCCTTCATCCACTCTATGTAACGTAATAGTAATAACAAAATCTTGTTTTACATTGCCATACATGCATGTTCTCCACATCAGCAGATTCAAGTGCTCACACTACATAACTATTTAAACATGATAAAAGTTTTAGTCTTCATTTACGGTAAATTACACAGTATCATAGGCTCTTCAGAGCTCCAATGCATGCTTAATTCTGACCATCTCCAGATGAATTTATTCATTGTAGGAAGAACCTGTCAGAGTTAGAGGGTTAATTAAACAATCTTCAATCTTCTCATTCCTAAGATAAGTAAAATCTTCTGGCTGTAGCATTAGTAGAGCATAACATTTGTTGCCTGATGGACGGCGAAACAAATCCAAGCATTCTATTCAGAATTGGAATCTGCACTTATCAACACCAGTTTTACCATCAGTGCTTGAAATATACCTCTCCACCACTATTTCCTATACAACTTGACTGAAACAATTCAACAAACTTACACCCTTAAGGGGAGATGGGTTGTTTTTCTAGACCCCCTTCTCCCTAATGTTTAGCCCCATTAGTTTGTCGATTTTAAGACCTTCCGCCCTATTTTCTTGTCAATATTTAGACCTTTCGTGCTATTTAGGTGTAAAAAAATTCCGTGGCGAACGATAGTGAGCCTATAAGTTTTGAAGAACCGGCCTTCGGCTGGAAAAAATTTCTACCGAAAAATTTAAAAATTAATCTAGAAGGGGGATCTAATGGATGTTTTTTTAAAGTTTGATGGAGGTCTAGGGAGGAGACAATACAAATAATTAATACAGTATATGAAAAAATCGACCAAAAAGTGAACCACCATATTAAACCATAATATAACTTCTTTTTATTTTCCTTGCTCTGGTTAAGTCCCTGTAATAAGGGCATGCCCTAGCCCTGTCAATCAAGGGAGTGCACAAAATATATAACTGTTATGTGTGCGATTAGTTTGCTTGCGAAACAGATTAACTTGCTCATGTAGTAATGTACACCCTATGTGGTAGATTGTTCTTTTATTTCAAATTTTATTTTATTAAGCGTTTTTTCCACATAGTGATTTTGATTAGTTCTTTTGCGTTTATCTTGTGTCGTTCCACTTTTGGTTTGTTTATTTTGCAAGTTTTATATTATAATTATCAACTACCGGTACATCTTATGCCCTAGCATAATGCACACGTTTTGGCAGTTGTCAGACATTTCTCAATCTATAAATTACTATTATCTATCTATCTATCTATTTACTCAGGCCCAATCCCCACTTTTCCTATTTTTTTCTTTTTCTTTCTTTTTATTATAGTTTGCACAAACACTCTACCCATTCTACACAATATTCAGTTATTAACCTTTTCAATCATTGTATGCCAATTCTTACTTGATTTAAGCTAACTCTACATAATTCTATTAACCCTCTCACATCCTTATGACGCAGAGGTTGCCAGATTAGCAATAAGAAATAGATTACTCTCACTCTTATAACTACCTCTCCAAAATTAGTTTTCTGCCCACAGCTAACTCAAAGACAACTGCAGAGGTTGAAGTAAATAAACTAAAGGTTTATAAATACCCCGGACGGTAACAAAGGCTTTAAAGTATCCCTAATAGGCTCAAAAATTGCATCAGGATGTGAGAGTGTTAAGCTTAGGAAGGACCTCTAAGAATTAAAAGGTTACAAATATTTTCGATAACCCTCTATCCATGATAAATTCCTCCAAAACTAACTAAAAACATCTGGAGGTAACTAGCTAAAAGTTATAATTGGCATCATCTGAATTAAAGGGATAACAAATTCAACCCCTCTACTGGTTTCCCATTTTTCAGTAACTTTTCTTACTTCCTTCTCTCTTCAGCTCTACTACTTTCATGTATCAAACTCCTTATGTACTCGGGCATGATGCTCTCTCTTTCATTCTTTCATAGGCCTATTTAATATATTTCTTGAATTCCCTCTATCTTTTCTTACCTCCCTTGCTTGTCTCACCATTTGCACCTAGTCTATAAAATTTTTGGGCCAAAGCATTATTTCCCGTGAAGATATGTGTGTTGCGGCAGAAAACGTGAGAAGATGGGGGCAGTCATTTTATGCCATGATATACAATTAACCCCTTCAATCAGACAACTTTTCTTTACTTTATTAATGCTACTGTCAGAGGATTTCGCTCAGCTTAGGAAGAACATCTAGGAAACAAAAGGTTAAAGATAATCTCCAATAGACCCCAAACTTTTGATGGGTTGAATAAAATAATTTGGAAGTGGCTAGAAGGAAGCAAAACTTGGCATGATCTGATTGAAAGGGTTTACAGGTTTCCATACTTTGCCAAATATTAACTGATGGCAGGCAGTCACATACAGTCGTGAGAAGCATGGAAACATTTTGTACACAAAAAGCATTTTTGTTTTAATTGCAGGCGAAAGCTTAGAAGCTGATTAAATGTCTTAATCACAGTAACAGAAGCAATGACAATCAATAACAAAAAACATTCAGTTAAAGAATGCCAGCTTTACTGTAGGCAGCTAGGTATGCATGGTGAGGCACACTTATGCAAAAAGCAATTTACAAACGAACATTGGATACCGGTAATTTTAAGCTAGTGAATAATCAAGAAATTCTAACTTAAGAATCAGTCATCTTAAACATAGACTTTAATACCTAACTTAAAAGGGCTAGGTATGTTAGGATTAGAGTGTGGTGAATAAAGGCTAGAGTGAAGTAAAATACTACGATTGAGGTGAATTAGAAGTGAGTTAAAGCAAATAGTGAAGTGAGATCTTGAGTGAGGTGGTCAACTAGGTGGAAAGAAAGGTGAGCTAATCCGAGTGAGGCAAGATAAGGTTAACATCAAAAGAATTGGAACTAGACCAAGGCGAATTATCGTTAGTGTCGCGAGTTAAAGATACAATAAGGTGAACATGACGCTAATAATCACAATATGAGAAACAAAGTAAAAGGCAATGCAGTACAGTATATACGGTACATAATATAGCCTGTCATTTTACCATAGATATTCAAAATTTGTGAAGATAAGTAGGATTCTATATAGGTCTGTTAATAGATACATTATAATAATTGGTGCTTGAGTAAAGGGGGCTACTAGGTAAGTACCGGTAACAGTTATTGAGTTAGGTTACAGGGGGTTAGAGCTACAGTAAGATAGATCACAGCTGACTTGAATTACAACTAGTGAAGTGAGTTTCAGCTAAAGATAGGGGTTACAGTTACAGAGGAGGTTACATCTATAGTGAGTTACAGCTCAGTGAATAACACCTAAGGTAAGTTACAGCTAAAGATGGAGGTTGGTTACAACTAAGGATGGAGGTTACAGCTATGAATGGAGGTTATAGGATGGAGGTTAAGGCTAGTGGTTAAGGCTAGGTTACAGCTAGTAAAGTGATTTACAACTAGTGAAGTGATTTACAGCTAGTGAAGTGATTTACAGCTATTGAAGTGAGTAACAGCTAGTGATATGAATTTCAGCTAGTGAAGTGAGTTACAGCTAGTGAAGTGAATTACAGCTAGTGAAGTGAGTTACAGCTAGTGAAGTGAATTACAGCTAGTGAAGTGAGTTACAGCTAAAGGAGTGAGTTAATGTCAACAACACAGAAGTCATCACTGTAGTAAAGTAACCACCCGTCTTATAAATCACCATTATCCCTTCATAAGTGACTTGTATTAATCACATTAGTTTACAGGTTTCTAGTAATATTAAGACGGTACAGTATACCATACTTTGGAGGGTTAGTATATGTCACTTATAAGTAACACCCCCTTCTTTAACATTAATATCAAATACAAACCCCAATGTACTTGAATAAACTAATCTTATCCCAAAATATTATCCTCGACAACCCATCAACCTTTTATGAACATGATTGAGTTTGAAATCTAGATACTTGTGTGGAGAAAACTTTCCAAATACTATTGAGAAAAAAAATGGAGTGTGTCTATACTTGTGTGGAGAAAACTTTCCAAATATTATTGAGAAAAAAATGTAGTGTGTCTAAGTGAGTGGAGCCCCCAATAGAGTACAAAATATGGCAATTGGTGATATTTAGGATAGGCAGCAACTTTACTGCAGTGTTGACTGGTATTATTGACATTACAGTGAGTTACAAAGGGGAGTTAAGATTAGAGTGAGGTGAATTACAAGGCCCGTTACATCTTGTGAGGTCAAATTACAACTAGTGAGGTAAGTTAAGGCTAGAGTGAGGTAAGAGTGAGGTACCTGAAGGTGAGTAAGAGTGAAGTAGTGGCTGGTCAAGTTGGTGTTGTTGTTGTTGTTGTTGTTGTTGTTGTTGTTGTTGTTGTTGGTGATGGTGGTGGTGGTGGTGATGGTGGTGGTGGTGATCGGGGGTTGCTTGGAAGGCCAGATGTGGTGGTGGTGGTGGTGGTGGTGCTTGTTGTTGTTGTTGCGCTTGTTGTTCTTGTTGCTGCGGTTCTTGCTGTTGTGGTTGTTGCTGTGGCTGATGTTGTAAATGTTGTTGCGACTGTTGTTGCTGCTGCTGCTGCTGATGTAGCTGTTGTTGTTGTTGTTGCTGCTGCTGGTGTCCTGGGGAGGGTGAGCCAGGGGCAACCCCACCCCCCCCTGCACTCCGAGCTACCCTGGCGCGTAGTTCGTTTCTGGTGTATTCACTGAGCATGCCCGTACCCCCTGCATACCCACCCGCACAACAAGGGGTTAAGAGAGACACCAATATATTAGCAAATCACACTGCAACCATAGAAGGAGGATTAGGCTGTAACCAAATAAACAGGTTTTTGGGAGGACAAAACCTATTTTTCTGGATGACACAACACATTTCTAGGAACCAATTACAGCCATATTCAAGGAAGATGTAAACAGTTCCTAGAAGGAAAATAACAGCATAGCTATATAAAACAATATTACTGGATCTTCTATATGACCATTATATTAGCACTCACACTGCAACCAAAGAGGGTGTATTAGGCTGCAACCAAATAAACATATTACTGAAACTTCTAATGCATAAAGTGTTAAGAGGAACTCTTCATATAGAAAATAAAAAAGAAGCTATAACTGTATTATTTGTCATTATTCCTTAGCGGAGTCACATGAGGTTAGTAAATAATATTTCAAATATATTTAAAGAATGAAAGGGAATGATTCAATGTGTGGAATACTGGGATCACAAATCCAGCACAATACTAGACCAATCTATGAGGAGCTGTCAGAGTAAAGGTTAGATTTGGTTTTGTATATATCATACTGCATAATCAATAGACTGTACTGTACTAAAATATACAGTACAGAATAATCATAAGTTATAAAGCCTGTAAAGGTGAAAGGTCAATAATTGGTGATAGAGAAGCATGAGAGGGAAGGAGTCAGTACAGTACCGGTACAAAGTGTCTGGGTCACACCAAGGCCAGTGTAGGGATATAACGCCCTACACATTTCAAAAGATATATATACACCAACATCAGAGACAAAATATATCCTGGCAAAGAAATTATAGAGCACAGACAATAACTAAAATTATCATAGCATTCAAGACTGAATGTGAAAAATTTGCAATATCTTGAATATTATACTGTAAATTCAATTATAATACACTGGAGGCAGTTGTCTGTTATGTATAATAGTGAATATGAATATACATATTGTCACTTAGTGGCCAGCACAAAAACTACGGTAATTCTCTTCATTAACATGATAACAATGACTGATTGTAGGAAAAGTAATGTAGTGGTTTATTGTTAAATTTCAACTGCTGTACAAACAAACCTGTTTAACAGATTTGTATTCATATCAAAGTAATCTTTGTAGCAGTAGTGGTAGTAGATTAGAGTACAATGCAGTATAATTTAGTAAAAGGCCTACATGCACAAAAGTGTGTCAGTGAGTGTGTACCTCATGACAATTCTCAAGAGGGTAGATACAGTAAAAGTCCTGTAATCCGAATAGCAGGGGACCAGGCCTCGTTCCGATTACCGGATTTTTCGGATTATTGGAATTTACCCCTATGAACCTGTGTATTAACCCTTAAAGAGCGGCGCGCAACATAAGTCGAGTTGAAAAAACTGGCAAAAAACGGGTGAAAAAAGGGTGGAAATAGAGTGAAAATGGGTGGGATAGTAATGATCCATACGTCCGACATCTGTGGCCTCCCGGCCCACACTAACTCCAGTTCCCCCACCGCACGGGAGGATGACAGTGTAACCAATAGTTCGCTAAAAGTGAGCAATGTAGCAAAATCAGCTAAACTTCCATCTTCGAGGTAACACTGTCAGTGCTCCATGAGTGCTACGTAGCTGTATGTGGCGTCATTGTGTAGCGATTTCCACCTAGTTTTCGGCGCAATACAGTTCCTTTCATACTGATGGTTGATATAGCAGTCAGAATGGCCTGAAAAGGCCCAAAACGGCCACAGAGCACCCGCTAGACAAGGGTTAATGGCCTGACGAAAACCTGAACACTATATAAGCAATGCATATGCACAATATAACACTATACATCCCATATGACACATATGGGATGTGTCACTTATAAAGTGATTTCATGAACATATGATATGTGTTCCATTATATATGTTATTTGGGTGGCCTAATTCCTCAAAAAGGGGACTTTGGGACTTTTTTAAATTTGGACTATTGGGTGAATTCGGATTTGGCCTCATTTAAAAAAATTCGGACTATTGGGAGATTCCAATTATCGGTCGTCAGATTATCGGACTTTTACTGTACATGGTTTTCAAAGAGAGCAGCCAACACACTGAGACTCTACAACTGACATAAGGCAAAATTCAGACTTGTACAACTGGATGCCTTTAGTGTAAATACCATTCATATATCCATAGCCTATGATAGCGCAGTTGGAATGTGTGTACATACTTAGATTGATATGCAGG
This sequence comes from Paralithodes platypus, assembly GCA_032716605.1. Classification (NCBI taxonomy): domain Eukaryota; kingdom Metazoa; phylum Arthropoda; class Malacostraca; order Decapoda; family Lithodidae; genus Paralithodes; species Paralithodes platypus. The sequence goes on from CM064497.1 coordinate 9,620,088, forward strand.
ATTCGAAACTGCATAATAAATCGTAGGCTTGTCCACCATTCTTTAATAGTTAATTGTCTTCGTAGTGCAATGGATAAATGCACTGAATTTCGGTGTGAGCATCCTAGGTTCGAATCCCTGGACTGCCACATGTATTTGTTGATTTCATTAATTGAGTTTAGGAGTAAAGTCGGTTTGTGGAGGGAACTTAATAATTACATACAGAGATAACTGGGTTGCGTTCAGTGTACACTATCAAGACAATAATATTACTGCTTGAACAATCATGAGTATGATTGAGCAGGGTGAACGACATGATAGCCAAACATTGATTCTCGTCGCTGATTGGTCAGTAGCTGTGAGCGCGAAATTCAAAATAATCGGCGATGTCCAAGAAGGTGATAGGCCCTGTCACACATGTGCTTTTTTGGTTAATTTATTTCAATCAATATATTTTAATCAATAAAATCCATGAATATTTTGGCCAATGTTACACTGTCAGCTAAATTCAGCTTCTTTGCTCAAGACAGACGGACTCGGGTAGGTTATGTCCCATCAGGCTATAATAATACTGTATAATTACATTTTTGCCTTTAATTTTCATCAGGAATCTTGGACAAAGGTGAAGTTATTACGGTCCTTACCCGTTTTTTTTTTTTTTAAATTCACTCTTAGTCTGTTGGTGAATTAAATAATATATATTTTGTCTTTTCCTTGCGATGGCTATTTGTGTATTAATGGAAGCTTAATGACTTATTTTTTTAAGAATTAGATTATATTTTAAAATTGAACAATGGCGTGGATAGTAGACATAGTTTAATTGACCTAACATACTTCACTGCAATCATGTCTCAGAATTTGTTTTAATTAAATGTTAAATACAGTATCTGAATATAATATCTATCTATCTATCTATCTATCTATCTATCTACTGCCGGACGCCGTGATCCCCGAAGGGATGGCCACGACAAACGGCCCCATGCACCTATGTCCCCAGTCAGTCGACACCCCTCCTCCCATCTAGCACCGCCTTCACTCATATACTTCTTAACTGCATCCTTCCACCTCTCACTCGGTCTACCTCTCCCTCTGTCATTCCACCTCACTCGTACACTCTCTTAGTCATTCTCTCGCTTCCCATACGTTCCACATGGCCGAACTATCTCAAGGTGTTCCTTTTCACACTTTCCAGCACATCTACATCCTTACCACACCTCTCTCGTACTTCCTCATTCGTCTGTCTATCCCTCCATGTGACTCCGCACGCACTTCTCAAGTAACTCATTTCCACCCCTCTCACTCTTGGTTCACGTCTCTTCACCAACGTCCATGCTTCGCTCCCGTAAGTCAATGTCGGGATTACCACACTGTCATGCAAGGACTTCATTACTTCCATGCTGACCACCCTATTTCTTGTTACTGCTTTCAACGTTCCTACAACCCTCTTCCCCTGCTGCACCCTTTCCCTCACTTCTTTATCCATACTCCCATCTTTACTCAACACACTGCCCAAATACTTAAATGAGTTGACATTCTCCATAACCTGACCGTTCAACCTCACCTCACACTCTGTGGCTGCACCCCTTTCTAAGACCATACATAACCTTGCTCTTCCCGGCATTTACCTTTAGTTTCCGTTTTTCACACACTGTTCCAAACATATTTACCAACCCCTGCAACTCCCATTCACTATCGCTCATCAGAATTGTATCATCAGCATACAGCATTACAGGCAAATTTCACTCGTTTCCTTCCCTTATCAGAGGTACACCAACATCCACTGCTCTTCCTTGTATATAATATACAATCAATAATATAGACAAGCGGTCAAAATAATACTATAGACATACAGTAGTTGAACTGACCTAACATATTTTGATAATCATGGCTCAGAATTTGTATTAAATAAAAGTTAAATACAGTAAATATAATAAATACTGTAATCAATAATATAGACAAGCGGTCAAAAATATATATACCGGTAGCAATTTATGACCTTTTAAAATATATCATTTGCATAGTAACATGACAAATAAATAATTATAAAATATAATGAAAAAACACATAAAAAAAAATGAAGTACTGTAATTGGGCTTCCAACCCTTGCGAGTAGGCTTCCTGTTTTAAAAGTGAAAGTATTACCGGGTAGGCTATCACTTCCGCTGTGACAATACGAATTAGCTGTGAGAGCTGCACTCAATATTGTTTGTTTTATATTAGGCCTATATATATATAGCAAAATAATAATTATTACTTTGAATTTTATAGGTGTGCCTCCTTATAATTGAGATTGCGACACATTAATAACATTCAGTGCAACTAATAAAGCTGAATTATAATGATACAGTATAATGTACTGTAGAAGTAAGCCTTAGGCTTAGGTAGTCGATTCCGAATCAATAAGGGAGTTTGAAAGTAATCTTGATAAAGCATGGGGAAGACAAGATTTGAAGTTTGATTATAAAACAAAAATACAGAATAGTAAAAATGTTGCGTCTGCTACCGCCGCCGCCAAGACCGTGAACGACCGCAGCAGTGCAAGTACTGGTACTGAGCTGGATACACAGGCATAGTTTGCCTTTTTCCAGAGGATCTACTGTAAGAAACTGTAAGAAATTTTCTTTTTTACGTCGCTAGTCCCCTCCACGCCATGATAGTATGATCGCCGTCTGATTGCAAACAGTCGCAAAAGTGATTCGTCGAATCAGAAATTATCACGTTCAGTAGAATTATCACGTTTGCGTGTACAGTATTGAACGCATCCCTAGTCAGTACTGAGATTGAGACTGGACTGTACTGAACCATCAATTGTCTCCATACAGTACATTGGGGGATTCTTCTAGACACTCAGCCGGTTAAAACTGCCACCCCAACACAACTTGTCACCCCAGATGGGACTTCACAAAGGTCCACTTTTACCAGGTTCCTATTTATTGTTAGATGAAATGATTAATTGGGTGTAAGGAAAGTGCCCATCCGTCTTGTCCTGCCTTTCGTTCAGATCTTTCGGTTGTGAACTGACTGTACAAATAATTTCACCACAGGCTTGTATTGGTAATGGGAAATAATGACATAAAATATTCACAGCAAACAGTACTTCTATCATAATCCATAAAATCATCTCTTACATAAAAAGCACAACCCGATGCACAAGCATCTGTCATTACAGGGACCCATTTGGTACTGTTGAGAGTGATGACGGGATATAAGAATGACTTACCGGCACTGTGACCCTATATTGTATACCTAAAGGAAAGTAAGCATGTATACAAATGTTTGTAAACATTACATAGGCTACTTTTAATCTTTGACAATATCAATATTATCTTACATTTAATCTTAGGAATAAAGAGAAACATACCTGTCACCTCTAGTAATAACTCCTTTGCTAAAGATAATAGTTTTCCACACTGAAAGTTGGGGTTAGACTTTCAAAATGTGTAAAAGCTTATACCCCTATACCGGCCTTAATGTCACCCAAGCACCTCGCACCACCAGATGCCCAAGTCGGGATACAGTATACAGTATATATACATATGGAGAGAGAGAGAGAGAGATCCTGAACATTGCTAGTGAAACATAAATGGTAAACAATATTATAAACAAAATAACAAGAAAACGACAAGACAAACAAGAAGGCAAGACAGTAATGGCCACAAGTTAGTGGTAATATGGAACAATCAAGGATATACATAAAGGTTTTACTGAAAAAAAATAATAATAAAATAAAATGGACCAATAAGGAGAGGGTATGTTAGGAGGGTTGGGTGGGACAGGGGAAGGGAAAAAGACTCGTAACAAACACTCAAACGCACACACAAGCACACTAATATACACACACACACACACACACACACACACACACACACACTCACACATACACACACTCCAAGTTTGTCGAAGAAGTGGATGGTTTGTTGGGTTGAGGGGTTGATAGGTAAAGGGAGCAGGTTGGGTCTACTTGTGCGAGAGACAATATATTATTCACAGTATCTGTCTGCCCACACAAACGAATAGCTTTCACTTGCCACAATCTAGCAGACGCCACAGCTCAAGCAGTGTGTTTACAAGATGGTTCCACAAGATAAATCACTTCCCCATCTCACACACAAGCTTTTTAGCCAACAAACATCGTACAAGTGACCTCAAACCTCAACATACAGTATAAAGAAAGCAGATTTTTTTTCACATCAATGCCACTACAAATCTGTATTGAAATTGTGAGGCTTTGGGTCACCGGTATCGCGTTAAGAATAAGCAAACGGAAAAACAAGAGCAGATCTTGGCTTCAGCACATTTAGAACATGGCTTGGAATATTGTAGCTAGCAACAGGAATGGACAAAGCCCCCTCAAAAATCAATGAATTTTGAGTTGAGGGAACAGCAACATTGCTCACGCGAGACAACACTCCTCCAGAAAACCTGTGTAAGTTGTGTTGTATTATGTTGCACTGCTGTTATGTCATGTTATGTTATGATAGATGGGGTGCTGCATTGTTAGAAGTGCTGTGTTGTGTTAATATTGAATTAAAAATATAACAGGCATTTATGCCAATAGATTGAGAAGAAAACACAATGATGAGAATGTACTTTCATTGTAGGCTATTGGACAATGATTTGCTATCACACAAAATGTTGTCCACTACAATAAAGGTACATCAAAGTGTTTTATTTTTATTTTATGCAATATTGTTTTGATTAAGGAAGTGAGGTGTCTTAGTATGACATAAAATCATGTACTGTAGTTGCAATGTGAATACTGTACAGTACTTACATTAGTGTGGGGATTTAATAATATAAGTATTTAATTGTGTGACAAGCTGTTCTATTTTTCATATTTATTTATTTATGTGTTCATGTGTTGATGCTGATTGGCATGTGTATACCGGTACTAATAAAGTACTGTATTGTATTTTTAAAAGTTTATGATGTAGCTGTATTGAATACCATAGAGCATGCTTCATAGTTTGTTGTATGAAATAAAATGTATAAGTTTTAGGTAAATTATTGTTGGATAATTTATTTATATGTTTTTGGTTTCAGAGGGCTTGTGTTTCTATTTTATGTTGATTTTGTTTTTAGTACAATCCCTGATATAAGTGATATTTTGTTCTTCCCAGTCTGGTGATCATTGGCTGGGTTGTGAGTATGTAACATTGTATTCAGAATACACCCAATTCATTATTAATTTTCAAATACACAATATTCTTTATTTTCTATTATGGTTAAACTAATTTACTCATAATCATTCAATATCTCTATTCCCCAGACTACAAGAGATAACTCTTAACATGAATGGGAGTGTGGTGTTAGTCAAAATCATGTACCGGTAGTACAGTGCCACCATACTGAAGGGCTTATACACTGTGTCACCACTTAACATGATTGGCTGGAATTTTTATTTATATGTATTCTTATTTTCTACTGCTTCATGATTGAATTCAGGTTTTATCATAAATACATTTTTGTTTAAATGCCACATCCATATAAAATATTATATACTGTACTTCTGGTAATGAAAACAAAAATTTGCCAAATACAAATCAAATGTGTATTATGAATTAAGTTGAATATGTATGTTGGGTGAAACTGAATTTTTGGCATACTTATTACATAATTGTTTCTGTGTTATGGTATGAGAGAAAAGCATGACTGGAAGTGTACAGAGTATTGTATTGTGATGAAGGATGAATATGTGGTAACATGTATGGGTTTAGTAATGGAGGCATAATGTGCAAATGGTTACCAATGACCAATGACATCTAGCTACTTATGTGGAAATTAATGTCACATCTACTGTACATGTTAGTAATGTGCACAGAGAGCATTGTGTGATGTGCTAGCTAGTAGTGATGTGCTAGTTGTGATGTGCTAATGATATGCTAGCTAGTGGTGATGTGCAGTGATGGGTGGTGGGCAGAGACTTACCCGCGGAGGTCCTGGATGGGTCATGGGCCCCATAGTAGTGGGCGGCTACCTCATAGCTGTGAGAGGGAGGGGGTGGGAGGCCCCCCTCGTAGCCTTGGGGCATCACCCCTCCCCCCAGCCCCGGCATACCCCCCCCTGGCCCAGCCCCACCCATGGGCCCCCCTCCCATCATGTGCTGGGGGTCCCCCGGCCCCATGCCCGGCCCGGGGGAGGCCATGAGACCGGGGGGTAGGGGGGAGGGGTGGTGGTGGCCAGCATGGGGGTGGGCCATGGAGGGGGGCACTGGGGGGGGACCGGGTAGGTGGGGAGGGGGTGCGGGGGGGTCATGATGGTGGCCCGGGCTGGGGTAGTGGCGCGGGGTGTGCACGCCTAGAAGACACCCCGATAGTCAGTTAACGTACACATTCTTTCGCAACCACACCTCCGCGCATACGCCACCACGCACACCACCAGTGCCACACACAGCCTACTGCACACACCTACACTACCCACTCCCATCGCTCTCAAGACATTGAAAAATGGTGACGTGATTGTTACATTCAAAGTAATTTCAACAACACTCATTATCAAGAATAAAACTTTATGTGCATCAACATCTTTATATTCATACAACTCCTTGCACATAAAACAAAATTGCAACATCAACAACCTGTGCCCTGCTTGAGAAAAAAATAAAACATTTTAAACAATATACCATAATTTGTGACTGGAAGTGCTGTACAGTGCGAGAAAATTCCTTGGTAACAACACTTTAAGTGAAGATGACATCCTACAGTAGTCAACAAAACATAACAAAGGAATTTTAAACATTCTAAATCGTGATTATACGCCACCCTTTCCTGTGATATTAAATATGTGATACAGTACCAGCAAACACCTATAATAGAGAAAACAATCAGTAAATAGTTGCAAATCTCTCAAGCTAATAACAAAGGTGCTTCTCTATGGTGTGCTTCAATAGTCAACTGAATCTAGACGCAAAGGAAAAAAATAATATAAATATATACTGATCTTACTACTGTACCAGTAGGATGTGGGCTGCTAGCAATGAGAGAAATACTGAAATGGTGCAGAGGTTGATGGGCTTTTTTATATACAATATTTTTTTTCTTTAAATTGGCGGCATATGGTGGGTTTTTCTTAGAATTGGGAAGTTGTAGCAGTTCCGAAACCTTGCTCACATGGGTAGAATACTTTGGATTGAGAAAGGGAGGGGGAGGTGGGGGTGGGGGGTGGGGTTGGGAGGAGGGGCAAAGAGAAGAGAGGGAGGGGAAGACCTGTGGCTATAATTTGTACAGCATATGTGATGAGAAAAACAGGAGTAAGGAAGATTTGTTTAGTTAATATTCATTTGTTTTCTTTAATTAAGGGAGACAGAGAAGAGAAGAAATTTCTGCGAGTCTGCATGCTTTCTCTTCTTTGTTGAATCTGTAATATTGTATATTCCACTGCACATCTGGCAATCATGGAGGGTATTAAGAAGCCTATGGTGAGATGTCCAGAGATGGGGTGAAAAGGGAAATGGTCCAAAAGAATAGAAGAAGTGGTACTAGATCAAGATTAAATTAAGAAAAAGAAAAAAACAATCTACTCAATATACAGTACAAATATTTAATTAAATAAATAAACTATCTTCATGAACTGTGTAAGTAAATAATAGAAAATTACACCTTTAATTAAAGGCATGTGATATTGGTAATATCATATATTACAAAAGTCAACAACATATCCAATAGAAGTGCTTAAAAATTAATGTAATCTGAGTTAGAAAATACAAGCTTAGATCAAAATAAGTCTGATCACATTAACCTAAAAAAAAAAAAAAAAATTATACTGATCAATAACAAAGAACTTCATTCAATTATGTTGGTAATATTCATCAGTGGTGAGAGTGCCGATTTCTTTAGGACACAGATAATTCTTTCTGCAATGCACTTTATTACAACATTTACAAGATGATATTTCCATTTCATGCTTTCACTTTAATATCCCTTTTAAAAGATTTAGCTATGCTAATATTATTTTTAACAAAATATAATATTTATTATCTCCCAAAGGCTCTAAATATAGATTGACATACAGTACAATATAATTACAATTTCACCACTTAGCAAAAATACGTTACAGATACTAATCACAAAATAGATCAGGGAATGTTAAAGAGTAAAAAAAAGACTGGTAAAAACAGTAGGGTAAGGAAAAGGTAGGATGATGATGGTGGTGAAACTGTGGTTGGTGATGGGTTGGTGAAATAAATAAGGCTAAAAAGAGGAATGTTTTCAACTGAAAATAGAAGTAAACATTAGTCAAATTCATGTTGACAACAAACTTTGGTATTCTCATACTTCCTGTGAGGAGCGTAATACCCGATTATCCCTGCATGGATTGAACGTTAAAAATCCTGTTGCAAGTGACGGAAATACGACACCACTGCCACTGATGCAGGAAGCCCCCCCCCTGTTGGTACTGGTCATGAAGGTAGCAAAGGAAGGTTTCCAGTAGAGAAATTTTCAAAACTTTAAAAACTACAAGATCACTACTCCCCATCACCTGCTAACAAGTATACGGTAAGTTTACTTGTATTTAGAGGGTATATTTTTTGGAGGATGTCAACTTCAACCCCACAATTCATCTATTGGGATCTGTGAGGATTATTTCCAACTATTAAAATAGATAAAGGCGAGGTTTGGAGGTGAGGATGCCTCTTCCACTCATCCAATACTCATCCAAACATACTGTACTTACTATAAAGCACTGCATTGCTCACTCACAATGCCAGAATTAAGAAGAAAAAAAAGGCATAGGATGACATTTGGTGGTTCAAGTTTTTAAAGTGCCACATTCCCTGAATTTTGGCAGGATTTTTTGCCTTCCCATAAATGGTAAGATTTACAGGGTGTTACATCAGTCACAGAAAATAAGTGTATTGTCAATACAAAGCTGAGTCCCGTTCAATTAGATTTTCGATTCAAAAGACGTCAAAGATGAGAATAGTAAGTCAATTTATAATTTAAAGTGTCCTTACTCAATAGTCAGTATTTTTACATTAAATAATAGCATTTGCTGACTTTCAAAGCATTAAGACTTAATGTGAGACAGAACTGCACTAATCTACAGTATATCTAAATTTATTTCTTGATGCCATACTCCCCTTTATGAGGGTGGCCAAGCAGACCTGCCCCTGTGAGAAGGACAACCCGTGCCAGCTTATTCAATGACTTACAGGACTGACCACTCACTTTGGGTCTGTTCGACTCTAAAGCCCTCTATGTATCTTTTAACACTATTGTTTCAACAGCAGTGGGTGGCTAGTCCATCCACCAACCTGTTTCACCATAAGTTGAGCAATAAAGATTTGTAAAAGGTTTTCTCCCCTAGACGGGTTGACGACCCAGGCAGAAGAGTCCCATCCACCCAGTAAGGACGTAAGTGGTTGGATTAAAGATACTGTAGTGTCCTGAGTGATTTACACACTCAGCAGGATTGACTCTAGTTAACAGGTACAGTTCCATGTTAACATCTATGTATGTAATATCCATAATTGGCACCCAACTTTACCCAAGTGTACTCGCACAACATGGCTCGGATTTTAAAGAAACTGCCAATGTCTGTCTAATATTTATCTTTTATCACATGCAGTAAAATAGGCTATAACTGATTTATGAGGTTGGAAAAGACGGAGGTACAAGACATTACAGAATATAGATAAATGAGTTTTGAGGGTTTCGTATTACAGTATATAAATAGAAGAGAACTGCTAAAAAATGTAAACACTATACATTTTATTGCAGAAGTTTAAAATAGTGAATGATGATGGTAAAGGTGAGACAGAAGCTATCATTGATCTTAACCCTTGACTACATGTTCTTTTCCAGATAATTAATAAAAACTGTTTTAAGATAGCCAAAACACAAGGAAATAAACAAACAAATACTGTACAGGAGTTGCTTCATTAAGTTTTGACCTTATTGACTTAAAGACTTTTTTCCTAAGCATAATATACTCGTTTAAATTTAACCAGAATATGGGTGGATGGGCCTTATCAGCCTTGGTCAGCAACCCATCTAGGGGAGACAACCTTCTAAAAATCCGGGTGGATGGGACTCGTCAGCCTTGGTCGGCAACCTGATACAAATCCGTACTGCTTATCTAAGTGTAAGGCAGGTTAGTAGATGGACTAGCCGAATACCACTGTAGAAAAATAGTGCAAACAAGATACATAGAGGGCCTCGGAGTCGGACGGATCCTTTATTGAGTGGTCAATCCTGTAAGTCCTTCAGTAAACTGTCTCGGGTTGTCCCTCTTGTAGGGAATAGGTCCCCTTGGGAGCTTTCTGTGTATGGCCACCCTCATTAAAGGGAGTAAGGCGTCCAGCAATAGATAGATAGATAGAAATGCAAAAGACGTGACCGTACTGAAGGGGTTAAGGAGTAACTGTTGTAGGTTGAGAGAAAATTAGACATATAATTGATGACGAACATGATTATGATAAACAACAATGGTTGACAGAAATGTGATTGATAATGTAACTAAAGTAGCTAAGGGAGTAAAATATAAGCAGCAGTGAATTTAACTTATAAATAATATGGTCAAGTGTGTTAGAGAGAACGAGAGAGAAGGAGGTTTAAAAGAATTAAGGATGAGGATGTATGGTAACCAAGGTTTGAGGGTGGGATGACATGCACAAAGTGTGCCCAATGTCCCACAACCAATTCTACATTACAGCAAACCAAACCAATGTTAACTAACTACTGTCACAAAAATAATCAGATATATAACCAAACAGAGACTTTACCACTCATTCTAATAGTGTGTGGAGATATAGAAAACCAGGTGTAGAAGCTGCAATCAAATACCTCAAACTCATGAAAAAAGTGTGAGTGAGAAATAAAGCCAAAAAGTACTTCTACAATATCTGCACTGTTAGATGTAAACAAAATACTGTATATATATAAAAATTAAAACCTGGATTCCCAAATAGTGCACGAAGAGATAATAAAATAGTTCAATGTCCATATTTCTACTAAGACATGAACCTTCAAAATAGCATTCATACAGTGCTTGTATATCTGAAGGTGTATGTGTGTCGTAATGGAGTTTTAAATGGGTATCTGTGGTTGTATTGGATTTAATACTAAGGTGTAAATGTAGTTTATATCAAAGTATAATGATGGCATGTCCTACTATCACAAGTTGAATATTATCTACCAAAACTGCAGATATATTAGTTTAAGGGAGCTCAGACGGTATTGTGCAGCATAATTTTCTGGTTCGGCTCAATGGTTTAAGGAGGGGATTTAGTTTCCTCTCTAAACTTCCATCAAACTTAAAAGAACACCCACAAGACCCCCCTTCGATATAAATTTGTACATTTTTCCGTAGAAAAATGGCCGGTTACTTCTATAATTTCAGGTTCGCGCCTAAATGGCACAAAAGGTCTTAATATTGGCATAGAAATGGGGCAAAAGGTCTGAATATCGCCAAACTAACGGGGCGAATGTCTTGAAATCTCATAACTAATAGGGCTAAACATGAGGGGGGAGGAGGACTCGAAAAACCAACTGCCTCCCCTTAAGAGTTGATTATTGTTGTTGTTGTTGTTGTTGTTGTATTAGCCCCAAGATGCCCTTTATGGGAATCCTGTTACGTCCAGGTAGTCCGCCACCTCTCTCAGGTAGGTCCAGAGGTCTCTGAGTGAGGTTATGTTGAAGTTAAGGGGAGACAGACCATTTTTTTTTTTTTTTTTTTTGTCTATTCATTCATTTATTCCTTTATTTCTTAGTTTTCTCGCTAAACCTCCATCAAGATAAGATAAGAAAACCACACCCTAGACACCCCCCCCCCCCGTCAAGATAAATTGGTACATTTTTCGGTAGAAAAATTTCCCTGCCTTCGGCCGGTTCCTCTTAAAATTTCAGGCTCGCTTTCACTCGCCAGGAAATAATCGACACCTAAATGGCACGAAAGGTCATAAAATTGACAACGAAATAGTGCAAAAGGTGTTAAAATCGCCAAACTAATGGGCGCAACGTCTTATAATCTAAAAACATATGGGGCTTAACACGAGGGAGAAAGGGGACCAGAAAAACGACCCTTCTCCCCTTAACCTCACCAGTCCATCAGCCTCACTTTAAGAGTTGATGTAAGACAAAACAATAGCAAAATTGTATAACATGATGCTGTATATCCTTCATCATTGTCCATGGGTGAAAAAGTGCACCATTGCTCTTTTTGTCTGACCATATCACATGCTCATCTTTCTTATCAACCCTACCTTATTACCTATCAAGCTACAGTGAAGAATGGGAATTTTAATTAGTTTGACTTAGGAATAGTGTGCCTTGATCAGAATCTTTAAGTAACTACACAAGATAAATTGTTCAATGTCAACAATATTGACTTTGTGTTAACAGCAGACTTTCTTTTCTTTATTTCTGTGAGGAACATTCACTCAATGAACCCTACCACAGATGGGAAGGCAACACTCTACCTAAAGTCAGGAAATTACAACAATGCTGGAAACCTTTCCTTACTACCATTAAGGCAGGAAGCCCCACCTGCTACAGAACCAGTAGCGATTGTAGTATTTCCGGGAAGGCTTCCAGAAATGTTGCAACTCCCTGATTATTGAAGGAGTTTTGCATTCCCATCTGTGGTAGGGCTTACAGGGTAAGCATTATTCATGTCAAGAAAAAAAGTTATGTTATCACAAAGTCAACATTGTTTACTCTTATGTTGTTGTTGATAATGAGTGTGTGTTGTTGTTGATGATGTTTACTCTGTTTAAACATATTTTAGGTGGAGATGTCTATAGAAATATTTGTAATATGCATATGCTTGTGTAAGACAGTTATATAATACTTGTATACAGTATAATTAATATTGTGTGTGTGTCTGTGTGTGTAATATGTATGTCTGTATATGAGTGTACAGTACTATGTCTGCATACAGATGTATTATATATTATGTTTGTATGTATGTGTGTGTGTATGTATATGCATATACTCCCATAACCCTACCTGCCATCTGTCCTGGTGCGGACATAGCTCGCTGCAGACGGTATTGCTGCTGCTGTTGCTGTGGCTGGTACATCATCTGGCCAGCTTGCTGTGGGGAAGAAGGGGGGTAGGGGTCGCTGGGGGGGCCTGTGCTACCGGGGGTCGGGGGTGCCATACCCTGGTAAGGGGACTGTCGGGGACCGGGGCTAGGGACCGACCTCATGGGCTGGAGTTGCCCAGTACGACCCACACCAGTATATTGTCGGGTCGCGTCACTCCTCATATACTGCAACAGACCAAGATCTTGCTAGAAGGGAACCTCTTTATGTGGAAAATAAATAACAATTTAGAAAAATAATGTAAGATCATAGGGGTCTCTGAAGCAGCTGAACTTACAAAAAATGTGTGTCATGAAAGGTGACAGAATACCTGATTTAGAAATATATAAGGGAACTTAAAAAACAGACTGTTGACTTACGGTGAGTTGATTTACGGAGAGTTGTGCATTAAGCATGGGGTTCTGAGACATGAGTGATGGTCGCTGCTGAGAGCCGGGGGAGGACCAGGCGGGGCTATGTTGTCCCGGCGGTACAGTCACTGTTCCGGGGCTGTTGGGGGATATCTGGGGCAGGGGCTGGCCTCCGGGGGGGTAGCTCGGGGGGGCGGGGGAGCCACCTTGAGAGAGCCGCGGGGACAACTGGGGTGCCTGGCCTCCTTGGTACCCTATCTGACCACTGAATGATAAAATACAACACTCAATATTTATAGTAAATTATCTACCTTAACAGACAAAATATAAGATGCATCCTTAATTTTAGCATTGAAAATTCAGAATGAAACTATTTTAACTAGTGTAAGAAGCATTGTGACTCAAGGTTATATTTATAGAAAACAGTGTGTCTTCTCTGCCAGGAAACACAAGATGTGATAAACTCTCGATTTATGAATCCTAAAAATTAGCAATATTAATAGTAAACAAAAACAAATGGGAATGGGATTAAAATGTAAAACTTGCAAAACAAACAAACCAAAACCAGAAGAAGGTGGAAGTCTACCAGGTATTTTAAATAAATTTCCCCAATTACAAATTACTGTCAAGAATAGATTTACCTTACTTGCGGAATGCTGATAGAGGAGAAGCTGGCATCAGTTACCTTAGCCACTTCTATCAAATTAAAATGTTTATACTATACTGATGTACAGTCACAAGGATAGTTTGTACTCAAATTAGGATGAATATCTAGGGCTGAAAAGGTAACAAAAATCAAAATGAACACTTAACACCGACAGGTCCTTCATACATACATGCATAAATACATACATACCGGTACATACATACATATATAAATAAATACAGTACATACATACATACGTTGTAAATAGTCATAATAAAAAAAGAAATGGTATCCTCTTAACCATTTATACCTATAGTTACTTTGTTGTACGAATTCTGAAAACAGTCACGGCCCTGAACGCTCAAGGTCCCTGTTCACCAAAAATTCATGTACACCATCTCTCCATTTGCTCCTTGGTCTCCCTCTCACACCCTCCACCACTGCTTTGTAGATTCTCTTCACCATTCTATCACCTACCAGTGGTATTTGAATTCCGAATGTTCTGGTTAGAGTAATACAGTAGTTCTCTAGGAACCCTAAAACCTGTAGTAAACACTGCACTGATAATTAATCTGCACCAAAACATTCTATCGTACTATCTCTCCCAGATGAAAAAATATATTTATGCCTTACTGCATTTGTTCATGTAAACATTATATACTACCAAAAATGGAAATCAGAACAAAAAAAGTCCTGCACCATACGAACCCCTACTGTACCAGAGTATTTTGCAATTTATGTAACTCTCAGTGCCAATCTTTTTTACCAAAATGACTCGTCCGCGGCGAGACAATATCCTCCGATCACGAAACCTCAACCCTTCTGACTCGGTGCCCCGCTCCTAAGGACAGTGTCAGGTACCCGGGCGATTTGGCTGAAAAACGTCTAGGCCTAGGCTACCGTATCTTTGTTATTTTAACTGCTAGAAATTTCCCACGCATCTCTAAACGTAGTGCGGTTTCCAATCTGTAGACTGGCGTTGAGTAGAGCTCTGTAAGTCAACTGGTTCAGTTGTGATGACGATTTCCGTGGAGCGAATTTTTCTGCAATGTTGACAATATCGGAGCTTTTCAGACACTAATTTCGTCATACCATACAACAACATTGATCTGACGTCTCCTTCTTGTTTTCGGAGGTGCGGTGACGCAATGACCGGCTTTGTTTACATGCGTCGGACGCACGGCGTTCAGACCAAGCTGAATAGGCTTTCAAGCTTACTGCCTGTTATAAGGACACCCGGGGTCCTGCCCATCTGCCACGGTGTCCTTATAAAAGGACAGCCGGGCTGGAAGGGTTAAGGGTGACAGAGTCTGGGTGGCTGGCTGGTGGCAGCTAGCGGAGACATGTGCAGTGTTGCCAGCACCTAGCAGTATTACCTTCAAGTCGGATGCTAGCGGCTCCTGCTCGATATTATTAGAGAACAAGGCTCCAATATTAGTGCCGTACTAGTGTTAACCTTATATACTGACGGATTAGGATCGGTGGTGGTACAGCATGGGTTAAGAATTACAAGACTGAATTATTCGGTGCATATTAAGTTAAATAGCAGCAAAAGTTCAAAGGTTCTGTGTTATTTCAAGCAAAAGTGGTAATGTAGAATGCCCGGTTTTCTCACCAGAAAGTCTCACAGGAAAGTGAAGAATTTCTCAGACAATTTATTGCCTGCATACATAATAAACAAATTACTATACTGACCTCTAACAACAAAGTTGGACAGAGTCTATGTTTTTGCCTCTGTTTGTGTGTTTGTTTGTTTGTCTGTAAACAAGATATCTCACAAAGTTATGAACCAATTTTCGCAAAATTTGGTGGGCAAATAGAATATGCACCAAAGCGCCAAGGGAGAAGTGATTCAATTTATGAGGCGACCTGGAACATAATCTTTAGTAGACAATTTGGATAACAAGGCAACAATACATTATAATAATCAACACGAGAAAGGACCATTGCATGAATTAATATCAAGAGACAATGTTGATTAACAAATTGTCTCACTAAGTACAGATTCCTGTTTTTGGATATTAACGCTCCTGACAACCTGGTTAATGTATTCACTACAGCTTAGTTTTGAATCAAAATCAATTCCCAAGTTTCGGACAGAAGTCACTGAATGGAGCTGAGACTTGCCAATGTCAAGAGACAAGGCATTCCCAGTATCGTCATATCTTCAATTTCTTCTGATAATAATAATTCCAATCTTTATCATTCAATTTAAGTCTTCTCCTCATCATCAAGATTTCAATATCGGACAATAGGGATTCCATATTTGTCCTAGTGTCATTCACATTAGTTAATTTAATAAAAATAGTGTATCATCGGTATAGAAGCGATAAAAAACAGCATGTGCATCGAGCAGAAATAACAGGCTACCAGTGTAACCTGTGAATAAAACTGGAACAAAAACGGATCCCTGTGAGACTCCATATTGAAGGCGAACTGAGTGTGAAGATATCTGCCCAGCTACCTCGCTCTGTGATCTACCTGATAAGTATGACTGTGAAAATACAGATCACTAAGTAATAATTCATGATCGACTATATCTAAAGCTGCAGACAGATCAAGCAAGTCCAAAAGAGAAGATATTTCTTTAAAAGTATTCTCCACCAAGTCATTCTGAATCTGTTGGTGTAGTTTTCGTTGAATGATGCTTCCTGTATGCCGATTCGACAATAGGAATGACCTGTTGGAGTAGGTCAACAGCAGGTTGGGGAAATGGAGCATCACAAAAATATATACTGTATACCTGGTCCAAAAATAGTTGATGTAATTACTAAAATGAAACCTATGCTAAAATAAATGGATTACCGGTACATACCTGTTAGAGTACTGCTGATTGGAGAGTGGGGAGGGGGTCTGGCCGTGGGGTGAAAAGGGGGGTTGGGGGATACGCTGCCCGGGGGATATCTGACCCCCGCCCGCGAGAGGAGAGCTGAGCAGGTTGTATCCCGGAGACGTTTGGGACTCGCTCACATTACGCTGCCACAGAAAATATAACATTTATTATTATTATTACTATCATTGTCATAATCATCTTTTAGTAAAATAATGATGATGATTATTATTATCATTAAAAACTATTGACAAATAATTTTTAAAAATAATAATAATTATCATCATTATTTCACTAAAATTACACTGCTGCAGAAAAGATCAGGTTTATTTGTATTATTATTATTATTATTATTAGTAGTAGTAGTAGTAGTAGTAGTAGTAGTAGTAGTAGTAGTAGTAGTAGTAGTTTCATCACCATCATTACGCAGCCAAAGAAAAGATCAGATATAAATTATTAGCATCATCATCATCTCATTAAGCTGCCTTAGAAAGATAGCTTTATCATCATCATCATCATCATGTCTATTTAGGATTTCCAGAATGCAGTGATGGTTGTATGATTCACTAATGTACAATGTTGCTTCATAATAATTGTACAGAAGTTTGCTGGCTTATGAGTACAATCTTGGTCTTAAGGGGATAGTGGCTGTTTGTTTGGTCTATTAATTCATTTATTCATATATTTTTTTAGTTTCCTCCCTAGACCTCCATCAAGCTTAGAAAACACTCCCTAGACCCCCCCTTCAAGATAGATTTGTACATTTTATGGTAGAAAAATGTCCCGGCCAAAGGCCGATACCTCCTAAAATTACAGGCTCGCTTTCGCTCGCCAGGAAAACATCGACACCTAAATGGCACGAAGGGTCCTAATATTGACAAAGAAATGGGATGAAACGTCATAAAATCCCCAAACTAATGGAACCGTCTTAAAATGTCAAAACTAGTGGGGCTAAATATTAGGGAGAAGGGGGTCCAGAAAAACAGTCTGTCTCCCCTTAACCTTTCAAAGCTTTCTCAGACGTATTTAAATCTACTTATTCATTTAGGAAGAGTCAAAATTGGCCAGAATGTATGTCCTCGAGTGCACAAGTTGAGTTTAGTATGTGGTAATGTGCCTAAATTTTCTAAATGGCCAATTAAAAAAACAGTATTTTTGTTTTATATTCATTATTTTCCGTGTATGGCAATCAGATTTTTTTTTTTTTTTTTTTTAACCCTCCAGCCCCGGCTATGTATTCCATACCGAAACCCGGGTGTTTTGGCCAAAAAACTTCTACGCCTAGGCTACCGTATCTTTGTTATTCTGACTGCTTCCGCATTCCCGCGCATTCCCAAGCGTAGATGTGTTTTGTACCTGTAGAATGGCGTTAAGTAGAGCTCTCTAAGTCAACTGGTTCAGTTGTGATGATGATTTCATTGGAGATAACTTTATGGCAAAAACAGCCACTTTACACTACTTTTCGATACTTAACAATAACATACAGGCACACACGAACAAGCGACGCACTCCTTCTTGTGGCCGGAGATGCGGGGCGTCGGTCCAGCCGGCTGTTGTTTACATGCGTCGGACCGACGCCTCGCACACCAAGCTTACAGGCTTTGAGCTCATGGGTCTTTAAGAGCCCTTCCGGGTAGCTCGGGTGTGTTTTTTATGGGCGTTCAAGAGCCCTACCGGGTCTGGAGGGTTAAACTAAGCACCACAATGGCATACTATGATTATTTTATGATGGAATAGTTATACCACGCCATTTTCCATTGACCTCTTAAAAAAAATGCATTGAATAAATAGTCAAAATCAAGGAAAACACGAGAGTAACAGTTTGACTTCACTATGACATCTTCAGTGGTCTAGAAGTGATAAATTTGATGCGTTTCACTAAGCATTTATTTTATTTTAATTCATAGCTCATGTAGTAATGTACACCCTATGTGGTGGATTGTGTTCTTTTATTTCCTAAATTTTATTTTAGTAATCGTTGTTTCCACATAGCGATTTTGATTAGTTATTTTTCCTTTATATTGTCTTTGTCCGAATTTTTATTTGTTTAGTTTGCAAGTTTTACATTTTAATTGTCACATTTAGACCACTAAAGATGACATAATAAGTAAGTTAAAATGTCAATTCTGTGTACTCCGCATTTTAACTATACATTTAGTACAACTCCTTATGGTGAGCTTCGGTTTTTATTGTGCAACAATGCCACTGCACTATGTAATCACGGAATAAGAAAATAAATGTTACAATATAAATGTTTAGTTGAATGTATCTTGAGAGGTTAAACAAACAATTAAGGAATAGCAGTCAAAGGGGGAGGGGGGGGGGGGGGGCGGAGAGAGAGAGAGAGAGAGAGAGAGAGTGTGTGTGTGTGTGTGTGTGTGTGTGTGTGTGAGAGAGAGAGAGAGAGAGAGAGAGAAACAAAAATAAGCATTAAACTGTGAATAAGGTGTTAGCATAGGCTTAGAGTTTCAAGTACTTAGTAACAGTGATGGATGAACATACAGAGTATAATGATACATGACAATAAATAAGGAAGTATGGAGTGTATGATAAATAAAAACAAATTAAGGGAGAATATGAATTACAGAAAAGAAATTTCTTGAAAGCAAGATTGGTTAGCAAGATTATGTCAGCATGGAGAATGAAAAAGAATCAAGATACAGGGTACCTTAACCAACTATCACATATGGATGGAAATCTTGGACTGTGAGAATGAAACGTCCACACTCCAAACTGTGAAAACAAGTTTTTAAGAAAACATCATCATTATCTTCAATGCCTTGATTCCTCTCGGGAGGATAGCCATGGCAGAAACACTTCCAGGATAATTCATCCAGATATGCTACAAGGTACTTCGGTCCGATCTCAACACAAAGAACTTGACGCCAGAGGCAGCCCAAAACAAGGTCACCAAGACTGCTGTCATTTAGAACATAAGACTGAAACCACACTTTCTGTGGATGAAGCGATCTTTAAACTTGTATTCATGTATGCATGCTACTTATGCCTGTGGAATAATGCTCCTTCTACTATATTTCAGTTTCCTCCACATTGGTCTACTGTTCTACTCTTTTCCCCAACCATTGAATAGTGTATCAGCTCAGATGATCAGTTACACTTTCCAGCATCACATCAATGTGGTTGACAATATACTGTTGTTGTTGTTGTTGTTGCTGCTGCTGCTGTTCCCCAGGCTGCCTGGCCGAACAGCCCCAAGGCCCCGAGCAAGACCAAGGCCATAACCAAGCGTCCCCACAGAACCCTCCCTGCCTACCACAATAAAGCCTGGGTGACCGAAGCCACTCCATGGCGGGGAGCTGAGGAGGGTGCGGAAACGCCCGGGAAACCAAAGCCCCACCCAGGGCCCTGTGCCTCTCAGCAATTATGAAGAGCAGGTTGAGGGGCAAAGGAAAAATGTGACGCTTTGGCTTCCAATCTTGGTAGATTGGGAGGTCAATCCACGGAAGAGACGCCGTCACTTGAGATTTAGAAAATATATAAGTAAAAGGAACAGTCAGATTAAGCTATGGGTATGGCAGAGATTGCTCAGTTCTCACTCTGATAGACCAGCCCATCACCACATGTAGTCTGTACTGTACTGTACTGTAGTCTGGGACGCCAGTAAGGATATACAGACCCGTACTTGCAACAAATCTCCCATATAGTCCCATATGGATTTTGAACAGATCCTCTGCTAACGTGTGTTATTTACCTGGTTATCTCCGGAGGTAGTCTCTTGCCTTTAAAATTGACCATGTGCTTACATTTATGGAGGGGATTGCATTAAAATTGACAAAGGGCTAACACTAATCATATATATGTACAACAGCTGTACCTTTTATTATACAGTACCTACATACTGTGTATTGCTTTTGGCATTCAGTCTTCATCAATTTTCCACACATGGCTGTGCCACCTATGAGTATTTTCTTTATTAATTCAACTACAGTACTGTACTTCGCATTCAAAGCTGAGAGCTCCATTGGCCATTCCAAAAAGACTTGTACACCTTTTATTTGCTTAGTCCTTCTAGCCTGCTTTCACCAGATGTCATTCTGAGACAGCCTAGCTCCACAGCTCTTGGCTTGGAGAGGCTTCATCATTTACTACCTAAGTCTATTGATTAAACCAGTGTTGAGACACCCCTGCCTTACTTCCACACCTAACTCAAAACAATAATTTGATTTATCGTCACTATCACATTTACAAATGCAATACACCCTGGGGGATACGGGGACTCTGTTCTGCATTAGAGCAAAGTGCAAAAAGAATATTTCCCTCATTCAAATATGTCATAAGAACCTACAAAAATTACCATAGTATATAGACATGCATAAACTTTAAAGACTGGGTGATCCATAAGAAGTACATTTTCAATCTCATGTTCTAATGGCAGCATTCCAGACAGCTTTCTTATTTATCAAAGTTTTAAAATTTGAGATGAGATCAAAGTAATTGATCCTCTGTCTTTGTAAGTCTATTCCTCTGTGTATCTCCTTACATATTCACAGACTTGCAGCCCTTCTTCCAGTATCCAAATGTATGTGGTAAGAGATGACAAAATTAGTATATAACCCTATAACTCTTAAATTTGGGCCGAAAATTGAACCAAGTCCCTGGACCAGGTCTAGAGGCATTGCAAACCTTCTCTCCAGGCAGTAAGCCACTGACATGCTTCTGCATACACCACTGGCTGTGGTTAGTTTCTTGGAATCGGCAGGCTTTCTTTAAAGATTCCTTGGAGTTTCAAAATATAGTAAAGTACTGTAAATTTGAATATTTAGACATTTTTGTTGTGGTCATCTATATGGAGTAATGTCAGAAAGTAGCCAAGGCATGAGGCATCAATAATAGAACAGAATAGATATAATGTACATCAAAAGGATGCGAGAATATCTGTATTTGTAAACTGGCAGATTGTAGTAGTAATATCTTCATATAAAAACATAGTACATATAAAAGGAAAGTTGTAGGGTAATAGCAATGGGTTGTAGTTGTGGTATAGGGGTGCTTTAGGGTTATCATCATTAGGTGGCAATCAAAATATATGCTTGTAAATTTTAGTCTTCTAATAGCCTCAGTCCAGTTTTATCAACGAAAAATCAAGTTTATTAATACAGATTGGTGGTGCCAATGTCGAAACTAAAATTTGTGATCAACTTAGGATATACTAAAAACTTACTAGAATACAGTATTTCCTTATAAAGTTTAATAAGTAACTTAGTATTCAAATATTAACAGGATTCATATATTTTCCTTTTTAAGTTTGAATTATGTGTATGAGAACAAATCTTGTTAAATTGGACTAATCTAGTTTCTTCTTTCTGTAATATACATTTTATTAATTTGTATTGCTTATACAGTATATAGAAAATACTATACAATACAATATAAATTAACTTCATTTCTAAAGATTAGCTTCCTTTAAAGTAAATGCCAACTACAGTCATGCTCTCGCTAATGCGCTGTTGAGTACCGGTAATGCGTTTTTGTTCTAACATGGACACACTAAATGCGAAAGCTCTAATTAACACAAAGCAGTTTCAATCTACCGCGGAATTGACTCAGCCCGGTGACGTCACACTCGGGTCCGCTTGGCTTCCCGCCCTCCCTCCCAGTTTGTTTATCTCTGTTGGTCGGTGTGTGTCTCGATATTCTCGGTCATTACAAGGATCTCTCCCACTGTTACATAACTGTGATACCTCCTCCCATGACCTAATCGTATTTCTGTGATGTGTACTTTATTGTATTTCAATGATGCGTAATGTGTACTTTATGTGGAAAAAAGGGAACTTTGGAACTTTTGCTGGGACAAAATAGGTCAAAAAGCGGACTTCCGGATTTTGGCTGGGACGAAATGGCCTATTTCCCATAGGTTCTATTATCTGGGTAACACGTTTTTCAGTGACACTGTGTGTGCTGTGAAAGGACGAAATAACTGTTACAGAGAGCATGACTTCCTTTTTTTTTTTAATACTTGGGATGCATCCAATCCGAGCGAAGTGGATATCTTAGTTAATCTGTCGGATTCAGTGGTTAACCTATCCATCATCTGGGTGACCGGTATTTTTATATCTCCTTCCGCGAGCAAGTTTTAAACTTGAAAAACTTTTCTGAAGTTTGCTCGTCACCAGTTTGCTGCCACCAAATTATTATATTTACAAATTCCCACGATAACATCAGTAGGTACCCAATCAGAGGAAGGGGACAATTTATCTTATCTATCTATCTATTGCCGGACGCCTTACGAGGGTGGCCATACACAGAATGCCCCAAAGCGGACCTATGCCCTGTGAGAGGGACAACCCGAGCCAGTTTAGTGAAGGACTTACAGGATTGACCACTCAATTTAGGATCCGTCCGACTCCGAGGCCCTCTGTGTATCTTGTTAGTACTATTTTTCTACAGTGGTGTTCGGCTAATCCATCCACTAACCTGCCTTACCCTTAGGTAAGCAGTACGGATTTGTATCAGGTTTACTCCCCTAGACAGGTTGCCAACCAAGGCTGACGAGTCCCATCCACCCGGATTTGTATATATAAACAGAAAGTTTCTTACAAAACCATTACAATATGGCTTTATATTAAGAATTTCAATGAGTCCAATAATGCGATACAAAATATTACAGAAAACTTCACAAAATACTGTACTTTATTGTTCTTTTCAAACAAGTGTTGGTTAAAAGGGGAGAGAGGCCGTGTTCTTTGACTATACTACCTGAATAGTGACATTCACATTTGGCGCGACTGAGTTATTTATGAGGTCATCCATGTTATAGGTGGCGGGGGGCAGCTGGGAGACCTCAGGGTTGGACGGCACTAACACCTGCTGCTCCTGGTGCTGCAGTAGTCGTCTCTTGGTCGCGTCCTGATTCCTCATCATCATACGCTGAAAAAAACAAATACACTACCCTTAGCACTAGATCATCATGGTGCTACAAACATTCGTCATGCCCTGGTTCATCATAATCATACACTGAAGAAACAATTCTTGGGAGGGAGACCAACCCCGAAAGGAGTTGAAATAGGGGAGCTATCCCCCCGCCAAAGGCGGCTTTCTAGGGCCTTTCCTACCTGATGCTGAGAGGATTGGGTTCTAGTCATGTGGTGATGGGCTGGTCTATCAGAGTGAGAACTGAGCGATCTCTGCCATACCCATAGCATACTCTGACTGTTCCTTTTACTTATATATTTTCTAGATCTCAAGTGACGGCGTCTCTTCCGTGGATTGACCTCCCAATCTACCAAGATTGGAAGCCAAAGCGTCACATTTTTCCTTTGCCCCTCAACTTTCTCTTCATAATTGCTGAGGGGCACAGGGTCCTGGGTGGGGCTTTGGTTTCCCGGGCGTTTCTGCACCCTCCTCAGCTCCCCGCCATGGAATGGCTTCAGTCACCCAGGCTTTATTGTGGTCGGCAGGGAGGGTTCTGTGGGGGCGCTCGGTTATGGCCTTGCCCATCCTCGGGGCCTTGGGGCTGTTCGGCCAGGCAGCTTGGGGAACAACAACAACAACAACAATTCTTGAACTCCGCCATCTAGTGTTTCTCGACATTATTTTGCCTTTATATTGTCTTTGTCCAAGTTTTGGTTTGTTTAGTTTGCAAGTTTTACATTTTAATTAGTGAGTCTCTCCTACTTCCAGCGTACTCCCCGTAACAGGTGACTATGATGCACATACTCTTACATTCATATATATGCTACATGCTACACTGTCTACTCAAACAGTTTCAAAGTGTGGTATTAAATAAAAATCATCATCATCATCATTGTCATCTCTGGCACCTTGCTTACTGCTGAAAAGCCCTCACTAAAGGATAACAATGGCAGAAATGCCTCTCGGCCAATTTGTCCAGACATGCTCCTTTTGCCTATGGCACAATGCTCCTACCACTATGTGAAAGTATTCTAAACAAAGTAACAGAGATTGCTTTGAAACTGGCTGCATTCATGCGGAAGACTGAAGTACCATCCCTGCTCAAACAGGCTACTTCATCATTAAGTTAAAGATACGTGTGAACTGAAACAACAATTCACCACAATTGGTTTTAGTACCTTGTCCATTGGCAGTACTATGTAGAGTACTAAACAGAGACCATTATCCATTAGGGCTACGACCCCATCAAGGCAACTTACAAAAATATGTCCATTGGCAGTAGTATGTAGAGTACTAAACAAAGACCATTGGCGGGTGCCCAATGAAATAGGGGAGCTATCCCCCCGCCAAAGGTGGCTTTCTAGGGCCTTTTCTAGCTGATGCTGAGAGGATTGGGTTCTAGTCATGTGGTGATGGGCTGGTCTATCAGAGTGAGAACTGATCGATCTCTGCCATACCCATAGCTTACTCTGACTGTTCCTTTTACTTATATATTTTCTAGATCTCAAGTGACGGCGTCTCTAACGTGGATTGACCTCCCAATCTACCAAGATTGGAAGCCAAAGCGTCACATTTTTCCCTTGCCCCTCAACTTTCTCTTCATAATTGCTGAGGGGCACAGGGCCGTGGGTGGGGCTTTGGTTTCCCGGGCGTTTCCGCACCCTCCTCAAGCTCCCCGCCATGGAGTGGCTTTGGTCACCCAGGCTTTATTGTGGTCGGCGGGGAGGGTTCTGTGGGGGCGCTCGGTTATGGCCTTGGCCTTGCTCGGGGCCTTGGGGCTGTTCGGCCAGGCAGCTTGGGGAACAACAACAACAACAACAAAGACCATTATCCATTAGGGCTACGACCCCATCAAGGCAACTTACAAAAATATGTCCATTGGCAGTACTATGTAGAGTACTAATCAAAGACCATTATCCATTAGGGCTATGACCCCATCAAGGCAACTTACAAAAATATCTATCAGGTGCAAGCTACCACTTTGAATAAACAGCTAGCACCTAACCACTCTCAGCC
Organism: Paralithodes platypus; assembly: GCA_032716605.1. Classification (NCBI taxonomy): domain Eukaryota; kingdom Metazoa; phylum Arthropoda; class Malacostraca; order Decapoda; family Lithodidae; genus Paralithodes; species Paralithodes platypus. Next base: position 9,645,827 of record CM064497.1, read on the forward strand.
AATCACATATTATTATTATACTCAAGGCTACAAAGGAGCCAACTTTTCTATTATTATTGAAGATCAAAATTGTTTGTCAGGCATCATTAAATGATAAGTGGTGACAAAACGAAAATGAATAATTGTTACAATGTGTTGTCTATATCAAGATGGACCTTATGGAAATACAGTGAAAGTCTTTTAATCCAGCAAGCAGCGGGCAGCGCTCATACCGAATTAGCAAACATAATATACTCAGAATAATATATTATACCTGATTAGAATGAAGGGTTGGTCGAGAGCCAATGGTGGGGCTCCCAGGAGGGAACCCGGGCCGCATCATAGTGTTGATATGGCCGGGTATGGGCCCCACCGTGCCACCCCCTCCACCAGGACCGCCTGCTGGACCACCACTAGGAAACCTGGTCCGGTGAGTGTAAGGGGGTGGGTAGCTTCCCTGGGGATGGGGATGGGAAGGCTGGGGGTTCAAAAAAAAAAAAAAAAATAGAATTAGCATTGTCACAGTACTGTACTAGTTTCCTTATTATTACCAAATGCTTAACTACACTGAAACAGACAAACTAGAAGCATTACGTATTATGTTCCAATAATCCATCCTATTTACCGATTATGATTACAGTATGTTTATAATCCAACACCTTTTAACACCAATATATACACCATCATAATATATTCACACATGCCAGCCAGTCCTGAACATTGTCTCCATATTTTTCAAGCCGCTCTCCATCTTGGATACCGGTAACCAATTTGAATCTTCTTATTTTCATTCACTTCATCCTTCCAACTATTCTTGAGTATCTCTCTTCCCTTTTCCCTTCACCTTTAATATATGTACAGTACCCTGTAAGATGTCTTCAGAACTTCATGCATTGTTCTTGGAACTTTGGATATTTAGGACAAAGTACAGTATCTCTGTTAATGGTTGAACTTGCTTGAAATGTACAGTACTGCACTGTATGTACACTCGGTCAAAGAATTATCTGCACCCCTATGCTGATCATCTGGTGTATACAACTCGGTAGGGTTGGCACCTCATAGCAACTATGGCCTGCAACTATATCCATGTGTCAGAGACGATCGTCTCTGACACATGGATATAGTTGCAGGCAGAGGTGCCAAACTTATCAAGCTGTACACACCAGATGATCAGTGTAGGGGTGCAGATACTTTTTTGACCGAGTGTACATATAGTACCAGTAAAATTATGTAACTTTGGACGGGGAGATAATTTCGGACATTCTGGAAAAAAATATATTGAACCGCAGTTATGGGATAAATACATGATGTTATGGAAAAACAAATATGTCTGTGGTGTTCTTCCATAATGCAGCCATTTTTCCATAACTGTGGCTAATATATTTTTATCCAGAAATGTCCGAAGTATACCCCCTTGACCGTAGTTAGGTTGAATATAAATTTAGTTTTCAGTTATAGCCTAGATAAAAGAACAGAGTACACAAGGTGCACAAAACTATCTAAATTACTTACGGAGACAGCCGTGTAGGGAGGCAACTGACCAGACCCGGAAACAGATGGGCTGGATTGCACCTCAATCTCAGACATTAACGAGTTCTGGATCTTCTGAATCTCGATCATATCTTGGGCCGAAGAGGTGGGGGGGCGGTTGATGTCTTCCAGCAGCGTGGGCTCAGGGTGGTGGTGGTGGTGGTGGTGGATGCCTATCTCTTCCACAGGAGGACCACCGGGAAAATTGGTGGTCATCTAGTGGTAGGGAAGGGGCTTAGTAATGTACAGTCAGATTAAATATTTTTTCTATCAAACCTAGATACAGTAAGATGTAGGGACAGAAAACTCATGTCACTTACTTTACACTCTTTACATACAGACATTTCTCACTAAAAGTTGCCTCATTTTAAGTGGTTTCCCAGTCTTTCTTTTACTCAACAAGTAAGCTCTGCAACTCTCTCCCTCAATCTATCTTTCCCTCATCCTATGACATAAACTGCTTCAAGCTCAGTGTCCAGACATTTTGACTCTTAACATACCTTGAATTTAGATTTACAGGGTATGTCATTCTTTCAATTTTGAGGGGAACACTTGTTGCAGGCAGCTTTGCTTTTTATCTCCTTCATACACAGAAAAAAAAATTCACACTGTCATGAATATAGGAACAAAATTCACTTGAAGTTGCTGTGCTTCATTATTAAGTTTTAAATCAGATAAAAATGAAAACAAAATTATTGTTTCACTTAAAGTTGTTTCATTTAACCCACGTCACATGGCGGTGCTTGTATTTTCGCGGGCTTCCGATCTGGGAGATTTACCGTCAATTTTGTGAGTTTCTCGTAGTCATATCTCCGCAATACCTAGGTTAGACATTGTATATCAAAATGTAGCACTCGCTGTTATCTTGTGAATGGTGAAGACTAAAACTCTACACCAAGTGGTTCAGCTTTGATGGTGAAAATCAAAGTGTAAGTTTTGCCACATCTGGGATAATCCTGGGAGTTACAGGAATTTTGTAATTTTCACATGTTTGTATCTCTACAAAGAAAAATGCCTAACCTTGGTTAGATATATATTAAGAGGCAACACTCACTGCTATCTTGCGAATGGTGAAGACTAGAAATTGTACACAAAGTGGTTCTCGTTTGAGGTGAAAAATAAAAGTGGTGGTTTGCCATCGTCTCTATGACTCGTTCGTATGTATGGCCAACATAAAATCGCCTACGAGTTCAAGCTTGTTTACACTTGTTCATCTATTGATTATTGAATATGAATTATTATTTAATAATATATATTGATTATTGACATATTTCACCATTGTAACCATTCTTATGTCACTATACACTGATTGTGTGCATGGAATTAAACACTTGGAATGTATTAATATGTTTTGAGTGCCTGTACTTGTTTGTTTGGCAGCCATAACACAGGGAGTGGGGTTTGTTAGCGTTCCAGGGTTTGGTACGCCTGATGCAGTTTTTACCACCATACACTCCCTGCTGAATAGCAAGGCTAGGGTGGGTGCCCTGATGAATCAGGGACTTAGTGAATAGTTGCCACAGATTGCTAGACCGCACCGTTCACCAACAGCACTGACGTCTGCCATTAACTCACTGGCTGGCCCGAGGCTCGAACCGTCAACCTCACGGTTAGCAGGCGAACGCTCTACCAATCGAGCTACGGCCTGCCTGACAAAAAAAAATATTGTGGCGGTATTATTATCCCTGTAATAGCTCCAGGAGCCCAAGTGGCCATCCGGGCTGCGTGGTTGTTGTTGTTGTTGTTGCTGTTTCCCAGCCTGTCTGGCTGAGCAGCCCCAAGGTCCCAAGCAAGGCCAAGGCCATAACTGAGCGCCCCCACAGAACCCTCCCTGCTTACCGCTAATGAAGCCCAAGTGACCGAAGCCACTCCAAGGCGGGGAGCGGAGGAGGGCGCAAAACGCCCGGGAAACCAAAGCCCCACCCAAGGCCCTCTGCCCCCCAGCGATTATGAAGGGAAAGTTGAGGGGCAAAGGAAAAATGTGATGCTTTGGCTCCCAATCTATGGGAGCCCAATCTGCCTAGAGGTTGGCAGATTGGGCTGCGTAGTGAAGACTCATAGTGTCTGCCTGGGTGGTCATCCGTGTTTCATGGGTTAAAGTCTTAATTTTCAGGAACGTAACTACAATTATATGCGAGGAATCACTGTACTGTACAGTATTGAATTCATTATGCTAATTTCACAACTTTCAAAATCACTATTAGCTGGCATATAAAAACTACATATATATATACCGGTATATATATACAGGGTGTTTTAAAACAACACTGCCAGACCTCATCTGCTAATTAGTAAATACAATAACGAAGAAGATTATCTAAGGACAAAATGCAAAATAATATACCATTAATTATTTAAACCGCATAGAGTAAAACAATTAGTGACACCCAGGTATGAGCTATAATCCGAACACGGGCTAGTGCCCCCCCTCCCCTCCAAATAGCCTACCTCTTGCCTCCCATCCCAGTTCGAGTTTTTCTTCGAAGCTTTGGAGTCATAACGAATCTTCTCGTGTTTAATCATCTGCTCGGCCATGGTGCTATCTTCTTCTGTCATAGTGATTTTATTTACCTTATAATATCACATAAATATGGATTGTCGTTATTTAGGTGTGTCACTGCCTTTGTTATTTTATACTCGTTAAGTCCAAGTGACGTAAATTGTTTGTTTTGGGTACCATTAGATGATTTTAAATATTCATTAGTGAACACCGTATACTTGTATGTCTACAGCTACGTAAAATCGTCAAACTTCAACCATAAAACTGATGACATATTTCGTTAGTACTCTGTGATAATAGTAACGTAATGAGGTATTTGTATTGAAACAGTAAATTGCGAAGGATTTTTTTTTTCCCATTCAAACAGTTTCACGAACGATTAAAATACCTATAGCAGTGTTCGGATACCTGACCCAGACTTGAGATTCATTATTTTACCTCTTGGTCATCGTTACAAATGGTGCATATCTTTTTACGCTACTTGGATTATAATACTGTACTTAGCAGTTTTCTTCTAATTGCAAAATAGCATTACCAATTTTATGTTACTTTGATTTTGTAATTATTCATATTTGATTAGGTCATTAGATATCTCCTCTTTACCTTTTTTACTTGGTAATCATTCATATTATGTATCATATGTTTTGTGCTGAGCTCAGAACCCTGTTTTGCTACATTTCTAAATAACCATTTATCTCCGTTACAATATATTTTTGGTAAAAATAGAATAGAAATATGTGTATTATATATTTTGATCAATGTGGTCGTCATACTCTGGCAGTGTTGTTTTAAAACACCCTGTATATATACAGGTATATACAGTATATATATATATATATATATATATATATATATATATATATATATATATATATATATATATATAAAGCTCTCTAGCAGATAACAAAAGCTTTGGAAAGACAAAAATATCACAATAAGGCACTAAGATATATTGGCAAAATTTGCACATTAAATTGGTCTTTCCCAAATTCTGGACCTAAACCGTACTGTACTGTATAGCCATTTCAATATCTTCCCTCTAATCTATACTGTAGTTATTATATATAGAAGGGGAAAAAGGATGAGAAACAAGGGGTGCTTTGATAAGTAAATGTACCGTGATTTTTGCTATACTTGCCTAATGAACCATTTACTGCAATAGTTCAAACTGTTTGATATTGAGGGCTGCATATTATATAGAAACATCCAAACAAATGAAAATACCAAAACTTAGCCATTAAAATGTAAAACTTGCAAACAAAGTCAAACCAAAACTGGGACAAAGACAATATAAAGTCAAAACAACATATCAAAATCGCTATGTGGAAACAACGCTTACTAAAATAATATTTATGAAATGAAAGAACACAATCCACCACATAGGGTGTACATTACTACATGAGCAAGTTAATCTGGTTCCATGCGGATGAAGACTGTTTAGTTTTATTCTGGCTAACATTTAGATTAGTAGTCACGTCTCATACTCAAGGGTTTTAAAACTACCCCATCCTAGAGAGCAACTCCTTCCGTAAAATTACACTATAACTTTTATTATTCTGGCTACCCCAAGGTAATTTTCTAAAGCTAATAAAAAGGTTAATGTACTGACCTCCAAGATGTCGTTGATGACAGACTCTCTGAATAAGTCATCATTATGGTTGTGTATGGGGGGGAAGGAGGTGGCGGTTGTGATGGAGGGGAGGGAGCCATCGGGGAAGTTGTTTTGGGGCAGCATGTTGAGCCCCATGGAGGACTTAAAGGAGGGGAGGGTGTTAGTGGTGGTAGTGGCCCCAGAAACTGATTGGGCCCCACTGCTCACCCCTCCGAGGTGTGGCCCCGGAACTGTGTTGCTGCTGCCCCCTCCGAGGTGACCCTGACCGCCACCCCCACTACTCCCCAGGTGACCTGGCCCAGCGCTACCCCCACCAAGAGGCCCTGGACCCCCGCCTAAACTGGTGGAGGGAGGGGCAGGGGAGCCGGCAGTATTCAAGTTATTTATAGCCCCGCCCACCATGTTGCCCTGGGAGGTTATGTGGCCATGAGAGTTGAGGCCACCCTGACCACACATAAGGGACTGGTTACCTGAACCAACCACCTGCTGTAGTGGACTCTTTATACTCAAACCACCTCCACCTGAGAGACAAACAACAACAACATTAATCAAAATTTGTACCAGTATACTACACGAGCATCATACTTTTACCACCAATACCTCAATCCCAATACAGTCGGTCCTCTGGTAACGCGCATTTTGGAAACGCGGTTTTGGTGGCACGCGGTACACCCCAAATATCAAAAATTTTGCTAACACGGTCAACACTTACACTGACGCGGGGTCTAACCGGGCGCCGAACCTTTACTCCCGACTTTCGTCATTTACCGATGCTCATATCTCTGCAAATATATGGCCTAACCAAGTTTTTATGCATACCGGAGGTAGATATGATTGTTGCCGTGCATTGGGTGAAGACTAGAACACTCCACATTGTGTAGTTATTGTGTGAGGTGAGAATAGTTACCGAAACACACTTATGTTAATGTTTGGCTATGTCAAGTGAGTGTGTGTGTGTGTGTTGTCATTGTGTACACTACGTGGCTAGGCTATCTCGGTCGCCGAATCTTTACTTCCGACTTTCGTAATTTACCGATGCTCATATCTCTGCAAATAAATGGCCTAACCAAGTGTTTATGCATACCAGAGGTAGATATGATCGTTGCAGTGCGTTGGGTGAAGACTAGAACACCCTACATTGTGTAATTATTGTGTGAGGTGAGAAATAATAAGACGGCGAGTTATGCGGGAATTCCGAAGTTCAGATTTTCGCTATTTACCGATGCTCATATCTCTGCAAATAAATGGCCTAACCAAGTTGTTATGCATACCAGATGTAGATATGGTCGTTGCTGTGCGTTGAGTGAAGAGTAGACCATTCTTACCTTACCTTATGATACCTTATGATGTGTTCGCCACTCTTCTAGCGGCACCAAGGAGCGCGATGCCCCTCGTTATGGGTGGTGATTTGGTGCAGTAGACTGTTTGAAGCGACAGCTCGCTCCCTTGCGAGGATGGGCTCGTCTGGCACCTTTTGCAGTTCGACATCCAGGGCTCTCTTGAAGCTGTCTAACGAGACGTCCCTCATGTCTCTTACTCGCCGTGGGAGTTTGTTGAAGATACGTGGGCCTCTGTGTGATAACCAGCCCTCTCGCAGAGAGCCCATAGCACCCCTGTTATTCATCCGGGGGATTTCGCATTCCCAGCCTCTCCCTATCACTGAATTTCATGACTATCGGAGTATGTAGGTTTGGTACTAAACCCTCTGCGATTTTCCACGTGTATATTATTAGGTAACGTTCTCTTCTACGTTCCAGTGAGTACAGATTCAGTGCTCTTAAACGCTCCCAATAGTGTAGCTGTTTTATCAAACTTATATGCGAAGTGAAATTTCTTTGTACACTCTCTACGTCATTTATTTCACCTGCTTTGTATGGGGATGTTAATACGCTACAATATTCAAGCCGCGGTAGCACTAGAGATTTGAAGAGCGTTATCATAGGTACTTCACCGCGTGTTTTAAAAGTACGCAGAATCCAACCCGTTAGACGTTTCGCAGCCGCCACTTTGACCTGGTTATGTACTTTGAAACCCATAATTTCAGACATTAATACCCCAAGGTCTTTCACACTGTCTTTCCATTCTATTATGTGGTTAGATTCTGTTAAGTAATTTGTAATTTCTTTAACACCATTATTATCTCCGTACCGTATTAATTGGAATTTTTCCTCATTGAATTGCATGTTGTTTTCCCTGGTCCACTGGAACACTACATTCATGTCTTCCTGCAGTCGGCCCGTGTCTTCTTGTGTGTTTACTATCTTGCTTAATTTTGTGTCATCAGCAAAAGACGACACCGTACTGTGTCTGTTATTGTGTAGTTATTGTGTGAGGTGAGAAATATGATGGCGGGATTTCAGAGCTTCGATCGAAAAATGTCGGCTACTGATGTGACTCTCTCCTTAACTAGCCTAGCCTAGTTAAGGAGAGAGTCCTAGCCCCTGGTGATGGGCTGGTCTATCAGAGTGAGAACTGAGCGATCTCTGCCATACCCATAGCTTACTCTGACTGTTCCTTTTACTTTTATATTTTCTAGATATCAAGTGACGGCGTCTCTTCCGTGGATTGACCTCCCAGTCTACCTAGATTGGAAGCCAAAGTGTCACATTTTTTCCTTTGCCCCTCAACTTTCTCTTCATAATTGCTGAGGGGCACAGGGCCCTGGGTGGGGCTTTGGTTTCCCGGGCGTTTCCGCACCCTCCTCAGCTCCCCGCCATGGAGTGGCTTCGGTCACCCAGGCTTTATTGTGGTCGGCAGTGAGGGTTCTGTGGGGGCGCACGGTTATGGCCTTGGCCTTGCTCGGGGCCTTGGGGCTGTTCGGCCAGGCAGCTTGGGGAACAACAACAACAACAACAACTAGCCTAGCCTAAATAAAATATTTATTCAGAGGTAAGAGTTGTTGCAATGGGCAAATCAACCCAATGCACATGTCAAATAACCTTTATAATTCATTTAAATATTATAACATACGCTTCTATGGAGAAAAAGTGGACTTTGTGGAAATCCCCAGATCACTAAGGTACGTTTAACATGTAAACCTATGGGTTTGGTAACGCGGTTTTTGGTAACACGGGAGGTTACCAGAACACATTAGCAGCGTTACCGGAGGATTGACTGTAGTCTAAATTGATAAATGCAAATGAGATTACAACAGTATGATATGTAATTAGTAAGGTACTCTGCATAATTAACCCATTGGGTGCGGGAGACGTTCCCAAACGCCATGGCAATTTACAGCAATTTACAGGCTTTCAACCCTTAATTGGCGGCGCTCAACTTATGTCGTGTGAAATAAATATGGACTAAGTGGCAGTTCACAACTTATGTCGTGTGCCATTTTCACCACGTAATGTTGCTGAGAGAGAGAGATGAGTGGTGGGAGGAGCGTAGCAAGCGTATGACTGTTCCAGACCACCGCGACGGACCTACTGACATGAATCCCACCCTCCTCCACCCTCTCGCACTCGCTACACAGGGAATTATGTAGGGAAAGTACCTAATTACATGGTTTTTGCACTCGTGTTGCGCGATCGTTGCAAGAGAACCAGTGGTCGTACAAGGATGGTTGGGGTATCATTGGAAAGCTCTGTTTATGCCCTTTCAGGGATAGATACTTGTTTTACGCTCTGGGTCTTATTTAGGCATGAAAATGATCACGTAAACAACCCTATTTAGGGTAAAAACACCCCGCTGGGCGCTACGGTCAAATAGACCACCTAGCCCGCTAAATAAGGGTTAAAGCCTCTAAAAGCCTGTAAAATAGAGTGCAAGGAAGCAGAACTGCAACAGGCCACACATCCTTCTCTCAGCCAGGCAGCTGAGGGCTCTGAGTCAGTCTCGCGAGATATACAGTGCTGCCAAAGGCAAATGTAGCGAGACATTAGCGAGAATTGCTAATTTTAGCGAATGTCTATGGTAGCCGTGAGCTACGAAGCTCGTTTTGGTGTCATTTTGAAGCTATTTTCTTCTAGTTTTCGGCTGAATACATTTCATTTCATTCAAATACTTGCATAATCAATCAGGAGTGTCTGAATGAGCCCTAATATGGCAGAAATAGGCAGAAATATGCCTGCACCATAAGTGTTAAAAATGCTTGTCACAGGCTATGTATTGGTCGGTAGCGTGTCTGACTGCTGATCGCAGGGTCGGCAGTTCGATCCCAGACCGTGCCATTGTTAGATATCAAGAGTTCAGATAAGTACCTGTAACAAGGGCACGCCCGAGCCCTGTTAATCAAGGGAGTGCACGGCATTACAAATCTGCATCTAAGAAGAATGCAGTCATTACAGTATTTATCAATCCTACAAAGAGTATGCTTGACAATAGCACAATATAAAAACTAGAACTACATCCAGTTCTGAAAGACTGACTTTGTCAACACAAAGGCTAAGCATATCCTGACTCATTTGATGTATGTAATTAAACTGATCTTGAAGGGGGTACATGGTTGCAAAAAAGAGATGGAGTGATTAATAAAAGATCTAAGATTATTTATTATTATTATAGAACCTTGTTATTTTGTGGTACGGTAGATCAATCATACCACACCTTCCCTGATACTATATCTCCATTAATTTTGATTTGGTTTTAAAACATCATAAGATATGGAGGTGAAACTCCAGTGGGGAGCAAATGTAAATGAGGCAAACCTCATGGAATATTTTCATGAAGTGAGAGTTTGAATTGGAGACACATGGATATTGAGCATAGGGAGAACACCAATTAATATTATTCATATTATGACCAACCCACCAATTAAGTTACAAATAAACCTAATTAATGAAATCCATAAATAAAATATAGTACTGTATGTAGTATATATATATATATATATATATATAAGTAATAGTATTAGTATTATTATTATTAACATCCAATAACATAATATAAAACAGACTGACCTAAAGGGGCACTTATTTTAGGCCCCCTGTTGCTAGTGGTGAGCAGGTGATTGAGGATCTCAGACTGGTTGCGATTAGTGACCTGCCATGGCCCCGGTGTTTGTAGCTTCTTTTCCAAGTCCTTGGGCAGCTTATCCTGGGGCAGGCTGCGAGGGTTGGCATGGGGGGACGGGGCCGGGGTCTGCACCAACATTCGTACATTAGAATTGAGTTTAAGATATGCCTATTGACAATTAAAACTATGAAAACTGGACCACAGAATACAAATTGGTTTATCTACCTCTCAGTCAGGCAAGCGTTTTTCCTGCAGCTTTCTATCAGCAACTTTCACCTGTCAACATTTGGGGGATCATTTTGCATTGGTCTCGGCAACTAGATTGAAGGTACTGAAACTTAGTACTGTATAATTAACGGAAATATTATAAAGTCTGAATTCTGAAGATTCCAGACCGGAATTGCTGAGAAACTGCTTGTGTGACTTGTGTAACTCTTTTAACCCGTAAAGTGCGATAGGCCTCATGGAAGGCACGGTTTTTAAACATCTGAAAAAAGAACCCTTCAAATACCATGCCAGGGCTGAGACATGTCTCAAAATTGTAGGACACATAGAAAGTAGTAGTACAGTGGGCCCCACAAGGGTGCGGTTACCTAAGTCCGAGACATGCGCGCACTCTTGTAAAACGCACCCTTGGAGCTTAAGAACCTATGGGAAATTCACTATGTAGTCCGGGGACTCTTCAAACTTACCCTTTTTTCGCCCAATAACCCCTGAAAAACATGAACTAAGGAAAGAATACCTGCACAGTATAGAAATGTGATTAGATATTAGATAGCATAGGGGTATTACACTCACTTTGGATGGTTTATGTATGCGTGGAGGTTGGGATGTTGCTCTTACTGAGGGTCCGAGGCTGCCCCCATGCCCACACCAAAATGTCTACCCACATTTGCCTGTTTCTCACCTCTAGCCAACATGTCTAGTAACTGTTTTTTCTGTTCTAAATCAAGAACTTTCACTTTTGTTTTGGTGGGTAACACGATCGCCCTGGGCGGTGGGTTAGGGGCAGCAGGTGTAAAATGCCCCCATGTGGGCATGGGGGCAGCCTCGAACCCTCAGTAAGACCAACATCCCAACCTCCACGCATACATAAACCATCCAAAGTGAGCGTAATACCCATATTCTATCTAATATCTAATCACATTTCTATACTGTACAGGTATTCTTTCCTTAGTTCATGTTTTTCAGGGGTTATTGGGCGAAAAAAACGCACGCTTTGCTTTTTTTGCACTTTTTTCGCACCCTTGGATTATAAGCACCACACGGACATCTGCCGCACGGTTGGAGAATCGCACCCTTTTAGTGCGCACCCTTGCGGGGCCGACTGTACTGTATCTCCCTACTGTATACCACATCCTCCACTCTTCCCCCCCTGTATACCCCACCCCCCCTCCCTCCCTCAACTTGACCTTTTATTTTGCCCATTCTTGCACAGTCCATGAGTTAACAAATTACAATTTCTTACTCTAATATTGATACTGCCACACAATTTTACTCGGCTTAAAAAAGGAATCTAGGGATCATATGTAAAAAAATATCTCGATTAAGCCTCTAACACAGAGTCTCAGACAGATCCTCCCTAAGTTGAATACAATTGTCTGGAGGTAGCTAGAATAAAAAGATAATTGGTATCATCAGACTATTTAAAAGAGTTAAACTATTCATAGCAAATTTTAAACTAAGCCTAAAAGTATAGAGAGTGGGTGACTCACTTGGTTGGTATGGACTGGTTCTTTGGCAAGCAGCAAGGCAAGCATCTTATTCTTTTTGCACAAGCTGGATCCTTGGCTGGTAGGACTGATCCCTATCGTTGACACGGTATTGTTTCCTAGTGGTGTCTGGGGCCCATGGGGGGTGGGGGGCCCTCCGTGTGGGGTATGGGGCCCTCCGTGTGGGGTGTGGGGCCCTCCGTGTGGGGTGTGGGGCCCTCCGTGTGGGGTGTGGGGTCCTCCGTGGGGTGTGGGGGGCCCTCCACCGTGTTGCTGGCCTGGGGCGGGGCTCATGGAACCCGGCGGGGAGGGACCGAGAAGACTCTCAAAGGCCCCAACTCCAACCATCTGCTGCTGAACAAAAAAAATGGTCAGACTTGCACATTATACCATCTCAACAACAATAATAATAATAAAAATAATACTAAATCTTTATTAATATTAATAATAATATATAATGGTATTTTATTTGTCATGAGTGCCAATTCTTCGAGTGGATTCATGAGCGCTCACATATTCCTTTTTTCTTTCTGTCTTTCATCTAAAAAATTCTAAATTTTATAATCATCAGTAACTCTATGCTCTGCAGTATCTTAAGCCTTTAGAAATATAAGTGACTTCAGTTGCCTCTTGAAAGTGTCAACTCAAGTTAAATGCTTAAGTGTCACTGGAAGTCGATTAAATAGGCATGGAGTAACATAAGAAAAGGATCTAGCAGCAAAAGCAAACTCCCTAAGGCTCTGGGCTCATGAAGGCGATACGGGTCGTCACCGGCAAGCAAATCCATGTTGGACTCATTATGTGGTGGAAATAAGAGATCGAACAAATACTTAGGTTCACCAAATTTCAGAGATTGAAGCCCCCGTGAGGATCACTAAATGACAGTTATATCTATTTTGTTTTAACCCTTTAAGTACGGGTGATGTCTCTTTATTTTATTCTGGATGTTGTACAGTGGGCTATGAGAACACTTGGCGAAGAGGAGTGGTTGGTGCGTGTGATAAAGAAGATGTACGAGGACTCACAAACAGCAGTGTGGGTGAAAGGTGTACCGGTACTGAGTGAGAAGTTCATAGTGCGAGTTGGAGTCCACCAGGGCTCTGTGTTAAGCCCCCTCCTCTTTGCTATGGTTCTAAAGGCACTATCTGAAGATTTTAGAGTTGGTCTCCCCTGGGAACTGCTATACACAGATAACCTAGTACTTATCGCAGATAGTGTGCGGGATGCCGAGGCCAAGTTCAGAAGATGGAGAGAGGGCATGGCAAGTAATGGATTAAGAGTTAATATAAATATAACCAAGGTTTTACACAGTAGGGGTTGGAAAGGTAGAAAAAAGTGGTGTATACCCATGTGCAGTATGCAGAAAAGGGTTGGATGAGAACTCAATTCAGTGTAGCATTTGCCGCTTCTGGGTACACCACAGGAAGAAGCACAGCACTAGAATAAAGAGACCTCTACCGAGGAAGAAGTCCAAAGTTGAGAAATTTGTATGGATAGTATGAATAGGAGAGCTTGTGATCAATGATCAGCTTGAGAGTGTTTACTTTGGCAATGAAGCACGAGAGACTACGCTTAGAAGACATATTCCTCGGTGGTTACCACACACTCCTCTTTCCCCTTTGCCCTTATATAGGGGGACTATTATGCCAGTCTTCCAGTCATCGGGTGCACTCCCCTTCTCCCATGCTAGTTTGCACATTTTCCATACCCATTCTATCACTATCTCACCACCATACCTCAACATTTCCCCACACACTCCATCTGTTCCTGGTGCTTTCCCCAACTTCACTCTTTTCATGGCTTCCCACACTTCTGACCTCCTGATCCCCACCTCCTCCTCCACTACTTCTCTTCTTCTCCCTCCCATACCATATCCAGCTATGTTTGCTGGCTCTTCATTCCTTTCATTTAGCAACTCACTGAAGTACTCCCTCCATCTTTCGACTCTCTCTTGCTTCTCGGCTAGCATTCTCCCATTCTTATCTTTCACACCCTTACTGTTTCCCTTGCTACCTTCACTAACTTTCTTGACTTCTCTCCAGAACAGTTTCTTACTCTCCCTCCATTTTACACTCAGATTCCTTCCAAATTCCTCATCTACTCTTCTCTTACTTTCCTTCACTACTCTCTTCACCACCCTCTTACTCTCCACGTACCTCGCTCGTTTCTGTCTCTCGGAATCTTCATTCCCTCTACTACCCAACCACTCTCTATATGCTTTCTTCTTTTCTTCCACAGCTATTCTTACCTCTTCTGTCCACCATGCTGTACCTTTCACTCCCCTCCCTCTTCTCCTCACTCCACACACCTCCTCACATGCTGCACAGATCTCATCCTTAAACACCTTGCTCATCTCCTCCACTTCCTCCATAACTTCCAGGTCGAACCCACCTAGTCGTCTTTCCACTGCTCTCCTGTACTCCTCCCTGACTTCCTCCTCCTGCAACCTCTCCACCCTCCTCACCATTCCACCCTCCTCTCGCCTCCCTCCCGCTCTCCTCACCCACTTCTTTTGTATCCTAACCTTAGCTACCACTACATAATGATCAGACAGACCCCCTCCAATACCCCTATACACCCTAGCATCCATCACAGATTTCTTCATTCGTTCATCCACACATACATAATCAATCAATGACTTTCGTTCCACCAGTCTTATCCTTCATCGTCAACATCCGTTTCCACGTGTACCTGTGGATCATTCTGTGTCAACAAGAGCAAATTCTTGATATAATAAATGAATAAATAAGGGTCAAACCTCATGTAACTTTGCTTTATTGGTATATCATTATCACTAACCAATTATAATAACATTACCAAACTAAAGTTACCACCAGTCCTAAAATTCTAGATAAAAAACACCATCCTAATATTTCTGGAGACATGAAACCTAATACAGTAAAACTCCATTTATACAACATCCAAACATCTGATGCCGTATAAATTATGATGCCGTATAAATTATAATGTAAAACTTGCAAAATAAACAAACCAAAACGTATACGAACATAGTAAAAAGACAAAACAACTAATCAAAATCACTATGTGGAAACAACGCATTAAGTAAAATAATAATTTATAAATAAAAGAACACAATCCACCACATAGGGTGTACATTACTACATGAGCAAGTTAATCTGTTTCCCAAGCAAACTAATCGCACACATAACAACGCACTATAGTCACGTTCAAGGAATTAGTCAATTTGGGAAATCGGGGACGTTCTGGTAAACATTAAAATACCTACACACGCATATGGATCATTATAAACGTAAAAATATTTGAAGATTTTTTTTAAAAGTTGTCAAGGTGCAACAAGAGCTTAGAGCAATAATCTACATGTATTTTCAATGCCTAAAAACCTGAAAGTAATTCTTTACCTGTTTACTGGGGTTGCCGTCATGCGCCTCATCACTCGGCCTCTTCAACCCCCGCAACATACTGGGGGCATTGAGCAAATCCGCACTCGAGGGTCTGGACTGTGGGGGGGCAGTGGAGGAGGAGGAAGTGAGGGTGGGGACGGAGGAGGAGGCGGCAGAGGTGTTGGCGGCAGAGCTAGAGTTGTTGAGGTTTCCGCCAGGACCCTGGGGTTGCCGGAAGTCTCCCCCGGTGATGTCCGGTTTCTTCTCGTCTGGGGTATCGTTAAGAAGCTCCCAGATGTCGTCGCTGCTCTTGCGGTTTTCGTTGTCGTCGTTGTCGTCGTTTAGGAGCTACAAGGAAGAATACGTAGGTTAAATAAATCGTTCCTTTATCCAAATCTCAATCGTGCAGCTGCATTGATTTACAGGGTGACATCCACCTATCATACAATGAAATTATATGTACCGATATTAGAACAAAACCTCCAGAAAGAAAGAACATCAATAAATATAATGTCTAAAGAATGGATGGGGAATGTATGCCAAAGTAAGATATAGCATGTAACAGTTAGCCCCTTCAATCGCGATAATAATTTCTATACTTTGATAATGACACTGCCAGATTAGTTAAAATAGGACTTCAGAGGCTATCAACTCTATTGGATTATTAAGCCAACACACTGTAAATCAAGAAGAACGTCAGGACTGGAGCCTCTCTGCGAAAACTCCAGTCCCTTGCACTGCCAGATGATTACACTTGACAAGAAATAGGAGACTACTGAACAGCTATCACTTTAAAGTGTTATAAATTGCATAGCATAATGGAGAAGTCCATTTGTATGTGGTTGTATTTACGTAATATCGATAAAACAGAATAGTACCCACAAACAAATATTACTTAATTTAGTGTAAAAATGTATCTTACCCCTTGAAGGGCAGATGATGTCAATTGATGTTCACACTTCTTCAAGCCTTTATTTTATTCCTCGAGTGGTTTCTAGAGGGAGAGAAACTCGCCCACACAGCTTTAGTGTGGGTCTAGGGAGGTTGTCTCGAACACCCTCTTGTGACTTTAAAGCGGGTATCACACGAGCACTAATCCGACCAACCAATTGACCAACCAACTTGCATCGGGACGATCGACGTTGGTAATAATTAGCACACGGCATCATACTATCACCAACCAACTGCAGACGACACAGTGTTCTCCTATAGTCGGTTTATTTCCAGCTGATGGTAAATTGAATCCTTTAGCAGCTGATTTCTCGATAATTAATGGAAAAATATGAAACTAATATGTCTGCCCATCATCATCTTGCCAAGTTTTCATAATTAGCAACATATTTCGCTACAAAATGTTCGTAATAGCCAAGTAATTAAGATGAATATGTGGCAATTTAACATCAGCTGGAAAAAAATTGACTATAGCTTCAAAACCTGCTTAAAACACGCAATACTTTTTATGTAATTGTAATAACTATACATAATCATATCTAATAAATGAAATTATAGAGGAAATTTAAAATTTAAATGTTAAATATCGCTTACGGGAGGTTAGTATTCAGAGTTTGAAAAATTGAAGGATTGCGCATCTAAGGTTCCTTAGCCTATGTACTGCATTTGATAAGGTGTGTACATAATTCAATAGTCAAGGCCGTGGATGAGTAAACTAGTTTATTAGAATGACCACCTAACAATATTTACCAATCTGAATACATTGATAACTATGGCATTACAAAACAGAGTTCTCGGCGACGTAGACATGCTGTTTTTTTTGTTGCGAGAGGCTCGCATAGCCTACTCATGGAGTTTAACTGATCGCGCAAAAACCTTGCCCAACTATATTATTTTGTAATAATCCTTTTACTACTGGTCTACTACTAAGAGCGTATTATGGTTAAAAGGTCTACCAGAGGGACTACATGAAAACACACATGCTGATAATTCAAAGGCAGGGAATAATAATAATAATGCGATATTAGTCACTCCTTACATAGGGAATGCTTATAAAATATCAATGCCTTATAATTATTATGTAATATATGGTATATTGTAAATATATATAAGACATAGCCTAATAATTACTCGGTTCTGTCTAGATAACAAATGCATATATGAACTATATAAGATGATGGTATACAGTGTGCATTCGGCGATGAAATGCTTGGTAGACTACTAATTGCAAATTTTAATAGAATAACGCTATGCATATTCATCTTATCTAGACTAATTTGTACCCAATGCTATAATTATATAACATATATGTGGGTTTTAGTTTCTTAATTTCTATTACATTAAATACAAACTAACCTAGAGAAACCTATCCCAGTTTATGGTAATCTATCCTGTAACGTACATTATACAATTACTATTACAATGTACACTATTTAAGTCAAACGAATGTATGTATAAAAATGAATGAACTAAGATAACACTGTCATAATTATGATACATTTAAATTTATCTGCTGGTATTGTGTAAACGAAATGCAGCAGCGAGTGAAGTCTAGAGAGGCTGCATGTAGTAGGCTATAGCCTAATAACAAGCAGTGCATTATGTATGAAAATACTGTATAGGAAGTCAATTAACGACATCTGCTGCAGGTATAATATCAATATTTATCACCATAACACGTCTCCAAGGTCACAAATAAAAAATAAAGCATTTATAATTTTAAATAAGACAATATACCCTGACAGTTGTGGCAATGTTTGTCGTCTTTCGTGATGTGACGAGTTTAATCATATTTACCCGAACGTTCGTACTAGATATATTTATTTACGCTGTGTATTTCGACAGACTAGGCATTATTTCGTTAAAATGAAGACTGAATTGCTTAGCATAACATAATATATCGGTAAATAGCAATGCTAACCGATTTATTTGTCTACAGGTTGGCGACTTGGCCAACGGTTTTCGCTCACGACCGACGACCGTTGGTTGCTCCGATTGACGTCGGAGCAACACAATCTCGGTAACAGATTGTCCAGATTCCAGTTGGTTGGCCAGATCAGTGCCCGTGTGATACCCGCTTAACTCTCCCCTGGCATCCTCTATGCCTTTAAAATAATTTTAACCCCACAAAAAAACATAAAACTAAATATTCAATTCATCGCCACAGGAAGATGAAGAAAACTATATAGGAGCTTTTGGAGTCTATTTGAAGTATGGATACCATGCTTCATCAAAATGTAGTGATAAGGAGTTGCTGGAACCCCTGATTCATTTGTCTGGCCTCCCTCACTCTTTCTATTTGTGTCTCACTTACACAGAGAGTAATCCAGTTAGCTCTCACAAACACCTTCTCCCATTCATTTCTCTACACTAAACAAGCACACCACACTTCTTTCCAATACTGTACACCAAAAAAAAAAAAAAAAAATTACCACCTCCCGTCCTTAATTTGGCTTTGTCACTCTTTCGACTTTGGGGGAAGCACTCTTTGCATGTAGCTTATCCTTTTGTCTCCCTAAAGATTTCCTTTATGAGGAAGCAATAGGTTACAAAAGATGAAAAATTAAAAAATATGCCCAGAAATTGGGAATTAACTACTGACAAAACTTTCTAATACTAATTTAAGTAATCTATTTGTATTATTTGTGTGAGTAATATTTCCAAGGATTATAAGTACTATTTGGACCACCACATAGGAATTAGTTGGTCTATCCCATTATTCCCTACATATGATAAATAACTCTGAATAAGGTCAATTTTATACTGTACCTGTCGGCTCACCTCTCTAAGCATATTGTTGTCGGAGGAGTTAACAGAAGGGGATGAAGAAGTGGCCTGCTTAAAGTTATGAGGCTGTGACGGAACACGGGCCATGATGCGCTCCATGGCGTTGTTCCCTTCCGCCCCGCTACTTTCCTCCTCGTCTTTTTGGTTTAACAAATCTTTGAGGATCTTGTTGGGACTGTCCGAGGGAATATCGCCACCGGCTTCGGAGTGGCTCAAAAGTTTTCTAAGTCGGGTGTTGTCGCTCCCGAGGGACGTGAGGGAGTCGCTCCCGGCACCACCGCCCGTACTGGATGGTCGACCTGGCCCAACACCAAGCTCAACTTCCTCTAAGACTGCGCCCCCGTTACCAGATGTACCCGCCAGAAGTCTCTCGCTGGAACCTGCTCCTTCTTGAATGTGGCTGTAAAATTAACATAGTTTAGTATTAGTCTACTAATTTTATCATAACAAAAAGTATTCTGTCAGTTTTATGTTTTGTGGTACCAGTAGCTATTACAGTGTCATTTCTAATGCATGCTAATTATTTAATGTAGCTTGACACCAGGTTATCTTATATTATTATTACTTAAATAGGTATGCAAACAATCATGTTTTATGGTAGTTGTTGTTGTTGTTGTTGTTGTTGTTGCCCAAGCTGCCTGGCCGAACAGCCCCAAGGCCCCGAGCAAGGCCAAGGCCATAACCGAGCGCCCCCACAGATCCCTCCCTGCTGACCACAATAAAGCCTGGGTGACCGAAGCCACTCCATGGCGGGGAGCTGAGGAGGGTGCGGAAACGCCCGGGAAACCAAAGCCCCACCCAGGGCCCTGTGCCCCTCAGCAATTATGAAGAGAAAGTTGAGAGGCAAAGGAAAAATGTGACGCTTTGGCTTCCAATCTTGGTAAATTGGGAGGTCAAGCCACGGAAGAGACGCCGTCACTTGAGATCTAGAAAATATATAAGTAAAAGGAACAGTCAGAGTATGCTATGGGTATGGCAGAGATCTCTCAGTTCTCACTCGGATAGACCAGCCCATCACCACATGACTAGAACCCAGTCCTCTCGGCATCAGCTAGGAAAGGCCCTAGAAAGCCGCCTTGGTTTTATGGTAGTAATAATAGTTGTTCTCTAGGCTGCCTGGCTGAACAGCCCAGTGTTTTATGGAAGTTATTACCGGTACCAAGTTATATTTAATACTAATTATTTAATATGGCTGTATAAAGAAATACATAAATAACTGCTTGGACTCTACTTGAGTGTTCCCTCTTTAAAACCCTCCAGCCCCGGCTATGTATTCCATACATATTCCCCGAAATCCGGGGGTTTTGGCCGAAAAACGTCTATGCCTAGGCTACCGCATCTTTGTTATTTGGCTTGCTTCCGCATTCCCGCGCATCCCCAAGCGTAGATGCGTTTCGTAC
This sequence comes from Paralithodes platypus, assembly GCA_032716605.1. Taxonomy (NCBI): domain Eukaryota; kingdom Metazoa; phylum Arthropoda; class Malacostraca; order Decapoda; family Lithodidae; genus Paralithodes; species Paralithodes platypus. Next base: position 9,666,616 of record CM064497.1, read on the forward strand.
CTGTAGAATGGTGTTAAGTAGAGCTCTCTAAGTCAACTGGTTCTGACTCTGACTCTTACTCTGACTGTTCCTTTAACTTATATATTTTCTAGATCTCAAGTGACGGCATCTCTTCCGTGGATTGACCTCCCAATCTACCAAGATTGGAAGCCAAAGCGTCACATTTTTCCCTTGCCCCTCAACTTTCTCTTCATAATTGCTGAGGGGCACAGGGCTCTGGGTGGGGCTTTGGTTTCCCGGGCGTTTCCGCACCCTCCTCAGCTCCCCGCCATGGAGTGGCTTCGGTCACCCAGGCTTTATTGTGGTCGGCGGGGAGGGTTCTGTGGGGGCACTCGGTTATGGCCTTGGAATTGCTCGGGGCCTTGGGGCTGTTCGGCCAGGCAGCTTGGGGAACAACAACAACAACAACAACTGGTTCAGATGTGATGATGATTTCATTGGAGATAACTTTATGGCAAAAACAGCCACTTTACACTACTTTTCGATACTTAACAATAACATACAGGCACACACGAACAAGCGACGCACTCCTTCTTGTGGCCGGAGATGCGGGGCGTCGGTCCAGCCGGCTGTTGTTTACATGCGTCGGACGTACGCCTCGCACACCAAGCTTAGAGGCTTTGAGCTCATGGGTGTTTAAGAGCCCTTCCGGGTAGCTCGGGTGTGTTTTTTATGGGTGTTTAAGAGCCCTTCCGGGTCTGATGGGTTAAGCGAACTTAAATTGGACTAAATACTTTGCTGTAGGTAACAAATGCAACATCGTACCCCATGCTCACACAGGCTGTCAAACCAAAACCCAAGTCCGTTCTTTTTATTCTATATTATTGTACATGTAAAGCTGAAAATATGGTTTACAGTTTTTATTTTATCTTTGGAAGTGATGAAATTTACAAAACAATGCTGCTTTGTGTAATTTTCCTGTATTACTTCCCATTTTACTTTTAAAACGAATTTACTCCGGTTTGACGCCCTGCGCTCACACTGAGGAGGTAGAGACCAAGTTATAGATAGAAGGGCGCACTGAGCCAACACAGTGATGCCACTGGCCACTGTGATACTGTGCCCAACCCAGCTGATTATTCCTGAAAATGCATGATACATCAAGTTTGAATGTTTTTTTTTTTTTACATAATTAAAGTAAATATTGAGTTTAATAACTATCTACTAACATTAGATTCCTTGTTAATTTATATTTTATTTTGCTAAGCATCATAATAATGGGCGGAGAAGAGTCTATATTATTAAGTTAAGATGGGGGAAAATGAGGCTTGCTAGTATCACCCTTGGCTATACTCTGGGATAGAGGATGTACGCTCAAGTTTATAACTCTCTGGGTTGGGGCCGGAAGTTGACTGCCCTATCAAAGTTTACTAAAAATGTACCAGTTGATGCCCGGCAGTATACCTTTTAATAAAATTGCTGTATTACCTGAGGCTCCGAGGAGATTCAAACCTTTGTGCATAGCTACAGGCTGTCAACATAATTCATCCATTTATGTCTTTATGGCACTGAAGATCAGCTTATTACTCCATGAAGTACAATACAGTACAGTGATGCATAATTACTGTTACCATTTCTATGGTCATATCTCAAATGAATAACAAACTAAAAACATTTTACAACAGCCTCCTGAGCCATAGCCCTAATGAGTTGGATCTCAAGTGAATAGATACAGTATATATGCTGGGTGCATAATTAGAATCAATCTTTCCAATCATATGATGACTTTTTGCATGTTAATCTAGATATCTACATATTATATTCAGCATACAAAGGATTTTTGAGATTTACCGTCATATTATCTATCTCAACTATGTATTTAACTCCAAAAAATCATTTTTAAATTGAGAACAATTGTCAAAAGGTAGCTAAAGTATAAAAAAGTGGTTTTAGCTGGGTAAAAGGATTCATTAAAATGTAAAACTTGCAAACTAAACAAACCAAAATTGGGACAAGGACAATATAAAGTCAAATTAAATTATTAAAATCGCTATGTGGAAACAACGCTTACTAAAATGAAAATTATTAAATAAAAGAACACAATCCTGAGACCAATATAGTAATAGTGAAAACAAAAGATACACATACTAAGGTAAGCCTGAACAAATAAATAACCCTTCTCTAGGAAGGGAGAAAAGTGTAGAAGTGTCACGACATAAACAGGTCAATAACGCGTGACACCAGAAGGAGTAACGTTCTACGCATAAACAAAATTGTATAAACAAAAAAACTGGATGATACAAACACATGTAGATCAAAAGGTCATATACAGTATATGAGAGAGAGAGAGAGAGAGAGAGAGAGAGAGAGAGAGAGAGAGAGAGAGAGAGAGAGAGAGAGAGAAGAGAGAGAGAGAGAGAGAGAGAGAGAGAGAGAGAGAGAGAGAGAGAGAGAGAGAGAGAGAGAGAGAGAGAGAGAGAGAGAGAGAGAGAGAGAGATAAGTAGACAGGTATGATGGACAGATAGACAGTCAGATAGCTAGATATAGATATAGATAGAGAGAGAGAGAGAGAGGTATGTAAGTCAGATTTAACTGTATTTTGGATAATACTTGGTACAGCTACTGGTAATACAAATTTTCCTACACTAGTAGCTACTAAGGAGAGTGACTGACCCAATAATAGAATGTGTGGCCATCATGTAATTTCCCTCCGGCTTAGAACCTTCGGGATTCCCAAAGAACTTGGATCTGGTCTGCACTCGTACACACCGATCACCGCCAAGCTGTGGGGAAAATGTGCGCACGGTTACAATCACTATCATTAGTTCCCTACAGCTACACATGCAACCACACACAAAACTTTCACAAATGTCAATGCTAATCTAGGAAAGACACGATTAGATACAGAGATCTGTACTAATTTAGTGTACTATATCGGTTAAATATCGGCTAAAGTTATGCTCGTCAACTGTTGCAAGCCAAGAGAAAACTTCCCACAAAAGTGTTGTACTGTATGTTGTGCAATTGACTGAGATGGGAATAGAGAACCCAATAGCCTCAACAGGCAACCCATCAGGGTGAAGGGAAAAACAATGAGCAAAAGACGAGATAGGACAGGTTCATTAACTTTAGTTATTGTATCAACCAATTTATATCCTGGGATATGGGAGAGAATACTACCCGCTCTGCAGGTTGCAGGAGGCAAATAACAGGAACCCAAATGATTTCCGGCAACCAAGGAGCCATGCTAACTATTTCGATAGAACTTGAAACTTGGCCTTGTGAAATTGCCTATACGACTGGACAAAAATTTTGAAAGGATCCAAGAGGTCGTACAGACATACACAACCCTAGTCCTTTCAGGTGAAGTCAGGAGTGAGAGCAGTGTGTTTTAGCTGATTCACTTTCCAACAATTTCACGTAATAATTCAAGACAGTCAGATTCACACGCTAGTGTTTGCAAGAGTTTTGACATCAGTAATGAGTATTCATGTTCACTATAATAGTTCATAAAATACTAATTTACCACTATCCTAACCTCTAATAGTACATCCAGAATACTTAATCAACCTATCTATATATCTATTGCCAGACGCCTTAATCCCCTTTATGAGGGAGCGATACACAAAATGCACCCAAGAGGACTTGTCCCCCGTGAGGACAACCAGTGCCAGTTTATTCAAGGACTTACAGGATTGCCCACTCAACTTAGGGTCCGTCCAACTCAGAGGCCCTCTATATATCATTATAGTACTATTTTTTCAACAGTGGTGGGTGGCTAATACATACACCGAGCTGCTTCACCCTTAGGTGAGCAGTAATGGTTTGTATAAGGTTTACATCCCTAAACAGGTTATCGACCAAGGCTGACGAGTCCCATCCACCCGTATTTTTATAAGGTAGTCTCCCCTAAATGGGTTGCCAACCAAGGCTGACGAGTCTCATCCACCCAGTTTAATGAATTAATTAATGTTGACATATTATAAATAATATATCTAAAATTTTATCACTACATGTATATCCCTCCAAGATTCAAGTGGATTAGGTACCTGTACCACATTGGTGTTGGAGTATAAAACTTCTACATTATATAAATGTTTCTCAAGTTAAACACATCAAGGCCAAAGTATAAAAACAATCCTATATCATAGAGGTGCAAACATTGAAAGCTACAATGGCTACTTTCAACATATATGTGATAGAAATAGTCGAAGTTTATTTGCCAAAGTTATAAAATATGTGTAAATTAATACACAATATTTAGTTATGAAGAGGTTTTGTTGAGCCAAAGCTCTTTTACAAACCTATACAAGTCTCCCTCTATGTAAGAAGGTTCATGCTACAAAAATTTGCTACAACGAAGATCTCACTGTACTGTACTACCATCCCTCACTGAACACTCTAAAAAATTAACAATTTTTTTTTTAACGAAGGCAATTTTTACTGAGTACGTCATAGAAGCTATTTAAATGGCCCGCGAGATATTACTGTTTACAACAGTAAACAGACCATAAGACCATATGAATTTACTTTTAATACTGTACACTTTATTATATACTGTATATAGTTAGAAAAAATATCAAAACCTCTAATTATCATTGTGAAAATGTATCCCTAAACAAAAAATCAGTCTGTGCGTAATTGAACGGACAATTTCAAGGAAATTTTCAGTGGCAAAATAGGTTTTAAAAAGTGCACTAAATAGTATTTCTTATGCTCTTTCTATCATCAAAATCTATATCCCATGAATATTTTCATCCCCGTCATGTGAAGAGTAATCACAAAACAATTTGCCTCACTGTATGCGCACATTATTTCATCCCCGTCATGCGAAGAGTAATCACAAAACAATTCGCCTCACTGTATGCGCACATTTCACCTAATATGGTAAACTATGTGGCTAAGAAATATAGTTCCAGATTTACGGCAATGAATAAGGAAGCTTTGAAAACAAAAACCAAGCCTCTACCACTAAAACTTTATTTTATATGAATATATTTGTCTCCGTATATACCAGTGACAGTTAGAGCAAGAATAAATATACAGTACAATAACGTTACCTTATACAGTATATATTGTGCCTAGGATGAATATTTGTTGGCCACATACTTGGTGACGATATCCATGCCATTATATGTTATTACCAATGCTATATAAATTAATTTAAATCATATATACTGTAGACCCAAATTGCACATAAAACTAGCAATTCTAGACATTTAAAGAGATGGGGTGGGGTGAGCGCCCGTCCCGCGCAGCCGAATAATTAATACAGTACAGTACTGGAAAAAAAAATCTGTAGACCTTTGCTGTCGCACTGCATAGGGGCTTACAGTGTTACAAGTTATATCACACAATTCATTATTTCTTCAGCTTCTCACAGCAGGCAGAAGGCGCGATTAGCGCCTTTCGGTGATTTATGGCTAATATTCTATTTCGGAAGGCGCCTTGGCGCATTTAGAGGGTGGTATGGGAAAACGCAGGTGCATCTTCCGACGAATGAAAGTGTTAATATAAGCAAATTTTAACTCTCGAAAAGTAATTTTACTGGATTAATTTTTCCTCATGAAAGTGATAGTGCGCATAAGTCTACTGAGTGACTGTTAGGCCGTAGCGAGGTTGGTAGAGCACTCGCCTGCAAATCGTGAGATTGATGGTTTGAGTCTTGGCCTAGCCAGTGTGCTATTTGGCAGACGCCAGTGTTGTTGCTGAACGGCGCGGTCTAGCAATCTGTGACAACTGTCATGTGATGATGGGCTGGTCTATCAGAGTGAGAGCTGAGCAATCTCTGCCATACCCATAGCTTACTCTGACTGTTCCTTTTACTTATATATTTTCTAACTCTCAAGTGACGGCGTCTCTTCCGTGGATTGACCTCCCTACTGCCAACCTAGAGGTTGGCAGATTGGGAGCCAAAGCGTCACATTTTTCCTTTGCCCCTCAACTTTCCCTTCATAATTGCTGAGGGGCACAGGGCCTTGGGTTTCCCGGGCGTTTCTGCACCCTCCTCAGCTTCCCGCCTTGGAGTGGCTTCGGTCACCTGGGCTTTATTAGTGGTGAGCAGGGAGGTTTTTGTGGGGGCGCTCGGTTTTGACAGCAGGGTAAATTTGTAAAAAAATGTATAGAAAAATTTCTCCGAAGCCGGATTTCTCCATACAATGCTGGCTCGCTATCGCTCGCCAGAAAAAAATCGACACCTGGATGGGGATGTCTTAAAACAGTAGGCTGAATGGGACCGAATGTAAACAAGGCAGAGAAAGAGAGAAAAGGAGAGAAAAAAAGCAGGTCACCCCCCTTAATTATTTTTGCCTGTACACTATACACCTACGAAGTCATTGTATGGTAGTCTCTCCCAGAGATTATGTCAGTTTGTCAAAAAAATAATATGGACATACAGTAGTTATCTTACATAAAAAAGTCAACTTATATAAAAAAAACACCACACACAAAATACCTATAATATATCCCAATATTATGGTTCTAATTATGATAAGATAAAGTAAGACACGCACATAAAGAACAAGGGGAAAGAATAGTGTGATATAAATGTAGGTTAATGGCATAACAGTGTGATGTACGCAGTTATTTATTTTGATGATGGATGGAGTGGTCTCACTAAATATAAATGCGTTCAATCAGATGCCTCCAATTTTTGCATTATTCTAATTTCTAGCTACTTCTAGACAATTTCACACAATTTAAAAGAGATCTGTCAGTTATAGGATAACTAAGAATATTCTTTAACTCTTTGATTCCAAAAGGTTCTTGGCAAAATTAGAAAACGTGGATGGGGTTGAGAGTTATTTTCGCCATGGCGATCATTTAGCAGGGGCTTTCCGCGAGGAAACAAGGCATAACATACTGTATATAGAGGACAATGAAAATGATGATGATAATGATTATATGACTCATTAAAACAAAAATATAATATCTATTTTAGAGAGTGAATATCAGGAAGAATGTCTTCTTGGAAGGGACAGAAGTCAAAAGAAGAAGAAAAACCAGAAATGCCATTACACAACAGCATTGGTGACGGTATACTATGTCCAACCATGTGAACTACCGGTAATTTCTATTTCTATACGACACAATAAATTTACGTTACTAGTTCACTTTTAATATATTCAATCTTTTAATAAAGTAAACGAACAAGCACACGAGTAACCGTTTCCTCCTTTATTTAAGATGATGGATTTCACTTTGGCCTTTTTTATGTGTATCTTTTGGTATTCTGAAGGACATATTTTCCAACAGTTGCAATACAGACACCCAACACTATCTATTGATCTCAGTCGCAATACCTGTATAAATATATATCTTATAGACTTAATATGGATATACTGTACAATACAAAGTAATAATTATGACATCAAATGGATAAGTCAAGGGGGTACTACTCGCTTTTTCTGGACCCCCTTCTCCCTCGTATTTAGCATATTAGTTTTGAGATTTTAAGACGTTCCTTCCATTAGTTTGGCAATTTTAATAACTTTTGCCCCATTTTGTTGTCAATTTCAAGAACTTTCGTTCCATTTAGGTGTCAATTTTTTCCTGGCGAGCGATAGCGAGCCTGTAATTTTAGGAGGAACCAGTATTCGGCCGGGACATTTTTCTATCGAAAAATGTACAAATTTATCTTGAAGGGGGGTCTAGGGGGTCTTTTTTTAAGCTTGATGGAGGTCTAGAGAGGAAACTAAACAAATATATAAAATATATACATATATAGACCAAAAACAAAGTAGTACCCCCTTAAACACACATCTTGCTGCTCACCAACCATGCCAAGATACATACTGTGCTATCACAGAAGCTACCGGTACATTAATTCTCTGTACTCACTCAGAATAATTCAACAACCAACCACACTTATAACCATACCATCACCCTTTACTGCTACAACTAACAACCACACCTTCATCTCAACCATACCAGCACCACTACAATCAACCACACTAACAACCACACCTTCATCACAACCATACCATCACCACTACAACTAACCACACCTTCATCACAACCATACCATCACCCTTTACTGCTACAACTAACCATACTAACAACCACACCTTCATCACAACCATACCATAACCCCTCACCACTACAACCACACCTTCATCACAACCATACCATAACCCTTTACTGCTACAACTAACCATACAAACAACCGCACCTTCATCACAACCATACCATAACCCCTCACCACTACAACCACACCTTCAGCACAACCATACCATCACCCTTTACTGCTACAAAGATCATCTAGACATGAGAGGCACACACTTCCTGACAGCAGCCTCCACGAATCAACACCACCCACTACACTACATGGCTACACACCCACAGACACCAAGAAATATAAAAACAACACCCAGCACATGCTATCACACACAAATACTGTCTTCTCTCCCTCCCTGCCCACCCCAAACCAACTTCCGGAAGCACATCCATACTCATATCACTCGCCGTTGCATCCACTCACTCATAGACAACACGCAGCTGCAAGCACGACCTCCCGAAATCCATCCTTCTGAATCCTCCCTTCCTCGCGAGGACAGAGTCCACCTGGCCAGGCTGAGATGCGGACACCATCCGGCTCTTCTGAGCTATCAGAAGAGACTGGATGACTCCGTCGTCGACACCTGCCCGGGTTGTAACACAGCACCCCATACCATTAAACACATCATAGAAGACTGCATTTCACACAACCACTTACGCCAACAACACAATTTACACTCTTTGAGAGCTCTGTGGGAAAGCCCAACCGTGGCCATGGCCTTCCTTACGGACTCGGGGATGTTCGGCCAGGCAGCTTAGGGAACAACAACAACAACAACAACTGCTACAACTAACCATACAAACAACCACACCTTTATCACAACCATACCATCACCACTACAACTAACCACACTAACAACCACACCTTCATCACAACCATACCATCACCCCTCACCACTACAACCACACCTTCATCACAACCATACCATCACCCCTTAACACTACAACCAACCATATCTCCACTACAACCCATTACTCTGTATATCCTTACCCATCCATTCTATACCCTCACCCATTTCATACCCTCATATATTCCTTATTATCAATTTATCCTCCATCCATTCTATAGGCTCACCCATTCCATATCCTCACTCATCCAAAATAATTACAGGATGTACAATTGGGGCCTATTAATCCTGGTATATGTGCTGTGAAGTGGAGGAAGGATCTTTACTTATTATTTATGGTTTATTAAAGAATTTGAAGATGAATTTATGAGTATGCCCATTTGTAATAATGTTGTTTGTATTTTTTTATAATGAGTGTGTAAGACAATGCCAAACGCCTTAATCCCCAAGATGGGTTGGCCGCGAATTAATTGTTTTCATATGCTTCCAAATGCCAAGGCAACTCATTTGATTATCTAGTTAATTTCTGGTGACAGGGGATGGTTGCTTAAATTCAACCACCCACTGGTGTGTATAGTGTTCACATTAATTATATGCATTAGTCTGTTATGTTTGCTATATACACCCAGCCCTCCACAGCATGTGTAGAGTCAATATCAATAGTTTGCCAATAACCTTGCTTATAAACTGTGAAATTTTAAGTTACTATCACTATCACTTGTAAAATTCACCAACTTGCAAGACAGAGAAAGGGGCGAGGGAACGCGAAAGTGGTCCCGGACTCTGTCTTGAGTCGACCACCCCCAACTATGGGGCATGTGCCAGAGTATATACACACATACATCACTTACCCTTGACAGTCCTTGCTTGTTTATAATAGTCCATGACTAGTACTGTATGGTACTATTTGTTTCATGTCATAGAAGTGTCAAAATAATGTCTCTCAGCTCCCTCTTTTTAGATTTCCTACAAATTTTCCTCTAGGTTTTGGCAAACTATTGATTTTGACTGTACCAGGTTCATTTGTCCCCCACTGTACCAGAGAAGTGACTGCCACCCACCTTGACTCTGTAGGTCTGTGATGAAGCCTGACCGCTCTCTAAGGTTTCTTGTAGGTGACCGCTAACTTTATTGATATCACCCGAATATATCTGCTCAATATAGCGCTCACCAATCCACTCCTGGGGAATCACAAAATATGTCAGTCATTAGATTATTATTCTAACTAGTAAATACTAGTAAATAAAAGTAGTTTGATAACTGTCTCTATTAACTGTGATTAACATGAAAATACATAGTTCTCAATTCCTTTTTGTAATGATTATACAGTAGTCTACTTATTATAATTAAGTCAGAAATCCAGACCACTAACCTCTGTGACTCGATAAGGACTAGAGTAATCAAACTTATAAATCTGCCATTCGGAGAGAGTGAGCCAGGAAATAGTTATACAAATTTACAACTCATTACCTCAAGCTCTTTATGAGTTACAAAGGTTAGGGGTCAAGATTTCTGGCCTAAAAAGACTACAAACCAAAGTACAGTAATGATCAAAAACATGTTCAACAGCCACTGACAATGAATTACCACAGACCTGACAGATGTACAGGCTATATCTGTGACTGAATCCACTAGTGCCAATGGCTATGGTAGTTTCCTACAAGTTTAATATATATTTCTATAGATTCAGTTACAATAACTCATTGAATGTGTCTTTACATTTAAACTGTTTTCCGTCATGTGGTTATAATCTTTCAATTGAAACATTCACAGCATTGTTAATTCCATTACATACTTCTGTTTTTCTAAAATAAGAAAATACCTATCACCTATGTGAAGTTCGCCACTCTGCTAGTGGCCCTTCGTTGTAATTAATTAATTTTTGAATTAACTAGAAATAAAAATCTTTGAAAAATTAGGTCACAGCTGTCTAAAACTAGTTCCATTTCATATTCATACTTGCTAAAGCAAAAATATACTTAAAAATATGAAGTTCCACATACCTTACAAATGTACTGGCTATATCTGGTTGAGACTCCACTTGTATCAATGGCTATGATGATTCCCTGTATGTCTAGTTTGGTGGTGAACTGTTCTACTGGGGTGCCCTGGATGCGCTCGTTGGGGGGGATGCGTCTCACCAAGCACACCAGGCACTGCTGACCTTCGCCTTCAAAAGATTCACTGTTACTCTTGTCCACGATATATGACGGTAGAAGCACGGCAGTTATCTGTATGGAGGATAACATCACTTAGCATTTACATTTCAAAATCATATGTATAGTTGGCAAGATTTCAGATGCCATCGAGATATTTTAATTATGCTAAGTATGCAAATTATGGTTGAGGGTTGAATATCCCCAAACCCATTACCTAGTTCTATTTTCTCTGCTCCTTCAATATCTCTTTGTGTAGTGATGAAAATCAATAGACTTGATTCCTAGTGCCATTGGTAAAAGAGATTTGTTGAATGGAAACTATAAGGGATAACCTCCTGACACAGCTATTGACCTTTCCCTACTCTGTGCAGCCTCTGTAGACGGTACAGTCTAAAGAGTGAACCCTGGACCGGTCATGGAGGCTTTATGTGCTTCACCTCCAGAAAACCAGGCAATAAGATACCTCTGGATCTGCCCAGTGGTCGTGGTTTGTTGTGTTAATTTGAAAGGTTCCCACAAAGGTTTTCCTGGGACTACAGAGTAAGAGAGGGAGTGATAAAGATAGTGTTGTTCTCTTACCTGCATATTCTCATACTGGGAGACCCGCTGTTGCTTCTCTTCCATAGTCTCCTCCTGGTCATCGGGAGGTCTGACCAGGAGGCGACAGTTGAAGCTGCGACTCCGCGACGACTCACACGCTGCTTCGCTCGGCCACCCTGCAAAATGTACAGTGCTTAGTACTGCGACTCCATTCATATTAATTTTAGCAAACACTAGATGACTTTAGGAGCTTAAGGAAGATGTCTCTAATTGAAGAGCTTAAAGTAACTTCTTGTCACACCGTATATACATTTCTGAACAATAGTTTCTCAACTCAGCTTTGATTGATTGATGATGCAGTTTTTACCACCATACACTCCCTGCTGAATAGCAAGGCTAGGGTGGGTGCCCTGATGAATCAGGGACTTAGTGAATAGTTGCCACAGATTGCTAGACCGCACCGTTCACCAACAGCACTGACGTCTGCCAATAACACACTGGCTGGTCCGAGGCTCGAACCGTCAACCTCACGGTTAGCAGGTGAACGCTCTACCAATCGAGCTACGGCCTGTGGCAGGAAAGAGACACAAGCCCTAGTAGACTGTGTTTTTTTATGTAAATATTCAGTGCATTGATTAGCAGAAGTACTGTACTTGTCAACCTGCTCCTTTAATCATAGTTAATTATAGTCTAAACAATATAAAATCAATGGTGTTTCATATCTTCCTTTTTGCCTGCATTTAAATATATCTTTAATTGATTGTCTTTTTGAAGTGAAATACATAGTCAAATTGTGTGTTGCAAATGATAGAAATTAATTAATTCTCTTGGGTTCAATCATCTTGGGCCATAATAATAATAATATATACCGTATATATATATATATATATATATATATATATATACAGTATTTTAGCGGCGGATCCCCAGATCGACCGTGGTGATTGTCACCTAAACATCTACAAAAGTACAAAAAGTAAAGTACAAAGTATATATAATAAAATAATATATATATATATATATATATATATATATATATATATATATATATATATATATACTGTATATCGCACCGTGGTAGAGTTGGTTAAAGCATGGACAATTAGTCCTGACTGTCAGTGGTTCGAGCCTGGCTGAGAATATAAAAACATTTAGTAGCTTGTGTATTTGTATTTTCTGTGACTATCGATATATAAAGTAAAATTTGAACTTGTCTACAGCCCAACAATCCAAAGCGATCTATTCTGTACCACCCTGCATACCCAGTAACTAGAGACCTTATAGTAGCAGAGATCATCCAACATCTGCCATATTGGTGCTACTGATGGCATTAGCCTCGTTACAGTCAAATATGTCCATAGATTCCATACCCATAATAAACATTCAGCAAAACAGGTAGTAGGCTGCAGGACTCTAAATAGTTGGCTCTTGGGAACTAAATTATCCATGATCAAAATAAAATGTTACAAAGTTACCTGATAATTACGGCAGCAAAATGGTGGACATATATCAAGATGGCCAATCTCTCTTATTACAGGATCCCTACCCAGTACTATCTCCAGTACAGTAGATACGCCATACCATAAAAGCAACCCACTTCATAAATACCTATTGACATAAAAGAAGAGGAGAATTTTGCATGGTCTCCTACGTGGATAATGTTGTAGATGCTCTTGCCCGTGAGATCTTCCGGGGTGAACTTGATGAACTGGTTCACTCGGTCAGAGACAAATTCTATCTTGCCTTCGTTGCTCACAATAAAGAGGAAACCATCGAGGGCCTGCGGAGAAGAAAGGCTCCATTAGTCAAATGTTATACCAAACCAACATATAGATTTTTTGTTTTTTTTTATTTTGGTCCCTGGACCTCCATCAAGCTTTAAAAAAAAAAAAAAAAAATGAAGACTCGAGATAAATTTGTAAATTTTTTGGTAGAAAAATTTCCCAGCCAGAGGCCGGTTCCTCCTAAATTAGAAGCTAGCTATCGCTCACCAGGAAAAGATTGATGCCTAAATGGCACGAAAGGTTTTAATATTGACAAAGAAATGGGGTGAAAGGTCTTAAAATTACCAAATTAATGGGGTGAATGTCTTAAAATATCGAAACTATGGGACTAATACATAAGGGAGAAAGGGGTCCAGAAAAGAAAAAAATCCCCTTAACATCAATAATGAACGTATTCATAAATAATAATAATAATAATAATAATAATAATAATAATAATAATAATAATATAAAAGATTATAGGCCTCAGAGGCAAGTGTGTATTGTTTTAGGGTGTGAAACCAAGTTTAGACAATTTTCAAAGATTATATATGTATTTTTTTTAGTTTATTTCCCAGAAATAATTGCACCGCCAGGCAATTGATTGTGACTTTGTATCCTGTGTTAGTGTTACCGGTACTCCACTAGGCTTTCATTAATTTCATTGGAGGTGTTTGGAGGTGTGGTGAAATTAATACAAAAATAGATTAGTGTTACCGGTACTCCACTAGGCCTATACCAACCCAAACACTAAGAACAACTTGCTAACATTACCTCCACCTCAACCTAGGGAGGTTAGGTTCTGTAATCTAACCTATCATACTTTACCTAACCTAGTGCCTTTTATCCCAAAAATACCTTCATTGGGGGAATAAATATTGAAATAAGGATACAAATGATGCCAAATTCCCGATTTTGTAAACAAATCGAAAACTATCTATCTATCTACAGTATATACTTAGGCACATAGGCCCCCCACCCTTTTTAAAACTATCTATCTATCTACAGTATATACTTAGGCACATAGGCCCCCCACCCTTTTTATTGGTTATGGTTTGATTTTATTTTTTGCTGGGGGTAGCTGACTCGAAAACTAGTGAATAATATTGAAACTCAAAATTGCACTCCATGACAATACAAAACCACTATAAATGAGTTATGATGGTATCAAATGTTGAATATATTGGACATCTAACTGGCCATGCTCTGTTTCCTGATTACCAGAGCCTGCTACATCAAAACTATACAATAATTATATAATTAATTGAAGCATAATATATAGTTATACATATTAATATACAGTATATATCTACTACACCCCCAGCTAAAATAAATAAATAAACAAATAAAAGTGGGGTATGTGCCTGAGTATATAGAATAGATAGATAGATAGATAGATAGATAGATAGATATAGATAGATAGATAGACTGCACCTGTAACTTAAACGCAGGGAAGTATATTAATTAAATACCAATATGACTTCAAAATACTGCTTAGAATATGGAGCAGTGGTGATCACATGGCTCCATTCTATAACAGATGTGGTCCAGAAATAATTTTATGGTCTAAAACTCTAAATAATAAAAGATCGGTAGCATATTGCACAAACATCAACACATGAATAAAATGAAAGGGTAAATTCTACAGCTCTTCATGCTTTGTCACAAAATAATATATATACTAACAACAACAACAAGGATCACGGGTGGATGGGACTCGTTAGCCTTGGTCGGCAACTCATCTAGGGGAGACAACCTTATACAAATCCGGGTGGATGGGACTCGTCAGCCTTGGTTGGCAACCTGTCTAGGGGAGTAAACCTGATACAAATCTGTACTGCTTACCTAAGGGTAAGGCAGGTTAGTGGATGGATTAGCCGAACACCACTGTAGAAAAATAGTGCTAACAAGATACACAGAGGGCCTCGGAGTCGGACGGATCCTAAATTGAGTGGTCAATCCTGTAAGTCCTTCACTAAACTGGCTCGGGTTGTCCCTCTCACAGGGAATAGGTCCGCTTGGGGGCATTCTGTGTATGGCCACCCTCGTAAGGGGAGTAAGGCGTCCGGCAATAGATAGATAGATAGATAGATAGAACAACAAAGATATTGTGCGCATATACATATAAACAAATATGCATACAGACATACACACTTAAGGGGGGATGGTTCACTTGTTGATTGATTTTGTTTTAATTTAGTAAAGATTTGTATAGTTTCTTCCCTAGATTTCCATCAAACTAAATACAAAAAACATCCATTAGATCCCCCTTCTAGATTAATTTGTAAATTGTTCGTTAGAAAAAGCCGGTCTTTCCAAAATTACAAGCTCACTATCGTTCGCCAGGAAAAAAATCGACACCTTAATAGCACGAAAAGTCTTAATATTGACAAGGAAATGGGGCAGGTCTTAAAATCTGAAAACTAATGGGGCAAACATCTTAAAATCTGAAAACTAATGGGGCTAAACATGAGAGAGAAGGGGATCTAGAAAAACGACCCATCTCCTCTTAAACAATTGATTAGGAAAGTTAATGAGGAATGTAGCAACCAGAAATTGTGTTCTTCTGTGCAATATTATTAGAGATATTACCATAGCCAATTAGTATATGGGGGTCAAGGCCCCCCCACCTCCCATTGGGGTCATCCAATCATCTTCAAAAATGTGTGTGTGTGTGTGTGTGTGTGTGTGTGTGTGTGTGTGTGTAAAAACAGTGGTTAACCCATTCAGTACCGGTGTCACCCTTTTCATTATATTCTCGCAACTATTCGACGATTGTATTCAGCTTAAGAAGGATGTGTACCAATTTAAAGGCTCCAGACTATCTCAATTAATCCTTTTAGCTACCATACATCCTCCCTAAACTTCATAACATTATGTAAATGAAGCCTAATTCAAATATAAAATACGTCGCCAGTACAGAAGGGGTTAATCAGGAATTATAGTCAATTTTTTCCCAGCTGACGGTAAATTTCCATGTCTCCATCTTGATTAGTCGGCTATTATGAAGATTTTGTACCAAATGTTGTTAATTGTGAAAACTTGGTAATAATAAGGAGTAGTAGGCACCATAGTATCACAGTTTTCCATTAAGGGAGCCCACCTCGCTTTTTCTCTTTCTCTCACTCTCTCTTTGGCTTGTATTCATTCGGCCCCATTGAGCCTACTGTTTCAAGACATTTACCCCCATCCAGGTGTCAATATTTTCCTGGCGAGCGGTAGCGAGCCAGCATATATATATTTTTGTTTTGACAGCAAGCTAAATTTGTACATTTTTCGATAGAAAAATTTCTCCGGTGAAGCCGGATTTCTCCATACAATGCCGGCTCGCTTTCGCTCGCCAGGAAGAAATCCACACCTGGATGGGGATAAACGTCTTAAAACAGTTGGCTGAATGGGGCCGAATGGATACAAGCCAGGGAAAGAGAGAAAAGGAGAGAAAGATATAAAAAAAACGGTGACCCCCATAAGTATCACGAAAACCGTTGCTAAGGGATTCAATTTACCGTCATTTGAAATAAAACCGAGTATACTGTAGTGCCTTGCATATGGTGAATATCAAGTACAAACAATTATAGCCATAAGTTGTGGGGTCAAGAAATGAGTATCATTCAATGTTAAACAAAAGTTAATGGACTCCTTTAAGGTACCCAATGAAGGGACTAGCCAAGTTTCATCGAAATCCATTATTTGGTTTTTGATATTTTGCGAACACACACACACACACACACACACACACACACACACACACACACACACACACACACACACACACACACACACACACACACACACACACACACACACACACACACACACACACACACACACACACACACACACACACACACACACACACACACAGAGAGGCAGGAGTGAAATTAATACGTTTCGCTTCATCTATACAGCGACGCGCAATGTAACATTACCCAATATGAATGGCACAAAGGAATTTACAGTACAGTAAGCATTTAGGGTGCGGATACTGCAGCAGAGATGGGATGGGGGACAGGTTAACCCATCAGGACCGGTCAAGTACTTTTGCATTTAATTTTGGTTACAATTAGACAACTTTACTCAGTTTAGGGAGGGCCTCTAGCAATACTAAGGCTTCGAACTATCTCCGTTAACCGATTTAGCAACCACATGTTTCGGAAGTTGCAAAAAGTCGTCTTAATATAGCTACAATTTAAAAAAAAACGGCAGTGGTACTGAAAGGGTTAAATAAGAGGTGTGGTGATTATAGTCAGTAGGTAGGTAACGGGGTGGGGTTATTCTGGTGAGTGTACGTTCAGGTTTGTATTATGTAAATACTCTATATTATTATATCGTATAATCTACACATCACATAATAACTCTGAGGGTCCACAAATTAATGTAAAACTCTTAAGAAAATATGTTGATCACTTAATGTGAGAACCAAAATGAAGAATTTGCCACCACATTTCAATATATATATACCGATATATATACCGTATATATTTTTTTTTTATTTTGTATCCCGGTCACTGTTATTTTACTTCCCTCATGCGTGGTGTCGATCGTCCACCTATAAATTTGATCAAAAATAGTTCAACTTTAGTTAAGGTGTGAATATCCTGCGACAGACAATTAACCCTTCCAGTATACTATGACACTATCCTTTCTTTTCTTCGTGTTATCAGACGATTATATTCAGCTCAGGAAGGCATTTTGGGAGTGAGAGGACCAAGAGAGATCGAGTTTGCCCCTTTGATCCCTTGAACCTTCATAAACTGAGTAAAAGCGTCTAACGTTAGCCAGAATACAGGGAGAAAAGGATCATTACACACCGAAAGGGTTAAAGAGCAGTTAATGGGATATGAAACCTACTTGAAGAACAACTATCAAGATACTAGTATTTCATCTTGAGATTACACCGATATCATATAGGTTATCGGCGAACCTTTGATTCCGACGCCGGTTTGTTAGTAGATCATTGAGACAGGCTTAACACTATCTATCCCAAGGTGGCTTTTTTTTTTTTTTTAATCATATCCTGTTTCACTCCATTAGTTTGGCTATAGTAAGATGCTTTGCACCAATAGTTGGGTTATAAGAAGTTTCACCCTATTCAGATATAGATTTTTTTTTTTTTTTTTTTTTAGTTCTGGCGAACGATAGCAAACCTGCAACGTAAGAGAAACCCGCGTTTGATCAGGACACAAGTCTTGTCTACACAAAATGTATATATATAATAAATACAAAATAATAATAATTCAGCTAGGGCTTTGGTCTAGGGGGCGGGGTTGGATAGTTTATTTTATTTTTTATTTATTTTATTTATTTATTTATTTATTTTTGTAGCTTGAAGGAGGTCTGGGAAGGAATGTTTCTAGTTTCATTACGCAAACTAAGAATAATATATTCGGAAATTGCAAAAACAATAAACACTCTTGAATAATAATTAAACACAAACACCACAATAAAGCCCCAAACGTCGGGTGGGCCGGTGTTAATTAAGGGGAAGTTTTTAGTTTGCTCCCTAGACCATAACACTTAAAAAAAATACCCCCAAGACCTCGCTTCGTGATCAATTCGTACATTTTATGGGCAGAAAAATGTCTCGGCCGAAGGCCACTTCCTCGTATACAGTATTACATGCTTGCTATCGCTCGCCAGGAAAAACTCTAGACACCTTAATGGCACGAAAGGTCTTAATATCGACAAAGAAATGGGATGGAAGATCTTAAAATAGCCAAACTAATGGGGCGAACGTTTTAAAATCTCAAAACTGATGGGGCTAAGTATGAGGGAGAAGGGGGTACATACAAAAAATAACCCTCTAACTAACTTGGATTATTACCACTGGTGTTTACGTTTCCAGTCAAATTAGGACGGTAGTGTTGGTAAGGAGGATTTATATATGCTAATGAGCTTAGCACAAATGGCGGTATTAATGACAATGACCAATAAAATATACACCTGTAAAATATTATACCTCTTACAAATGACTATGCTGGTTCTTTTCAGCTGACGATAAATTCAATCCCTTAGCAGCTATTTTAACGTTACTTAATGGAAAAATATGAAATTACTGTCTGTATCATATTAAGACCAAGTTTATATAAGTAGCACCTTATTTCACTACTAAATCTTCACAAAAACTGCCAAATCTTGATGCGAACTTTGCAATTTATCATTAGTTGAAAAAAACGACTATAGCTGATATATATATACCCGGTATATATATATAATATTTACAACTATACCCTATTCCACGTAAGTAGGCCAAAACTCGAACATAAGCCTCTATAACTCAAACAAATACAGTAGTGTAATCGAACAAATAGTTCTACCATTTGGGAAGGGTCAATCAGGGAATAGGTGTGTACATTTACAGCCCATTTGCTCAAGCCCTTTATGAGTTACTAGGGTTAAGCTTCATGATTTCTGGACTACATATTTGGAACAAGGTATAGTCAAAGACCCTAGAGAAAGGTCCTTCGTATAGTTGATAAAGATAAGGCACCACCATTATGACGTCATAAATGGATCGGCAATTATGATAGTCTTATTAGTCCCAGCAAAATAAATTATTGCAATTGAATATTTATATCTAAAAAATATTTCATAAGAAAAAAATATTGACTACGGTACTGTATCAATAGCATTGCTTTGGTCTTTAGACAACTACATGAATCCAAACTGTTAACGTTATCGGTGGTCTACACAATTATTGAAAGTAAAGTGTCTATTTTGTGCTAAATTACTTATAATATTGTATTTCATCGATTTATGAAGGAAAATACAGATGGAATTTGATGTCAGTGGACCTTTAATTGTATTAGCTACCTTTACACTACTTGTGCCTCAGATCCCCCCCCCCCCCACACAATTACAACCAATAAGACCAAAATGATCACTGTGAATAGTCTCCAGTACTAAGCTATTTCAAGGACCCAACATCACAATATTAGCAAGAGAGAGAGAGATTTAACTTATCCGTTATATAGTTAAGATAGATAGATGTTACCTGTCCTTTAGATAGTTAAAATCCATGTTCGTGCTAGCTATCGCTATTCCAATACTCATACGTAGTTAAATAAGCATACATACTACTCTAAGTAGTTCTGTAACAGCTGGATGAACGACCAACAATGGGCTACCTGTTTATCCATTACATATGTAGCTAATATCACCATTAGTATTCTCAAGTTCCCCTTCCTAACACGTAATAGCAGATAGACAAATGCTAAGCGTTGATCTACTAATGTTCATCCTCCACCATGCTGGACTGTCTGGAGAATTTTCCGCTTCGCGTGGTAAATACAAAACTGCACACAGGTAAATATCGCCATATTACGAAATAAGGTTCCTTTCAAGATTGGCAGCTCTATCCTCGTGTAAAGCAATCCGCAAAGGTATACAATAGCTATCACTTATGTATCATTCAATTAAAATACCTGCCTGACTATAGGAATGCATGCATCAATAACAAAACACTTTAGCCGACCGTTTATAAGGAAAATTGTCCAGTTTCTCTGAAGGCATCTGGCATCAACTCTCAACTTCCATAATTACAATAGGAAAGCAACAATTGCAACTTTAAGCTATTGCCAATGCAGGGCCAAGACATGTGATTATTAACGAACGTCTGAAGAGCGGTAGGCATCACGTTTATGCAAAATGGGCGTGTGCAGGTGTATGTATAGAAAAACAAGTGTTGGTGGGTGTGTGCGTTTCCCATGAGCAGGTGAGAGCAGCGGTCTAGGGGCTCCTGTGGCGATATCGGGCCTCCGCCGCCGACCTCACCGTCACCACCTGCCGTCACCACCATTACGATCATCACTTTTCTCCTTTCCATGGTTATATCCACTTCCTATTTGTACAACACCATCATTATTATCACTGCAAGATTTCATGTATTCACTATAATCACCATATTCACTATCGCTGCCACCATAATTTGTGATTCGTCATCACTTTTACTGTTTACAACTATTTCACCTCTCCACACCATCGCCTTCCACACTCTCCAAGGCACCATATTCACCATTACTAACATTCATAATTGTACCAATTCGTCATCATTATTAAGATTATATTTCAACATTCAGATTTACCATGTAATTGCACCTTTTATATTGTATTATTTGTCATGATTACTATTTCCACCAACTTTATTTTAGGCATATTAATGTGTACAGTCGCGCTAATAAGTGATGAATCGGCATCAAGTATTTTTGGATCAATAATTGGTATCAGCAATATCTACGCTTCATTTCTTCATATTGAGTGAAATATACAAACATGGTCCTTCACTTACCCACCCTATTCAACATGACAGACATAAATACAGCAAAGAGAAAGCCAAACGTAATAATGACAGCTGGGACATGACTTATTAGCGCAACCGTACACCATTTTCACAATAATTACAAATCACATCATCACATTCCTTGACATCACTATCATCATCCCCACCGATATCACAACTACCCCTATGTTGTTTAATTTGATTCCAAATAGTTCTCATTTCACCACCACCACAATTACCACCATTACACTCACCATCTCCACCACTGTCACCATCATCGTTTGTCGTCACCATCACTCACTATCACCACCACTGTCACTATCATCACATCATCATCGTTTGTCGTGGTAATACGGTCACCACAATCACCAATACATGAAATTTTGTCTCTAATTTTGTCAATCATAATAGCATTAACCTTATTTTATTTATTATTAATATTTTGTATTTATATATTATTATTATAATCTTTGTTTCTATTATTTTTGTTATTTTATTATACTTTTTTGGTAGAACGTTGGGGGTTGACAGATTTTGTCTTTGAATCTAGGGACTCTTCCTGAGTTGAATAATATCGTTTGATATTAGCCATAGTAATATATAGGAATATACGGTATTACAAATTACACCCATAAATCGACCGGATAACTGTATTGCCATAAATGAAAATATTAGAAGTCCCTGATTGTTTATCAGTGACTTTACATTACACCATTACTGTTTCCTGCTTTACAAAAATAGGACAGTAATACCCTAATCAATAGTTGGACGAAAACCTTGAATTTAATGGTATGTGTGGCACAGCTTATGAGTAGCCTATGGTTATCGGCGAAGTTGAGAAACATTGATTTTGACTGTACTCTCCATGTCCGACTAGGAATTTGGCAGTAACTTTCCGACACAACTATTTTTTTGTTTACATATCCATAAACGCCCAAGAACATATTTACTCCCACACTATACTGTACAGTCGTCTACAAACGTTCGGCTTATTTGTTATATTATGGATACAGGTATAATTGAAATACAGTTGTAGTTTGTTATGCAGTTGACAATTCATCTAATAAGTCGACTAACATATAACTAGTTACATTCATAATTCATACATGCAAATTTGAATTCCATACATAAAATGGATACAGTACGTTTCGTCACCACCTCTCAGACCAGATTTGTCACAGCGATCTCGGACGTTTCGTCACCATAATGAGCCACTACCATTTCAAGGCCATTGGACCTTGATTTAAGTATTTATGGTTATAATTTGTGATGAAAACTTAATGATTGGTTGCCTATTTGTATTATGGGACGGTAGATATGTATCTGATATGGTTTTGTTAGATTCTGGGAGGCGTTGTCTGCAGCACCAAATCCTTCCAACTCCTGTCCTCTGCGCATGCGTGAGAATCTGACGCCCCTTGGCACGATTTTTGTTTTCCTTTATACTATTATATCATCTTATCTTAACCTAACCTAACTTAACCTAACCTTAAATTAACCTAACAGTTGAGCCTAAATAACAAAAAAAAAATTATGAGTTTGGAAGGATTTGGTGCTGCAGACAACGCCTCCCATTAAACATAGTGGTGACGAAACGGGTCGGAATTTTGGTGACGAAACGGGTTTTTAGGGACGAACGGTTCGGGTTGGTGACGAAACGGAATAGTGACGAAACGTCCATACCCCCATAAAATCACAGAGGATTATACTTAATGTTGGCAAATATACACACCTTTGAAATGTTGGAAAATATACGCACCTTTGATGAACCCCAGTACAGTCATGCTCAAAAGTCCTGTCCTACTTCCAATAAGTCAACGTTATTTTTTGTTTATGGTAATGCAAGATATTTATCACATATATATTATTTTTGATGTAAACGTGTAACTGGTTGCAAGTTTCCTGTTTGGTGAATTGATGGGTAATTTAATAAATAGTTTAAAATATAGCTATACGGTATACATTATAGTTAATAATATAATTTACATTTAATGTTATACATTCCTGGTCCCATTATTGTCCAATTTCTATAAGTGTTCGTTTATAGTGGATCTTGATGTTTCCTGAGGTTAGCCGAAAATTTGAAAATAATTATCCAAGTGTCCTCCTCACCCTCCTGTCATGAAAGCTGTGATGCCCTAAGTCGCGAGCTGATGTACTGTCTATTTTTTATATATACAAATAAACGTGAGCTACTAAATGTTTTCATATTCTCAGCGAGGCTCGAACCACCAACAGACAGGACGATTGTCCATGCTTTAACCAACTCTACCACGGCGTGAGATTTAAGTTTGTATTTATATTTATAATAAGAAGGGAAAGCCTATATGGAGAAAGTATTTATTTTCATACACATATCGTAGGATCCATATATTCCAGATTACCATATAGGCCTAGGGATATTTACCCCCACGCAACTCGGGTTGAAATTGATTTAGTTTAATTCAAACCTAACCAAGCACCAGTCATTAATATTGAGATTCTTTTTTGTGGAGGAGGCTGCAGGCACCAGCCGGGGAGTGCCGAAGGTAGCCCATAATGAAGCTGGAAAACCTGGCTTCTTTTGTTGACTTATTCCGTGCAAAATGGCTTTTGTTCTCTTTTTCACATAAAAAAAGAAAAGAAAACGAAAAGAAGTAATTAATCCCGACGCATTATTCGAACTGAATAAATGAACTTTCGAAATGTAAAGTCTTCTACATCAAATTCCTACCCTCTCCGACACATTATACTTGGAAGAATTAAGAGAGTAGTTTGCCATGTAGTAGCTAATTGATATAATTAATTAACTATTTTATAACAAACTACTATCCTAAGTTAATATACTATTTTCTACTTCCACGCATGAAGTCACTGAGATATAAATTATGTGGGCAGCTGTACAATCCGCTCAGTTTCGCGACTAAGGTAAAAATGCGTCAGTGTACAGGTGTAAAATAAAGTCACTGAACTAAAACAATAAATATAGTACCTGTAAGAAATCTCAAGAAGTAGTGGAACCAGTCGTTGTGTGGACGAAGACACTTGGGCCACAGTACTATCAGAGTTCCTTTGATAGTTAACAGAAATCGTCGTAGGCTACATATTCCAAATTCGTTCACAAATAAAAGCGCCTCTTATAGAATTAATTTAGACCGCTCTCTGAGGACCTCACAGTGCTCACACAGCGACACCGCGTGGACTTATGAATGGGTTAGGACTGTTACAGCCAAGATATACAGTATAGGTTACAGCTGCCCAAAATATAATTGTTGCAGTGCGTGAATTTGCTTTTAGGATCAGTATATTGCTTAAAAATCAATCATAAATTAAATACGTCATACTTACCACCATCAATGGGTCTAAATATAAATATTATTCAAATTCGTAGTAATAATGTTGTATCGTATTTGTCACGTGACTATTCATTTTGAGTCGTGTTTATCACGTGACCTGATAATGCGAGGTGATTGGCCAGCGATTTAAAGGGCTGGGCAGGTAGCGAGGCGATGGTGGTGGGGAAGATGTGTGTGTGTGTGTGTGTGTGTGTGTAGAAGGGGGGGGAGGGAGGGAGGGAGGGAGACGGAAGGTAACTCCCTGGTAAATACTGTCTCCACACTGACGTCTCTACATCGCGCTTACTGTTCCACAAGGAATACTATACTGTATACAAGACAGTCGCTGAGTGGGGGAGGAGGGAAGTTTATATTATCTTTAGTTTCAATTATATGCCATTCCCACAAAAAAAAAAAAAAACATCTCATTTGCATTTTTTATCTAATCTGCACTAAGAACAAATTCATAACTTTGGTCTATGCGTTTTACTGCATATTAAGTTATTTACGCATACATACTTCACATTTTGCATCAAGGATCACCTGGGGGGGGGGGGGGGGGAGAGCAACTCTCGCCGAGGCCACTGAGGGACGGCCGAAACAACTCCAGGTAGACCTACATATTTATACACTGTTACAGATAAAATGAGAGAGTGAGTGAGTGAGTGAGTGAGTGAGTGAGTGAGTGAGTGAGTGAGTGAGTGAGTGAGTGAGTGAGTGAGTGAGTGAGTGAGAATGTGTGTGTGTGTGTGTGTGTGTGTGTGTTCTGCTGTCTATCTTTATCTGACTCTACCACTACTTGGACAAATATCCCTCTTTCCCACTCCTATCCTAGCTTTGACCGCGAGATATGTTGTTTCAAAAGTAATGCGATATTTGATAAATAGGTCATGAATTTTCGCTAGCTTAGTAGTTTTCACGGAGATAACTGAACCCTTTCAGACTCATATGACGCAGAGGTTGCCAGATTAGCAATAAGAAATAGAGTTCTCTCACTCTTATAATTACCTCTCCAAAATTAGTTTTCTGCCCACAGCTAACTCAAAGACAACTGCAGAGGTTGAAGTAACTAAACTAAAGGTTTCTTAATACCCCCTGATGGTAACAAAGGCTTTAAAGTATCCCTAATAGGCTCAAAATCGCGTCATATGTCGGAGAGGGTGAAATACATAAGTATGAGCTGTTTTGCGTGATCTTATAGCTAATCAGATTGTTGCCTATACCGGTTTAGCCAATATACGTGGCTAAATCGCAAGAAGTTTTAGTGCAAGAACCCAACCTATAAAGAGGTTGTGCTATTATACCGAATACCCGATCAAATAGTTAACCTATAAGAACATAAGAACATAAGAAAATGGGAGTCTGCAGAAAGCCGATTGGCCTAAGCAAGGCAGATCCCTGTCCCACACAACCCCAATTACAAAGCCCAATTATAGGCTCAACACTCTAATACCCTGAGGATCATCTTACCAAACCGGTTAGAGATTAACGCAGGATTACGGGGGTCTGCAGAGCGCTGATTGGCCCAACCCGGCTGATCCCCCTTCACACCCAACCCTTCTCGTCCATATGCTTATCCAATTTTTTCTTAAAGCTCCCTATCGTTCTTGATCCCACTATATCACTTGGTAGCCTATTCCACCCATCTACAACTCTGTTACCAAACCAATATTTGCCTATATCTTTTCTGAAACGAAATTTATCTAATTTGAAACCATTGGTACGAGTTCTTTCGCTATCACTGAGCTTTAGTACATTTGTCATGTCCCCTTTGTTAATCCCACTAACCCACTTGAACACCTCTATCATATCCCCTCTAACTCTGCGTCTCTCTAACGAATGTAAACCTAATTTCTTCAACCTTTCTTCATACGGAAAATTATAGTCTGTTTGTTTGTTTGTTTTATCAACTGGCGGTAAATTGCAAAGTTCCCATGAAGATCTCTCAGCTATATTGAAGATTGTGTAGTGAAATATGGTGGTAATTATATATACTTGGCCTTAATATGATGCAGCGTCATAGTAGTTTCATATTGTTCCATTAAGTATCGATAAATTATCTGCTTAAGAGATTCAATTTATCACCAGCTGAAAAGAAACAGAGTATAGTACCATACCTTCCCAGATCATACATTGTAGGTAACCCAGAATCCTTAACTCCTTCTGTACCCATGACGTCTTTTTCTTTATATTCTGGCATACTATTAGACGATTTTATTCAGCCTAGGAAGGGCGTCTACCCATTCAAAGGCTACAGACTATCTCAATTAATCCATTTAGCTACCATATATCGTTCCAAAGCTTCATAAAATCATCTAAATGTAACTGAAATCAACTATAACGTCACCAGTACATAGAGGGTTAATAATATCAAATACGGTAGTGTTTAGTAGTTCAGGAAGTAGGGCAGACAGTCGCTGAGTGGGGAGGAGGAAAGGGTTGAACTAGAACAAATACTCACCCCGCTGCACGCAAGTCTTACCCTGTCTTAACACGTACGTAGCTTATAAAACTAAACCCTAATTTTCCGAAATTTTTTACTTGGAATATTTTAGGATTTCGGCTTGTGATTCATGGATATAAATCACCAAAGTCAATCAATCCAATCCAACATGGAATTGATGACGACCATATAGAAATCAGGTAATTGAAGGCAATATTATCAAAAAAATTGTAAAAAAAATCAGAAACAAGTAAAAAAAATACAATACCAGAAAAAACTGGCCGTGTGACGCCGCCTTAAAATAGAAGAGGCCTAATATTGGTGTACCTCAAGAAATAGTGGAATCATAACCTTATTTATCCCATGTACAGAAAAGTGAGAACTACTACACCTTATACCCAACCTAGAACCCTTGAAGACAATATACAGTACAGTACCTCAAGAAGTAACGGAACCAGAACCGTAATTATCACACGTAGGCCTACACCAAATTGAGAGTTTTTCTACCCAACCCAGAACCCTTGATGACAACACAGTACCTCAAGAAGTAACGGAACCAGAACCTTACTAATCACATGTATATCAAATTGAGAGCTCTTATAGCTAACCTAGAACCCTTGATAACAGTACAGTACAGTACCTCAAGAAGTAATGGAACCAGAACCTTACTAATCACATGTACACCAAATTGAAAGCTCTTTTACCCAACCCAGAACCCTTGATGACAAACTACAGTACCGTACCTCAAGAAGTAATGGAGCCAGTCGCTGAGTGGGTAGGAGGGAAGGCTTGGACGAGGACACTTCACCCTGCTGTACGGCTCCTTCCCCTACCACCTCCGTGGCCTTCACCCGCCGGATCTAAAACAACAACAACAACACATTAATTACAAATACACAAATAATACACTAATTAAACCTTTATATATTAATAATACTTATACAATTAATATTAACTAATTAAACTTTTATAAATTAATAATACTTACACAAATAATAAACAAATTAATTTTTATTAAACTTAATTATGGAATATAATAGAGACCTGCAACGGATTACACAGTGATTCTAGATAAAGACGCAAAACAAATTGGAAATCGCACCAATTAAGAGCAATAGGCCATATCCTATCCCCGAACAATCACCAGACCAGATAAGGTTAAGTACCACATTACAATTTCACGTAAATAAACAAGGAACTAAAAACTAATAAATACATATAAACAAAATAATAATAAAAATGCTTACAAAATATAATTGCGAATAAATCCATTGCATGTCTTCTAAGCGTAGTAGGGAAGGTATACAGTAGGGTAGTGATTGAGAGAGTGAGAGTGAGAACGGAGAAATGGATAGGCGACGAGCAGGGAGGTTTTAGGAAGGGAAGAGGATGTGTAGATCAGATTTTTACCCTGAATTGTGTTGTGGAGAAGTATCTGGAGAAGAAACAAAAGGTGTATGTTGCCTTTATGGACTTGGAGAAGGCCTATGGCAGAGTGGATATAATAGAGAAGGTTTGTGGAAAGTACTTAGAATATACGGAGTAGAGGGCAAGTTGCTGAAAGCAGTGAAGAGCATGTACGAGGGTGCAAAGGCGGCAGTACGTGTGGAGAGTGAGCAGAGCGAGTTCTTTGACCTGAATGTTGGTTTGAAACAGGGGTGTGTGATGACCCCGTGGTTGTTTACTGTATATATGGATGGAGTCATGAAAGAAATACTATCAAGAGCAGTGGATGTTGGTGTATCGCTGAAAAGGGAGGGAATTGAGTGGAAGCTACCTATACTGCTGTTTGCAGATGATACAGTTCTGATAAATGGGAGTTGCAGGGTCTGGTAAATGAGTTTGGAACAGTGTGCGAAAAACGGAGTTTGAAGGTAAATGCGGGGAAGAGCAAGGTTATGGTCTTCGAAAGGGGTGAAGTCACAGAGTGTGAGGTGAAGCTGAACGGTCAGGCTATGGAGATCGTCAACTCTTTTAAGTATCTGGGCAGTGTGTTGAGTAAAGATGGGACTATGGATGAAGAAGTGCGGGAGAGGGTACAACAGGGGAAGAGGGTTGTAGGAACGCTAAAAGCAGTAACAAGAAATAGGGTGGTCAGTATGGAAGTGAAGAAGTCCTTGCATGACAGTGTGGTAATCCCGACACTGACTTACGGAAGCGAAGCATGGACGTTGGTTGAGAGACTCAGACCAAGAGTGAGAGCAGTGGAAATGAATTACTTAAGGAGTGCGTGCGGAGTTACATGGAGGGATAGACAGACTAATGAGGAAGTAAGAAGGAGGTGTGGTGTGGAGGTAGATGTGCTGGAAAGTGTGAAAAGGAACAACTTGAGATGGTTCGGCCATATGGAACGTATGGAAAGCGAGAGAATGACTAAGAGGGTGTACGAGAGCGAGGTGGAGGGACAGAGAGGGAGAGGTAGACCGAATGAGAGGTGGAAGGATGGAGTGAGGAAGTACATGAACGAAGGCGGTGCTGGTTGGGGGGAGGGGCGTCGACTGACTGGGGACAGAGGTGCATGGGGGCGGTTCGTTCGTGGCCACCCCTTCGGGGATCACGGCGTCAGGCAATAGATAGATAGATAGAGATAATCATATACAAGTGAGGTAATTAACGTTATGACTATAAAGGGATAATGGGATCCTAACAATATTCGCAGCTGTTACCCTCAATAATGGAAGGTGGTTCCGATAAATAAAATATACTCGTTTAATTTCATTTGACGATAAACTGAATCCCTTAGCAACTGATTTCTCGATAACTAACGGGAAAATAAGAAACTACTATGTCTCTGTTTCATATTAGTGCCATGTTTTCATAATTAACAACACATTTCGCTACATAACCTGCAAAATAGCGGATCAATCAAGCTGAAAATATAACAATTTCCCGTCAGCTGGGGATAAAAAAGTCTAATAATACTGAATTAGACATCAAATAATAAAAACATATTTATACATACACCGCTAGACGATATCATTCATCTGTGTGTTCATTGTTTTCTGTTGTGTTGTCCCTATTCTGGCTCTGTCTTGAGTCGGCCCCCCCCCCCACAAAATAAGAAAAAGAAAAAGAAAACGGGGGAGGGGGGGGGGGGATAGGAAAAGTGGAGATTAGGCCTGAGTATATAGCATAGAATCTATTGTTTATTAACTTCACCACAACACCAAACACCTCCAATGAAATTAATGAAAGCACATGTACGATCCACCAGGATTTTTCGTAGCAAGTGACTTAAACATTTATCTCATTCAATATACCACTTCCAGACTACCACAATTTCCCGCAATTTTCTGCGCTTTGTTCACATTTTCCCGTGCACTGATCATCTATGCAGAAGTACCGGTATTGAGGGGGAGGTAGTCGCTTTTTCTGGACCCCCTTCTCCCTCATGTTTAGCATATTAGTTTTATGATTCTAAGACGTTCGTTCCACTAGTTTGGAGATTTTGAGACCTTTCGCCCATTTTGTTGTCATTGTTAAGACCTTTCGTGTAATTTAGGTGTCGATTGATTCCTGGCGAGCGATAGCGAGCCTGTTATCGGGAAAATGTTCTACCGAAAAATTTATAACATTTATCTTGAAACGGGGTCTAAGGGTATTTCTTTTAAACTAGATGGTGGTCTAGCGAGGAAACTAACAAATAAATGAAAGTCTATATACATAGACCAAAAAACAAGTACTACCCCCTTAAGTACCCACACAGAAAATATATATTAGTCAAGAAAGGTCAACACTTCCTCTGGCTTACTAATTTGGCAAGTCAAACATTCCTCAATTTCGTCTATTATTCATATCGACATTAACCCCTTCTGTACCGGCAACGTCATTATATTCTGGCTACTATTAGACGATTGTATTCAGTTTAATGTGGGTCTCAAACAATTAACAGGCTTCGAACTATCTCACTTAAGGGGAGATTTCCACCTGGAGGATTTTTTTCTGAGCCTCTTTCTCCCTCATGTTTAGCCCCATTGCTTTTGAGATTTTAAGACGTTCGCCCTAGTATTTTTGACATTTTAAGACATTTTGCCCCATTTCTGTCAATTTTAAGACCTTTCGTGCCATTAAGGTGTCGATTTTTTCCTGGCGAGCGATAGCGAGCCTGTAATTTAAGAGCAACCGGCCTCTGGCCGGGACATTTTTCTACCGAAAAATTTACAAATTTATCTTGAAAGGGGGTCTAGGGGGTGTAATTTTAAGCTTGATGAAAACGTAGGGCACAAACTAAATACCTCCCCTTAACCCATTTCACTACCAGAGATCTATATTAAACAGCACATAATCGTCTAAATATAACAAGAATATAAATAAAAAGACGTCGTCGATAAGGGGTTAAAAACTAGCCAACCTTGTTACTAATAAGTCATTAGCTTCCTGTATGTTATTAAGGGGGTATGGGGTTTGTTTTTCTGGTCCCCCATCTCCCACACGTTTAGCTCCTTTAGTTTTCAGATTTTAAGACGTTCGGTCCATTAGTTTGGCGAATTTAAGACCTTTCACCCCATTTATTTGTCAATGTTAAGACCTTTTGTACCATTTAGGTGTCGATGTTTTTTTCCTGGCGAGCAATAGCGAGCCAGTAATGTGCAACTAATTTCTCAAAACTTAATGGCAAAAATATGAATCAACTATATACCTGCGTCGTATTAAGGGGAGGTTTTTAGTTAGTTCGCTAGACCTCCATCAAGCTTAACATTACAGCCCCTAGACCCCCTTTCAAGGTAAATTTGTATATTTTTCGGTAGAAAAATTCGGCCGGTTCCTCTTAAATTACAGGCTCGCTATCGCTCGCCAGGAAAAAATCGACACCTAAATGGCACGAAAAGTCTTAAAATTGACAGAAATGGGGCGAAAGTTCTTAAAATCGCCAAACTAATGGGGCGAACGTCTTAAAATCTCAAAAGCAATGGGGCTAACCATGAGGGAGAAAGGGGTCCAGAAAAAAATCCCTCAAGTGGAAATCTGCCCTTAATTACGTCATGGTGCTGAAGGGGTTAAGGGGGGATGGGCGTAGTTATTGTCTTATTGTTTTATCTGTTTAGTATTGTTTAGTTTTCTCCCTAAGACCTCCATCAAGCTGTAAAAAACACCCCCTAGACACCTTTTCAAGATCATTTTGGAAATTTTTCGGTAGAAAAATGTCCCGATCAAAGGCCAGTTACTCTTAAAATTACAGACTCGCTATCGCTCACCAGGAAAAAGTCGACAACTAAATGGCACGATAGGTCTTAATATTGACAAAGCAATGGGGCGTAAAGTCTTAAAATCACCAAACTAATGGGTCGAACGTCTTAAAATCTAAAAACCAGTGGAGCTAAACACTAGGGAGGTGAGACAGAAGGTAAGGCAAAGTGAGGCAGAAGGTGAAGCAAGGTGAGACAGAAGGTGAAGCAAGGTGAAGCAGAAGGTAAAGCAAGGTGAAGCAGAAGGTGAAGCAAGGTGAGGCAAGGTGAAGCAGAAGGCAAAGCAAGGTGAGGCAAGGTGAAGCAGTAGGTGAGGCAAGGTGAAGCAAGGTGAGGCAGAAGGTGAAGCAAGGTGGGGCAGAAGGTGAAGCAGAAGGTAAATCAAGGTGAGGCAAGGTGAAGCAGTAGGTGAGGCAGAAGGTAAAGCAAGGTGAAGCAAGGTGAGGCACAAGGTGAAGCAGAAGGTGAAGCAAGGTGAGGCAGAAGGTGAAGCAAGGTGAAGCAGAAGGTGAAGCAAGGTGAGGCAGAAGGTGAAGCAAGGTGAAGCAGAAGGTGAAGCAAGGTGAGGCAGAAGGTGAAGCAAGGTGAAGCAGAAGGTAAAGCAAGGTGAGGCAGAAGGTGAACAAGGTGAAGCAGAAGGTAAAGCAAGGTGAGGCAGAAGGTGAAGCAAGGTGAGACAGAAGGTGAAGCAAGGTGAAGCAGAAGGTAAAGCAAGGTGAGGCAGAAGGTAAAGCAAGGTGAGGCAGAAGGTAAAGCAAGGCGAGGCAGAAGGTAAAGCAAGGTGAGGCAGAAGGTAAAGCAAGGTGAGGCAGAAGGTGAAGCAAGGTGAGGCAGAAGGTGAAGCAAGGTGAGGAAGGTGAAGCAAGGTGAGGCACAAGGTTAAGCAGAAGGTGAAGCAAGGTGAGGCAGAAGGTGAAGCAAGGTGAAGCAGAAGGTGAAGCAAGGTGAGGCATAAGGTGAAGCAAGGTGAGGCAGAAGGTAAAGCAAGGTGAAGCAGAAGGTAAAGCAAGGTGAAGCAGAAGGTGAAGCAAGGTGAAGCAAGGTGAGGCAGAAGGTGAAGCAAGGTGAGACAGAAGGTAAAGCAAGGTGAGGCAGAAGGTGAAGCAAGGTGAGACAGAAGGTGAAGCAAGGTGCGGCAGAAGGTAAAGCAAGGTGAGGCAGAAGGTGAAGCAAGGTGAGGCAGAAGGTAAAGCAAGGTGAGGCAGAAGGTAAAGCAAGGTGAGGCAGAAGGTAAAGTAAGATGAGGCAGAAGGTGAAGCAAGGTGAGGCAGAAGGTGAAGCAAGGTGAGGCAGAAGGTAAAGCAAGGTGAGGCAGAAGGTAAAGCAAGATGAGGAAGCAGGTGAGGCAGGAGCAGCTGTAACATCACCATGACTACCACATGAGGTAAACTGACGCGACAACACCACCACCAGCCTCCCTCCATCTCTCCCTCACCTCTGACATCAACAACAACATCGCCACTTCCACTACCACCACCAACGTCATCACTTACACCACTCCCAACACCATTACCACAGCTATCAACACCATCACCACAGCTACTACCATCCTTACCTCCACAAACAACCACTACCACAGCCTACATACAGAGATGGGTTGGGTGTGAGAGTGATCTGGTTTGCATGGACCAATTTGCTTTCTGCACTCCCATTTTATTTTGCTCAGACTGTAACTACTACTTCCACCACCACCAATACTACTACTACTACTACTACTACTACTACTACTACTACTACTACTACAACCCTTACCACCACCAATACCACTACCATTTCCACCACCACCAATACCCCTACTACTACAACCCTTACCACTACCAATACATTTTTTTTTTTTTTTTTTTTTTTTTTTATTTAATATTTTTCATACATTTCATGTTACTACTACTACCATCACCACCTCCACCATCACCACCACCACTACCTTATATTTAATATTGTACACATACTAAATTTCACAAGCATCAGATATTACTATTCTACACCATGCAACTTCAGGCAAATACCAATACCAATACCACTTCCACCACCACCAATACCACTACTACTACAACCCTTACCACTGCCACATCCTACAGACTGTGACCACTACCATCAAATTATATATACGGCGGTGGAGTGTATAATACTCAGACTACTATTTTCCGCACAAAACATTTTTTAGTGGAGAGTGTCTGCCACTTTGGCTTTGGCAAAGACTTAGACACCCGTATCTATAACATTGTATGAATAACAGAATATATATTTTTTTTTATTGACAAAGATAAAACGTGTGGTGTGCAAGAGCCTTAACCACCGATAACAACATGACAGCAATAATATTATCACCATCAATTATAGTATTACTAAAATTTGATAGCGATACAAACAAATACCGTATTATACAAATATTCACTAAGGGTATAAGAT
The DNA here is from genome assembly GCA_032716605.1 of Paralithodes platypus. Taxonomy (NCBI): domain Eukaryota; kingdom Metazoa; phylum Arthropoda; class Malacostraca; order Decapoda; family Lithodidae; genus Paralithodes; species Paralithodes platypus. Next base: position 9,701,552 of record CM064497.1, read on the forward strand.
GAATACTCAGACAGACAAACGAGCAAGCACACCACTGCTAAAATGCAGATAACCATTTAGGTTCGGGAAACAAACAAACAAACAAACAAACAAACAAACACACACACACACACATACACGGACACCATATTTTGATGTGCTAGTACAATAATATACGAAGGCAAATTTTACAAGACTAACACTCCTGTGTTAGCGTTTATTTGTCATCACTGAAGGCTTTGTAGAAGTTATTCGAGTCATTCCTGAGTGCCATTTGTAGTTTGGAGTACATTTACTATCCTAAAGATCTAGGAGAGAGTTTGGGAATGCGGGGTTTTGGGATATACGTATATATTGTCATTAACAACCTAACAACCCAATTGGCCGGGTTGGGCCAATCAGCGCTCTGCAGACCTCCATAATCCTGCGTTAATCTCTAACCGTTTTGGTAAGATGATCCTCAGGGTATTAGAGTGTGAAGCCTATAATTGGGCTTTGTAATGAATTGGGGTTGTGTGGGACAGGGATCTGCCTTGCTTAGGCCAATCGGCTTTCTGCAGACTCCCATTTTCTTATGTTCTTATGTTCTTATGTTCTTATGTTCTTAACCTAGTATCTTAAGTGGGGGCTTATTTTACGAAAGTCACAGTCGCACCTTGTAGTCCCACAAGTAGTACACATGACAAAAATGAACTCACCATAAATATTATACCTTACAAATTCCTTTACACAGTTAAAATCTGTATGTTGTTATAGTAAACTTATACAAGTATACCTTACTCCCCATTAAAGTAGATTCAGACTTAAAATTCCTTACTCCACCATCACAACTTCAACTTAACTTTCTACTCTTCATATTAGAAGAAAAAATAACTCAACAAAACTGAAAATGTTTGAATATATAGAATTGTTTGGATTGTATCCATAAAAACTTTATAAAGATAACCAAGGTTGACAGTATGGAGGTAGGCCATGACTTGTGATCGTGCATCCTTTGGTGGGACTACAGCACTATCATTACAACAGCATCATCAACCATACCTCCACAGAAAAAGAGTTTTCCTTATATTTACCTCAAAAAGCTTCCTTCGTTCCTCCTCCAAATATACGCCTGGGCCCGAATTATCACAGATCACAGAAATTGTCTCGCATGTTCCAAAGTCGTTCACAGTTCAGACTTAAGATTGACGCCTGAACGATATTTATGAACACTCAGAGGACGGACCGGGACCACCTACTAGTGAACCCGTATGGACAAGACTAAAGTCTAATGGCTCTGCATTGGGAGTCTGGGACTGCTACGGTTACCAAAAATGTAATTGCTACCGTACGTGAATTTACCTTTTCGCATCAATATATTGCTTAACATATAATAATAAATAAAATATTTCACAATTGTCGACAACATCGGATCTATATATCAATATTATTAAACTATACAGTAGAAATATTGAGTGGCCTCTGTCACGTGACCACCTGATAGAGAGAGGTGATTGGTCCGTGATTCCAAGGGGTGGGCAAGTGGGTGGTCGACCCAAAGTATATACACTTTGGGTTGACCAGGGCAAGGGTATTTGGGGAGCGTTATCTCCACACAAACTTCTCTAAGCCTTCTATGGAGGAAACTTTGAGATCCACCCTGCACATTATTATATAAGTACTCTATACATGTTAATTAATGTTAATGCTGCCTTTGCCACAAGGAAAGATATAATTTTATATAAGTTTTCTCATTAATCTGCACCATTAAATTTTCGGTATGTTAAAGGAAGTATTTGTTTTATTCTGAACCCCCTTCTCCTTCATATTTAGCGCCATTGGTTTTCAAATTGTTAAAATTTCGCCCGTTTCTTTTGTAATTTCTTTGTGCCATTTAGGTGTCAATTTTTCTGAAAAATGCAAGGCAAATTTATCTCGAAGGGATATATTGTTTTAATGGACTACCAAGTGCTATAGTGGGATCTAAAACTGTAGGGAGCTTTAAGATAAAATTGGATAAGCATATGGACGAGAAGGGTTGGGTGTGAAGGGGGATCAGCCGGGTTGGGCCAATCAGCGCTCTGCAGACCTCCATAATCCTGCGTTAATCTCTAACCGTTTTGGTAAGATGATCCTCAGGGTATTAGAGTGTGAAGCCTATAATTGGGCTTTGTAATTGAATTGGGGTTGTGTGGGACAGGGATCTGCCTTGCTTAGGCCAATCGGCTTTCTGCAGACTCCCATTTTCTTATGTTCTTATGTTCTTATGTTCTAAGGTATACAGCGATAGTATAGATAATAGGTTAAGTACGGTTACTATAAGTAGAAATGATGTGCTTAAGGAAATTGACAGACTGAAACCTCATAAATCGCCTGGTCCTGATGAGGTATATGCTAGAGTATTAAAAGATTGCAGAGATGAGTTAAGTTACCCATTAACATTTCTATTTAACAAGTCATTAGAAACAGGTATAGTTCCAGAAGCTTGGAAGCTTGCAAATGTAGTTCCGATCTTCAAAAAAGGTGATAAATCAATAGCATCCAATTACCGTCCCATTAGTCTCACTTCAATCATAGGAAAGCTACTAGAGTCAATTATTGCTAGGAAAATGAGAAACCACTTAGAAACATTTAACTTAATAAATTCTTCTCAGCATGGATTCACTCAGGGACGGTGTTGCCTTACTAATTTGCTTAGTTTTTTCTCAGAGGTATATGAAGCAGTAGATAATGACAAGTCATATGATATTATATATTTAGATTTCAGTAAAGCTTTCGACAGAGTCCCTCATGAAAGATTGATGAGAAAGGTTGAGGCACATGGAATAGGTGGGGCGTTGTTAGGATGGATTAGGTCATGGCTAATTGGTAGGAAGCAGAGAGTCAGCATAAATGGTACCAAGTCAGAATGGGGAGCAGTCAAAAGTGGTGTCCCCCAGGGATCGGTATTAGGTCCCCTGTTGTTTCTTATATACATAAATGACCTAGATTTAGGTATAACTAGTAGGATAAGTAAATTCGCAGACGATACTAAAATAGGGAGATCAATTGATTCAGATAGAGATATAGAGTGCCTCCAAAGGGATCTAGATACCTTACATGAATGGTCAGTAAATTGGCAGATGAAGTTTAACATTGACAAATGCAAGGTATTAAAGATAGGGAAGATGCAAACAAATGTTAAATATAAACTAGCTAATTTAGAATTAGAAAATTCAGACTGTGAGAAAGATCTAGGTGTGTTTGTTAGCAATGATTTGAAGCCTAGAAAACAGTGTATAAACGTTCGTAATAAGGCAAACAGGATTCTCGGGTTCATCTCTAGGAGTGTGAGTAACAGAACTGCTGATGTTATCTTAAAACTTTACTTGTCATTAGTGAGACCCCATATGGATTATGCTGTCCAATTTTGGTGTCCTTATTACAGAATGGACATAGATTCATTGGAGAGAGTACAGCGTAGAATGACAAAAATGATCCATAATATTAGAAATCTTTCGTATGAAGAAAGGTTGAAGAAATTAGGTTTACATTCGTTAGAGAGACGCAGAGTTAGAGGGGATATGATAGAGGTGTTTAAGTGGGTTAGTGGGATTAACAAAGGGGACATGACAAATGTACTAAAGCTCAGTGATAGCGAAAGAACTCGTACCAATGGTTTCAAATTAGATAAATTTCGTTTCAGAAAAGATATAGGCAAATATTGGTTTGGTAACAGAGTTGTAGATGGGTGGAATGGACTACCAAGTGCTATAGTGGGATCTAAAACTGTAGGGAGCTTTAAGATAAAATTGGATAAGCATATGGACGAGAAGGGTTGGGTGTGAAGGGGGATCAGCAGGGTTGGGCCAATCAGCGCTCTGCAGACCCCCATAATCCTGCGTTAATCTCTAACCGTTTTGGTAAGATGATCCTCAGGGTATTAGAGTGTTGAGCCTATAATTGGGCTTTGTAATTGAATTGGGGTTGTGTGGGACAGGGATCTGCCTTGCTTAGGCCAATCGGCTTTCTGTAGACTCCCATTTTCTTATGTTCTTATGTTCTTAATAGTTTGATAGAGGTCTAGGAAACGAGATAAAACAAATATATATATACCGGTATTAATAATAAATAAATAAATAAATGAAATAATGTCCCCTTAAGTTTGGTAGATATCACGCATCACCTGTACAGTTAACCGCATTAATTAAGTCGTACCCAGTCCCAGATGTTATGAATACATACAAGATAGTGATTGATTTACAAGAATAATTGGCTACACAACTATTTATCGATCCTATGAACTATCTAGATCTTAACCCGTACAGTACCGGTGACGTCCTTTTCATTATAGTCTGGAAACTATTAGACGATTGCATTCAGCTTAGGAAGGACCTCTAGCCATAACAGGGCATCAAAAGATCTCAAGCAACCCATTTACCTACCACAGGCCTATCCTAAGCTGCATACATTGTCTAAATATAGCTAGAATACACGTCGTTGGTACAGAAAGGGTTAATAAACTACCCTTGTAATTCAATACACGTCACTGAATGGATACAAAGTCATGTGACCAACTGACATTTTGACCGCGTGCATATTTCAAATTGTCGTTCTTGCCATTTTCGACCATTTATTGTGAATTTGTCCCCTAGGCTAAGAAAACACGCCTCCCCGACCTCTTTCAAGCTGTAAAAAAATACCCCCACAGACCCCTTACAAGCTGGTTAATTTTCTCGTAGAAACCTATCTTTCTCTTGCCTAAATTGCAAGCTCGCTTTCGCTCGCCGTGATAATAATCGACTAATGAATGGGGCGAAACGTCGCATAAATAGCCAAGTTACTGGAGCAAAACGTCTGAAAATCGCCACAATAATGAAATAACATAGGGTGTGTCCAACAAGGCTCTCCACAGACTTTGTACCAGGTTCATTAATTTTGTCCTAACTTTGTTAGCTGGTTGAATTATTGTAACGCATTTGAAGCTTCCCGACGACAATTGCTTAAAAATAGTGAGAGGCAAAAGGGTGCGTTTGACACTTGCTTTACTGAAGATAGCAATAAAGTCAAGCCAGTCAATTCAATAAAGCTCTGTATCTAATTACTGAGGATAGCAATAAAGTCAAGCCAGTCAATTCAATAAAGCTCTCTATCTAATTACTGAAGATACCAATAAAGTCAAGCCAGTAAATTCAATAAGGCTATCTATCTATCTATTGCCAGACGCCTTGACGGAGTGGCTATGCAAGAATCGCCTCCTAATTCCAAGGCTCGTTATTGCTCGCCAGGAAAAAAATCGACACTTAAATGACATGAAAAGTGTAACAGAAAATAAGTCAGTAAGTCAGTCAAAAACCCAGTGCCCGCATATAGTTTGTAAAATTATGGCAATTAGATGGAATGATGGAAGGAGAGAGAGAGAGAGAGGAAGGGGTGGAGGCTGGAGCGAGGGGTTATGGAGTAAAGCAAAGGGGGTAGAGGTAACTGCTAATTATAATGTAAAACTTGCAAAATAAACAAATAATATAATCAAATGGGAGAAGATACAGAAGGCAAAACAGGGTAGAAAGGCGTAGGGAAAGAAAGCAGAAGAGGAAAAAGAGAGATGGATGTTGGAGAAGGGTCAGAAAACCAAATTAATTATGGAATAAAATTGATTTTCATAAACCAATATGTTTGACAAGCAAGTATTCAGTAAATAACAGCAGTACTTCTACGTACGATTTATAATATAAACTGTCTTGATAGCGTAACGCATAAGTGCGCGGAATTTCGATGTGAGTATCCTAGTTTCGAGTCCCTGGAGTGCCACATGTATTTGTTGATTTCATTAATTATGTTTAGATGTGAAGTTGGTTGGTGGAAAAAAACATAATAATAGTCACGGATATCGAAATAGGAGGGTGACAAAACATGACAATTTAGTTATAAGATTGGAATGATTGTGATGAAGTATGCTAGAAGACTAACTTGGAATTGATAAGGTTTGGCCAAGTTAGCACTTTCAAAGACATAATAAGGACAGAGAGGCACAATTTATACGTTTACATTATTGAAAATAATTACGAAGAGGAAGGGTCTTTATATATATATAAACTTGCTTTGGGTAGTTTCTCATTTGCCAGCCCGCTATTAAGGATATATAATCAGTACAATAACACATCAGAAATGGATAAAGTGAATATTAGTGGTGACAGGAATACAACACCACTTATATTATGTAATTAGATATATTACAATGGGAGAGGACATGTAGTAATTATGACAATGACAATTAGAAGTAGCTATCATATTGATGTCAGCAATTTGTGGATGGAGAGAGTGAGAGACCAAGAGGGTGTAATAAGTAAATTCCAGGCTATAGGATTCAGTGAGAGTACAAAGTCAGTTTCATGATCATAATGAGGGAGGTTGGCAAGGGGAGAGTAAGAAGATATAGGGAAAAACATAAATCACAACAAATGTAGCTTAATAACATTACTTAATAATCTTGCATATAAGGTACTGGTATGTTACCAGGCAAGTTACTATGCCAATATACCAATATACAAAATGAGAAGGACTCGATAAAATAAGTTTCTTTATTATGCTGTAATTTCTTATGAGGGGGAGGCCAGTAGTATTGATAGAGTACATATGTTATACAAACATGGAAACATATAGAGAAATTCATGTTGCTAATAGTATCTGTAGTACCGGTATTATCCAGGTAAAACTTATAAGAACATAAGAACATAAGAAAATGGGAGTCTGCAGAAAGCCGATTGGCCTAAGCAAGGCAGATCCCTGTCCCACACAACCCCAATTCAATTACAAAGCCCAATTATAGGCTCAACACTCTAATACCCTGAGGATCATCTTACCAAAACGGTTAGAGATTAACGCAGGATTATGGGGGTCTGCAGAGCGCTGATTGGCCCAACCCGGCTGATGGGGGGCCCCTTCACACCCAACCCTTCTCGTCCATATGCTTATCCAATTTTATCTTAAAGCTCCCTACAGTTTTAGATCCCACTATAGCACTTGGTAGTCCATTCCACCAATCTACAACTCTGTTACCAAACCAATATTTGCCTATATCTTTTCTGAAACGAAATTTATCTAATTTGAAACCATTGGTACGAGTAAATGTAAATAGAGTGGCAGATACAGTAACAATAGGCAATCTTTGAGTGAGATAAATACGTTAGGGATGGAATGAAGGTATGGATAAAATGAAGTGCTGTTATTGGATAAAGGTACTATATTGTAAATATTTATTTGAATACTGGTTAGGACTGGATGAAGGTCAAATGAGAGAGAGAGAGATAATATGTGTAAGGAATGGACAAATGGATAAACAATGATAACAAGACAGAGACAGAACACACGATAATTAAAGCTATCAGAAAATACACACAAGGAAATGAAGAACACAACAAATGGAAACCTGTCAACACCGAAAAAAACAAGACAAGAAGAAGAAGAGTACGAGTTTGAAAATATAAGACTAGGGGCATTCATTTAAAATCTGTGTATGGAGTAGATGCAAGTGAAAGAACGGAGAGACGTGGGCGGATGGAGAGGGAAATAAACGATAGGCGAGGGAGGTGAAGCAAAGGGAGACACAAGAACTTAAGGTTTCTGTTTTATAAATGGGACGAAAGGTCTTAAAATCGCCAATCTAACGGGGCGAACATCTTACAATACAAATATGATGTGGTTAAACAAAAGGGAGAAGGGGGTCCAACAAAAAAACCTGCCCTCAATAATATAGACGGAGGTAGAGAGAATGAACGAGAGGAAGGAGTACAAAAGACACGTAACAGAAGGTGGGTAAAACAGCGGGAACAGGAAGTAGGGAAGAGTGGCCAAGAAGAAGAAGAAGAAGGAGGGAAGAGAGGAAATACGAAAGGAAATGAGGAAGGCAGAACAAAGAAGGTAAGAGAGAGAGTTGGTAGATTACGGTAGGGTTGGCGGAAGGGTGATGGGGTTGGGAGGGGTTCAGTGGTAGGCTACAGGGGTCAGCATTTGAAGTAGAGGGAGTTTGTGGTGAGGTGAGGAAATGGAAAGACAGGGGAATGGGAGAGAGAAGACAAATTTGGAAATCAATGGGGGACAACTAAAAAAAGTATGACATCAAAACGTAAAAAGGAATAATTAGAAACGGGACTCAAATATAAGGGACAAGGAGGGAATACGAGAAAAGACGGTAGAATGGGAGAGAGAAGACAACTTTGAAAATCAATGGGAGACAACTAAAAAAAGTATGGTATACAAACGTCATATGAACAATTATAACAGGGACTCAAATATCAGGGACAAGGAGGGAATACGTGAGAAGGTAAGAGAATAGGGTGGAATATATTGTTGACACAAAAGATTTGGTCCAGATTCAACCCATTCAGAGGGAGGGGAGATACTGTAAAGGGGAACTGATATAAATTACAGTTGAAAAGAAAATGTGAATCAGAATACAGGATGAAAAGAAAACATGAAAGAGCGATATAGTAATAGTGAAGTACTAGGAAGGAATAGGAGACATACGATAACAAACAGAGGGGCTCTAGAGAGAGCTCGTACCGTACCTTCGGACGCAGGCGGAGGTATGCGTTTTACCAATCGAATCCTAAATTAAATCACTTCTTCCTTGGCGCATATCCTATCTGCCCACCAAATTTCGTGAACTTCGGTTCATAACTTTGCGAGTCGCCTGCGCTGGCGGAGGTATGCGCTCTACCGATCGCCTCCTAAATTTAATAACTTCTTCCTTGTTGCATATAATACCTCCCCACCAACTTTTGTGAAAATCGGTTCAAAACTTTTATATATCTTGCATACAAACAAACAAACAGAAATGAACAAACGGAGGCAAAATCATAACCTTCGTCCAATTGACCACTTGCGAGTTTTGGTACTAGTAGGAAGTTGGAGCTGGAACATCGGTATAAAACCGAAATGCAATAATAATGTAGGTTTCTGATTGATAAGAAATACGTTGAATTTGGTTTTAGGTATTTATAAATGTGCTACAACCATATTTTAGCTGGTAAGACTGCTAAATATTGATGTAAAAAACTCCAACTTCCTTATAGCCTGGAACTCGCAAGTGGTCAATTTCGTTGACGGAGGTAATGAGAGAGGTGGAGAAAGGAAAAACATGAAAGCAACACCGGTGGACAGATACGTACAGGATTTGGAGGGAAAAAAAAAAAAAAAAAAAAAAAAAAAAAAAGGACAGTATGAGTGGATCCGTTGTAAACTATGCATGTACCGTATACCGGTAATAAAAGTTCCCAGGATGTAACAAAGTAACCCATTGGTATAGGATCAGACACTTTCCTAGGAAATATTTACTACATTCGCATTCAGAGTGTTAGTGGTGAGACAATGGTAGTGGTGGTGGAGGGAGGATTATAGTGGTGGAGAGGTGGTGAAGGTGGTGGTGGTGGTGGTAAAGGGTGACAGTGGTGGTGGTGGTAAAGGGTGACAGTGGTGGAGAGGTGGTGATAGGTGACAGAGGTGGAGAGGTGGTAATGGTGGTGACAGGTGACAGTGGTGGAGAGGTGGTGATAGTGATGGTGGTGGAGGTGATAATCAAGGTGATAGCAGAGATGTTACGTGGACAATGAAGAGGAAGGGAAGGGAAGATCAATTATTAAGAGGTGAAGGAGTACTGTACGAGGGTTGGATCTTCGCTAACCTGACACAAATCGGCGATTGGTATCCAAAGATTAGAGATTAACCCTCTCTGTACCAGTGACGTCTTTTTAATTTAATTTCAAACGATTTTATGAAGCTTAGAAGGATAAATGGTACCGTAGCTAAAAAGATTGAAATAGTGTTGGAAGGGTAGAGGTGGAGTAGGGAGGGGTGCTGGAGTGGTAGAGGTGTAGTAGAGAGGGGTGGTGGAGTAGGAAGGGTTGGTGGAGGGATCAAGATGGAGTAGGGAGGGTTGAAGTAGAGGGGTCGAGGTGGAGTAGGGAGGGGTAGAGGTGGAGTAGAGAGGGTTGGTGGATGGGGTAAAGGTGGAGTAGGGGGGGGGGGGTGGAAGGCTAGAGGTGTAGAAAGGGTTGGTGGAAGGGTAGAGGTGGAGTAGGGAGGGGTGGTGAAGGAGTAGAGGTGGAGTAGGGAAGGGTGGTGAAGGGGTAGAGGTGGAGTAGGAAGGGGTGGTGGAGGGGTAGAGATAGAGTAGGGAGGGTTAGAGTAAAGTGGTAGAGATAGAGTAGGGAGGGTTAGAGTAAAGTGGTAGAGATAGAGTAGGGAGGGTTAGAGTAAAGTGGTCGAGGTGGAGTAAGAAGAGATGGTGGAGGAGGGGTGGAGTCGTAAGGAGGGTTGGGTGGAGACGTATAGGCACAAACTAAACCATACTCCTTTCTTCTCTACGGATTTAAATTTCGCCCACTCTTTCTTTCCTACCTAACCCCTTCCTTGCCCTCCAATCCCCGTATTTACATTATTAAAGAGACAGTGGGGTGGAGGGGTCGGTGATAGGGTGTAGGTAGATTAAGGTGGGGTTGGCGGAGGGGTGATGGGGTTGGGAGGGGTTCGGTGGTAGGCTACAGGGGTCAGCATTTGAAGTGGAGGGAGTTTGTGGTAGGGTGGAGGAGGTTTGTGATGGGGTGGAGGGGGCCTGTGGTAGGGCGGAGGAGGTCTGTAGTGGGGTGGAGGGGGATTGTGGTGGGGTGGAGGGGGCTTGTGGAGGAGGTTGGTGGAGGAAGTTGGTGGTAGGGTGCAGGAAATTTGTGGTGGGGTGGAAGGAGGTGGGATGGAGGGAATTTGTGGTGGGGCTAAGGGGGTTTGTGGTGGGTGGAAGGGGTTAGTAGTGAGACGGAGGGAGAACGATACATTCCTTCTCTTTCAGGATAGCTGAAATATTTTTTTCCATACTGGGGGATTCGAACCCTGGCGTACTCTGGTCGTAGCCGCCTGGGCGGTTAACTAACGCCTTAAAGTGGAGATGGGTAGCTTTTTCTGGACCCCCTTCTCCCTCATATTTAGCATATTAGTTTGGAAATTTTAAGGCGTTCGTTCTATTTGTTTGGCGATTTTGAGACCTTTCACCCCACTTTTTTGCACAAAATCGGTCAATATTAAGCAAGATAGTAAACACACAAGAGGACACGGGCCGACTGCAGGAAGACATGAATGTAGTGTTCCAGTGGACCAGGGAAAACAACATGCAATTCAATGAGGAAAAATTCCAATTAATACGGTACGGAGATAATAATGGTGTTAAAGAAATTACAAATTACTTAACAGAATCTAACCACATAATAGAACGGAAAGACAGTGTGAAAGACCTTGGGGTATTAATGTCTGAAAATATGGGTTTCAAAGTACATAACCAGGTCAAAGTGGCGGCTGCGAAACGTCTAACGGGTTGGATTCTGCGTACTTTTAAAACACGCGGTGAATTGCCTATGATCTCTAGTGCTACCGCGGCTTGAATACTGTAGCGTATTAACATCCCCATACAAAGCAGGTGAAATAAATGACGTAGAGAGTGTACAAAGAAATTTCACTTCGCATATAAGTTCGATAAAACATCTACACTATTGGGAGCGTTTAAGAGCACTGAATCTGTACTCACTGGAACGTAGAAGAGAACGTTACCTAATAATATACACGTGGAAAATCGCAGAGGGTTTAGTACCAAACCTACATACTCCGATAGTCATGAAATTCAGTGATAGGAGAGGCTGGGAATGCGAAATCCCCCGGATGAATAACAGGGGTGCTATGGGCTCTCTGCGAGAGGGCTGGTTATCACACAGAGGCCCACGTCTCTTCAACAAACTCCCACGGCGAGTAAGAGACATGAGGGACATCTCGTTAGACAACTTCAAGAGAGCCCTAGATGTCGAACTGCAAAAAGTGCCAGACGAGCCCATCCTCGCAAGGAAGCGAGCTGTCGCTTCAAACAGTCTACTGCACCAAATCACCACTCATAACGAGGGGCGTCGCGCTCCTTGGTGCCGCTAGAGGAGCGGCGAACACATCCAAAGGTATCCAAAGGTATTAGGAAGTTTCGTGCCATTTAAGTGTCGATTTTTTTGTCTGGCGAGCGATAGCGAGCCTGTAATATAAGAAAGAACCGGCCTTCGGCCGCGACATATTTCTACCGAAAAATTTACACATTTATCTTGAAAGGGGTGTATTTTTAAGCTTGATGGAGGTCTAGGAAGGAAACTAAAACAATTATAAACAAATATATAAATGAGCAAATAAATAGGCCCATCCCCCATGAATACACTGGACCTTCTCGGCCCGTTACATTGAGGGGTAGTTGTGTTAGGATGGAGGGGTTGATATAGAGGGGGTGGTAGATGGAGAGGGTTGGTAGATTAAGGGATCATTGTTGGGGTGGAGGGCACCTATCGAGGGGTGGGAAGGGTCAGTATTAGGGTGGACAATGTTGGTAGTGGGGGCGGAGGAAACATGTGGAGGGTGGTAAGGGTTGGTAATGAAGTGCCGTGGTAATTCAATTCAATTCAATAACTTTATTTCGTAATATACACAAGATTATATACATTACATATACATTTGAAGTAGATAAGTTTTAAAAAGTGTGATGTGATACATAATAATTCATCTCTTTATAATATAGAATTTGCAATTTTAAAATAATTGCTTAACTCAATTCTGGTACATCTCAATACATGTATTTGTACTAATCGTAACTTCAATAAACATTGACGCTTTTTTACAGTAGCTTAAATTTAGTCGAAAGTAAAATATACATACCGGGTAATCAATAAAGTAATAGTGGGTAATAGTGGTGGAGTTGCTGGGATAGGTGGTGGTAGTGGTGGAGGCGGTAGTAGTGCAGTTGGTGGTAGTGGTGGTGGGGTTGGTCAAGGGTTATAGGGGTCAGCAGTTGGGGGGAGGGGGAAAGCTTGTTTATGGTGGGGTGGAAGGGGTTGGTAGAGAGGTGTAGGGAGCTTGCGGATGGTCAGTGTTCAGTGGTGGGGTATAGGGGGGTGGAGAGGGCGTGTAGTGGGGTTAGTGGTGGAGGAGGGGGTGGTGGTGGTGGTGGAAGAGGGGGAGGGAGGGGTGGTGGCAGTGGTCGTCATGGCGCCGAGGATCGATGTGTGGAGCGACGCAGCACCTTCGTTATACGTCGCCTTTACTGTGTGTGTGTGTGTGTGTGTCTCTGTCTGTCTGTGTGTGTGTGTGTCTGTGTGTGTGTGTGTCTGTGTCTGTCTGTGGGTGTGTGTGTTTGTGTGTGTGTGTGTTCCCCCTCTTCCGTCCTCCTACCCCCTCATCTACCGACCTACCCCTTCAGCAAATGACCAAATTCTCTATCCTGTTTCATCTCTTCGTATTCAATCCTATTTCGCATTTATCTCAATATTCACCATCTCAAGCCTTTCTTAGCGACATATCTCTACCCTGCTTCATCTCATCCTCTTCTGTCCTCATCTACCGACCTACCCCCATCAGTCCTTATTATCTAATCAGTTTCACTCTATCCTATTTGTGCTCCATCCCAATCATGTACCCTACCCTGATCGCTCCTCGTTATTAGCTGTATCCTTTTCTATCCTGCGTCATCTTATCCTAGCCTATTATATTTCGTCCTGAGCCCATTAACCCCTTCTGTACCGGCGACTTCTTTTTCATTTTATGTTAGCTACATTTAGAGAATGCTAGGAAGCTTAGGAAGGATGCATGGTAGCTAAAAGGATTAATTGAGATAGACTTTTAATTGATTTGCCTTACAAACGGTAGACGTCTTTCCTAAGCTGAATAGAATCGTTTAGTAGTTGCCAGAATATACTGAAAAGAATGGCCCCGGTACTGAATGGGTTAAGGGGAGGTTTTTAGTGTTTCCCCTAGACCTCCATCAAGCTAAAAATTACACCCCCTTAAGCCCCTTGAAGATAAATTTTTACATTTTTCGGTAGAAAAAAAATCCTATTAAATTACAGGCTCGCTATCGCTCGCCAGGAAAAAATGGACACCTAAATGACACGAAAGATCTTAACATTTACAGAAATGGGGCCAAAGGTCTTAAAATCGCCAAACTAATGGGGCTAACGTCTTAAAATATAAAAAACAATTGGGCTTAACATGAGGGAAAAAGGGGTCAAGAAAAATCCCTCAAGTGGAAATCTCCCTTAACTACCCCAGCCTCTGTTAGCTACTACCCAGGGTCTCTACTTTCTGTCATCTCATCCTTAGCCCCTTCTGTGCCGGTGACGCATTTTAATCATATTCTGGATACTATTAGACGATTGTATTCAGTGTAAAAAGGGCCTCCAGCAATTAACAGGCTGCGAACTTACACACGAAACCCTTTTTACTACCACAGATCCTTCTTAAACTGCATAAAAACGGCTAAACATAGTTAGAATATTATATAAAAAGATATCGCCGGTACAAAAAGGGCTAGCAGTCCTCTCCCGTCCTCCTAGCCCACGCCACCCTACCACAGGACCCACCCCTTCAGTAGTGGTCCTATTCGATCCCGTTTCATCCCTACCTATCCTTACCCTACTGCGGTCTGATACCAATAGCCGCTTCCTTATCGATCTTTCTCTACCCGGTTCCACCTGCATTCTATTCCTTTCTACCCCCCCCCCCCCCTCTCTCCCGCATCCGCTTTACATATATTACATCATATTCTCTAGCCCGTTTAATATCATCCTAGTCTACCTTCCCTCTTGCAAATCCTAATACCAAACGTTTCCACTTAAAGGTGGTGGTGCATGAGTTGAGATAAACATGGAATAAATCGCCAACCTGTACAACATTATTTTGCAAAATGCAATGAAATGAAAATGCAAAATGAAATACTTATTAACAATAGTATAAAGGATTTTGTGGATCGTCTACACCGGACCTGTGACGTCATTGGGATGTAAGTCCACCATCCAGTGCAGGATGAGGATACCCATATGACGTCACAGGTCCGGTGTAGACGATCCACAACATCCTGTATACTATCTATTGCCTGACGCCGTGATCCCCGAAGGAGTGGCCACGAACGAACCGCCCCCATGCACCTCTGTCCCCAGTCAGTCGACGCCCCTCCTCCCAACCAGCACCGCCTTCATCCATATACTTCCTCACTCCATCCTTCCACCTCTCCTTCAGTGACATTGCCTTTTGCAAGATAATTATGTGGAGGTTGTCGATTATTCTTCCACGGTTATCTCAACCCATGCACCACCACTTTTAAGCCTTCATTAGCGGTGTGCCTGTAGCCTGTTTCACATCACCCCCGTACCCCTTCATCTACCGACCTATCCATTCTGTAACTGCCCTGTTTCGTGTCTCCGTAGCCTATCCTGTTCTTGCTACTCTCAACATCTGCCTTACCTCTTCCGTTCCATCCTGTCATCTACCCCAAAGTTTATATACTATCACCATCACCACTACTACTATAACCATCACCACTACTACTATCACTATCCTGTAGTGTATAATACTTTGATCTACCCTACCCCTCTCTACTCTATAAACCTTGCCCTATCCTACCGAGACTAGACCCTAGCCTCTCGAGTACCGTACAGTACATGATTAGATTGATATCCAGTATTCGATAAACGGATATAAAATCGTAGTCATGTACTTAACCATTAA
This sequence comes from Paralithodes platypus, assembly GCA_032716605.1. Lineage (NCBI taxonomy): Eukaryota > Metazoa > Arthropoda > Malacostraca > Decapoda > Lithodidae > Paralithodes > Paralithodes platypus. The sequence continues at coordinate 9,717,059 of CM064497.1, forward strand.
CTGTCTTGATGGTGTAGTGGTTAGAGTGTTTAAAATCTGTATGTGGTGACCCAGGTTCGAATTCCGGGAGGATCACATGCTTTCATTAATTTAATTGGGATATGTTTGGTGTTGGGAGTGAAATTAATATATTAGATTAAACCTCCATCACCTCGAGTATTTTCTTCCCTGTTATAAGAACATAAGAACATAAGAAAATGGGAGTCTGCAGAAAGCCGATTGGCCTAAGCAAGGCAGATCCCTGTCCCACACAACCCCAATTACAAAGCCTAATTATAGGCTCAACACTCTAATACCCTGAGGATCATCTTACCAAACCGGTTAGAGATTAACGCAGGATTACGGGGGTCTGCAGAGCGCTGATTGGCCCAACCCGGCTGATCCCTGGGTGACTCGGTTATATGATCCCAATATATATTCTATTCTTCTACTCTATCAGCTTCTAACCCATCCGTTCCCCTTTAGTTGCCTCTGCCTTTTTTTTTTAACTTATTCAATCTCTTACCATTCTATCCTTTTTCTTTTTGTTACCTTTGCCTTTTTTTTTTAACTTATTTCATCTTCCATTCTATCCTCTTGTTTTCTTATCCTAATGTCTAACCCTACCTAAAACTGCATTCATTAACTGCCTTTATCGATCCTATTTCGTGTCCTTTTGTTATCGTAATATCAACCCTACCCTCTCTACCATTCACTACCTCTGTCCTTTGCATCTTGTAATGACCTATACTTTTCCGTTCTATTGTGTTTCTTCTAATTAAGAATTTTAAATGCAAGATTTTTGGGCTTTCTGCTATGGTCCAAATTAAGCCATCAGCCAACAACGATGGGCGGTGCGCTCCTCGGTGCCACTAGCAGAGTGGCGAACTCCACATAGGTAGGTAGGTGACCCCCCCCCCCCCACACACACTAACCACTAACAATCGTAACAGGTCCAGCCTTCAGTAGGCCTGTCCTCCTCCCAAGCTGTTTACTGCATCAGGTTATCAGACGCCTGCACTAATACTGGGACAGTAGTATCGTTATAATAAGAATAATTATCCCACATATTATAGTCTACTTACAGTAATCGGCGTGTAATGTATGGGGTATTTTATTGTTATGTACAGTTTATACAGTCGGAAATCGGAATATCGAAACAGTTCACAAAGTTCACGTAGACATATCAGATAAAAATATAATAGGGTAGACCGGTAGATCCACATGTTACCGTACCCAGTGTGTGACAACATTTATAATAAATGTAACATTGCCCTCAATCAGCATAGGCTATACTCAAAACTACGTACCGGTATTATCTATAGCATACCTGCATGTAAACTACGTACCGGTATAATCTATAGCATACCTGCATGTAAACTACGTACCGGTATTATCTATAGCATACCTGCATGTAAACTACGTACCGGTATTATCTATAGCATACCTGCATGTAAACTACGTACCGGTATTATCTATAGCATACCTGCATGTAAACTACGTACCGGTATTATCTATAGCATACCTGCATGTAAACTACGTACCGGTATTATCTATAGCATACCTGCATGTAAACTACGTACCGGTATTATCTATAGCATACCTGCATGTAAACTACGTACCGGTATTATCTATAGCATACCTGCATGTAAACTACGTACCGGTATTATCTATAGCATACCTGCATGTAAACTACGTACCGGTATTATCTATAGCATACCTGCATGTAAACTACGTACCGGTATTATCTATAGCATACCTGCATGTAAACTACGTACCGGTATTATCTATAGCATACCTGCATGTAAACTATGTACCGGTATTATCTATAGCATACCTGCATGTAAACTACGTACCGGTATTATCTATAGCATACCTGCATGTAAACTACGTACCGGTATTATCTATAGCATACCTGCATGTAAACTTGCATCACATACCGTATATTCCATGCCTTAGTACACCATTAAGGGGAGGTTTTTAGTTTGGTCCCTAGATATCCTTCAAGCTTAAGATTACACCCCCTTCAGCCCCTTTCAAGATAAATGTGTACATTTTTCGATAGAAAAATGTCCTGGCTGAAAGCCGGTTCCTCTTAAATTACAGGCTCGCTATCGCTCGCCAGGATAAAATCGACACCTAAATGGCACGAAACGTCTTAAAATTAAATTGACAGAAATGGGTTGAATGTTCTTAAAATCGTCAAAATAATGGGGCAAACGTCTTAAAATTAGAAAAACAATGAGGCTAAACATGAGGGAGAAAGGAGTCAAGAAAAAAATCCCTCAAGTGGAAATCTCCCCTTAAGCATACCGTAGTACGTACAATAGTAGAATATATGTCACAAAACACAAACTATATAATTCCCTGTGTATGAATTTTCCTTGAAATACATAATTTATTCACTATAAATGTAGTCAACAGTTACGCGATCTTCGCAACATATTTTTAACACTGCATTCCATCACTTCCTTTTACAACACACATAACTCTAATATATAATTATTCCCTAGTGTGTATTACACCACAAATGCCTCACATCTCAACGCAGATACTTGCCAGTCATCACTAAGCTACGGTACACAACACCCCACACCTCTTACAACATGGCATAACACAAAACCTCAACACTTATTCATTCAGCGTTTTCTCAACACCATTAGAAACACAGCACCATAAGATTTTACTTGACCAGAACACAATAATATAATTTTACTTCTGTAAAATCAGTGCAGCACTCACCCCTACAGCACCCATACCAACACTGGCCTGCACTATTTAATCACAAATATAATCGGTCGGTGACACATCCAACCACAGCTGATAACCACTGTTACCACCACCACAGCCACCATCATACTAACACTGTTGCCACACTAGTACTAGTACCAACTCTTGGACTCGTTACAGTACTTGGATAGGTTGGCAAAATCCGATTCACCTTTGTTAAGATTATCTCACTGATAATCAATAACATCATGATAAATAGATCATATTGTAAATAATATGAATTCACTCCACTGTCAACTGGTTGGCCATAGTTGCAGCCCTATTATCAGTACAGCGCAGTATATAAAGGACGAATTGATCTAAGGCCGGACTGAAGTCCTATTATTCTCACATCAATTATAGGGAAATTGCTAGAATCAATTATTGCCAGGAAAATTAGAAATCACTTAGATATGTTCAAGTTAATAAAACCCTCTCAACATGGTTTCACTCCAGGACGATCCTGCCTAACAAATTTACTCAGTTTTTTCTCCGAGGTTTATGAAGCGGTAGATAACGACAAGTCATATGATATAGTTTACTTAGACTTCAGTAAGGCCTTTGATAAAGTTCCACATGAAAGGCTGTTAAGGAAGATCGAAGGACATGGTATTGGGGGGATGCTACTCAAGTGGATTAAGTCATGGCTGATTGGTAGGAAACAGAGAGTTAGTATAAATGGTGTAAAATCGGACTGGGGATTAGTTAAAAGTGGGGTCCCCCAAGGGTCGGTTTTGGGCCCCTTCTGTTCATTATCTACATAAATGATCTTGACTCAGGCATAAAGAGTAGGATCAGTAAATTTGCTGATGATACTAAAATAGGTAGGATAACAGAGTCAGCTAGTGACAGGGAATGTCTTCAAAATTATCTCGATCACTTGCACGAGTGGTCCATAAATTGGCAGATGAGTTTCAATGTAGACAAATGTAAGGTATTAAGGATTGAAAATCGTAATTTAGATGCTAAATACAAACTAGACAATGTAGAATTGGATAACTCAGACTGTGAGAAGGATCTGGGGGTGCTCGTTAGTAATGATCTGAAACCCAGAAAACAGTGTATAAGTGTTAGGAATAGGGCAAATATAATTCTAGATTTCATATCTAGAAGTGTTAGCAACAGGACTGCTGAAGTTTTCTTAAAACTATACTTAGCTCTAGTAAGACCCCATTTAGACTATGCTGTTCAATTTTGGTGCCCTTATTATAGAATGGATATCGACCCTTTAGAGGCAGTCCAAAGAAGAATGACCAAAAAGATACATAATATTAGACATTTATCGTATGAGGAGAGGTTGAAAGTCTTAGGCCTGCACTCACTAGAGAGACGAAGATGTAGGGGAGACATGATAGAGGTATTTAAATGGATAAAAGGTTTAAATAAGGGCGATATAAATGAGGTATTAAAGCTAAAGAACGGCGACATAACCCGCTCAAATGGTTTCAAGTTAGATAAGTTTAGATTTAGGAAAGATATAGGAAAGCACTGGTTTGGAAATAGAGTTGTTAACATGTGGACTGCACTACCCAGAACAGTAATTAGCTCAGAAACAGATGAAAGCTTTAACCATAAGTTGGATTCCCATATGGGTGATATGGGCTGGGTGTGAATGGGAGCTGCTTCATGTGGGCCGCATGGCCATATTATGCAGTTTCCCGAGATCTTATGACCTTATGTTGTTATGTAATTGGGGTTGGGTGTGACAGGGATCTGCCTTGTGTGGGCCGATCGGCTTTTTGCAGACTCCCATTTTCTAATGTTCTTATGAACTTTTCCTATTAGCTCAGACAGATCCCATTTGGTTATCACTGGAGGAAGCCCTTTAAACTTACGGTCCCGCTACAAACCTTAACCAACATAATATCACACTAACATTTGAGCCTAGACCAAACACTGCATATTATGACGTGCAGGGTATGAATCCTCCTCGACCAACCTTGTATACATGTCAACAATGGTATTACTGTAGGCTCTTGTAATTATATATACCGTATATACTACATATATATAGATATATATATATATACCGGTATATATATATATATATATATTATAACAATATGGAATCAATTCGACACAATACAAAATATCTGATTGGGTTTCAAATGAGCCGTGTGGATAAAACTTGGATGGCGATTGGTGAGAGTGTATAACTACGAACCAATGAGGAGAGGCGATACGGACGGTCCCGGGTTAATTACGTGCTGGTAATAACAATGTCTCTCTCTATTACTAACACTCCGGTGGTGGTGGTGAGTACAAAGGAGTACAAAGGAAATCAAGCAACAACAGATCTAGTGACCCTTCTAGGTTGCTTGTCCTCCAAAACACTGAGGATCAAGTGTCCAAACAGTGGTTTAGAGTGGGTAAGGGAACATTGGAAAGGGAATTACTGCCCTGGAACTAATGTCCGTGGCAGGATTAGGAAGTTAGTAGGGGACAGATGGGTTAGTAACTGAGGGGGGGATAAAATAAAGTTATTCATTTACAAACGCAGTCAGTCGCGGGTTTGATGCGAGATATTTGTCTAGGCGGAGTTTAAATGAATCAACGGTGATGCAGTCTATAACGTTTCGGGGAAGCCCATTCCACAAGTTGACAACTCGATTGAAGAAGAAATTCTTAGATTCGTGTGAGTTAAAAGATTTACCAATAATTTTGCAACCGTTTCCCCGCGTGTAATTAGATTGGTCGATAGTGAAGTACTTACTAGAGTTCATATTGTCGATGCCTTTGATGATTTTGAACACTTGAATTAAGTCACCTCTTAATCTGCGCTGGGTTAAAGGAAATAGATTTAATTCTCTAAGACGCTCTTCGTATGGTTAGGTATCATTTTGGTAACTCTACGTTGAACTCGTTCTAGCTTGTTTATATCTTTTTGGTAATAAGGGCACCAGGATTGAACGCAGTATTCCAGAAGAGGGCGGACTAAGGAATTGTAAAGGGTTAGGATAACTTCTTTGGATTTATGCTCAAATGACCTGCCTATAAAGCCAATTATTTTGTTTGCCTTCTTAACAACTTCTGAACATTGTTGACTCGGTTTTAGGTTACTCGATATTGTTACTCCCAGATCGGTTTCTCTGTTTACATTCTTAAGCTGAGTGCCATTCATCGAATAGTTTGCTTTCTCATTTAGGTATCCGATATGTAGTACTTTACATTTATCCGCATTGAAACTCATTTGCCAAATTTGGGCCCAACATGACAATTTATCTAGATTGTGTTGCATATCGTCAACTTGTTCTTTTGAGAGTACGCTATTTGCAATTTTTGTATCGTCAGCAAATTTTGAGATTGTACAGGTGAGACCCTCATCTATGTCGTTGATGTAAATTAGAAAGAGAATTGGTCCTAGTACCGAAGGGAGGGAGGGGAGGGGTTCGTGAAGGTGGTGGTGGTGGTGGTGAGGGAGGGGAGGCGTTGGTGAAGGTGGTGGTGGTGGTGGTGAGGGAGGGAGGGGAGTGGGTGGTGAAGGTGGTGGTGGTGGTGAGGGAGGGGGTGTTGAAGGTAGGGATAGTGGTGGTAATGGGGAGGTACCGTAGTGGTGATGGTGAGGCATCTGCTGTTTCTGTTACTGTTTATAAGACTTGTATATAATGTATGTATACAGTACAGCACATACCCCATAGCTGGGGGTGGCCGACTGGAGGGTCAGCCTGTCAGGGATCACTTTCGCGTTCCCTTGCCCCTTTCTGTCTCGTCTAGTAGGTGAATTTTACAACGTGAGGAGGATTCCTAGCCTCATGCCTCTTATAAGACTTAAGGTAGTATTTATATACACGTGAGAAGGGGGTTTCCTTTCCCTTCGTAAGTTTTTTTTTTTTTTTTTTTTTTTTTTAAGAGACAATGAACGGAGGAAGGAAAAACACAGATAAAACAAAAAGGTCCATGTGCCTAAAGGCATCCTCCATTCATAAAATGTTTGTAACAACTGGATTTAAACATTTGTAGATTGTAAGTTTGTGGAAAGCAATTCGAGGGAAGTGAATTCCAAAGAGTAGTAGCTCTGGGGATAAATGAATTCTGATAAGCAGAAGTTCTGCATTGTGGAGGAAAAGTGTAAATTCATGGGCGCTCTCAGCTGCTCTAGTTCTACGGGGAAAGATGTGAAGAGGCGGCACAATTGAAGCAAGTTCCTCGGGAACTGCATTATAGTCTAGTCTGCATTATAAACAACTTATTTCACTACAGATTTTTCACTCTCTTGATAATCAAGATAACGACATGACAATTTACCGTCAGCTGAATATAAACAAACTAACACTCTCCACCAACTACACAAGCACCCACATGATACCTTTACTATCGTCAGCCAAATCCAAATAAATCCACAACCATAGCTTTATCCACTCAATTACATTTACAAACACCTCTATCCACAACCAAGTCTGTCCTCATCCAACACTATCTACTTTCTACAACCATATTAAAGTCTGTCCTAATACAACACTATCTACTTTCTACAACCATATTAAAGTCTGTCCTAATACAACACTATTTACAACCATATTAAAGTCTGTCCTAATACAACACTATTTACAACCATATTAAAGTCTGTCCTAATACAACACTATTTACAACCATATTAAAGTCTGTCCTAATACAACACTATTTACAACCATATAAAAGTCTGTCCTAATACAACATTATTTACAACCATATTAAAGTCTGTCCTAATACAAAACTATCTACAACCATATTAAAGTCTGTCCTAATACAACACTATTTACAACCATATTAAAGTCTGTCCTAATACAACACTATTTACAACCATATTAAAGTCTGTCCTAATACAACACTATTTACAACCATATTAAAGTGTGTCCTAATACAAAACTATCTACAACCATATTAAAGTCTGTCCTAATACAACACTATTTACAACCATATTAAAGTCTGTCCTAATACAAAACTATCTACAACCATATTAAAGTCTGTCCTAATACAACACTATTTACAACCATATTAAAGTCTGTCCTAATACAAAACTATCTACAACCATATTAAAGTCTGTCCTAATACAACACTATTTACAACCATATTAAAGTCTGTCTTAATACAACACTATTTACAACCATATTAAAGTCTGTCCTAATACAACACTATTTACAACCATATTAAAGTCTGTCCTAATACAACACTATTTACAACCATATTAAAGTCTGTCCTAATACAAAACTATCTACAACCATATTAAAGTCTGTCCTAATACAACACTATTTACAACCATATTAAAGTCTGTCCTAATACAACACTATTTACAACCATATTAAAGTCTGTCCTAATACAACACTATCTACAACCATATTCCCTACCAAAACCACCACTATCAGCTGCCATCGCAGATTTAATCATCTCATATCGGGCTCAACTTTATTTGCATATGGGGTACAAATGTGAAATGTCCATCAGTATCAGCTGTGGCAATCAACTAGTACACTCGGATACCATAGTATTTAGCCCACTCATACAAATTCGTGGACTTCACCTATTTCTAACTATAGAAGTATATCTATGGAAACCAAGCTATTAATATAATTATCTATAAATCAACTACAAAACTATATATACTATTTTTTGAAAAGCAAGTTCTATCCAAAAATCAATCCAAATAGTTATAATTGCATAAATAAAAACATAGGGGGACCACAGATCCTTATGAGTGGGCTAGAGACTATGGCATCCGAGTGTACCATCCCATTATAACTTACCATCATTATAAATACTAAAATCCGTTGCTACTACTACCTCTTCCAAACCATCCTACCACAATTACTTTATTCATATTACAGGTAACGACAATAATGATGGCAATATACAGTATCTTATATTTGTACACAAATAAATCAAATCACAAATCGTTGCCCCATAAAATGTTCTTTCCTTTCACATAAACATTAGGCTATTCAGTGTGCAGTTGGGTGTGAGTACATGATTAGATTGATATCCAGTATTCGATAAATGGATATAAAATCGTAGTCATGTACTTAACCTTTAACTGTCTTGATGGTGTAATTATTAGAGTGTTTAAGATCTGTATGTGGTAACCAAGGTTCGAATCCCGGGAAGATTAAATGTTTTCAGTAATTTCATTGGGAGGTGTTTGGTGTTGGGAGTGAAATTAATATATTAGATTATTGTTAATTTTGCAAGTTTTACATTATAATAATTAATAGTTAAACAATTATCGGCATACAATATAATTCACAAAAGACAAATATATTGTCTAACTCAAAATATATTTGATGGAACAAATGTCATTACAATACCGTAGACTGATTCATTGTGTATAACTTCAAAAATCGGTGCCTTACCTCGGTACCAAATCCATAACTGTTTTACAATCCATCACAAACAATTACTTTAAGTTATGTTTGAAAGATCAGCATATATCTTTGTGTATGCTTTTCATTATTAAATGTCAACCATAATAACAAAGCTATCACCTACCCTACACATCAATCCACCCCCACTACTACACCATTATAATCAAAGCATTTAGAAATTTCATAATTTAAATATATCAACCATAATTTACGTTGTAGTTTTGCTAGCCTCAGTTTATTTTATTCCAATGAAATATAGGCCAGGTTCAGAAAGAAACCTCACATATTTTTAGTTGTCTAATAAGAACATAAGAACATAAGAAAATGGGAGTCTGCAGAAAGCCGATTGGCCTAAGCAAGGCAGATCCCTGTCCCACACAACCCCAATTCATAAGGTCCATGATGATGATAATTTTCCTAGACCATCAGAAGGAGAACGACCTTTTTGACATACCACCAACATTCCAACAACGACTAAAGTGTTTTAATACGGCTGATGATAATAATGATAATGATGATGATGATATATTGACACAGACCACATTCTCTGCCACGACCACTATAAAGGATCAGCAGAAACAGTGGAACACTATCTACTTCATTGCCATAGACATTATGGCAAGCGCTCGCACCCACCTGAGAAGAACAGTGGCACAACACGGAGGGACCTTCAATCTACAACATATCCTAGGAGGGGGAGATATCGACCAACAAGGCAAACATGCAATTGCCTCAGCTCTAGGAACATACATAAGAGCCACAAATAAAACCTCAGACATCTAATAACATCAACGACAAAACAACTCCAACACACAGAAAACCCACCCATAACCAATACAGTGCAGTGCCACCCATACCGGTGCTGTACTGTACTGTGCTGTACTGTGCTGTACCTAGACCTCTGCCAACCCTACAAAACCCGAACCTGACTCAACCCGACGAGACATAACGACTTACCTCCTATAAGACCTTAATAACCAATCCTCATACTTACCTATATACTTACCCACTTTCCAGTCCTTAATGACCTTGACCTATAGTTAAAACTATGTAGGGTACAATACCTTACCTTTGGATGTGTTCGCCGCTCCTCTAGCGGCACCAAGGAGCGCGACGCCCCTCGTTATGGGTGGTGATTTGGTGCAGTAGACTGTTTGAAGCGACAGCTCGCTCCCTTGCGAGGATGGGCTCGTCTGGCACTTTTTGCAGTTCGACATCTAGGGCTCTCTTGAAGTTGTCTAACGAGATGTCCCTCATGTCTCTTACTCGCCGTGGGAGTTTGTTGAAGAGACGTGGGCCTCTGTGTGATAACCAGCCCTCTCGCAGAGAGCCCATAGCACCCCTGTTATTCATCCGGGGGATTTCGCATTCCCAGCCTCTCCTATCACTGAATTTCATGACTATCGGAGTATGTAGGTTTGGTACTAAACCCTCTGCGATTGTCCATGTGTATATTATTAGGTAACGTTCTCTTCTACGTTCCAGTGAGTACAGATTCAGTGCTCTTAAACGCTCCCAATAGTGTAGATGTTTTATCGAACTTATATGCGAAGTGTACTCACTATTTAGACATCCTATCTGTAGATCCCTTTCAACTAACAATCTTCCCTTCCCCTCAGCAAGCAACTCTATGCCTGTGCAGTAATCTGGAGATCTGAAATACTCCGAGCAAACTGCACATATAAATATCAAGAAGAAGAAGGATCAGCAACCATACCATAATAGCTACTTCCCTGTATCCCCCCCCCCCACCCCACCTACTATAGAGACCCCTGAAGTGACCCGACCATCACCTGCCACAACCCCCCCCCCCCCACCATCTGCCACCCTCTTCCATCTCTCCCTCGATCTACCACTCTCTTCTAACTATCCCCCTATCCACCTCTCACTCCATTCACCAACCTGTTCCACCTCTCACTCCATCCACCACCCCTTCCACCTCTCACTTCATCCACAACCCCGTTCCACCTCTCACTCCATCCACCACCCCTTCCACCTCTCACTCCATCCACCACCCCTTCCACCTCTCACTCCATCCACCAACCCGTTCCACCTCTCTCTCCATCCACCACCCCCTTCCACCTCTCACTCCATCCACCACCCCCTTACACCTCTCACTCCATCCACCACCCCTTCCACCTCTCACTCCATCCACCACCCCTTCCACCTCTCACTCCATCCACAACTCCTTCCACCTCTCACTCCATCCTCCACCCGTTCCACCTCTCCCTCCAACCACCATCCCTTCCACCTCTCCTTCCATCCACAACCCCTTCCACCTATCTCCCCTCTCTTCCACTTATCCCCCATCTACCACCCTTTTTCACCTTCTACCCCCTTCCACCTCTCCCTCCATCCACCACCCATTCCACCTCTCCCTCCATCCACCACCCCTTCCACCTCTCCCTTAACCTGTCACTCTCTCCTCGTGCACCTCCCTCCTTCCCTCCACGTGCTCTCCCTCACACCACGTGGGTAACCAGCATGCAGTTTTCTATACACCATCTGCTTACATTTCACTCTCCTCACTATTGCCCCTGATTGTGCCTGTACTGTTAAGTGGGTGAGCCGTTTCAAAGCACAATTATTCGTAGCGTGTAAGAAAATCACGTGAATACATAAACACCCAATTAAAATATACATCGAACTTACACCACTCTCTCTCTCTCTCCCTCCACGTCCATACGTTTTGTTGTGCACAAACACTAACTCCACAACACCACCACTTGATATTCACAAATACCCCATAGCTTCACACATAGCCTATAGGTCTACCAATATTTATAGGCTACAAACATTACAAAACTTCAACCATACTAAATATATACAAAAATTCAATAGTCATTCACAATACTAGAACATCTTTTTATACTACTTACCACACAATTTGTATACGGCACCGGTGCATACAGTTGCAAAATGAATACTTCGATAGCTGTCCCCCCTGTGGGTTTAACTAAAATATAAACGACATTGAAACCACCCTTCACTTATACCACCTGCCCATTGCATCACGTTACACCACCTACTGTACTGTATATACAACCTACATATCTCTAACCCTATAGCACCTATCATCTACCCAACTCGTTACTAAACACTATCCACTGTTCACACCATTGATTATTATCTATCTCCCACACACATCGGTTACCTACGTTGTCACTCGACAAGTTTGTTGCGGGGTTTGGTTAATAAACCATAGGTGTGTAAGTAAAATAGAATCCCAGCCACATCAAATTGATAGTAATAACGAACATTCTGATAGCGTAGATTTTCCGTCTAGGTCCAGTAGTTCAACAGGTAAAAATAAATTAGTTAAAAACAATAGAAAAATAGTTGCAAATACAAGTAATAGTTTGAGTGTTTATTATACAAATTGCAGGAGTTTATGTAACAAAATGAACGAACTTAGAGCACTGGTTAGCAAAGAAAATATAGACATAATAGCGCTAACTGAAACATGGATTAATACAGAAACCAGGCATTTTTTAGCAGAGTTTGATATACCAGGATATAGTTTGTTTAAATATGACCGAACAAGTAAGAGGGGTGGCGGTATAGCAGTGTTTTGTCAGGAGTTCATTAAAAAGCTGTACTAAATCAGGTATTAGAGTAAATAATGAAAATGAAAGTGTTTGGGTAGAAGTTAACGAAGGTAGTGAGACTTTAGTTATTGGAGTTATGTATAGACCGCCAAATATGAGTAGAAATGACGGAACATCATTGTGGGAGGAAATTAAAATAGCATCAAGGCTTAGCAACGTGTGCATTATGGGGGATTTTAATTTCCCTAATATAGATTGGCAGCAACAAATAGGCGACTCTGATTCAAAGGAGTTTATTGAGGTAGTACAAGATAGTTTTTTTTCAATTCATAGATACGCCGACTAGAGGTGATAATATTCTCGATTTAGTTTTCAGTAACAATGAACATATGATAAATAGTGTAGAAATCGGGGACCACCTAGGAAATAGTGATCACAATTCTGTGTATTTTAATATACAATGGAAAGGTAATATCAGAGAGAATACAACATTAATACCTGACTTCAGAAAAGCCAATTATGGTGGGTTAAGAGAAGCCCTGTTAGCGGACCCTATGGTCAAAAAATTAAGTCGATCCAGGTGTCCAAATGAGTGTATCCTTTCTCAGGCACCTGTCATCTTAAGTCAGGAGGAGACGTCAAACTTGGTAGATACATACGATAATTTTATCAAGTCAGTATTCAATGCGCAAAATAAATATATCCCCAAAAGAAAATTTAGATCAACACAGAACCAACCCAAATGGATGAATAATAGACTATTAGATCTTCTAGGAAAAAAGAGAGGAATATATAGAAAAATTAAAAAAGGCGAAATTCACCTACTTGCTTACTATCAGAATCTATCACGACAGGTAAAAAAGGATATTAGTAAAGAAAAAAGAAATTATGAAATTAAGGTTGCCAATGATTCAAAAAATAATCCTAAAGCTTTTTACCAACTATATAAATCCAAGGTTAGAGATGTAATTGGTCCCCTTAAAACTTCGATAGGAAAATTGACAGAAAGTGATTTAGAAATGTGCAGTACATTAAATAGTCAATTTCTTTCCGTTTTCACTAATGAAAATTTGGCACAGTTTCCAGAAGTCCGTAAGGTATACAGCGATAGTATAGAAAATAGGTTAAGTACGGTTACTATAAGTAGAAATGATGTGGTTAAGGAAATTGACAGACTAAAACCTCATAAATCGCCTGGTCCTGATGAGGTATATGCTAGAGTATTAAAAGAATGCAGAGATGAGTTAAGTTATCCATTAACATTTCTATTTAACAAGTCATTAGAAACAGGTATAGTTCCAGAAGCTTGGAAGCTTGCAAATGTAGTTCCGATCTTCAAAAAAGGTGATAAATCAATAGCATCCAATTACCGTCCCATTAGTCTCACTTCAATCATAGGAAAACTACTAGAGTCAATTATTGCTAGGAAAATGAGAAACCACTTAGAAACATTTAACTTAATCAATTCTTCTCAGCATGGATTCACTCAGGGACGGTCTTGCCTTACTAATTTGCTTAGTTTTTTCTCAGAGGTATATGAAGCAGTAGATAATGACAAGTCATATGATATTATATATTTAGATTTCAGTAAAGCTTTCGACAGAGTCCCTCATGAAAGATTGATGAGAAAGGTTGAGGCACATGGAATAGGTGGGGCGTTGTTAGGATGGATTAGGTCATGGCTAATTGGTAGGAAGCAGAGAGTCAGCATAAATGGTACCAAGTCAGAATGGGGAGCAGTCAAAAGTGGTGTCCCCCAGGGATCGGTATTAGGTCCCCTGTTGTTTCTTATATACATAAATGACCTAGATTTAGGTATAACTAGTAGGATAAGTAAATTCGCAGACGATACTAAAATAGGGAGATCAATTGATTCAGATAGCGATATAGAGTGCCTCCAAAGGGATCTAGATACCTTACATGAATGGTCAGTAAATTGGCAGATGAAGTTTAACATTGACAAATGCAAGGTATTAAAGATAGGGAAGATGCAAACAAATGTTAAATATAAACTAGCTAATTTAGAATTAGAAAATTCAGACTGCGAGAAAGATCTAGGTGTGTTTGTTAGCAATGATTTGAAGCCTAGAAAACAGTGTATAAGCGTTCGTAATAAGGCAAACAGGATTCTCGGGTTCATCTCTAGGAGTGTGAGTAACAGAACTGCTGATGTTATCTTAAAACTTTACTTGTCATTAGTGAGACCCCATATGGATTATGCTGTCCAATTTTGGTGTCCTTATTACAGAATGGACATAGATTCATTGGAGAGAGTACAGCGTAGAATGACAAAAATGATCCATAATATTAGAAATCTTTCGTATGAAGAAAGGTTGAAGAAATTAGGTTTACATTCGTTAGAGAGACGCAGAGTTAGAGGGGATATGATAGAGGTGTTCAAGTGGGTTAGTGGGATTAACAAAGGGGACATGGCAAATGTACTAAAGCTCAGTGATAGCGAAAGAACTCGTACCAATGGTTTCAAATTAGATAAATTTCGTTTCAGAAAAGATATAGGCAAGTATTGGTTTGGTAACAGAGTTGTAGACGGGTGGAATGGACTACCAAGTGCTATAGTGGGATCTAAAACTGTAGGGAGCTTTAAGATAAAATTGGATAAGCATATGGACGAGAGGGGTTGGGTGTGAAGGGGGATCAGCCGGGTTGGGCCAATCAGCGCTCTGCAGACCTCCATAATCCTGCGTTAATCTCTAACCGTTTTGGTAAGATGATCCTCAGGGTATTAGAGTGTGAAGCCTATAATTGGGCTTTGTAATGAATTAGGGTTGTGTGGGACAGGGATCTACCTTGCTTAGGCCAATCGGCTTTCTGCAGACTCCCATTTTCTTATGTTCTTATGTTCTTATGTTCTACCACTCACATACTCCAATATACTAAATTCAAATTAACTTGGCAGTAAAGCTTCACCCAATAAGTATGCTTGGTTAGTAGTGATATAAGGAGTGGTCATGGAAACTATAATAATCTTGCTACCTACCCCCACACAATCTATTACCTACCCCCACACCCCCCCCCAACCACACCATCTGTTACCTACCCCCAGACACCCCCACCCACACCATCTGTTACCTACCCCCACACACCACTAGTTTGGAGATGTCAATACCTTTCACCCAATGTTGTTGTTAAAATTAAGACCTTTCGTACGTTTAGGTGTCGATTTATTTTCCTAGCGAGCGATAGCTAGCCTGTAATATAGTAGTAACCGGCCTCCGGCCGAAACATTTTGCTATCGATAAATGTACACATTTATCTTGAAGGGGTCTTGGGTTTTTTTTTTTTAATTTGATGAAGGTCTAGGGAGGAAAATAAACAAATAGTACTAATATAAATAAATAAGCAAATAAATGCGCCCCCCGCCGCCCCCCCCTTAAGCCCATCCAGGTTCTACTGTATTCCTCTTTAATTGTGAACTTTGGTGCACAATACTACGGTAACACATGTCCATCAACCAATTGACAAGAAAATTGCATGATCACACTCAGAGAGAAACAAATGCTAGTATAATTCCACTTAAAAATAACAGTACGGTATGCATAGAATATAAGAACATAAGAACATAAGAACATAAGAAAATGGGAGTCTGCAGAAAGCCGATTGGCCTAAGCAAGGCAGATCCCTGTCCCACACAACCCCAATTACAAAGCCCAATTATAGGCTCAACACTCTAATACCCTGAGGATCATCTTACCAAACCGGTTAGAGATTAACGCAGGATTACGGGGGTCTGCAGATCGCTGATTGGCCCAACCCGGCTGATCCCCCTTCACACCCAACCCTTCTCGTCCATATGCTTATCCAATTTTTTCTTAAAGCTCCCTATCGTTCTTGATCCCACTATATCACTTGGTAGCCTATTCCACCCATCTACAACTCTGTTACCAAACCAATATTTGCCTATATCTTTTCTGAAACGAAATTTATCTAATTTGAAACCATTGGTACGAGTTCTTTCGCTATCACTGAGCTTTAGTACATTTGTCATGTCCCCTTTGTTAATCCCACTAACCCACTTGAACACCTCTATCATATCCCCTCTAACTCTGCGTCTCTCTAACGAATGTAAACCTAATTTCTTCAACCTTTCTTCATACGGAAAATTTCTAATATTATGGATCATTTTTGTCATTCTACGCTGAATTCTCTCCAATGAATCTATGTCCATTCTGTAATAAGGACACCAAAATTGGACAGCATAATCCATATGGGGTCTCACTAATGACAAGTAAAGTTTTAAGATAACATCAGCAGTTCTGTTACTCACACTCCTAGAGATGAACCCGAGAATCCTGTTTGCCTTATTACGAACGCTTATACATTGTTTTCTAGGCTTCAAATCATTGCTAACAAACACACCTAGATCTTTCTCGCAGTCTGAATTTTCTAATTCTAAATTAGCTAGTTTATATTTAACATTTGTTTGCATCTTCCCTATCTTTAATACCTTGCATTTGTCAATGTTAAACTTCATCTGCCAATTTACTGACCATTCATGTAAGGTATCTAGATCCCTTTGGAGGCACTCTATATCGCTATCTGAATCAATTGATCTCCCCATTTTAGTATCGTCTGCGAATTTACTTATCCTACTAGTTATACCTAAATCTAGGTCATTTATGTATATAAGAAACAACAGGGGACCTAATACCGATCCCTGGGGGACACCACTTTTGACTGCTCCCCACTCTGACTTGGTACCATTTATGCTGACTCTCTGTTTCCTACCAATTAGCCATGACCTAATCCATCCCAACAACGACCCTCCTATTCCATGTGCCTCAACCTTTCTCATCAATCTCTCATGAGGAACTCTGTCGAAAGCTTTACTGAAATCTAAATATATAATATCATATGACTTGTCACTATCTACTGCTTCATATACCTCTGAGAAAAAGCTAAGCAAATTAGTAAGGCACGAACGTCCCTGAGTGAATCCATGCTGAGAAGAATTTATTAAGTTAAGTTTTACTAAGTGGCTTCTAATTTTCCTAGCAATAATAGACTCTAGCAACTTTCCTATGATTGATGTGAGACTAATGGGACGGTAATTGGATGCTATCGATTTATCACCTTTTTTGAAGATCGGAACTACATTTGCAAGCTTCCAAGCTTCTGGAACTAAACCTGTTTCTAATGACTTGTTAAATATAAATGCTAATGGGCTACTTAACTCATCTCTGCATTCTTTTAATACTCTAGCATATACCTCGTCAGGACCAGGCGATTTTTGAGGTTTCAGTCTGTCAATTTCCTTAAGCACATCATTTCTACTTATACTAACTGTACTTAACATATTTTCTATACTATCACTATATACCATATTGACTTCTGGAATCTGTGCCAAATTTTCATTAGTGAAAACGGAAAGAAACTGACTATTTAATGTACTGCACATTTCTAAATCATTTTCTGTTATTTCTCCTATTGAAGTTTTTAGGGGGCCTATTACATCTCTAACTTTAGATTTATATAGTTGGTAAAAAGCTTTAGGGTTATTTTTTGAGTCGCTGGCTATCCTTATTTCATAATTTCTTTTTGCTTTCCTGATTTCCTTTTTGACCTGTCTTGATAGAGTCTGATAGTATATATGTAAATGATTTTCACCTTTCTTTATTTTTCGATATATTCCTTTCTTTTTTCCTATAAGATCTATTAGCTTATTAGTCATCCATTTTGGTTGGTTCTGCGTCGATCTAAATCTTCTTTTAGGGATATATTTATATTAATATACACGTGAAACAATAACAGTACGGTATGCATAGAATATACACGTGAAACAATAACAGTACGGTATGCATAGAATATACACGTGAAACAATAACAGTACGGTATGCATAGAATATACACGTGAAACAATAACAGTACGGTATGCATAGAATATACACGTGAAACAATAACAGTACGGTATGCATAGAATATACACGTGAAACAATAACAGTACGGTATGCATAGAATATACACGTGAAACAATAATTTCAAATAAATAAACATACCAAACATATTATTGGTATTGCCTATAACAAAGAAATACAAATTTAAAAATACAATAAAGTAGAATATACTGTACAGAATAGTACATATAATATAGAGACAAGTAGGTGTACGAGTGTTAATGAAGATACTGGTACTGGAAAGGTATGTATTAAGGGGGTAGTGGTTATTGTTTTGCCTATTTACTTATGTATTTTATAGTAACCTCGCAAAACCTCCATTGTGGTTAAAAAAAAACACCCACTAGAGCCCCTTTCAAGATAAATGTTTACATTTTACGATAGAAAAATGTCGCGGCCGAAGGCCGATTCCTCCGAGAAATACAGGCTAGCTATCGCTCGCCAGGAAAAAATCGACGCCTAAATTTATGGCATGAAAGGTCTTCATATTTACAAAGAAATGGGGCGAAAGTTCTTAAAATCGCCAAAGTAATGGAACGAACATCTTAAAATCTCAAAGCAAATGGGACTAAACAAGAGGCAGATAATGCAACTTCCTTCCCCTTAAATCAAATGAGTTCAGTTGTGTTACTATAGGGTGTATACAGTACAGGTACCAGTGTGTGTGTGTGTGTGTGTGTTATCATTATCTCCCCCCCCCCCCCTTCTTCACCTAAGGGATTCTCTCTCTCTCTCTCTCTCTCTCTCTCTCTCTCTCTCTCTCTCTCTCTCTCTCTCTCTCTCTCTCTCTCCCTCCCCCCCAAATACCTATTACTCAATGTATCTACCCATTTATCTGCCTGTCTCGTTTACTTAAGCAACACGTACTTTCTATACAATGTTAACTGTAACATACACAGCAATATCCAAACCTGTCTTAGATATCTTGTTTAGGCCTACAGACAAACAGAGACGAAAACATGGCCTCCGTCCAACTTCGTTGGCGGAAGTAAATAAACTAAATACAACTACACACACACACACACACACACACACACACACACACACAGACACATATTTGTAACATTGTAATACCCCAAACAAGGCCTAAAGCTTCCCAAGACCAAAATCAACTTCCAGCCTGGGTTTTGAGGGTCAGGACTACCACAATCACCCTAACTACTACAACTACCGCAATTACCATAACTACCACAATTATTACCCCTGCGCTTGACTTTGGAGGGAGGGGCCGGAGGTTTGGGGGGTGGGGGGATGGGTATACGTTTCTTTAACCCTAAGTTGGTGAGAGAGAGAGAGAGAGGGGGTATACGTTTCTTTAACCCTAAGTTGGTGAGAGAGAGAGAGAGAGAGGGTATACGTTTCTTTAACCCTAAGTTGGTGAGAGACAGAGGGGGGATATACGTTTCTTTAAGGGGAGATATCGACTTAAGGGATTTTTTTTGGGACCCCTTTCTCCCTCATGTTTAGCTCCATTGCTTTTGAGATTTTAAGACAGTCGCCCCATTAGTTTGTCGATTTTAAGAACTTTCGCCCCATTTCCGTCAATGTTAAGACCTTTCGTGCAATTTAGGTGTCGATTTTATCCTGGCGAGCGATAGCGAGCCTGTAATTTAAGAGGAACCGGCTTTCAGCCGGGAAATTTTTCTACCGAAAAATGTACAAATTTATCTTGAAAGGGGCTCAAGGGGGTGTAATCTAAAGCTTGATGGATATCTAGAGACCAAACTAAAAACCTCCCCTTAACCCTAAGTTGGAGAAAGAGAGAGAGCTAACGATCTCCCTATCCACCTACCCTGAATAAACAACATTAAGGAGGCCACTTCCCTACCTAACTACCTACCTGATTTCCATTCCTACTTACAGGTACCTACCTACTTCCCAACCTACCAATCTACCTTCATATTTTCCCATTAAGTATTGAGAAATCAGGTGTTAAGGGATTGAATTTACCTTAATATTGAGAACTCAGGTATTAAGGGATTGAATTTACTATCAGCTGGACCAAAACCGATTATAGTCATGAGTTGACAGTTATAGCCTAGGCATAACCGGATTGAAGCAGAAGTTAAGACGAGGAAGACACATGTTGTTAGCCAGATGAGTAGACAAACTGACTCACATAACAACATGAAAGTTTATGACAACACAAAAAGAGCAACATTATGAAGCTTGAGCACACAGTAAGAAATATCAAACATATTAATATTATTGGCAAACATTGGATTGTTGTTTGTTGTTGCTGTTTCAGCCCCAAGGCCCCGAGCAAGGCCAAGGCCATAACCGAGCACCCTCACAGAACCCTCCCTGCCTACCACAAAAAAGCCTGGGTGACCGAAGCCACTCACAGGCAAGGATCAGAGGAGGGCACGGAAACGCCCGAGATACCAAAGCCCCACCCAAGGCCCTGTGCCCCTCAGCAATTATGACGGGAAAGCTGAGGGGCAAAGGAAAAATGTGACGCTTTGGCTCCCAATCTGCCAACCTCGAGACTTAGCAGTAGGAAGGTCAATCCACGGAAGAGACGCCGCCACTTGAGATTTAGGAAATATTTGAGTAAAAGGAACAGAGTAAGCTATTGGATTGTTCTGTTGATTAATATAAAATTAAGCTTTGGATGGTTGAAGCTCACAGTTATTGGCGCGTTATAGGTTAGTACAATAATATTTAAGCTTAGTTCATTGTCTTAGTTACTCCTATAAAAAATTAATGGAAAAAGTGAAAACTGGATATAAAAATCTAAGGGGAGCTATCTGTATTTATGAGTTGTGAAAGTTATTGAAATTAGATTGTAGTCTACATGTTTCGTGATTTACAAAATATAATTGAATTTCCTCGACATTTGTATCAATAATTGTAGGAAGTTACGATAGGAGACACGAATTAGAGAGAGAGAGAGAGAGAGAGAGAGAGAGAGAGAGAGAGAGAGAGAGAGAGAGAGAGAGAGAGAGACAGAGACAGAGACAGAGAGAGAGAGAGACAGAGACAGAGAGAGAGAGAGAGAGAGAGAGAGAGAGAGAGAGGGGGGGGGAGGGGTTTCAGCACAACATAATGTCATTCTATCTCTTTAAATTTCGACACAAAAATGTATAGAATACCTTTGGTCTCGGAGCTGTTTTAAATCTCCCTTTTCACACATACGTTAGCATATCTCCACGCTATCAATAATTAATTTAACAGGTCGATAGCTACCGGTATGCAGTACGGTAGTTCAATTAACTTATGAATTAAGTCATCAATAGCAAACTACACGGTACATTGATAACATAATCTTGATATATGAATTTTCCTAAATTATATTAATCTAATATTATTTGTATGGCCGATATCACGACACCCAAGAGCACCGCAGATACAGGCCGATTAATTGGGATTATACCTGATTTCATTAAGGGTGCCCTTGTAATAGCCTTTCCCCAAAGCTTTAACGGCAATAGTATATCCTTTAATAGCGACAAGACATTAGGCCATACCAATCAAACAGCTTGTTGAAGAACAAATATAATAATAATACAAATATAATACAAATAAATAACTGAAATACCGGTATATATAAATAAATAAATAAATAAATAAATACATAAAAAAAAATATATATATAATAGAAGAAACAATTAAAACAATGGGTGAATTAGTATAAGAGACCCAACCACCAACAACCACTCTAGACAACATACAAAATATAAACATAAATCAAAATTAAAATAATTAAAACAAATCCTCACAAATCATTCCGAGAAAACCCCCCATAAACAAACAAAAAATAAAACGTGAAACAATAATCTAGCAGGTAGTCAAACAACAGTGACTTATATGATCCTCCCACCGTCCCTAATTCCCCGGTAATGTCCAAAAGGTGAATAATTTAGTGAGCGATGATGGCGATCAAATGGCCGGGGTCGATGGCGTGTCATGTGTCTTGAACCTCTTTTATGTCTAGAGTTTTACGGCACGGACATACAGCAAATTGTTGGCAAGATTGGTGAGTGGTGATGGTAGTGCTGGTAGAGAGCATTATGGTGATGTGGTGTGGTGTGGTAGATGGTATGGGTGTGTAATATACTATGTATGTATGTATGGTGTGTCTGTAGAGTGATGATGGTAGGGGTCATGGTGGTGGTGTGGCGTGCTAGATGATATGTGTATGTATGTTATGGTGCGTCTGTGTGTCTGATGGTAGGGGTGGTGATTTTAGTGGTCATTGTGGTGGTGTGGTGTGGTAGATGGTATGTGTATGTATGGTATGGTGTGTGTAGAGTGGTGATGGTAGTGGTGGTGGAATGGGAGTGAGGTAATGGTTGTGGTATTATTGGTAATGGTGGTGGGTGGGTTGTGGTAGGGTGGTGATGATGGTAGTGTTGGTGGGTTGGTTGTGGTAGGGTGGTGGTGAGGGGAGTGATGTTATGGTACTAGTAGGGTGGTAGTGGTTGGACATGGTTGGACATTGCTAGTTAGGGTATCTACAATAAACCATATAGTAATTTGACTGAAAGGGATTATTAGACCATACCCTAACCTTATTGTAAATAGTATTTAATACTATACATATTTTCTAAAGTTAGGAATGATGTCACACAGTCAATGGACTAAAACGTTATTGGTTAACTTTTCTAAAAGTTGTTTTTAGTTTATATTCCGACTAACAGGGGTCGATTTTGCAAGGTTTAAGAAGGAATTGTTGCCATGAGAGGATTAAAGGTTGCCGTACCACTCTAATAAGTTGTTGAGAAGGTTAAGGGTTACCACTGAAAAAGGGATGGGAAAATTATGATTTTTATTAAATATTAATAATTGTTTTGTTTAATTACAATCAGATAGATTTCATTATATTTATTTAAACCAAACACTTGCATTTAACGTGTTATATAATAACGTAGATATATTTGTGTAGCATTTTAACCCTTGGCTAGTGGGGGGTTTTGGGCTTATTTGGGCATATTCAGGCCCTCCTGAATGATCAATCAAGTATCTGCATGAAAAGAAATTTATTCAGCAAAAAACTAGGCGCTAAAAGCTTCAAAATGAGACCAGAACGAGCTACGTAGCATTCGTCGTTTTGATGCAGTGGTACCACCAACATGGGAGTTTAGCGTATAGCGGCATATTTTTTCCAGCTACGCTCACTACTGGCTACACTGCCGGCCTCTCGAGAACACAGGGAGGGCGAGTCAGTGGGCGGCGGTAGGCCCTGGGAGTCGGATGTGTGGCCTGCTGCACTGCCGGCTATTTGCACTCGATTTTAACCCTTTAAAAGCCATAATAATGCTCCTAACTTGCTGCAAATTGCCAGGCGCCGCTCTTTAAGGGTTAAATGACATTATCTTGTATAAAATATATCAGAAAAAAATACTATTGATAGAAAAACACAATTTATTGAATTTGTGGGTAATACCTGTGACATATAATTGCATTTCTTTAAAGTACAGCATACTGTTATTGAAAAAAACAAAAATTCTAAAATAAAAACCAATATGTTTGTAAAGGAAATAATAACAATTATTGTTGAAAAACGCATTGACATGAAGGAAGATAACATAACAAGGTTATGAAATAAAATAAAATGCATGATTCTAAGATGACCTATATCTGAATTAACATAGTCGAGTACCGTACATAAATATTAAGAAAATGTTAGCCTACATCTGATTTCCAAAATTATGTTTTTGTTATGTTTCCATTAATCTAATACCATAGAGTTTCAGGGGATAAACATCATGTAGAGCACTCAGATTAGTGTAAAACATCTTACAATGTTTTAGATTGTTACATTTAAAATCAAAATAATTCATATTATAATACATTATTTTTGTCTCTGATCATAATCAATTACAATAACTTGATTAAAATCGTTTGATTGTAATGATTCCAACCGTGCATGACTGTAAAAAGTTGTTGAGAGAATTAAGGGTTAGCATCGTAATACCTACCGGTACCTATGTCTACCTATGTTAAGTTCGCCACTGCTAGTGGCACCGAGGAGAACGCCGCCCCTCGTTCTGGGTGGCTCTTCCTGTCATGGAGGACGCCACTTAGTTACTTCACTATAAGTGGCCCTAACACTCTCAACAAACTTAACTAAATCAATACACTAAATTTTCAACAAAATAATAATTCAATAAATATACCGGTATGTCTTGAACTATAAATGTTGACCTTGCATGTATTCGATCACAACGAAAATGTAAACTGTCTAAAAAAAAAAGAAGTTCTCTAGTTAAGAGAATCATGAGGACATCAACTCATATTTCTGAGAACCATCAACATTTATCCTGGGGTCGATATGAACCCGTTTTAAATACCCACCAACACACACAAACTGGGGGGCCCCCCCCCCCCAGTTAAATTTTATATATTGAAAATTGTATATATTGAAAAAAGTAGTAACGAACACAGTATGGACAGATCGTCAATTAAGAGAGAAAATACGTGTAGTTTGCATGTTAAACTACTACACAATAACAATAATAGGGAGGGAGTTGGACGTAAGATGGGGTGAAGTGTGTGATAAAATAGTTGGTAGCCATGGTAACAGAGTGTGCCACCCCCACCACCACCACCCAGCCTCCACCTCTACAATCACCACGCCACCAGCCATAAAGATAGGGGGAACCTTTTTTTTTAGTTTTTACATCGTATATCACAACTATTGTCTCCTTCATAATCTCCTCCACTATATTACACACCATATATCACAACCATTATCTCCCTCATAATCTCTTTCACTATATTACACACACCATATAGCACACATCACATATCACAACCATTATCTCCCTCATAGTTTCTTCCACTACATCACACACACCATATACCACAACCATTATCTCCCTCACAATCTCCTTCACTATATTACACACCATATATCATAACCATTTTCGCCTTCATAATCTCCTCCACTATATCACACACACCATATATTACAACCATTATCTCCCTCATCTCCCTCATGATCTCCTCCACTATATCACACGCAACTTATATCACAACCATTATCTCCCTCATGATCTCCTCCACTATATCACACGCAACTTATATCACAACCATTATCTCCCTCATGATCTCCTCCACTATATCACACACACCATATATTACAACCATTATCTCCCTCATGATCTCCTCCACTATATTACACACACCATATATCACAACCATTATCTCATGATCTCCTCCACTATATCACACGCAACTTATATCACAACCATTATCTCCCTCATGATCTCCTCCACTATATCACACGCAACTTATATCACAACCATTATCTCCCTCATGATCTCCTTCACTATATTACACACACCATATATCACAACCATTATCTCCCTCATGATCTCCTCCACTATATCACACGCAACTTATATCACAACCATTGTCTCCCTCATGATCTCCTTCACTATATTACACACACCATATATCACAACCATTATCTCCCTCATGATCTCCTTCACTATATTACACACACCATATATCACCACTACTCGCTCTCACACTCTCCTCACTACGTCACACACCATGCACCACAACCATTTTCTCCCTCATACAAGATAGTCTATAGAGTTGGGAGATAGGGAAAGAAAAATTGAAGATGGGGTGGGAAAGGACTATTATTGAATATGAGTGTAAAGTGTATGATAAGTGTTGGTAGCTATGGTAACAGAGTGGTGACACCACCACCATCCATCCTCCCACCCACCACCACGTCAGCAGCCATATACTGGACCCCCCCCCCCCCCTCTCTCTCTCTCTCTCTCTCTCTCTCTCTCTCTCTCTCTCTCTCTCTCTCTCTCTCTCTCTCTCTCTCTCTCTCTCTCTCTCTCTCTCTCTCTCACACCCCATATGTCTCCACCTCCCATCCTTTTAATTGCATCCCCCTCACATACCTTTATCACCACCACTATCTCCTCTTCATACCCTACAACCCCACCAATCTCTCCCTCACCCTACACCACCACACACCCGCTGTCGCCACCAGCACCAACAACGTCAGCAGGAACAGGGGTGCTATGGGCTCTCTGCGAGAGGGCTGGTTATCACACAGAGGCCCACATCTCTTCAACAAACTCCCACGGCGAGTAAGAGACATGAGGGACATCTCGTTAGACAACTTCAAGAGAGCCCTAGATGTCGAACTGCAAAAAGTGCCAGACGAGCCCATCCTCGCAAGGGAGCGAGCTGTCGCTTCAAACAGTCTACTGCACCAAATCACCACCCATAACGAGGGGCGTCGCGCTCCTTGGTGCCGCTAGAAGAGCGGCGAACACATCCAAAGGTATCCAAAGGTAAGGTAAGGAATAGAGAGGATTTCCTTCTCTTATACACCATATATCTCGACCCTCTCTTTCCATCCCGTCTAACATATCACACCTAACTCATACAATCCAATACTACCTTCCCCACCCTCTCATACTGTATCACGGAGTTTTGTAGAACATAAGAACATAAGAAAATGGGAGTCTGCAGAAAGCCGATTGGCCTAAGCAAGGCAGATCCCTGTCCCACACAACCCCAATTCAATTACAAAGCCCAATTATAGGCTTCACACTCTAATACCCTGAGGATCATCTTACCAAAACGGTTAGAGATTAACGCAGGATTATGGGGGTCTGCAGAGCGCTGATTGGCCCAACCCGGCTGATCCCCCTTCACACCCAACCCTTCTCGTCCATATGCTTATCCAATTTTATCTTAAAGCTCCCTACAGTTTTAGATCCCACTATAGCACTTGGTAGTCCATTCCACCCATCTACAACTCTGTTACCAAACCAATACTTGCCTATATCTTTTCTGAAACGAAATTTATCTAATTTGAAACCATTGGTACGAGTTCTTTCGCTATCACTGAGCTTTAGTACATTTGTCATGTCCCCTTTGTTAATCCCACTAACCCACTTGAACACCTCTATCATATCCCCTCTAACTCTGCGTCTCTCTAAGTCTCTCTAACGAATGTAAACCTAATTTCTTCAACCTTTCTTCATACGAAAGATTTCTAATATTATGGATCATTTTTGTCATTCTACGCTGTACTCTCTCCAATGAATCTATGTCCATTCTGTAATAAGGATACCAAAATTGGACAGCATAATCCATATGGGGTCTCACTAATGACAAGTAAAGTTTTAAGATAACATCAGCAGTTCTGTTACTCACACTCCTAGAGATGAACCCGAGAATCCTGTTTGCCTTATTACGAACGCTTATACACTGTTTTCTAGGCTTCAAATCATTGCTAACAAACACACCTAGATCTTTCTCGCAGTCTGAATTTTCTAATTCTAAATTAGCTAGTATATATTTAACATTTGTTTGCATCTTCCCTATCTTTAATACCTTGCATTTGTCAATGTTAAACTTCATCTGCCAATTTACTGACCATTCATGTAAGGTATCTAGATCCCTTTGGAGGCACTCTATATCGCTATCTGAATCAATTGATCTCCCTATTTTAGTATCGTCTGCGAATTTACTTATCCTACTAGTTTTACCTAAATCTAGGTCATTTATGTATATAAGAAACAACAGGGGACCTAATACCGATCCCTGGGGGACACCACTTTTGACTGCTCCCCATTCTGACTTGGTACCATTTATGCTGACTCTCTGCTTCCTACCAATTAGCCATGACCTAATCCATCCTAACAACGCCCCACCTATTCCATGTGCCTCAACCTTTCTCATCAATCTCTCATGAGGGACTCTGTCGAAAGCTTTACTGAAATCTAAATATATAATATCATATGACTTGTCATTATCTACTGCTTCATATACCTCTGAGAAAAAACTAAACAAATTAGTAAGGCAAGACCGTCCCTGAGTGAATCCATGCTGAGAAGAATTGATTAAGTTAAATGTTTCTAAGTGGTTTCTCATTTTCCTAGCAATAATTGACTCTAGTAGCTTTCCTATGATTGAAGTGAGACTAATGGGACGGTAATTGGATGCTATTGATTTATCACCTTTTTTGAAGATCGGAACTACATTTGCAAGCTTCCAAGCTTCTGGAACTATACCTGCTTCTAATGACTTGTTAAATAGAATAGTATCATAATAACTCCATGTCCCACACCACCACCACCCCACACACTACTGGTACCACTCTTTATCCATCACACACCCCATACCACTAGCCCCACACACCATGGACCCTACCACCTCTCTTTCTCCACCATCCATCACACATCCCACACAAATTACACCACTTGTCCCACACACCATAAACCCTACCACCACTCTCGACCAGCCATCACCACCACACACCATCACCCTTCACCACCACCACCAGCACTCCACAAAACTTACACCACCACCACTCACCATCACCACATACAACCACCACCCCATTCCACCACCACCAC
Source organism: Paralithodes platypus (assembly GCA_032716605.1). Classification (NCBI taxonomy): domain Eukaryota; kingdom Metazoa; phylum Arthropoda; class Malacostraca; order Decapoda; family Lithodidae; genus Paralithodes; species Paralithodes platypus. The sequence goes on from CM064497.1 coordinate 9,745,948, forward strand.
CACCACTCCACAAAACATACACCACCACCACCACCCCTCACCATCACCCCATACTACCACCCCCCACACCACCACTCTTTCTCCACCAACCACCCCCACCACCATTAGTTGTGTAACACCCTCCCCCAACGTACCATACCACCCTTTCAGCCAAACCGGAATTATATTCTTTTGATCTAACTTCCAATCACCTTTCATCTGTATCTCATAAATACGTATCTCACCTCCATCACTCGTTCCATTATAATACACTATGTTATACTTGCATCTTCTCTTTCAGTCCAACATTATTTTTTTTTCTATTTCTATTTCACTTATTATTATTTTTCTTTCTATTTCACTGTCATTACAATTCCCCCATCTCCCCCTTTATTTCATTTGATACATCTCGAGTCTCGCACCTAATATATATTATAAAATAAATAACTTGTTTTTTATTATATACGGATTCCAGACATCCAATCAGAAATCCATTACGTGTCTTCCTTTTTTATAGTTCTTTGCAATGTCCATAGCTTCTTCGTATACATCCGTTATAATTTGTGTTGTGAATATTTTATATCTTAAACTAAACACAAATTTATACTATAATGAAATTATTTTCATGTTACCCAGAATAAAATATAAATAGCGTCACCGTGTTCGAGTTTAAAAGGGGAGATGGGTCGTTTTTCTGGATCCCTTTCTCCCTCGTGCTTAGCCCCATTAGTTTTAACATTTTAAGACATTCGGCCCATTAGTTTGGCGATTTTAACACCTTTAGCTCAATTTCGTTGTCAATTTTAAGACCTTTCGTGCCACTTAGGCGTCTATTTTGTTCATGGCGAGCGATAGCGAGCCTGTAATTAAAAGAGGAATCGGCCGGGGCGTTATTCTACCGAAAAATGTAAACATTATCTTGAGGAGGGGGGGGGGGGGTTTATAGGGGGTGTTTCTCTAAGTTTGAGGGACGTCTAAAGAGGAAACTAAAACGAAACATAATGAATACATGAATTAATAGAACACAAAAATACAGCCCATTTAAGCTTACTTTGTGAAATGTTTCGGACAAGCTTCAACCCCTTCAATCAGACGACTATTTATCAACGCTGCGCAAGCCGAGTGGTACGGTACACACAGTGTCATATTTGACACCGTTTCATTTTATTCTAGCTAACATAAGACGATTTTAATCAGCCTTGGAAGGCCCTCTTGGAATCAAAGGGGTTAAAACCATCCCAAATAAACCTCAAACTTCAAAATTATTTTTAATTATAGCCAAAATTTAATTAATAAAGGTGTCTAAGTATAGTAGAGTTAAAGAAGATGGCCAAATAAAAAGAGGGTGGCAAAGATCTTGGAGATTATGAAATAACCGGTACATGTAATAATTGGTCACTATACTGAAGGTAGCGCCAACGAACTTGACAATTATCTCGATCCCTGACCTCTTCGTAACTCAAAAGGACCTTGAGCAAACTGGCTGTAAATCTCCACACCTATTTCCTGGTGGGCTCTTCCCAAATGTTAGCCCGATTGCTTTCATACATTTTGAGTTATAAGAAGTTAATGGGTCTAAATTATTGTCAAGTTCGTTGGCGCTACCTATAGCTGCCTTACTGTATGGTGCGTATTATTATCATTGTAGCCTATAACCCCTTCTGTACTGGTGACGTCTTTTCAATTTAATTCTAGCTACATTTAGACAATTTTGTGCCGATTAAGAAGGATCTGTGGTAGTCAAAAGGGTTAAGTGAGATAGTTCGAAGCCAGTTTATTGTTGGAGACCCTTTTGAAACTGAAAATAATCGTCTAATAGTAGCCAGAATAAAGTTAAAAGACGTCGCCGGTACAGAACGGGTTAACACACACTTACACTCCTCTCTATGATAAGATAATAAGTGGATCATAGCATAAGTATATTACAATTTATCGTTAAATATTTTGGCACCCAGAAGGTCCTTCAACATCAGAAAAATGTCTGAAGTTAGAGAAAATATAAAAGTGGTGTCATTGAAAGATTTACAGCCTACATACCGATACTGTAGATTCATAGTTTATTTTTCACCTGATGGAAAACTTAATCCCAAAGCAGCTAATTTAGTTATATATACATAAACCACTACAAACTCAACGTAACAACTGACTAATCAATGTAGAGATTTTGTAATTTACCGTGAGCTGAGAACAAACACAGTTGTAGATATGTAGATACCGAGTGTTATAGTCGGATGAAGAACGAAAGAGATTCAAGCTAAAATTACAGTAGATAGGCATATGGACGAGTTGGTTTGGATGTGAAAGGTATCTACCTTGTGTGGGGCAATCGGCTCTCTCTCTCTCTCTCTCTCTCTCTCTCTCTCTCTCTCTCTCTCTCTCTCTCTCTCTCTCTCTCTCTCTCTCTCTCTCTCCTCCTCCTCACTCTCTCTCCTCTATCTCTTCTCTCTCTCTCTCTCTCGTCTCTCTCTCTCTCTCGCCTCTCTCTCTCTCTCTTCTCTCTCTCTCTCTCTCTCTCCTCTCTCTCTCTCTCTCTCTCGATCTCTCTCTCTCTTCTATCTCTCTCCTTCTCTCTATCTCTCTCTCTCTCTTATCCTCTCTCTCTCTCTCTCTCTCTCTCCTTCTCTCTACTCTCTCTTCTCTCTCTCGCTCTCTCGTTTTTTTCGTTTTCTAACTTCACATCATATGGTGTTCTTACAGCTAAAAATTCCAGTGATGCACCGTGGAAATTATCTATAGCGAAAACACATTTAAAATGCAAAAAAAATAATATAGCATTGATATATTTATATTATAATTAGATACCAGTATATATTTTTATCAAAGATCCCATCTTTATGAAGTATGATAATTAATAATGATTATTACCAACGATTTATGTACGGAACTGTGATATTCCTGAGCCAGTTATTAACATCCGCCTTAACTGAACTGTTGTAGTGAGGTTAAAGTGGATGCAGGTCCAGTGTGCTGAACCAGGTGATTCCACATGTCTTGCGTACTTTGGTAAAGTAGGAACGAAGGTAGTGTTCTGTCCTAGCAAATGGAACACTGAACCTGATGATACCTGTGTGGATGCGAGGTTTATTGTTGCATATGATGTGGTTGGGGCAGGTGTGATGTTTGTAGCATGTAAGGCTGCCAGATGTGGAGTGTGCATTTTTTGGGATTTGTATGTTACACACAAACCTGCCACATCCCGGACGCTGTTTGTAGAAGCTGAAACCTGGGGGCATGATGTTCTTGTTCTTTGAGTTGGATCAAGTGTTCAGCTCTTTTCTGTATTTGGTCCAAAAGTTTCAAGTATGAGGGGGGACATGATGACCATGCAAGTGGAGAGTATTCCATCAATGGACGAACTTGAGACTTATACAGAGTAGCAACACATTTAGAGTCCAGGAGATGTGATACACGTCGAATGCAACCAAGTGTTCCATGCAGCATTCTTTGTGATGTCCTTTACATGGCTGGTGAAAGACAGATTATCATTAAATTTTACTCCTAGAATTGTAACTTGACTCTGCATCTGAACCTTCCTTACATCAAGCTGAATATCTGGTGGTGTATATGTTGGAATATCTTGTCTCCGAGAGATTAGCATACTTGAGTTTTTCTCCGGAGCAAGGTTCACTTGCCAGCGTTTTGCCCAAGAGGTGATACTATGTAAGGCATTGTTGATATGAGTGACGGTGGCTTGCCTCTCATCTTTGTTACAAGTGAATGTTAGAGTACAGTCGTCAGCATAAGCAAATGCCTCGGGGATGAGCTGCAGAATGTCATTGAAATAAACATTCCACAACAAAGGTCCTAGAACGCTGCCCTGTGGGTCACTGGTTTTGATGGCATAGTTAGCAGAGTTATGTCCATTGACAACTGTGTGAAGTGTTCTGTCTTGCAGGTAATCATTAATTAGGTGAAGTAGAGCATCACACAACCCTAGCCTCCTCAGTGTGGTGGTGATGCCCGCATGCCACACCCTGTCAAAGGCACCCGCAATGTCAAGTGCAATTACGTAGGTGTCTTTTCCCATGTCAAGGGCCTGGTTCCACGTGGTAGATAAGTGGAGTAGCAAGTCTGCCGCAGATCTACCTTTCCTGAAGCCAAACTGCTTAGAGTTGAGTAGGTGATGTTTATCCAGAAAAGTTACAATTTTTGTTGCCAAGATTGACTCCAGAATTTTCCCAAGAACAGAAAGAAGGGAGATTGGTCTGTATTTTTTTGGGTCTGTTCTGCTGCTTTTCTTGTGAATCGCCACAACTCTTGCTTCTTTCCATATTTTGGGCCACTGTTGCGAGTTGAGGCAATTCTGAATCTTTCTGAATCTCTCTCTCTCTCTCTCTCTCTCTCTCTCTCTCTCTCTCTCTCTCTCTCTCTCTCTCTCTCTCTCTCTCTCTCTCTCTCTCTCTCTCTTCTCTTCTCTCCTATCTTCTCTCTCTCTCGCTCTCTCTCTCTCTCTCTCTCTCTCTCTCTCTCTCTCTCTCTCTCTCTCTCTCTCTCTCTCTCATATCTATGCAGTCAAGATAGGGATGAACAAAGAAGAGTCGGGAACCTTATCTGTATATTCATCAAGAGCAAGCCAAAACGGGTACAGTACTTATGTTTGTTCTTCTAAGTATTGGCACAAAACACCTGGCAACACACGTACTTACCTCAACAATAAGGAAACACATATATATACGAATATTTTGGACAGACTGTACATCATTTCCACCTACAAACTTTAATTAACATCATATCCTAGTGCTCCATTCTCAACTTCCCATCCAATCTCTATTATCTCTCTCTCTCTCGCTCTCTGTGTTTACTATGAGGTTTCGTTCTCATATAATTATAAAATACCGGTATTGCGTCCGTCCTATTAAATAAATAAATATACAAATTAGTACTATATATATATACAGTATATATATATATATATATATATATATATATATTCATAATATAGATATATATATATATATATATATATATAATGTACGGACTATATAGTATACTATACGGTATATAGCTTGTGTGTAGCCTATGTCCTTCCTCATTAATCATGAAAATAAAATGTATTGCATTAACTTCTGTACAGTACCGTACTATAGGTGGTGCGATACCTCTGTGTGTGTGTGTGTGTGTGTGTGTGTGTGTGTGTGTGTGTGTGTGTGTGTGTGTGTGTGTGTGTGTGTGCGTGCGTGTGTTTGCGTGTGTTAGGTGAGGTGAATGACAGGGGTCGAAGGGGTCAAAATAGGTCATACACACACTGCACGAGGGCTGCTGAACTCTCACACCTCTCATCTCTCTCTTTTCTCTCTCTCTCACACGCACACCCTCTCTCTCTCTCTCTCTCTCTCTCTCTCTCTCTCTCTCTCTCTCTCTCTCTCTCTCAGTGCAGGTACAAATAAAAGCGAATGACAGACACTTGTTAATTTGTAGGAAGGGGCAGAGAGATTAAGAGAGGGAAGAGGGGTGGAGAGGAGGAATAAACTACAGGACAGGACAGAAAAGTGAGACAGAACAATAGGAGTGAGATAAGACAAAAAGCAAGAGACAGGACAGTAAGCAAGAAACAAGACACCAAGTAAGAAACGGGACAAGCAAAATCAGGACAACAAGCAAAGAAACAGGACATCAAGCAAGAAACAGGATAACGAGTTAGATAAAGGACAACACAAATAAACAGGGCAACAAGCAAGACATAGGACAATAAACAAGTAACAGGACAAACAAAACAGAGGACAAAAAGCAAGAAATATGTCAACAAGCAAGAAAAAAGACAACAAGACAAATACAGGACAAGCAAGAAACAGGTCAACAAGCAAGAAAAAGGGCAAGGAAAATACAGGACAACAAGCAAGAAACAGGTGTTTCTTATGTTCTTCTTATGTTCTAAACAGGAAAACAAGCAAGACAAAAGACAACAAGACAAATACAGGACAACAAGCAAGAAACAGTACGGCACTAGAAGCAAAACATTGGACACGAGCAGGAAACAGGACAACTACCGGTACTCAACTAGTAAGAAAAAGGACAACAAATGAGAAACAGGGCAACAAGCACAACAAAAAGGACAACAAACAAGTAATAGGTTAACAAGCAAGAAAAGGGACAAACAAACAAACAAACAGGACAGCAAGCAAGAGACATACCAACAAATAAGAAACAGAAACAAAACAGTGAGACAGGACCTCAAGGAGGAAACATAATAACAAGTAAACAACATAAGAGAGATCGTGGGGCAGGACAGAGTGTAAAACAGAAAGCGTGAGGCAAGACAGAAAAGAGTATGGGTGAGACAGAACAGAAACATGACAGAACGGGTGAGACAGGACAGAGAGAATGAAACAGAAATAGTGAGATAAGACAGAAAGAGTGAGATAGGACAGAACAGAAAGAGTGAGACAGGAGAGGACAGAAAGTGAGACAGGACAGGGCTGAGACAGTGAGACATGACAGGACAGAAGGGTGAGACATGGACAAAATGAGGCAGGACGAGAGCGAGACAAGACGACACAAGTGAGGACAACAAGAGAGAGAGACATAGCAAAAAGAGACAGATAGAACAACAAGAAACAGGATAGAACCTAAAGAGTGAGACAGGACAGGACAGAACCTAGAGAGTGAGACAGGACAGGACAGAACCTAAAGAGTGAGACAGGACAGAACAGAACATAATCTAGAGTGAGACAGGACAGGACCTAGAGAGTGAGACAGAACAGAACAGAACCTAAAGAGTGAGACAGGACAGAACAGAACATAATCTAGAGAGTGAGACAGGACAGGACCTAGAGAGTGAGACAGAACAGAACAGAACCTAGAGAGTGAGACAGAACAGGACAGAACCTAGAGAGTGAGACAGGACAACACTGGTATTAGTAAAACTGTGTGAGGGTAAACAATGGGACATATTGTCTATGTAAGCCTGATCCCACGACCCCCGCCCCCCACCTCTCTCTCTCTCTCTCTCTCTCTCTCTATCTATCTATCTCTCTCTTTCTCTCAAGGTGGTAGATAAAACTAAATTCAATTATGGGAATGTTACAAGTAAGTGGAAAGATTCTGTATGTACTAGGTTAAGACTAGGCTACAAATATTACTGGGAATTAGGCATTAATACTGCAGAGAAGGATAGGAGTTGTAGGCTGTGCAATAGGCCAAGATCTCACACCCTTCAACATTATATACTGCAATGTATAACTTTAATAAAATATAGAAATAATACAATTGAAAATGTAACTAAACAGATAATATGGATGTTCAACAGTGGAACTATGTACAACCTTTTAAAAGAATGTAAAATTATAAAACATATAATTTGATGTGTAGCTATGCTCTTCAACTAAACACATGTACATTCCCGTCCATTTAGTGGTGCCTTACAGGCCACCCTGGGTCAGCGAACCTACGCTCCCTAACCATACTGCTGTATTGTCCTCAATATTCTCGGCTAATGGCTTGACGTACAAGTACCTCTGGATATGCGGCACATCCCTCCCGGAGGACTACTCGCACCTTCCCTCCGAATATTATTTTATGGAAATAAAATAATCTGAATCTGAATCTGAATCTGTATGGCTGTATGTTTTGGGTGCTGGGGTCTGGTGACTGGGTCACGACGGTTAGGGTCCCTCTAGGATGTTTAAGGAGGGATTATCACGGTCGGGGCTCAGTTGGGGGTCTTGTGGGACAGCATGCGTGTTTAAACACAAAAAACAATCTGATCAAGGTCTATAACGGGGACTCATGTATTTTAGATACGTCTTTATTATAATACTGTATATACTAAACTTAGGTAGTGTTAAAAATTATCTTCAATATCAATGTATTACTCATCTAACTATATATGTAATGACATAGTTTAAGCTAGAAATAGGGTGAAGATTGCGTATGCACCTTCGCCCTTTTGAGATAATGTAACTATGATACTTGTGTAACATTTGTACTTTTCTCAATAAAACAATCAAATCAAATCAAATCTCTCTCAATATCCAGTACAGTCCCACTCAATAATCGTGAATTACTCTAACAAACTTAAAACTATTATTTCCTTCTGCTGCATTAAAATTATATTATGGTATAATATACCAATATAATTAACTCAGCTCACTTCTGGAATTATTCTAAAAATGTCCGGATAATGTGTTTTTCTTCCGTTTTCTCTTTGACAATCACGTAGCTAATATTGACAACAGATTCTACATTAATTAATCGCCTTACATTCTTCCCATAGGGTAGCGTAGCCAATTCGTACGCAGTGTTCTCATTAGTACGTGATATAAAAATCATGCATCTAAATGAGCAGTTAGAGTATCAAAATGTAACTAATACCAAAATATATCTCAACTATAATACATTATGACAATAAATGTATTCATCAAGCTCGACTAGGCTAATGCTCTGAAGGTAATATTTTGTTCGATTTCGCATACGAATTGGCCGGCCTGTCATATGTCAAGATACAAATAAAGGTTAAAATACGGCTCATGAAGAAAGACCGGATAAAATCGAATGGTAAAGTCTACAACCGAACACCTGAGAGAGACAGGTAGAGGGGAAGCAGTTTGGATTTAAGGGGGGATGGGCCGCTTATTTGCTTCCCCTTCTTACTCATGTTTAGCCCCATTAATTTTCAGATGTTTGCCCCATTAGTTTGGGGATTTTATGACCTTTCACCCCATTTCTTTGTCAATATTAGGACCCTTCGCGCCATTTCGGTGTTTTTTTTTTCCTGGGGAGCGATTGCGTAGCGAGCCTGTAATTTAGAACATGCTTTAATAAACCTAAAAGAAGTCTAGAGAGAAAACTTCGCCCCCCCCCCCACCTCTCCCTAAAAAAAATGACCCATGGAGAAGATAAGCAGCAACATAAGGAGTTCATAGATAACAACACCAAAAATAAGCTTGAAAGAAAGGAAAAATATGACCCAAGGAAAATTAAAGGAGCAATTAGGGAAACACAACAGTTCATTCTATAATTAACGTGGGAGAGGTGGGCAAGGGAAAAGAAGGGAGGAGAGAGGGAGGAAGACAAGGTAGAAGAGGGAGGGAGGGAGAGTAGAAGAGAGAGGGGGAGGAGAGAGATGGTGGGAGATGGTAGAATATGGAGAAGACAATATAGAAGAATAGGTAGAGGAGAGACAAGAGGAAGAGTGGGAGAGGGTAGGAGTAACGAGAGGGGAGAAAATGAGATCGAAGAGGAATAATAATTAGGAGAAAGTGGAGAGGGGGGAGGGAGGGAGGGATAGGAGAGATAGAGAGTGAGAGAGAGAAGAGGGAAAGTGGGAGAGGATACAAGAGGAGAAACCAGTAGATAGCGAAAAAAAGACAATAAGGGAGTAGAGGGTTTAAAATAGGGAGAGGTAGGCAAATATTGGGGAGGAGGAGGGTGGAAGAATACCAAGTGGTTAGGGGGATTAAAACGAGGGAGTTTAAGATAAAATTGGGAGGGGGAGAGAAGGGGTTGGGAGAGAGGGGAAGAGGGGGGAGGAGATGGAGAGGAGGGATGAGGGAGAGTGTTGAGATATGGCTTGTTAATTGGGTAGAAGAGGGCCAATCGGCTTCTGCAAAGGAATACAAAGGAGAACAAACTGCAACAGACCTATTGGTCCTTACGGGGCAGTTTGGATATCTAAAACTACTAATCTAATGACTACGAGGTAGAGAAAAGGATAGCAAAGAAGGGCTCCTCCCCACCCACCACTCCCTCCAGCTAATGCTGGCATGGAAACAGATAGGAAAAATACCATGCAGTATTGAAAAACTGACACGGAAATTCGGACAGGACAGGGAGAAAAAAGAAGTTGATTTGTAATCTAAGCTAACTCTATTTACTACAATTCTGAAATGGAACAGATGTATGAAAATCAATATACATTGCGGTATGCGTTGACATTTCGTTGCGCGTTATTCTGAAAGAAACTGTGTTAATCGGGGGTTATTTGCCATGTGTTTATCCAGATGGTTCTTAAATGTTTCGACAGTATTACAGTTTACAATGTTCGAGGGTAGTCTGTTCCAATTATTCACAACGCGGTTGAAGAAGAAATGCTTCGCCTCGTGAGAATGAAAACGCTTGCCTATAATCTTATAACCATTGTTTCTCGTGTTTGCTTGATTGATCGTAAATAATTCGCTTACATTTAGGTTGCTGAATCCCTTGAAGATTTTGAACACCTCTATTAGGTCACCTCTCATTCTGCGCTTTGTTAAGCTAACCAAATTTAGTTCTTTTAAGCGCTCTTTGTACGGTTTATTACGCAATCTAGGTATCATTTTAGTGACTCTGCGTTGCACCCTTTCAAGTTTATTTATGTCCTTTCGGTAGTACGGTGACCAGAATTGCACGCAGTATTCGAGATGGGGACGCACCAATGAGTTAAATAGAGTAAGTATGATTTTTTCTGATTTGAATTTGAATGTTCTGCCGATGAAACCCACCAATTTATTAGCAGTTTTATTACCTCTGTACACTGTTTACTCGGCTTCAGGTCACTTGATATTATAACTCCCAGATCCTTTTCATTATTTGTATTTGATAGTTGAATGTTGTTCATTGAGTAATCTTTTTTAGCGTTGTTACCACCGATGTGTAATACTTTGCATTTTTCTATGTTGAATTTCATTTGCCATTTTTCTGCCCAGTTTTCTAAAGTGTCTAGGTCACCTTGTAGTTTTTGCCAATGTACTGTTGAGGTTACTTTATTAGTAATCTTTGTATCGTCAGCAAATTTCGAAATTTTGCATTCTATTCCTTCGTCTAAGTCGTTTATGTAAATTATAAAAGAATAGGACCTAATACCGAACCCTGGGGAACGCCACTATTTACTTTGCACCAATCTGATCTTCTTACCATTATTACAACTCGTTGTTTACGGGTCTGAGAGCCAATTTTCGAGCCATTTCAGAGTTTTCCTGTTATGCCATGAGCTTTTATTTTGTCAATTAGTCTTGTGGGGTACGGTATCGAAAGCTTTCTGAAAATCGAGATATATTATATCAACTGCTCTATCCTTATCATATGATTGTAAACATCATTGAAGAAGTCGAGTAAGTTTGTTAAGCATGAACGTTTATTTCTAAAACCGTGCTGAGAATCTTTTATTAAATTATTTTCTTCCAAATGTTTTACTATTTTGTCCCTTATAATGGTTTCCATTAATTTGCCCGTTACCGATGTTAAGCTAATTGGTCGATAATTGCCGGGAGAGGACTTATTTCCTTTTTGTATATAGGGGTCACGTTAGCTAGTTTACATTCGTTTGGAACTATCCCAACATTCAATGATTTGTTGAACAGATTTGCGAGTGGGTTTAATAATTCGTGTTTTGCTTCTTTTAGGATCCTTGGGGATATTTTATCAGGGCCTGGGGTTTTATTAACTTTCAAATTGTTGATTGCGAACAGGATATCGTCTTCATAAATCGTAAAGTTTTCGAGCTCAGTGCCATTTGATTGATTCGTAGGGGTAGGTCATTACCGGTAGTATCTTCCGACGTGAAAACTGATGCAAAATAGTTATTTAGGATATTCGCCATTTGTACTTTGTTATCTGTATGATCTCCATTTTCCGCAACAAGGGGAGGGGGAGGGAGAGAGGGTAGAAGAGGGAGAGGTAGGGGGAGGGAGGGAGGGAGGGCAGAAGAGGGAGGGGGAGGAGAGAGAGGTGGAAGAGGGGGAGAGGGAGGAGGAGTGGGAGGGAGAGTGAGAGAGGGTAGAAGAGGGAGGGGGAGGGAGAGAGGGTAGAAGAGGGAGAGGTAGGGGGAGGGAGGGAGAGAGATTCAGATTCAGATTCAGATTATTTTATTTCCATTAAATATACAATGGCTGTTCATACAATACTATCGTCTTAAACAAATTACATAATACATAGACACTTAGACTATCTCCCCGGAATGAACCGCAGGATCTTTGTAATACTAACCATTCCCTGTGCTCCTAGAGATTCAGATTTAGATTCAGATTATTTTCTTCTGTTAAATATACAACGGCTGTTCATACAATAAATTAATTTTAAACAAATTATATAATGCATAATACATTAACAGTGTCGTTAAGAGTTTACAGATAAATAACTCCTGCCAGAAATACGTTAAACGTGTACATACATATATACACCGGTACACACATATACATACATACATACATATATATACAGTATATATACACATACTGTACAGTGCACACACATACACTTACATACATTTTTTTTTTTTTTTTTTTCATATCACCCCAGCCCTCTGCAGATAGAGGTCAAGCCTTCCCTTGAAAGCGTTTATTGTGTCGCTCTCCACCACTCTCGCTGGTAGTTTATTCCACTCTGTCGCCACACTGTAGGTGAAGAAACTCTGTGACATCTAGGTTTGCCTTTTTGGTTTTTAATTTCATTCCATTTCCGCGAGTTTGATTAGTATTGTTTAATGTGAATAGTGCATTTACATCGACTTTGTCGAAACCTTTTAGTATCTTAAAGCACTCAATAAGCTGACCCCTCAACCTCCTCTTTTTTAATGAGAACAGGTTCAATCGTTTAAGTCTTTCTTCATATGGTTTATTTCTTAATGAGGGTATCATCTTCGTCGCTCTACGCTGTACTGACTCGAGTCTTACAATGTCCTTGATCAGATAAGGTGACCAGAACTGCACACCATATTCAAGGTGGGGCCTCACCATACTTTTGAACAGTGGCACTATTACGTTTTCATGTTTATATGTAAATTTTCGTTTAATAAAGCCCAATGCTATGTTTGCCTTATTTGCAGCTGCTATACATTGGTCGGAAGTTTTTAGGTTTTCAGATATTAGTACCCCTAGGTCTTTTACTACCGTTGCGGTTTTTATTTGTTTGCCATTCATTTCGTATTTGTATTTCATATTTCTGCTACCAACCTGCAGCACCTGACATTTATCGACATTGAAGGGCATCTGCCATTTTTTCGACCACTCTGATATTTTGTTTACACCAGATTGCAACGCATTTCTATCATCTTCGTTCAGGACTGTATTTCCTATTTTTGTATCGTCAGCAAATTTGGAAATGGTGTTGTTTACCCTACATCAATATCGTTAATGTAAATGAGAAACAGGACCGGTCCAAGGACTGAACCCTGTGGAACTCCACTAGTGACAGGCTCCCACTCCGATTCCACTCCATTTATCACCACTCTCTGTCTTCTGCCTGTAAGCCAATTTTTTATCCAAGAATGAATTTCACCTTTGATACCTATCCTCTCCAGTTTAGCCAATAGTTTTCGGTGAGGCACCTTGTCGAAAGCTTTTTGAAAGTCCAAGAAGATTATATCTAGTGATTTCGTTATGTCGTTATATGTGAATAGTTTGTTATAAAATTCAATCAAATTTGTTAGGCATGACTTATTTGATCTAAAGCCGTGTTGACTATTTTTGATTAGGTTGTTTGATTCGAGGTAATCTACTATCTTATCTCCAAGGATTTTTTTCCATGATTTTCCTACAATTGAAGTTAGACTAATTGGTCTGTAATTACTCGCTTTGGCCTTGCTACCCTTCTTGTATATCGGCGTAATGTTCGCATCTTTCCCATCACTCGGTACAATCCCCTGTAGTAATGATAAGTTAAATAGTTGTGTCAGGGGTTTTGCTATTTCGTCCTTAACATTCTTAATTATTTTCGGGTGGAGCATGTCGGGTCCCGGGGTCTTATTTACATTTAAATTACTCAATTTGCTTTGTACTTCGCTAACACTGATGGTGAAATCTCCTATCACATGAGTTGAGGTGTTATTTTCAAGGGTATGATCGATAATTTCTTCTGTGAAAACTGAGCCAAAATATTTGTTGAGCAGATTTGCCGTGTTTGTGTCACCTGTTATTGTCTGGCCATCTTCTATTAGCGGTTCGATTCCGCTTTTGATCTGTTTATTTTTATTTACGTAACTGTAGATTTTTTTTGGGGTTTGTGGCACTTTCTCTGGCAATAGTCATTTCGTAATTTTGTTTGTTCGCCCTAATTATTTTTTTCACTTCCCTTCTACTATTTTTGTAGAAGTTTTTAATTACTTCAGTGTTTGTGTTATTTTTTACAAGTTTGTGGAGTTGATTCCTTTTCCTTATTGCCTTGCCAATGTCTCTACTGTACCAAGGGGGCATACTTGATTTCGTATTACGTTTTGGTTTCATGGGTACAAATTGTTTATGCGCCTCTGTAATTGTAGACTTAAAATTTCCCCATAGTTCATTTACTTCGTTTATATTTATGAGGTTTGAGTGTAAGTTTGATAGCGATTCCTTAAGTCCGTCATAATTTGCGTTTTTGAAGTCCGAAACCATTCCTGTTGTTTTTACTGAAGAATATTTGCTTATAACGTTGATTCTTAAGATTTTATGATCGGACGTTGCCAGATGTTCACCTACATCCAGGTTTGATAATAGATTTTCTTGGGTAGTGATTACGAGGTCTAATATATTCCTGTCTCGCGTCGGCTGTTTTACGTGTTGAGAAAAAAAATTATACTGGATGAAGCTTGTCATTAGGCGTGACTCAGCATTTTTTCCGGTCGTGGTATTCCAGTCAATTAGGGGGAGGTTATAGTCACCTAGTAAAACTGTTTCGTCGGAATTAAGGGTTTTCTCTAGTATTTCATAAAAAATTGTATCATCGGCAACAGTTAGTCTCGGTGGTCGGTACGCTGTAGTGATATTTAAGTTCATGTTTTTTGTATTTATTTTGACGCACACTATTTCTGCATTACTTTCGGGGAGAGTCACCTCAACTGGGTTTAAGTAGGTTGCAACGTACATTGCAACCCCCCCCCCCCCTCTTTGTTTTCCATTGTTACGGTCTTTATGAAAAAAATTATATGGCTCTATGTGATATTCCCTAACCCCCCCTGGGGGTTAGGGAATAGAATATTGTTAGTGGCATGAATGATGGCACAAAAGAGAGAGAGGTTCTGGAAGCGACACAGAATGATCCACAGGTACACGTGGAAACGGATGTTGACGATGTGAAGGATGAGATCTGTGCAGCATGTGAGGAGGTGTGTGGAGTGAGGAGAAGAGGGAAGGTACAGCATGGTGGACAGAAGAGTAAGAATAGCTGTGGAAGAAAAGAAGAAAGCAAGTAGTGGAGGAGGAGGTGGGGATCAGGAGGTCAGAAGTGTGGGAAGCCATGAAAAGAGTGAAGTTGGGGAAAGCACCAGGAACAGATGGAGTGTGTGGGGAAATGTTGAGGTATGGTGGTGAGATATTGAATAGATAGATAGATATGTATTCAGATCTTTATTTTAAGGTTCAGATGTGTTTCCGTTATACAAATAACGTCACTTTCCTCATTAATAACAGACATTTGAGTTCGTCTATTTTGTTTCTTATTGAACAGGCATTTATGGATATTATTTTTATATCATTTCTCTCAGCATGTGCTGGATTTGTTTTTCTTATTGGTGGGGATGGGTTTGGGGTTGTGACTTGAAGCCGCGGCGGGTTGTCAAATTCATTCAGTTGGTTGGGTTGGGTGGGGTTGTTTAGTTTGTTTTGTGGTTCAGGTAGGTAAATTTTCGCAACTTGTGGGCCATTGGGGTTGACGGTTTCGTTTAAATGGTTTGTGATGGACTTGGAAGGGTTGGGCGAGGTTTTTATTTTTATAACTGTGCGGGTGGAGTTTGATTGGGTGGGGTTGTGGGAGGGCTTTTCCGAGGGGAGCGATGTCAATACTCAGAGTCTATTAGCATAGTTATCTCTCGGTCCTGACTGGCGTTGTTTTCATGGGCAATGTAGGTTGCTTGATTTAGGGTGTCACTCATGTGCTGAACGCCTTTTTCGGATAAATGAATGCCATCTCCGCTGTACAGGGCCGAGTTCCCTACAAAGGTGGTCCAATTGTCCACATACAGTACCTTCTCTTGTTCGCACATGACCTTGACTGCGTTGTTAATTTCTATGGCTCTATTTTGTCCGTATGAGCTTGTTTTAATCCGGGGTATGACGCCGCTTACCACACATTTCGTGGTCTTCCTTTTCATGACTTTAATTAGGTTCTCGAAATCTTTTTCTATGGTCTTGATTGGGGCCTTACCTCCGTCAAAGCAGTCATTTGAGCCAACATTGACGACTACACAGGTGCCCTCTGGTATGGCGGAGTTAGTTATGTCTTTCAAGATATGTTCGACTTTACCGCCTGGAATGCCCTTTACTGACCTTTTTCCTCTGTTCTTGGTGGCAAAGGCAGCTCCTTGACCTCGCATGAGACTGTCACCATAGACTAGGGTGAGTTTCTCCTTCCTGCTGACTCCGTGATTTGATGGTTTCGTTGTTTTCCTGTCAGGAATTTTCTTGCCTTTCGAGCTTGCTTTCACGTGGTCAGTTACCTTGTGTGCAAATCTGTTTTTGATAGGGTTACCTGGTGTCGCTTTTCCATTCCCATTCCCATTCACGTGGTCAGTTACCTCGTGTTCATTGTTTTCGGCGAGAACAGCAAATCTGTTTTTGATAGGGATACCTGGTGTCGCTTTCCCATTCCCTTGAGATTTGTTCTTGTTACGCCTGTTGACTACTGTCTGATATCATTGGATGGGTTTTCTTTTGAAGATTTTTAACAACGTCGACTTGCTTACTCTCTATGTCCTTTACTCGCTCTTTTAGTAAGAAAATTTGATGCGAAAGTACACCTACAGTCTCCTTTAGTGTGAGATTATCTCGCTTCAGTTCGTCAGCCTGTTCCTTGTGTGCTTCTAATGTGCACTCCAAGAGCAAAAAGTTTTCACCAGTTAAACACAAACACTTGGCATTTGGATACCCATGACGCGGATACCATTCCTTGTAGTAGTTCTTGTTACAGGAGGGGCATTTAATTCTGATCGGTGCCATGATTTGGGGTTAGTGAGGGAGAATTTGCAGAAACGAAAGGTACACAATGTTGGAGTGGTCACTTCCCTTAAAAGTTGTTCCGATGTTGATGATGCAGGTTGCAAGGTGTTGGTGGGGGGTGAGGGTAGTTTCTGTTACGTCGGCACTTTAAAAAGAAATTTGGGACGGGTTTTGGGGGTGGGGGGGATGGTCCTAGGGCCCTTATTTTACCCCTATTTCCTCATAAGCCGGGGTTTGGAGGGGGGGGGGGGGGGGCCCCCCCCCGGTGGTACTTGTTGACACTTGGCGGCAGCGGGGAAATTAATTGGGATGAGAGGAAAAGAGAAAGAGAGAGAGAGAGAGAGGGAGATAGATAGAGATGAGAAGATAGAGAGAAGAGAGGAGAGAGAGAGAGTGAGAGAAGAGAGCGAGAGAGAGGAGAATGCGAGAGAGAGAGATATAAAGTGAAAGATAGTGAGCGTTAGTGATATAAAACTGTAGCTTTAGGATTATTATGGAATGTATTTAGAAACTACCATTACGGTGAGAGTAGGAGTGAGAGTGAGTATTTGGTCGGGGAGGTAAAGGGGGTGTGACGACTGGTATGGGGAAGGGTGGGTTTTGAGTGAAAGTGAAAGTCGGGAGAGAGAGAGAGAGAGAGAGAGTTAAGAGTTTACAGATAAATGACTCCTACCAGAAATACGTTAAACATATATAAAATAGATTAGAAATTAGAAATAGATTAAAAATATATAGAAATATATAGAACGTGATCACTTCTCACTCTATATGATCTTCTAAAATGTGCCTCTTTAGTCTGCCCTTGAATACTAGCAGGCTATTAGTGTCTTTGACTATGTTGGGCAGGGCGTTCCATACCGTAGATAACTTGCAGATAACTTGCCCCATAGTCGGTTCTGGCTATAGGAACATACAGATCGTTCTGCTGTCGTGTGGTGCTGTTAGAGATATCGTTTATGGTAGAGAATTGCGAGAACCAGTCAGGATATATATTATTTTGTACCTTAAAAACAGTTACTGCTACATCAAATGTGAGCTTTTGGGATATTGTCATCCATTCTAATTGATCAATAATAGGGGTAACGTGATCATACTTTTTTGCTCCTACAATTACTTTAGATGCAAAATTTTGCAATTTCTGTAAATTTGGAGAAGTGGTGATTAGTTTTCCGTATATCTCCAAGCAGTAGTACAAGACAGAGAGAGCTAACGACTGGACCACAATTTTCCTAGTTTGCATGTCAAAATTATCCTTAATTCTATTGATATAAAACAGTATTCCATTGACCTTCTTAGTCGTTTCGTTGATATGTTTTTTCGAAAGTCATATTACTATCGATATGAACACCAAGATTGTTTACATGTTTACATGGAATAATGTTAGAATTGTCGATGCTAATAACAGTATCATTAGGTATCCTCTTAATTAGCTGCCTAGATCCTATAAATATACATAGTCTTATTTGAATTTAGCATTAACCCATTTTTACAGAAATATTGCTTGGCTTTACATATTGTTGTCTCTGCTCTCCTGATCAGATCATGCAGCTCATCTACAGTACCATTGTGTAATAGTTGAGTGTCATCGGCATACTGAATTAATAGGCAATCATTTACATCATCCTTCCCACTAACCCACTTGAACACCTCTATCATATCCCCTCTAACTCTGCGTCTCTCTAACGAATGTAAACCTAATTTCTTCAACCTTTCTTCATACGGAAGATCTGTAATATTATGGATCATTTTTGTCATTCTACGCTGTACTCTCTCCAATGAATCTATGTCCATTCTGTAATAAGGACACCAAAATTGGACAGCATAATCCATATGGGGTCTCACTAATGACAAGTAAATTTTAAGATAACATCCGCAGTTCGTTACTCACACTCTATAGAGATGAACCCGAGAATCCTGTTTGCCTTATTACGAACGCTTATCACTGTTTTCTAGGCTTCAAATCTTGCTAAAAAACACACCTAGATCTTTCTCGCAGTCTGAATTTTCTAATTCTAAATTAGCTAGTTTATATTTACCTTGTTTGCATCTTCCCTATCTTTAATACCTTGCATTTGTCAATGTTAACTTCATCTGCCCAATTTGACCAGCATGTAAGTATCTAGATCCCTTTGGATGCACTCTATATCGCTATCTGAATCAATGATCTCCCTATTTTGGTATCGTCTGCGAATTTTACTTATCTACTAGTTATACCTAAATCTAGGTCATTTATGTATATAAGAAAAACAGGGGACCTAATACGCGATCCCTGGGGGACACCACTTTTTGACTGCTCCCACTCGACTTGGTACCATTTATGCTGACTCTCTTTTCCTACACCATTAGCCATGACCTAATCCATCCCAACAACGATCCTCCTATTCCATGTGCCTCAACCTTTCTCATCAATCTCTCATGAGGGACTCTGTCGAAAGCTTTACTGAAATCTAAATATATATCATATGACTTGTCCCTTACTGCTTCCTAACCTCTTGAGAGAGATAAGCAAATTAGTAAGGCAAGAACGCCCCTGAGTGAATCCATGCTGAGAAGAATTTATTAAGTTAAATTTTACTAAGTGGCTCCTAATTTTCCTAACAATGTTCATTGTCGTCACTTCCGATGCTTAGTTGGTTATCGGTAGTTTCGTCCGCACTCTCCATTTCATCACTCGGTATGTCTAGTTATTTTGGAGCAGAATAGTCAACATTATGAGGGAAGGGGCACTTTTTAAAGGGCCGGAGCGTAGAAAAAAACTCTCTCGTACACGACCAGAGAGAGAGTAGAAAAGATAAGAGAGAGGGTAGAAGAGGGAGGGAGAGAGAGATAATAGAAGAGGGAGGGAGAGAGAGGTATAGAGAAGGAAAGTAGAGAGGGTCGTTAATAGTAGTTCGAATAAGCTGGAAAAAATGCTAAACAAAAGGGCAAGTGGAAAAGGCAAAGGTAGTAACGGTTGAATGACAATGAAGGGGGGGGGGGGAGAGAGGGGGAGAAAAGGAGGCGTAGGAAATACAAGAGAAGATAAGAGAATATAGGAAATGAGAAAAATGTAAGAGAGAGGGAAGAACACTCAAATTTAAGGGGAGGTTTCCTGGCCCCCCTTCTCCCTCATGTTTAGCCCCATTTGTTTTGAGATTTTAAGACATTCGCCCCATTAGCTTGCTGGGTCTTGGGGGCACTTTTGAAAGTTTGATGAAGGTCTAAAGAGGACAGTAAAAACAATACAAAACAAATATATAAAGACATTTACAAATTAATAAAATCTCAATTTAATAAAATGCGGACTGGATTGGCAAGTTCGGCTAAATGTGTTGTGATCAACCTGTTAATGCAAAAACACACGCGCACGCGCACACACACACACACACACACACACAAAAACGTCAAACTACGAACAAACTAACAACTTATCAAAAAGGCGAATGAGGAAATGTTGTTATCCATACAAAGATCGGGATTAATGTTAATCATTAGGTAAATAGGCCTACTCTAATGGTGAACTTTTCAACCACCAGATGACACCACCAGCATCATAAAATATTGATATTTACTATATACCAACACTAACAAGGGCTGTCCAATGGCATCATATCTTCTCTGCACTATGGGTTGATCCTGTTCCGAACACAACTTGTGTTGTGTGCCGTACTTGTGTTACACAAGTACGGCACACATACTTTCCCTTTCATTATACTCAAACACTTCACAGGTTTATTTACACGTTTCCAAATATGCCCCGAGAGTAGGCTACTGAAGGACGTTATTAAAGAATATGTAATAACTTTATTGGAATTCATTTTACCATGCACCAGTTGACCTACCTGATGAACGAACTACTAACAAGAAACTACGCTCCAATTTCATATTTAGGTTAGTTCTCTCCTTACGCTAACTTATGCAAACGATTGAACGGTACATTTGAGTCTCTCTCTCTCTCTCTCTGGATGTCACAGAGCAATTCTTCACCTACAGTGTGGTCAACGAGTGGAACAAATTGCTAGACAAAGTGGTACAATGTAATACAATTGACATATTCAAACGGAGGATAGATAGCCGTTTACAGGAGGTTGGAGTAATATTTAAAAAAAAAAAAAAAATCATCAGTAGTATACAATATATCTTTACTTAGTTATTTACTAGAACATTTCGCAGTAGAAATGTTCTCATTTTGCTTATTTTGCTCAACTAAATTGCATGCCGACCTCAAGGTGAGAGAGAGCGGTGAGTGAGCCTTCTGCTTTGCTATCTTTACATTCCACTTTGTAGCAAGAATTATATGTTGGAATTAAGTCCGGATTGCTTAGTAGGGACCGCAAGGTCTGTGCAGTCTGTGTATCTATGTAACTATCTTTCTCTCTCATTATTTATTCACGATTTCCTCTATTCAATCGTCTTCCCATGCCCCCCCCCCCCCCCCCCCCCTACACCCCCCCCCCCCCCCCCCCCCCCCCTACCCCTAGACCTTTCCAGGCCTGTGATAGACAAGGGGTGGGGTGGGGGGGGGGTGGGAAAACAATCAATGTAGGCCTACACACACCACGTGGGCTCTATAAAGGTGGCGGGAGAGAGTAAACCGTCGTCCAGTCTGGCCAATGGAATACAAACCCCCCCCTCCTCCCCGCCGCCCCCCCATAAATTAACACACTAACCATCTATAAATCTCTAATGTACAGTGTGTGTATATATATATATATATATGCAGAGAGAGAGAGACTTAGCAATAATGGTAAAGAACCTTCCTCTTTCATCAGACAATTGACGTGTAAGGAAACAATAACATTGCTATGATAAATCACAATTGATATGAAATCCTACATAAATTGAGTGACACTAGAAACTTTAGGTGAAATAGAACCAACGTGAGAACAACTTACAATATGATGCATTATAAAGGCGGCATGTTGACGTTCCACAACTTTGATATGTTCGTGCACTATAGATGGTAACACACACTCAATGATATTACACGAACGATCTTTATAATTTTTTTCACTTTCATCAGCAACTCTGGTTTGACACCTCATGAGTTAAACTATTATTATAAATGTGTCACCTAAATTGTTCAATCTTTACTCTGTTTCCGACACCAATGCAAAAGATCCCACAAATGCTGCCACTGACAATTTGAGGGTAAAAGTTATGGTGTGATGGCCGCTTAAGTCCTGGGTGAACGATACGTCCAACTCCTGTACACTAGTGGAGGTAACTGAACAACAACTCCTGACGTATGGGGTAGTAGTGGTGGTGTTGTTGGTGGTGGTGGTGGTAGTCCGTGGCCTGTGGGGTGGTCACTCTCATACCCAAGCCTTCTTACGGCACTAACCCATGTACTACCCTCGGATCTCTATATTCCTGCCGACCCTACCACATACACACACTCATACACATTCGTGAATCCTCTTACGTATTGTTAGGGCGATAGATTTGCGGATACATGCATTAAAACTATTACCGTATAAGTTCTTGAATATAACTATAAAACATTGATGATCGTGATTCAGTGGTGAACTGGTAGTTGCATTTGCACAATTCCAGCTCATAGATCAAAACAAGGGACAAGGGAGCAGAGTGAGAGTGAATGAGTGAGAGTGAGTGTGATTCTGTGTGCCAGGCGAGGGAGTCAATGTGTAATAATAATAATAATAATAATAATAATAATAAACGGTTTATTAAAGAATGGCAGCCTCATGAGCTGAAAATACACAATGTGTGAATGTGTGTGTGTGTGTGTGTGTTAGTGTGAGTGTGTGTGTGTGTATCAGGTGAAGGAGTCAATGTGTGTGTGTGTGTGTATAATATTGTATGTATGTAATAATAATAATAATAATAAACGGTTTATTAAAGAATGGCAGAAATAGAGATGTGTGTGTATGTGTGTGTGTGTGTGTATCAGGTGAGGTAGCCAGTGTGACCTTGTGAGCGGTGATCGCCCCATGAGCTCCGGCAGCAAGGACATGCTGCCCTCCCCCCTCCCTTTCCCTCTCTCTCAAAACCATGGAATAGAATATTAAGGGGAGGCGGTTGTTTTTTCGAGTCCTCCTCCTCCCTCATGTTTAGCACTATTAGTTATGAAATTTCAAGACATTCGCCCCATTAGTTTAGCGATATTCAGACCTTTTGTCCCTTTTGTTTGCCAATATTTAAGACCTTTCGTGCCGTTTAGGTACCTATTTTTTTCCTGGCGAGCGATAGCGAGCCTGTTATTTATGACATAACCGGCCTTGGGCTGCGTAGGAGGCATTTTTCTACCCGGAAAAAATGTGACAAATTTATAATCGAAGGGGGTGGGGGGTGGGTTGTTCTTTTAAGTTTGATGGAGGTTTAGAGAGCAAAACTAAACCCCTACTCATTAAACCATTGAGCCGAAACCCCAGTACTTAGCTGCCACAATACCTCGAGCTCCTTACCTTTACCTTTGATACCTTTTGAGTGTTCGCGTCTTATAGCGGCACCAAGGAGCAGAGGACGCCCCTCGTTATGGGTGGTGATTTGGTGCAGTAGACTGTTTGAAGCGACAGCTCGCTCCCTTGCGAGGATGGGCTCGTCTGGCACTTTTTGCAGTTCGACATTAATTAAAATAATTAAATTAATATTCTACCTCCATGCTCAAAACGCGTATCTAACTCAATCGTGTATTCGTCCTCTTTCAATACGTTGTCATACTTGAAATTGCATTAGGGCTAACATTAAACGATTTTGTTCTATAATGCAAGGACTTCTACGACTATAAGGGTGAACATGATTAAGAATTCCTAAGCTGCACACAATCCTGTAATGCTAACAGAGGCGTAATAAGAACATAAGCACATAATCAGACAGAAATAGTTCAAACGTCCCCATCCACCTCCTCACACTCTCTCCCTCCTCATACCCTCTCACCCTCCTCATACTCTCTCACTCTAACTCTCTCCCTCCTCATACCCTCTCTCTCCATCAGTACACTATCTCTCCCTGCTCACTGTCACTGTCACATTCACTCTAACTCTCTCTCCTTCCTTTCCTATGTTTAGAAGCTTGCCATCTGTCGGTCTCTATCCTTCCTTCCTCTCTCCCTCACTCCCATTTACACTCTCTCTCACACACACACACACACTCTCTCTCTCTCTCTCTCTCTCACACACACACACACACTCACTCTCTCTCAGCACGTATCGGCCATCTCTATAACAAACACTATCACTATCAGTCCATCTGCCTCATTCACCGCTTCTACATGTTTTTCAACCCACCGCCATGTTTTTCAATTCACATACACTTTTCTCCCATTTCCATATTTTTAACTACAGTCAATATTTAAGTCGTACCTGTGTGGCTTTTTGGGGGGTTAAAATATAAATACTCAATGCAGCTCTGTGTGTGTGTGTGTGTGTGTGTGTGTGTGTGTGTGTGTGTGTGTGTGTGTCTCCTCCCCGCTACAGAGGACAAGAGTGAGAGACTTGGACTTTGAAATGGTCGTGGCGGAGGGACGAATTGGGGAACAACTAGGTTGATGGTGTAGGGAAGGGTACTGTACATAAATAAACTACAATGTAACTAGAATAAGATAGATTGTATACCACTTTGTAACAGTCACCTTATTAACAAAAACAAAAAAAATTGTATCGGGGCCCTATAGCCTATTACGAAAAACAAATTTGCTGAAAAAAATATACTGTATATAGGTGTGTGTGTGTGTGTGTGTGTGTGTGTGGGGTGTGAGAGGAGAACGAGACTGTGCGAGAGGGGTGAATTGAGGAGAGATGAGATGGAGCGAGAGAGAGTACAAAGGACGTACAAAGGAGTACAAAGGAAATCAAGCAACAACAGATCTAGTGACCCTTCTAGGCTGCTTGTCCTCCAAAACACTGAGGATCAAGTGTCCAAACAGTGGTTTAGAGTGGGTAAGGGAACATTGGAAAGGGAACTACTGCCCTGGAACTAATGTCCGTGGCAGGACTAGGAAGTTAGTAGGGGACATATGGGCTAGTAACTGAGGGGAGGATAAAGTTATTCATTTACAAACGCAGTCAGTCGCGGGTTTGATGCGAGATATTTGTCTAGGCGGAATTTAAATGAATCAACGGTGCTGCAGTCTATAATGTCTCGGGGAAGCCCATTCCACCAGTTGACAACTCGATTGAAGAAAAATTCTTAGATTCGTGTGAGTTAAAAGATTTACCAATAATTTTGCAACCGTTTTCCCCGCGTGTAATTAGATTGGTCGATAGTGAAGTACTTACTACAGTTCATATTGTCGATGCCTTTGATGATTTTGAACACTTGAATTAAGTCACCTCTTAATCTGCGCTGGGTTAAAGGAAATAGATTTAATTCTCTAAGACGCTCTTCGTATGGTTTGTTCTTTAGGCTAGGTATCATTTTGGTAACTCTACGTTGAACTCGTTCTAGCTTGTTTATGTCTTTTTGGTAATAAGGGCACCATCATTGAACGCAGTATTCCAGAAGAGGGCGGACCAAGGAATTGTAAAGGGTTAGGATAACTTCTTTGGATTTATGCTCAAATGACCTGCCTATAAAGCCAATTATTTTGTTTGCCTTCTTAACAACTTCTGAATATTGTTGACACAGTTTTAGGTTACTCGATATTGTTACTCCCAGATCGGTTTCTCTGTTTACATTCATAAGCTGAGTGCCATTCATCGAATAGTTTGCTTTCTCATTTAGGTATCCGATATGTAGTACTTTACATTTATCCGCATTGAAACTCATTTGCCAAATTTGGGCCCAATGTGACAATTTATCTAGATTGTGTTGCATATCGTCAACTTGTTCTTTTGAGAGTACGCTATTAGCAAAAATTGTATCGACAGCAAAATTTGAAATTATCAGGTGATACCCTCATCTATGTCGTTGATGTAAATTAGAAAGATAATTGGTCCTAGTACCGATCCCTGGGGTACCCCGCTACTTACATTGGTCCATTTAGATGCCTTACCGTTTATGACTACTCTTTGCTTTCTGTCGCTGAGCCAATTTTCTATCCATTTCAACACACCGTCTTGTATTCCATGCGCTTTTAGTTTTAGCAGTAAACGTTTGTGGGGAACTTTGTCAAAGGCCTTTTGAAAATCAAGGTATATAATATCTACAGCTTAACTCTCATCGTAGAGGTTGAGGATATCGTGAAAGAAGTCTAAGAGGTTTGTTAAACAGGAACGCTTTACGAAAGCCTTTTGAGTATCTTAAGTATGTTATTTTCCTCTAAGTGATTTACGAGTCTGTCTCGTATGACCGTTTCTAGCATTTTACATACAACTGAGGTTTAAGCTAATTGGACGATAGTTACTGGGTATGGATTTGCTGCCTTTTTTTAATATCGGTGTTACGTTGGCTATCTTCCACTGATCGCATAGTTCCAGACTGCAAGGATTTATTGAATAGTATGTCAGTGATTTGGAGAGCGCATCCTTAGCTTCCTTTAGAAGTCTAGGCGAGATTGTATCAGGTCCTGGCGGTTTATTTACCTTGAGTTCATCTAGACAATTCAATACTTCTCCTCTCTGTAACGGTGATATTGCTTAGAACATCTGAATTATCAATCTGAATCGGCGATGGTGTAGGGATATCACTGAGGTCTTCTGTTGTAAAAACTGATGCAAAGAAGGTATTTGAGGGCATTACTCATTTGTACTTCGTCTTAGGTGTATTCCCCATTTTCATCGACTAACGGTCCAACAGTTGAAGTAACTACTTTTTCTTTCTGATATAACTATAGAATTCTTTCGGGTTTGTTTTACTTTGATTCACAATATGTAACTCTAAGGTCTTTTTTACTTTGCTTAATTAACTTTTTGGCTTTGCGTCGTAGCTCTACAAATTCACCCGTTCTTCGTCATTTTGTGAGGATTTTAATCTATCATTAGCAAATTTTTTAGCAAGCAGGCAGTTTGAAATATCTTTATTCCACCATTTGGGCTTATTATTATGGCCTGGACGCCGTATTTTCGATTGTATGCAGTCTTGCACTGCTTTTAGGTAAGTGGTTCCGAATAACTTCCAAGATGTATTTATGTCGTTATTGTTAATTAAAAAGCTCCAGTCAGTTTCTTTAAACATAGCTCTAAGTTTAATGGAAGTTTGCTTTCTTGAAATTAGGGACTTTTTCGATGCTACTATTTGGTTCGTTACTAGTAAACTTTAAAGTGAAAGTTATCGTACGATGGGTCGCTGTTTACTGAATTCATCACCAACATTCAAATTCTCTATTAATTCTTCTTTTGTTGCTAGTACAATGTCAAGAACGTTATTACCACGGGTCGGTGTTCGAACAAATTAATAAAGCGAACTCTCTTTCAAGTTCGTATACAAGTCATGTCCGGAGTGTGAAGTAAGAGTATCGCCCCACTTGGTCACAGGTAAATTAAAGTCGCCAAAGAATTACGGTATCTTGTGAGTTACTTACATCTGTCAAATTTGTTCATAAATTTTTCATTCAGTTTGCACTGATACGCTGGAGGTCTGTATATTAATGCAAGTATTATTTTTGTACCTTTATTATTCTTTGTTAGCACAAAAGATGTGTCGACATTCACAATTTGAGGTTTTGGACAAGAGGGTCGGGTTAAGACTTTCTTTGATATAAAATAAAACGCCACCTCCATTTTTATTTATTCGGCTTTTCTCAAACATTACATAACCGGGAAGTGAATACTCTGCTAAAAAGTCTCTATCTACTGTATTGAGCCAAGATTCTGTTATACCAATCACATCATCATTTTCAGTAAACACTAGTTCCTCTAAATCTGAAAATTTATTGCGTATGCTACGAGCATTTGCATAGAAAACCTTTAAAGTTGCGGTTTTAGAACTCACAGAACGTTCTTTCATCAAATTTTTGGTCTGGTCGGATCTAGTACATTTACATCTCATGGCTGACAATCAGTCCTCGGTCGTTATCCCCCTGGCGGTTTTGAATTTGGAGGTCGTGTTGGTGGAGC